>CM071596.1:132540000-133790000 GCA_036435485.1 Saposhnikovia divaricata | reverse complement strand
AAGCCGGTTGTATATATGTATTAAGATCTAAACGTAAATCACTAGGAAGGTACAGCTAACTAAGGTAATCGAATTTGAAAATTTACTAATCAACTATTTGGGGATTGTCCAACATCATATCCATGCTTCTGTTTAATTGTTCAACTGCAGCTTCTTTTTAAAGTTATCGTGTACTATAATATTACATACTATTTGTAATTATCAAATATTATAACTATTTTTAGTACAATTTTCCAGGGTTTTGATCTGTCTGTGATGCTACAAAGGAATGCGTTTCTGGTTGACCTTGTAAGCGGGAAAAGAGGACGCGTTTTAAAGCTTGATTCAATTAATATTGCAAGCACATGGAGAGGAATGGATACTTTAATTTTTAACACCTGGCTCTGGTGGCTTCTCACCGGAAGACAGCAGCCGTATGACCACCTTCCAATCCTACTACTACCAGTACGCCTTTGTTCTATGGAGAACCATCAAAACCGTGGAGAACCACTTAAAATACATTAAAATTGCTCTATATATAAGGGCCCCGTAGGGGCACATTCACAAAAAAGTCTTATAATTCTACCTTCTATCTATTTATAAAAAAAATTACAAAAAAATAAATTTTAATTTTTTTTAAAAATGATGACGTGGCAGTAATTTTTTTAATTTTTTTTTTTTGACGAATAGATAGAGGGTAGAATTATAAGACTTTTTTGTGAAGGTGCCCGCCAGGGGCCTTATATAAAGGACATTTTTAATGCATTTTAAGTGGTTTTCCACGGTTCTCCACGTAAGATGATTCTCCATAGGATCTCCATAGGATGGGACTCCAGTATCATTTTTCATTTTACTTAAAACGTTTGTTGTGAACGCGACCTTACGATATACTTATAAAAAATACTTGAACAATATTCAAACTCTCGACTTCTTGTTATGGGCACCATTTCCATTATTTTACGTTTACAGGAATAATTAATTACATATTATTATAACTGCAAGATGTTTGAGTCGAAGTAGTAGGTTGTGAAGTTTTGTGTGTTGATGTTTGATTTGCAGATGGGATTTGATTGAAGCTGGAAATAAAATTTATAAAGACATGGATCGATTAGTAGCATATGAAAAAGCGTTGACTACATGGGCCAGGTGGATAGACAAAAATGTTGACCAAACGAAAACAAAGATTTTCTTCCAAGGTGTTTCTCCAGATCATGCGAGGTGATCCAATGCATGTTGTCTATTATTGCACTATCTATTTCCAACATTTCAAATGGTTCAGGGTCAATTCAATTTAATGGTACTGTGTATATTTAAAATACAGAGATTGGTCAAAACCAAGTTGGAAGAATTGCAATGGCCAAAAGCAACCATTTTTAGGAAAGAGCAAGTATAAAGGTAGTCCACATCCAGCACAGGTTATATTAGAGAGGGTATTAAAGAAGATGTCAACCAAGGTTCATCTACTTGACATAACAACACTGTCACAGTTGAGGAAAGATGGCCATCCATCAGTCTTTGGCTACGGAGGCCATCGCGGCATGGATTGTAGCCACTGGTGTCTTCCTGGAGTTCCTGATACCTGGAATCAACTACTTTATGCTTCACTTTACCAAAACTAGTCGAAACGGCCAGTAATTCTGACCAATTCATCGAATTTAAGCTTCCAATACTATTTTTTTTCTATATATTTGACATCTCGCTCGATACATTAGGAACAGAACGCACAATATTTTGTATAGACATACAAATATTTAATAAATGTAGAACCAATTCATCTCTGGAAAATGCTCCTATGTTATCATTTTGATTATTTGAATACACTCACTGCTGTACATGCTCTTCCGATAGTTAATTGTGAAGTATAAAGATCAATCACCAGTCTCTTAACAATTTTATTAATTTTGAGACACAAGTCCATATATTTGTATGGACCGGAGAATTTCATTCATTTATCTAGATTAAAAATACACCGTCTCTATTATGTTAAGCATTTATGTTTTGGAAACGAGGAGAAAAAGAACAAGGAAGGGTATTCCATAAACTATCAATGATAATAAGGCTTCTCCATACAAGACGTAAGTGGTTTGAGGGCAGTACAAGAGACATTGTGCAAAAACTCCTTTATTTTGTTTTACCAAATGTTATTTAGAAATTTTCATAAAAAACAGGTGAACTATAGGAAGTAAGATGTGAGTCACGTATCGTTTCTTATACAGTACTTAATACCTGTGAGGGCTTGTTCTTCGCGTCATGGCTAACATCGTAGGTTCAGGGATTTTGCGCGAAATTTTTTAAAAATTAAATGAATGTAAATTCAATGTTATACCATATTAAAAACAGCACAATTATATGTCACTGAATTTTTAATAGCAATGGGTCAGGGACGCCGTTAAGGTCCAAAGTTGTAAAGATGTAACAAGTCTTGGCTGCTGTTGAAGTCATTCTGACAAAAAAAAATTTCTTTCAAGACATTTCAACTTTACTTCGTCTCTGCCTACGTACCTTGTACATATAAAGCAATTTAATGTACCACTTTGTATATGTATCATGAATTTCATGTATATTTGTTATGGAAAATGCTAGGGTTACATAAAATTTTACAAAAGGTTTCAAAAAATAGTACTCTCTCCGTCCCTAATTAGTTGTCCAGTTTAACTTTTCAATTGTCAAATTAATCAAATTTGAGTGAAATTTACATATATTATATATTTGATAAAAATAAAAAAAGTTATATCTTTGTAAAGTATATCTAATCTATTTTAATATGTACTTTTCCGTTTTTTAAAATAATAGAAGGATAGCTTTTAATATTCGATCAAAAATCGGTTAATTTGACTACTTAAAAGTCAAACTGAACAACTAATTAGAGACGGAGGGAGTAAGTGTTTCAATTTGATTGGTTATAATTCAATGAGCTCCCTACATTCACATTAATATCAACCAATTCCACTCTTTCTGTGAAAAATTATGTAATCAATTATGTGTACCTCCTCGTATTAGTCATTTGTTATACATGGTTTAGATAGACAAAGTTCTAACTCTTCTTCTGGTTTAGATAGGCACAGTTCAACTCTTCTTCTGCCTCTTTGTCAATTTCCTTTGTCGATTTTAAATTTTCTTCGTTGCTCTTCGCTGCTATATATTGTTCTAGACCTTACCATTACAGCTTCTTCTTCTCTGTTTTCTTCTCTTCATCTACCTTTTTTTTTTTTTGGACAAATCTTGTTTTTTTCCATTACATCTTTTGCCGTTCACTTTGTTAGTTCTTATCTTTTGAACATCAGTTACACTACTTGAAGAAAGTAAGTTAAAGGGTTGCGCTTGGTTTTGGTTAATATTGACAGTGAGATCAGTTCTCTTGATTTAGTTGTACCTGAACTTTAAAAATTATTAACAACAGGTCTCAGCTCACAATTAGGTTGCATGTGTACATTTATAATGTACGAAATGAAAATGATTCAGAGTGGTTTATAGTTCTGCAGTTGTTTTATGTTGGAAGGTGATATAAACATACATATATTCTATGGAAGGACCTCATGGTGGTTCGGGTTCACCAGCCCCTTTCCTCGTTAAGACATATGATATGATTGAAGACCCGGTGACTGACTCGATAGTGTCTTGGAGTCATAGCGGACATAGCTTCGTTGTCTGGAATCCTCCTGAGTTTGCTCGAGATTTGCTCCCATCATATTTTAAGCACAATAATTTTTCCAGTTTTGTCAGACAACTTAATACATATGTAAGTGCATTATCCTTAAATTCTTTTGTTATTCGAAATTCTGTCTTGCATTCTAATATGTTTGTTCATAGTTATGAGTGTGAATCTGGATTCTTCATTTGGTTGCTTAATAAATTTTATGTGGTCAGTGGTATGAGCTCTGTACAAAGGGCGTGAGAGTTCAAAAGAAATTCTTTTGTGTGTGTTTCTGTGTGATGGCTTCCGAGAAAGACGAAGGACACTCACACCGGAAATTCCGGGAAAGGTTACTAAAACATGTACATAAACCGGTTATCAATGTCTTTTCCTAGGGGTATGTTTCGTTCTTTTACAAACTACAAACCGGTGATATAGTACTAATAAGATTGACAATTTGTAGTACTGTAATGGATATTTGTACTACTTTGATAGTATGGCTGGTGATTTGTAACTAGTTTGTGAAGTTTGCAGTCTAAAAAGATGAGTTGTGGTAAAACATGACCTTTTTACTGCCTCTTTGATTATTAATTTGACGAATTTCTGGCCAGTGATTTGTTGAAATTTATTTAGAATTTTATCCTTTTATATTATCTAGGGTTTTAGAAAGATTGATCCTGAGCAGTGGGAGTTTGCAAATGATGAATTTATAAGAGGCCAAACACATCTTTTACCAAAAATTCACCGTCGCAAGCCAGTACATAGCCATGCCGCTCAACCTGGTACACTAACTGATTCAGAAAGACAGGAATTCGAAGAGGAAATTGCGAAGCTCAAACATGACAAAAATTTGCTTCAATTAGAGTTACAAAGGGATAAACAGGAGGGTCAAGGATTTGAACTTCAAGCACAATCACTAGCTGAGCGTCTGAAGAACGTAGAATACAGACAGAGAAATACAATTACCTTTCTGGCACAACTGCTTCAGAAACCTGAAGCTGCATCTTCTGTTGCACAACAATATGCAATTAGTAATAAGAAGAGAAGATTGGCTCTGTCAACAAATTTATACGATGAAGCCAATCGAAACCAATATTCGACTGTTGAAGAAGATAATCAGGATAGCATGTCCAAACTAATAGAAAAGTTAGACTCAGCATTGAGGTTTTGGGAGAGTTTCCTGCATGGTGTTGGCCAATCTGCAGGCCTAGACATGTATGATTTTGGTAGGGCAATGCAGTCATTACCAATTGCTATAACAGAAATTGATGCATCATCTGGAGACTCTGATATATATGTCCAACAAAACTCGCCAAACTTGCATCCATACTCACCTCATTCCGGAGATATTTGTTCATCCCTCGTGTTAGCTGCTGCCTCTTCTGATCATGCAGAGAGCCCTGTCATCTCATCTGTCTATCTTGACGTAGAATCTAGGCCAGAATCCCCAAGGATAGATGTGAATGCAAGGACTGCTAATGTTCCTGATTTTGTTGTTCCAAGTAAGAAATTAGAGGAGACAAGTCAGTCTCTACCAACTGGGGTCAACGATGTTTTCTGGGAACAATTTTTAACAGATCAAACTCCAAGTTCCTCTGGCACTCAAGAAGTCCAGCTGGAGAAATCAGATACAGATGGAAGAACCAATGATACGATATTGGAAAGTCAACATAAATATTGGTGGATTAATACGAGTAATGTTGAGAACCTTACCGAACAGATGGGGCATCTCACTCCAGCTGAAAGAACTTGATGATGTTATGTCTCCAACATTTAATCCTCAACAGTGACTCGTTTAATAGTCGTATAACAATAAAATGTAGTTGCGGGTGTTTTTTTTTTTTATCATAGTACACACATGTTTTGCTGTTGTGATCTTAGACCTTTCAGATTTGGATTCTTTTCAGTTGATGATTTATTTAATTCGTTATCTTATATTCGTCGCAGCAGCCTCTTGAATGCATTGTCTCCTCCAGGTGGTTTTAAAATTTTATATTTCCACAAACACATCTGCACTTCAATGTTAAAGGGAGGCCGTCAGGAATATTAGTCAGTGTTTCTTGTCCGAGTTTAACTGGATTATGAATTTGTTTCGAATAGTATGCAACTCCATTATTGTGAGGCAAGCCTTGCTTTTCTGAACAGAAAAGCTATAATGTAAATCATGATTCAGTTGTTATACTTTGGCAGAGTTAGTTATGATTGAGAAGTATAAAGATGTGTTAACACCAAGAAACTCATGATTCGGCTGTGTCATTCATTGAGGACCTCATGTACACAAGCTACTGACTGACCTACCAAAAATATCTACACAGCCCAATTGTCCTAATAAATTTTAAAATTGATTTCCCCAGAACTAGATTAAACTTATCATTAGACGATCGAATTGTACTTAATGTTAGCTAATATGTGAATAACATGGAGTTTTTATAGACGATGGCGAGTGTGCAAAACTGCAAATGATGCAACTTTATATCTCACCACCAACTGTTGTATATTTTTAGCTGGGATTCCAGAAGACTTATTCAAAATGCAAAAAAAAAAAAAAAAAAAAAAAAATCTTGATTCAATACATCCCCTTTATTGTCAATTGTGAGTTTTTACTTTGTACAGACGATGGCGAGTGTGCAAAACTGCAAATGATCCAACTTTATGTCTTTCATTTTTTCCTTTTTTACAGTTTGCTTGTTGACCCCTTTTCTCGTTTTGGGCCAAGTAAAAGTTAGTAATATATTTTTCTTTAGCTAATTAATGTTAGTAATATTTTAGTTGCTCAGTCACTTCAAAGTGCACCCAACTCAATAAGATTTCTGTTTTGGTTATATTTTATAGAATCATGACTTTTGAAATAATATTGTTCACCAATAAACTGCTCATTCTTATTGAAACAAATTATTCATTTACCATTTCTTCCAAAATATGTCTGTTCATTAACCGGAAAATATGGTGTTAAAGTATGGCACAAAAGTATTTTTGCTTTAATAAATATATGCTACATGTTCTACATAAAATGACATAACTGAATTTTGTATGTTTTTCTATGATTCAGATGATGTTTAACCAATTAATACGTTTAAGGCAAAGGTTCAAGAGAGATCTTTTAAAAAGAGAACTGAGAGAATCATTTTAAAATATTATTTTAAAAATGAAAAAAATTATAAATATTTTATATCTCATCATAATTTCAAAAAACCAATTACAAATAATAATTTGTTTGTAAATATAAATTTTTTTTGATAAACTTTTAGAATATGTTTTCGAATCTTATAAATTTTGTGATTCTATTTTTGAATCTCAATGATTTTTTTTGAATATAAATCATTTTCAATATTTAATTAGTGATTCAAATATTGCTTTTAAAATTTATATAATGATAATTAAAATGTGTTAGTATAATTATTTCGTAAAAATAATTAAAAAAATATTAGAATCTGGTTTTGAATCTCAGATTGATTCTCTTTTTAAAGGAGTTCTGCCTAGCAAGATATTAATCGGGGCTTAAAAAAAATTATACTGATTTTTAATGAAGAATTGGAATTTCAAATATAATTTTCTACTAATATAGAGATAATAACCAAAATGCCTCCATATAGGGATGGGTATCGGGGCAGTTCGGGGCCAGGAGTGCTATCCCCGCCCCCATCCCCAAATTCAAACCTGATCCCCGTCCCCGGCCCGATCCCCGACGGGGCCCGTCCCCGCCCCGAACGGGTAACAGGGATTCCCGCGGGGAATCGGGGAATTTCATTTTAAACAAAAAATAACATTGTAAACAATTTTAAACTCTAACTAGTGAGTTTGGAGCAATTTTTTAAGCACTAAATTAAGATAAAAAAATATTACTTAAATAAACAATTATAAATAACATGGAAATGAAGTTATTTAACTAAATATAAAGTATTGGAAATTCGTATATTTTAATATATGATTATATATATTATTAATATATGATTATATATATATATATATATATATATATATTATAATGTGGTGGAATCGAGTCGGGGATTGAAATTCGGGGCGGGGGTCGGGGATCGGGCCGGGGAGATATAAATTCCCGGCCCCTGCCCGCTCCCCGGTTTTTTTTTGAAAATTGTCCCCGCTCCCCGGCCCGTACCCGAAAAAATCCCCGATTCCCTGCCCCGTTCGGTGCGGGGATCGGATCGGGATCGGGCGGGCCGGGGTGAATGCCCATTCCTACCCCCATATCCAAGAGCCTTGGCCCTCATCTACCCCTTTAATGTGCAGGATCGTGTAGCGTATCCTGTTTTTGAAAAAAAGTGCGCATTTGCGTGTTGCGCATTAGTGCTTGTTTCTGTTTTTCGTCTGCCGTATCAAGCGTGTTGCGGCAGACGGAACAACACATCACCCCCTGATACGCAACACGCAAATGCGCATCAGCTAATACTCAGCACGAAACAACGTATCAATGGAATATTTAGGGTCGAAATTTTGAAATGGGGTAGGAAGGGCCATGATATATGAAAATGGGGCATTTTGGACCATCACCCATTAATATATTCGATTTTAGCCCTTAAATATATTAACTTAAAGGAGTATTTTGTCTTTTTTGACTATTTTAATAGTCCATCCCAAATCCCATCTCTACTACTAGCTAGATCAGACAAAGATCCTACCAAACATAGGACCCGGTGGCCGGTACTAGGTACGAAAGAATGCCCAAAATACCCATTTTTTTACTACCCACTTACCAAAATACCCAATTTACAATACATTGCCTAAAATACCCACCTGATACGCGTTTCCAAACGGCGTATCCTTCGTTTTACTGTAGCAACCGTGTTTGTCTTCCTCTCCGGCTGTCTCTCTCTCCGACGTTCAATCATCGTTTAGGGGAATATAATCCGGCAATACAAATGGATTAATATTGATACAGAATTGTAGATCGTCGAGAGACGAATCTAATGGACTATAAAATGTCAACGGAAAGTAAATGGAGATTGCGAATGGAGGAGAGATATGTTTCGCCGGAAAATCGAGTTTTTTTGTTTGAAATGGGGGATTACAATCCGGCAAATGAAACGATAAACGAATAGTATAGGGTTGTAGAGGATGAAAAGGCGATTGTAGTGATGTATAGAACGTAAAGGTAAACAGGCTGAAGGTGTTGAACGAGAATCGTCGGAGTTTTCGTCGGAAATCGCCAAAAATCGCCACAACTCGCGATTTTCTGAGAAAAATGACGATACGCCGAATAGAAATGCGTATCACCTGTACATACGCCTACGTCACAAACGTAACCAGCTGCTTACTCCTCACCCACGGGCGTATCCCCCTATTTACTCCTCATCCATGGGCGTATCTGGGGATACTCCTCCCCATGGGCATTTTGGGCGCGCAGCGCGAGTTTTGGGTATTTTGGTAAGTGGGTACTAAAAAAGTGGGTATTTTGGTTAATAATTATTTTAACTTAATAATTTTTTCCAGTCCCAACTTGAGCCAGTTCAAACAATGATTAATTTCGATAAGATAATAAAATAATATATTTTTGAAAAATTCCATATAAATATATGCTTCCAATAATATTATAAATTAATAAATCCTTTATAATCATAAAAATATATGTATTATCCTTTTGTAAAATATCATTCTAGGGTTCTTAAAATTTGAATATATATGTAACTCATCCCTCTTTGTTGCATCCAAAAGTTCGAATGTGATGTTTTCATAAAGCATTAAAAATTTATTAATTAATGTTTTTATGTCTTGAGTGCTTCTTTACGTGGAAAATTCAAAAATGTTATTTTATCTTTGATATCATCTAAATATATACATGAATCTTTACTTTTAATCTCGCTAATACTCATTTAATTTGAGAAACAATGTATTGAATGAATTGAATTAAATATAAAACATATATTGTACAATTCATTCTAGTTTTAAAATGTATATAAATTGAAAATTAATTTTCTTTGTTGTCAAAAATTTTCTACAAATTTATAATTATTAATTTATCGATTAATTAATACCTCTCTAAATTAATAGAATTTTTCGATCCCAACTATATTAATTTATAAAGATTTTACTGTATCTTGTCCTCAGGAGCCACTCTCGAACCAACGTTTAATTTACCGATTAATTAATACCGCTCTAAATTAATAGAATTTTTCGATACCAACTATCTATACTATACTATTATAAGTAAAACATGGTATAATTGGTTGGTTGGTCAGTTGGTTAACACCTTCCCAATCTATAATATACTATTATAAGTAAAACATGGTATAATTGGTTGGTTGGTCAGTTGGTTAACACCTTCCCAAAAAATTTGTTAACACCTTCCAAAAAATTAAAAAGATACAAAGTGTATATAAAATTTTATTTTACGAAAAATAAAACACAAATTTTACTTAATAACAAACTCTTTTAGTTATACTCCAATCAATATTGAGTAACATACTCTTTCAGTTATACTTGAATTAAAATATTAATAAAAATATATGTGTATCACACGAGTTATAAGTTATATAGTTAAAAATTACATAAAATCTGAAAACACTTACAATTTAGTAAAATTTGTATAAAAATCGGAGAAAGGTTTACATGATTAAATAAATTTCACTATTTATACTAAATAAAAGTTTTAAAAAGCTGCTTTTATGTAATATTTTTATATATAGGTATGCATTTTAAAGTAACAATTAAAATAAATAATTACGATAACATTTATATTCATGAGATTTATAAAAAATTATTTTAATAATAAAAATATTTATACAACTTGAAATTTAAATAAATTATACTTAAATCATGTTTCGCACGGATTATAGGCTAGTATTAATTTATAAATATTTTACTGTATCTTGTCCTCAGGAGCAACTCTCGAACCAGCGTTCCATCTTAAGAAACACTCAAATGTCTTATGTTGATCACTTTTTGATTAAACGCAAATCGTAAATTTGTCGTGTTTATTACATTCTGGCTCACTAACTCAATCTTATATTGTATTATTTTTTGGAAAATTTCGTTATATATAAATGTTTTTAAATAAAAATTTCAAAAAAACTGTAAAAGTTGCACGTTGGATTAAAAATAGAGAGGAATCGTATTGCATCGCAAGTTGAAAACAATTGCATTTAAATTTGCAATAATTGTATTTGAAGTTGCATATAAGATTATGGTATTTTTGAAAAGAAAATTATAACATTTAGATTTTTGAAAAGAGCTCTAAATGGATAAACTAGATAACTATCTATTACATAGGAGGAAAAAAAATTGTGGGAGCCTAAGAACATCTTCAATGGTATTGGCTAAAATGATTGGCTAAATAATGATTATGTGAAATTTGTTGAATCTCTAAGGTATTTTACTCCAATGTAGTTTATAACAACCCGAATATTTTTGAATAAATTATTATTATTTATTATTATTATTTAGCGTTGACGTGAGATTTGACGAGCAAAGAAATATTCGAATATTATTTTATTATATTTGGAATGTGATTTATTTAAATTTATGGATGTATTTAAAATTTTTGTGGATTTAATTAATGTGATTTAAATTGATACGTGATTATGTGAATTTGTGTTTATGTGTTTTCGTGATGATTTGTGTATTTTTATTTGTATTTTGAGGATTTAAATACATTTAAATCATGCATTATTGATTTTCTAAAAAATTTATAAAATTATTGGAGGGATTAAAAATCATGAAATCTCTTGAAATATTATCTTTATATATTTATGGAGTTCTTAAAATTGTTGGGTGGATTAATTTGGATGTTTTAGTATTTTAAAATGAATTTAATAGTTTTATTGCATTTAAAGGATCAAAACTTGAAAAATTCATATTTAATTCGTTTTCGATCCTAAAAATATTTTAAAAATATGTGTGTGCTCGTAATTTAATATTCTTTATTTGAAAAATGAAAAGTTTAATTTTCTGAATGTTCTATTTAATTGTGATTTATAGAAGTCATTTATTAGTGTATAATTGGGCCGAAATGAAGAGTAGTACAGTTATATTGTTATTGGGCCAAGCCCAATTAGAAGAGAAGTAGACCGAACCTTCGAGACAGTCGGGGAAAAAAAAGGGGAGAGAAGAAGAGAAGAAAAGAGAGGAGATTGAGAAGAGAGAATTGTATATACATATATATATATATGTATGTATATGCGTGTGTAACTCTGTGTGTGGGGTGTAATTCGTGTGTGTGTGTGTGTGTATATACGCTGTGCAGTAGAGGGAGGAGACTGCAGAATCGAAGGGGGAAGGGGGCAGCCCCACCGCGCGGCGGCGGCGGCCGGCGGTGGTGGCGGTGGCGTCGCCGTTTGCCAGCAGTGGGAAGTCGTGTAGCAGCGAGGGGAAGAAAGGGAGAGAGAGAGAGAGAGAGAGAGAGAGAGAGAGAGAGAGAGAGAGAGAGAGAGAGAGAGAGAGAGAGAGAGAGAGAGAGAGAGAGAGAGAGAGAGAAGGGAGAGATGGAGGAGATGGATTTCCGATGAATCGAACCGGAATCGAAAATGGTATAATCTCGTGTTTTACCTATTTAATTTTCGTATTTAATTAGTTTCAAATTATTGGTTAAATATATATATTAATTGTTGTAATTAATTTAGAGAAGAATTGCAATATTGCGGGATTGTTGTGGTAATTTAGTTAGTTAATTGTGAATCATGTGTTTACTTCATAATTAGATTAATATGTAATTATGAAGATTGTTTTAACTCCATGATTTAATTCGGAGGTTTATAGTAAATTATAATTGTTGGAATAAGTTTTTGGAATCCGATATATATATGCGAGTTTAATAATTGTTGGCATAGTAATGATTAATTGTCATTTGTTAAGTGCTAGTTGTAATTTATAATTTTGGGAACTTGAATAATATTCGAGTTTAATAATTGATGGTTTAATTGTGGATTTGATAATATGTTGGGTTTAGTGATAGTCAAGTGTGGTTGTTAATTTCTATTTGTGATTGTCGATTAATATGTGGAGTTCAAATGAGTTGACTATTGATAAATGTTTGTGCTAAATGGTTATTGGTATTATATACGCGTGTGCTAAATGTCTAGGTGCTAAATGTTATATATCAAAAGATTAATTGTTAGATTTATATTATTATGTGCTTATCTGCGAGGAGTTGCAATGAGGTCACAAGTCTTAAATGTCAATATTTAAGGACTTGTGTAATTCTCTTCAACTAGTTCCTCGGGCTTACGAATATCAACGATTAGTTGTCACGAGTATAATTAATATGCTTTAGTGACGTGATCACTGATGTAGCGTAAGTAATAGTTAATGCTGGGAGTTGTTTCCTAGGGCTTACGAATAGCAATGATTGGTCGTCACGTGTATCATTAAAATGCGTGAATGATATGGTCATTGTTATAGCGTAAGTAGTAGTTAATGCTAAATGTAAATGATTATGTGTATATGTGTTTACTGCATGTCGAGGCAGAATTTCTTATGTGGTAGTATAGCTGCAAGTCAGGGCAGCATTATTTATTCTTTTATATTTTTTGGAATGTTGATTGGTTGAATTGGGAAAACAGGTGGTTAGTCCATATTACGAACGGGTCATGCCCGATTTTCGGTAGAATTATAGTCGTTTAAGTATTTAAATATTTATAATATACATATATATATATATATATATATATATGGATGGTATTTCAAGGATTTAAATGTTGTTTACGATTAACTACTATTTTAGGGAGAATATTGTATAACAATATTTTGGAGGTTTGTTGGAATTACGGAGTAAAATACGGATATTTCGCTAATAAAAGAAGAACAAGAGATTATGGCTTGTGTGTTTAGATGTGGCTGAGCTTGATAGGTGTTAGCAGGGTTAACTGTTTCTCGCCCGTATCAAGATGCCTACGTACCCTATTTATAGGGATCAAGCCTGACATAGTTCTTGGGCAACAAGTTACCTAGGCGGGCTAGGGTTTAAGGAGATAAACCAAAGTCCAAGCCCACTTGCTTAGGGCTGACATGGCAGTGAATCATCAACCCTATCCGTGATCCATGGCCCAGTTGTGGAAGCCCATTGTCTCGAACGGATAGAATTGGCCAATAGAGAATTAATCAGGACCTAGCATGCGACCTCGTGGGATCTGGCCATGCGAAGCGATCCCTTATGTCCAACTACTCATGCGACCTTGGGTCTGGCCATGAGCCTTCCAATAAAGAATTAGAGATAGCGATCCAACAGATGTGTTGGTCGCGATACCAAGGAAGGAGTATCAGCGAAGCGGTCCCTTAGACCGGGTCATAAGCGAGGTGGCCCTGTAGTTGTGCCGGGCTGATTCCAATGATGAACTTTAGTGGGCCAATTGTCATCTTTTAGGCCCATAGTCAATTATGAACCATTAATTTAGCAAATTAAATCATAATAATTATCATGCCAGATTTGGGCATAACAACTACCCCCCGAGTCCATATTGCCATTAGAGATGCGATGTGGACTCAAGTATCAACCAGGTGACGCCGCAATGCGAGGCCATGGCTCGCTACTTACATGAATATGACCGTTGGAACGGTCGCGACCCAAGAATTTGAAGAGGTTTGACAGCTGTTGTGTCTCGAGATGCGTGTTCAACGGTTGAGATGATGACACGTGTGTTGTATCTTTCTCTCTCCTGATGACTATATATACTCCCGTCACAATCATTTCCTTCTTTATCTTCACAAACACATTACCGAAGTGCTGCCAGTTTGCTCCCGGATCAAACGCAAGAAATTTTCGAGCTTTAATACCAGCGACCTCAACTTTCTTCAGATTTCTTCAATCTTCTTCAAGAAAAAGTAAGTCATCATTCCTCTGTTGCATTTAAATTGCTGTTCGTCATCATAATTGCATGATTAGATAGTTTTAATTGTATGCGATGCGATCCATTTTAACTGCGATCCCATATCATCTATTTTAATGTGCGATCCCGTCCTCGTTACAATAATTATGCGATCCCTCCTTTAGGAATATAGATGCGATCCCTCTTTTAGAAATATGAACCTTCCATTATTTCCTATGAGCGAAGCGAAAACACATAGAGCCCTTCTGTCTATTTATTCTTTTCTCCCTTCATTTGCTTTCTATAAGAGCACACACTTAATCATTTCACTTCTTTTCAGATGTCGCAAGACGACAGTTCAAGGACACCTTCCCCGATGCCCAACGTTCAAATAAGCGAAGCGGCTGCTGCTAACATCGCAAGAGCAGCGAGTACTAGCGAAAGCTCATTTAAGTTATACTTCGACTCGTAGTGGTCAAACGAAGAGTATACCAGAGAAGTGCCCTTAGATAAGTGGCGATACAAACGTCCTGGTAGCTCACGATACCAATCTTTAGATGTACTTCCAGCCTAGAACGAGCCCCACACCGAGATGACCGACATCGAACATGACATTGAAATGTTGAAAAAGAAAGGAGATGCATTCAGCTCTCAAGCAGCAGAAATCCTCGCTAGAATACCCCCATCCCAAACCATGTCGCCCATTCATATAAGCGATTCTCCAATAGATTCATTAGGCGATGCCTATTATGATATTGAGGGAGGTGCTGACAACGAAGCCAACTCTGACGATGATGACTACGAAGAGCCTTCCTCGGATGATGGTGGCCTCGATGAAGTGGCCAGAGTCATAAACTTCAAAGATTATGACTATGTTCCTGAGGCTTCGCCCGATCCTTACGTCCCTACCCCTCAACCAGAGCTGGAGGGAGTTATATATGTTGGTGGGCCTAACCCCAAGGATATTGAGCCCGGTTCGAAGATTAAGCCAGGCGAACCTCGCATCCTTGCATGCCGCGATATGTCTTCAACCTTGATTGTGAGGACTATCACAGAGGGGGTCGAGAGATTCCGACCTGAAGGCAAGATCATTCTGCCTAAGAAGAAAATGCGATGTTATCGCTTTAATCACGAAGAGAATGGAGGCAGGGTGCCCAGAATGGTTCTAACGGTCCCTCTGATGAAGATAGGCATCTCTTCTCCTCTCCATCCATTCATCAAGGATGTCTATGAGACGTATTTTCTGGCCCCCATCCAGATTAGCACCAACGGCTATCGATCCATGATTGCCCTGTACATACTCTACCACAAGCTTCGATATCCGCCCCTGGACGCGAAGACAATGGGCTACTTCCTACAGCTGAAGCGATGTGGGGCCAAGGACTTTGGCTACGTCTATTTTTCCGTGTGGCCAGAATTTAATAAGAAAAGCCTTCTCCCTGGCGGAATAAGTAAAGCGGGCTCGTGGAAGGAACCCTTCTTCTATGTCCACGAGGTTCCCCGAGTTAAAACGAGCTTCAACTACCTTCCTGGTAAGCTATCGAGGCTGTAACCCTTTGTCTTACTCTTTGTTCTTTGTTCACAAACTAACAACTCCTTTGGCATCGTTGTCGGTCCAGTTCGCACCGTCTTGAGAGGTGATGAAAAACAGCAAGCCGATGATGTATTAATAAAATCCACCGCATAGGAGAGAAACATTAGGACTCTTCTTTCTATAAATAACCTAGTAGAATGCGGATTCCTCAAGGAAGGAATAGGTGCCTCTCCTGAAGCGGGACCTTCTAATGCGAGGCGTGCCTCGAAGAAAAGAAAATTGCGAGAAGAGGCCTCGTCTTCTCATGTCGTGATAACGGATGTAGAGGGTACTCTTATACGGTGATATGACCCCTCATTTTTTACATAATGCATCGCATCTCCTTTTCCCTCCATATGAATAACTGTCTTTCAATTCTGTATCTTAATTATCTTACTTTGTGCCATATCTTTTAAACTGTTTGTAACTTATCTTTTATTTCTCTACAGATATGTCTACTCGCAGTGGAAGAGGTCAAGCTCCCCCGTTTCTTCAAAGTGGCAAGAAAGGGGTGACCTTGAATGCGGTCCCTGTTTTAAAAGTTCTCCCTTCAACAGCTCCCAAACCAGTCAACAATCCCTCATCTCAAGAAAATCCGGCCGGGGATCAAGCTCAAAATTCTCCTGAAGCGAGCCCTCTGAAGCGGGCCAAGAAGGATGGGCAGCCTGGTGGGCCTCCTCAGCCATCTTCCCATACCGTGAATGCCACTGTGACCCAACATCTCTTCGCTTCGCTGGGGAGCAAGTATACCGAAGAGGCTGAGGCGTCCAACTGGTAGAAAGCCACTCCCGAGGAGAATGCTAATGCTTTAACCAAGTGTTTAGCTGAGGCATTCATCCGTCAAGCTGTGCATACAAAAAACTTCTTCCAATTGGATAAAAAGAACATGGTTCTTAAGTTCCAGAAGGTGGAGGATAAGCGATCCCTGGAGGCTGAATTTAAAAAGCAACTCTCTTATGAGACTGCCACGATTCGCACAGACTTGAAGAATGCTCGCAAGGAGAGGAATGATTTTGAAAAATCTCTTAAGGAACTGAAGAAATCCAGCGAAGAGGCTGCTAAGAAGAGTGCTGATGAGATCGCAAAGCTTCAAGGTGATCTAACTGCTGCACAAGCCTCGCTGTCATCTGCTGAAGAGAAATTCCTCGCCCAAGGCCAAGTCACTTTCATGAAAGGATTCATCCGTGCGATCCCTGACTTTGACTGGGACCGGCTTGGGCCTGGAAATGCTGAATATGCTGAGATCCTAAAACAGGAGATCGCAGAAGAGGATGCCGAGGAGGCGAGACTGGAGGAAGGGGCGAGAATATCCAAGGAGGCCACCGACGCTAATCAGAACCCACCTACCTCATAAATTTATTCTATAATTTGCTGTAACTCTGAACTGGGGATGCGGGCACCCCTTGAATGCCTCGCAAGTGTAATATTAATTTCTCTAACTTCATTTGTTTCCCCAGAATTCTGGGATCGCAATGCGATCCGTTTATTTTAGCGCATAAATGTCAAGAATCCCCTTTTTGTTTATCATTATTCTTCAAGTAACCTGACCTCGCAGTCGCTAATCCCTACATTAATGTTGCTTTAGCTCTAGCTTTTTCCCTTGTTTTTTGAGATGTTGATGTATGCAATAGTTTTAGATTTGTATTCCTCTTGCTTAGACTCGTTGTAGATAATAGCAGTTATGAACTGTCACCTTGAGATAGTTTCAAGTGCGATCCCAGCATCGTTGAGATGGCTTAGGCCTTAAAGTGTAGACAAACAAATTTATTTTGAATGCAAAATAAAACATAATTCGTAAAGCAAACGAACTCATATAATGTAAAAAGTAGGGGCGAGGCCCAAAGTTTTATTGATATGGGCGTGGCCCAAATTTGACAAGTAGCGGCGTGGCCCAAAAAATCATTACATCATAAAGGGGAGGTGTCTATGTGATCACTACCCCCCAGTACTTTGTATGAATTATTCATGCTAAGTAGTAGTAGAGAGAGGCTACCAGGGGTGAGGCCCTCACTGATAGTATTTTCTCAAATGCTCCGCATTCCAAGCTCGCGGAATAACCTTGTCTTTCATATTCGTGAGATAATAGGTTCCTTCCGAAAGAGTAGCATAGATCTTGTAAGGTCCTTCCCAGTTAGCACCAAAAACTCCATGACCTGGAACCTTAGTGTTGGGCATGACCCTTCTAAGCACTAGGTCGCCTGTTTGTAAAGATCGTGCTTTGACTTTCCCATTATAGTATCTAGCTATCCTTTGTTGGTAGGCCGCGAGGCATAGCTGGGCCTCGCTTCTCATTTCCTCTATCATGTCTAGATAGAGTCTGTGATTGACCTCATTTTCATCGGGATTGTAGTGTTCCCTTCTGAACGACCCCGAGCCTACTTCCACCGGAACCATGGCCTCGCAACCATAGGTCAAAGAAAAGGGGGTCTCCCCAGTAGTGGTTCGTGGGGTCGTGTTGTATGACTACAAGACCCTAGGTAACTCCTCAGGCCAATTGCCTTTGCTCTCTTCCAGTTTAGCTTTCAAAGTGTGCTTTATAATTTTGTTTATGGCCTTGGTTTGGCCATTCGTCTGAGGATGGCTCACAGCTGAGAAACTCTTTTTTATCCCCAGATTTTCACAGAATTCTTTCATTTCCTTGCTGTCAAATTGCTTTCCATTATCCGAAATGAGTTGATATGGGATCCCATAGCGACACACAATTGCCCTGTAAACGAAGTCCTTGAGCTTCTTTGCAGTGATAGTAGCAAGCGGCTCGGTTTCTGCCCACTTGGTGAAATAGTCAATAGCCACTACTGCATATTTCAGTCCTCCTTTCCCTTTTGGGAGTTCTCCAATTAGATCGATCCCCCACATAGCAAAGGGCCATGGGCTCGTTAGCGAGGTAAGCTGAGAGACAGGGACGTTGCTGAAGTTAGCGATCCTTTGACAGGAATTGCATTTTCTCGAAAACTCAAATGCATCCCTTTTCAGCGTAGGCCAATAATACCCTTGGCGAAGAATTTTCTGGGCCAGCGAACTACCCCATGTGTGATTGCCGCATATCCCTTCATGGACTTTTCTGAGAATGTAATTACACTCTTCCCCATCTACACACCTCAGGAGTGGGATGTTAAACCCTCTTCAATACAAGACTTCATCATAAATGACATAGCGAGCGGCCTGATATTTAATCTTCCTCGCTTCTTTCTTGTCTTGAGGCAAAGCTCCATTTTTCACATATTCCCATATTGGGGTCATCCAAGTCAATTCTGGGGTTGCTACTTCCATAATGAACTCCTCCGGTACACTAGGCTTTATCTGAATTTCCAATGGGATAATTCCAAGTAATGTAGCCTCGCGACGCGACCCCAATTTTGCCAGTGCATCTGCTCCTTGATTCTTTTCTCTTCTAATATGAACCACCTTGACATTGTTAAACTTTTTCATCAACCTCTGTGCACATCGTAGATATAGCTCAATCTGCTCACCTCTAGCTTGCCACCCACACCAGAGTTGATATGTTACCAGCATGGAATCGCTGTAAGCTGTGAGGTTTTCCACCTTCATTTCCAGTGCCAGTTTGAGACCAATAATGAGGGCTTCGTACTCTGCTGCATTATTGGTGGCTTCGAAAGCGAAGTGTACTGCACTTTGTATCTTACGACCCTCTGGAGTTACCAACTCGATGCCAGCCCCGGCTCCTTCCTTGTTAGATGCCCCATCTACGTATATCTCCCACCACGAGGCCGAATTTTCTTTTTTGTCCTTGCTAACTATTTTTTCTGCTGCTGCTATGATAGCCCAGTCATCTCCCTTGGATTGGGGAGGAAACTCCAAGATAAAATCCGCAAGTGCCTGTCCTTTTATAGGGCCGCGAGGCTTAAACTCGATGTCGAACTGACTAAGCTCTACTGTCCATTTTAACAATCTCCCTGAAGACTCTGGCTTGTGCATTACTTGCCTCAGTGGGTAGGCAGTACGAACCTCAATGTTATGAGCCTGAAAATAGGGTCTTAACTTCCGCGAGGCCAAGACTAGGGCATTGGCTAGCTTCTCCATGTTTGTATATCGAGTCTCAGCATCTAACATTCTTTTACTGACATAGTAGAATGGATATTGAACCTTTCCTTCTTCGCGAACCAATACTGCACTGACCGCGTGCTCAAACACAGCGAGGTAGACAATGTGAACCTCGCCTTTAGGGGGCTTCGAGAGAAGTGGTGGCGAACCCAGATGTTCCTTTATCTTTTGAAAGGCCTCCTCACATTCCAATGTCCATTCAAAGTTTTTTCCCACCTTTTTAATGGCCTTACTAATGGCACTTATCTGATGACTTGGAAACGAACCGATTGGAATCCGATATATATATATACGAGTTTAATAATTGTTGGGTTTAATTATGAATATTATTTGAATTTCTATATTTAATTCAAAGGGCATACTAATGATTAATTGTCATTTGTTAAGTGCTAGTTGTAATTTATAATTTTGGGAACTTGAATAATATTCGAGTTTAATAATTGATGGTTTAATTATGGATTTGATAATATGTTGGGTTTAGTGATAGTCAAGTGTGGTTGTTAATTTCTATTTGTGATTGTCGATTAATATGTGGAGTTCATACGAGTTGACTATTGATAAATGTTTGTGCTAAATGTCTAGGTGCTAAATGGTTATTGGTAATATATACGCGTGTGCTAAATGTCTAGGTGCTAAATGTTATATATCAAAGATTAATAGTTAGATTTATATTATTATGTGCTTATTTGCGAGGAGTTGCAATGAGGTCACAAGTCTTAAATGTCAATATTTAAGGACTTGTGTAATTCTCTTCAACTAGTTCCTCGGGCTTACGAATATCAATGATTAGTTATCACGAGTATAATTAATATGCTTTAGTAACGTGATCACTGATGTAGCGTAAGTAATAGTTAATGCTGGGAGTTGTTTCCTAGGGCTTACGAATAGCAATGATTGGTCGTCACGTGTATCATTAAAATGCGTGAATGATATGGTCATTGTTATAGCGTAAGTAGTAGTTAATGCTAAATGTAAATGATTATGTGTATATGTGTTTACTGCATGTCGAGGCAGAATTTCTTATGTGGTAGTATAGCTGCAAGTCAGGGCAGCATTATTTATTCTTTTATACTGTTTGGAATGTTGATTGGTTGAATTGGGAAAACAGGTGGTTAGTCCATATTACGAACGGGTCATGCCCAATTTTCAGTAGAATTATAGTCGTTTAAGTGATTAAATATTTATAATATTTATATATATATGGATGGTATTTCAAGGATTTAAATGTTGTTTACGCTTAACTACCAAACACGCGTGGACTCAATCGCGGAGAATCAAATTCATGGCAACTGCAAGTGCATCGGACAAAGAAGGATCAATCAATGATCGAATATCGTGGGATGGACGAAGGAAGGATATTCCATGTCGCCGAGCGTACTTACTAGCTAGGACCTAAGGCAAGTTATTTAACCATACTCTTTTGTTCAGAGTATGCATGTTTTTAAAATATCTATGTTGGTTGCTGGTATATAATATTTAGATTTTTCTTAAAAATGAAAATCCTGTTTATTATACATGTTTCCCCAAGATGTTTATTCTATGTTAAAGGTTTTAATATCGATTTTTTTTTATATTGAAGTTTTGTAGTTCCTTATATCAAATGCTTTCCTGATCCCTTAAATATTTTATTGTCGCTCATTAAAATGATTTGATTTATTAAAGATGAATATTTTTAAAAATTCCTTATACTGAGCTGATCTGTTATCAGTGAGTATAAAGGACTTAAAAATTGAAATGTTTTAATTGTTAATAAATTGATTATAGAGTGGATAAGCATAAGAGGCTAGGGGTGGTTCCCCTAGTCCAGCACTTTTTATTAAGCGTAAGAGGCTAGGGTGGTCCTAGTCCTGCACTTTTATTTATCGTAAGAGGCTAGGGTGGTCCTATTCCAGCATTAAAGGCTAATGTGTTGCCTCAATGGGAACCCAATTTCAAAGGAATGGGGACTTTACGTGGCTGATCACCCGTATTGTCCGTAATCAAGAGATAATAAAAATCAACTTAAATGATTTAATTTCTTTATAAAAAGGTTTTGTGAAAAGTATTGTTTCAAGATGGTAGAGTTTTATAGAAAGGAATATTGTGGATATTAGAGTTAGTTATTTTCTATATGATAAGATTTGAAAACTCAGTAAAATAATGAGATTAAGGGTGGATAGGAGTTTTTCCCAGTTATTCCCTCCGCAAGTAACATTGTACGTGAAAGTGGAGTAAGAATGATTGGGGGATTTCTTGATATTCTTTTTCTCAAAGTTTTATCTGAGATAGTGATGTTTTGTAGTAAATAGAAAAGTGTTATGTGAGGATATAAAAGGGTGTGTTTATGTTTGGAAAAAGGATATGAGTAAAGATATATATAATGTTATTTCATAAGAGTAGTTGAATATTTTTGCTTGCTGAGAATAAAATACCAAATATTTTTACTGACTGTTATAACTAATTCGAGATTTATATTGTCACTGAAGCATTTGTTGTACAGTGACGGTACAATTGAGAATGAATCAAGATCATTCTACTGTTCTCTTTACACCATTGTCAGGCCGGTTTGGCAGCTAGCATACAAGTGCTTAGTCGACAATAGTGAAATTATGAATAGTTGTGAATTTCTTGCAATTGTTTTGGATTTCTAAAAATATTGTTTCCTAGTAGCTGAAGCATCTGTTGCTCAGTGAACGAAAGTTTTTATCAACAGTTAGTGAAAACTTCTAAATTGTAATTCAATAAATTATCCATTTATCAAGAAATTTTCGTAATAAGTATTTTATAAATGATATCATCCATACATTGGATTTGAAAACTTCAAAATTATTTTAATTAAGTGGTATACTCTATTATACTTGCTGAGCGCCTTTTTCGCTCATTCTTGCTTTTGTTTTAAATCTTATTTTTCAGAGATATAATAGTGAAGCAGTTGAATTAGTTAGCTCGAATCAGGGCATCTCCATGGACGCAGTGTTGGCGTAGAGGAATATTGGAATAGTCTACTAGACATATAGTTAGAATGGTATGACTGTATATTATTTGTTGTAATAATTGTTGTATTAGTTATTTTGGCTGTTGTATACCTTATATCGGGGTGATACAAATGGCATAAGTTATATAAAATGATTGTTGTAATTAGAGTTTTGAATTGTAATAAAAGAAGTTGTATTAATATTTTGGATTCTTGTTCCTAGTCTATAACCTGAAAAGATTCTTGGGTAAGTTTGGGGTCAGATGTAATGTTTTAGTTTTATCTATTTGCAGTGATTATTTATTATTAAGGTTTTCCGCGGTAGCGACCCATTTCCGTTGACCCCCGGATTTGGGGGGGTTACAGGTTGGTATCAGAGCTACAGGTTATAGAAACTAGAAACAAGAGAGAGCGTAGGATTATATATGTATATAGTTATGTGAGGGTGTCTAAACTCACATAGAGTTTGTTTTGGACTATCGGATATAATGCCAATGGGTGGTGAGTCTTTAGAGACTACTATGAGTCATTATTGGGGTAGGGTATCGTGTATCTTAAGACGTTGAGAAGCGATTTTAAGATTAATCGATCGTGCGTTAGAAGAGCTAGCGGAGAATGCATAGGTGGAGATCGGGATATTCTTTCTTTTTCATCTATGATTTAATTGATTCTCTTTCAATTGAAAATTTCCGCTTTTATTTTTCTATTGGTGGATAAAAAAAAAATTATTCGTGGTACAACACTGCTTGTTTGTTATGTGCTAGTATCCTTTTCCCCGTAAATCTTTCTTTCGGGATTAACACTTTTGGAATTTGCTTAGTTTCATCCAAGGTGTGCGTTGGAAAAATCTCTTGTTGTAAGTTGATATTACTTGTTTAACTATAAAGAATAAATCGAGATTTTCCGATTGTTAAGTTCCTCGATCGACATTGCACGTTGAAAGTGGAGTCTGAACAATTTGGGATTTCTTGAGATTCTTTACAATGTTTAATCCGAGACATTATGGATATGGAAGAGTTGAGATTGGGTGCGAATCGTTTTAGAACCATGTTCCTTCTTCTGTTGATTCCGAGGACGGAATCCTATTAAGGAGGGAAGACTATAACAACCCGAATATTTTTGAATAAATTATTATTATTTATTATTATTATTTTGCGTTGACGATAGATTTAACGAGCGAAGAAATATTCGAATATTATTTTATTATATTTGGAATGTGATTTATTTAAATTTATGGATGTGTTTAAAATTTTTGTGGATTTAATTAATGTGATTTGAATTGCTACGTGATTATGTGAATTTGTGTTTATGTGTTTTCGTGATGATTTGTGTATTTTTATTTGTATTTTGAGGATTTAAATATATTTAAATCATACATTATTGATTTTCTAAAATTTTTATAAAATTATTGGAGGTATTAAAAATCATGAAATCTATTGAAATATTATCTTTATATATTTATGGAGTTCTTAAAATTGTTGGGTGGATTAATTTGGGTGTTTTAGTATTTTAAAATGAGTTTAAGAGTTTTATTGCATTTAAAAGATCAAAACTTGAAAAATTCATATTTAATTTGTTTTTGATCCTAAAAATATTTTAAAAATATGTGTGAGCTCGTAATTTAATATTCTTTATTTGAAAAATGAAAAGTTTAATTGTCCGAATGTTCTATTTAATTGTGATTTATAGAAGTCATTTATTAGTGTATAATTGGGCCGAAATGAAGAGTAGTACAGTTATATTGTTATTGGGTCAAGCCCAATTAGAGCTAAGATAATTTTTTCCGGTCCCAACTTGAGTCAGTTCAAATAATGATTAATTCCGATAAGATAATAAAATAATATTTTTTTGAAAAATTGCATATAAATATATAATTCCAATAATATTATAAATTAATAAATCCTTTATAATCATAAAAATATATGTATTATCCTTTGTTAAAATATTATTCTAGGGTTCTTAAAATTTGAATATGTATGAAACTAATCCCTCTTTGTTGCATCCAAAAGTTCGAATGTGATGTTTTCATATAGCATTAAAAATTTATTAATCAATGTTTTTATGTCTTGAGTGCTTCTTTACGTGGAAAAATTCAAAAATGTTATTTTATCTTTGATATCATCTAAATATATACATGAATCTTTACTTTTAATCTCGCTAATACTCATTTAATTTGAAAAACAATGTATTGAATGAATTGAATTAAATATAAAACATATATTGTACAATTCATTCTAGTTTTAAAATGTATATAAATTGAAAATTAATTTTCTTTGTTGTCAAAAATTTTCTATAAATTTATAATTATTAATTTATCAATTAATTAATACCTCTCTAAATTAATAGAATTTTTCGATCCTAACTATATTAATTTATAAAGATTTTACTGTATCTTGTCCTCAGGAGCAACTCTCGAACCAGCGTTTAATTTACCGATTAATTAATACCTCTCTAAATTAATAGAATTTTTCGATCCCAACTATCTATACTATACTATTATAAGTAAAACATGTTATAATTGGTTGGTTGGTCAGTTGGTTAACACCTTCCCAAAAAATTTGTTAACACCTTCCAAAAAATTAAAAAGATACAAAGTGTATATAAAATTTTATTTTACGAAAAATAAAACACATATTTTACTTAATAACAAACTCTTTTAGTTATACTCCAATCAATATTGAGTACATACTCTTTTATTTATACTTGAATTGAAATATTAATAAAAATATCTGTGTATCACACGAGTTATCAGTTATATAGTTAAAAATTACATAAAATCTGAAAACACTTACAATTTAGTAAAATTTGTATAAAAATCGGAGAAAGGTTTACATGATTAAATAAATTTCACTATTTATACTAAATAAAAGTTTTAAAAAGCTGCTTTTACGTAATATTTTTATATATAGGTATGCATTTTAAAGTAACAATTAAAATAAATAATTACGATTACATTCATATTCATGAGATTTATAAAAACTTATTTTAATAATAAAAATATTTATACAACTTGAAATTTAAATAAATTATACTTAAATCATGCTTCGCACGGATTATAGGCAAGTATTAATTTATAAAGATTTTACTGTATTTTGTCCTCAGGAGCAACTCTCGAACCAGCGTTCCATCTTAAGAAACACTCAAATGTCTTATGTTTATCACTTTTTGATTAAATGCAAATCGTAAATTTGTCTTGTTTATTACATTCTGACTCACTAACTCAATGTTATATTGTATTATTTTTTGGAAAATTTCGTTAATATAAATGTTTTTAAATAAAAATTTCAAAAAAAACTGTAAAAGTTGCACGTTGGATTAAAAATAGAGAGGAATCGTATTGCATCTCAAGTTGAAAACATTTGCATTTAAATTTGCAATAATTGTATTTGAAGTTGCATATAAGATTATGGTATTTTTGAAAAGAAAATTATAACATTTAGATTTTTGAAAAAAGCTCTACTTTTTTTCTTATGGATAAACTAGATAACTATCTATTACATAGGAGACAAAAAATTGTGGGAGCCTAAGAGCATCTCCAATGGTATTGGCTAAAATGATTGGCTAAATAATGATTATGTAATATTTGTTGAATCTCTAAGGTATTTTACTCCAATGTGGTTGGCTATATTGATTGACTATATTTTAAAAATGGTATGTTTTCATTATTTCAAGTTGTTAAAAATAGAATATATTATTATAATATGGTAAATTGATAATGTGGAGTTTTACTACAGGTCTCCAGAGATTCGATAATTGGCTATTTCATAACTCAACTCGTGCTCAACTTGCAATTGGGTAACCGAACTTAAAAAGCTTGCAGTCAACTCATCAAAGTAATTAAAACTTGCAAAAACATAACTGCCGTTAACTCATTTAACGGGACTGACAGAAAACTGACGTGGCAAGCTGGTTCAAAAATTAGGAAACACGTATACATCATTTTATCTCTCCCAAAAAAAAATATCACAAAAAAACACAAATCAATAACTAAAAAAATCACACACACTTATAAAAGATAAATTATCTTTTATAAATTACACACTGGACACACACACACACCTGAAGAACAGTAAAAAATCTACAAATATTTTATAACACTATACATACATGAATTTACCCATACATACAAACAACTTGTCCAAACAATTACAGAAAAAGAATTTCCGATCAACTCAAGAATCCCGGTGAAAATAAAACAGAGGTAATGGGTTTGGTAGTGGTTTCCGATCAGGTGAGACGTGGAGGTGCGGGTGAATATGTTGATGGGTTTGGTAGTGGTTTGCGAGTGTTATGCTGGGTGGAGTGGAATGGGGCAGAGAGGATGGAGGAGATGGGTGGGTTGGTGGTGTTAAAATGGGTTAAAGATTTGAAGAAGATGGTGCTAGAGGTTGTAGTTGTTGGTTGGAGATGAGGCTGCAGTTTCATTCAAACCCACCGCTCCGCCGCGTCTCCGACCAACGACCTCCACCACCCATCTCCTGCACCTCGAGTTACAAAGCTTATACATCTGAGAATTAATACTATGTCCCATAAATCCATAATATTTAATTCAAGAATTTAAAATCCCCAAAAATTTAAAAATCCTAATTATAATTATATAAAACCCCGTTAGAAGAAGAAAGAAGAGTGACGGATTCATTTCTAAATTACTAAAATTTAAAAACCATAATTATAATTATATAATTGTATAATTGTATAAAATCATTTCTAAATTCGAAATTAAACAAAAAATAGGTGAAAAATTAAATTTAAAAATTCTAAAATAAAAATCATGAAATTACAAACACTCGCCTATTTTTAAAATAATTTTAGGATCAAAAATGAATTTAATATGAATTTTACAAATGAATGATTTTAAAATACTTTAATACACAAGTCTATGTGGTAGCTGATTGTTCTTTGTAAAGAGAGAGAAAAGTCTATGTTGCGGCTTATGTGTACAAAATTAACGGACTTCCGTTAAAAGTCAACGAGAGTTAACGGCGCTGCAAGTTATTTTGTTTTTAGTGATTGAATCGCAATAAAATATTAGTGTATTGACCCAATTGCAAGCTTTTTGAGTTCGATTACCTAACTGCAAGTTGAGCACGTGTTCAGTTTTGAAATAGCCAATTAACCCGCCAATATAATGAGATTATCTAAAATTTTAGCTAACAGTTATGTCCCATTGGAGATGAAATATTTTTACACATTCCCCATAATTTTTATTTATGGTATTTCCGATACAATTTTAGCTAAGGGGTATGTATGGTTAGAGATGCTCTAAGTATGGTTGGAGAGCTAGGAAAAGAATTAGAGAGCTTGATTGGAAAGGGAAGATTATTAAGGATCCTGAAGATATTAAAGAAGCTGTAAAATCACATTTCAAGCAATTTTTCAGAAGAGCAAATACTCAAGCATTTTTAGTGTGAAAGGCATTATTCAGAATAAACTTGGAATCATAGAAGCAGAATCTTTGGAAAGGGACATTACTTCAGAGGAAGTAGATTTGGCCATTTCACAGTGTAGTTCAGATAAAGTACCAGGCCCAGATGGAACGAATGCAGGGGTGTTAAAGTTTTTATGGAAACATCTCCAAAAGCAAATGGTTGAATTCATTCGTAACTTCTTGAACAAAGGTGAACTTCCTGCAGGCATGAATTCTTCTTTTATTGCTTTAGTTCCCAAAGTAAAAGATCCTAATGGCTTATCAGATTATAGACCAATCAGCCTTATTAACTGCTCCTTAAAGGTGTTGTCTAAGCTGCTTGCTTCAAGGCTTTCCACAGTTTTAGATAAGCTTATTGGTAAGCAACAAACAGGGTTTATCAAGGGTAGGCAAATTTCTGAAGGAATTTTGATAGCTAATGAGGTTGTTCACTCTATCAGATCTGGAGAGATAGAAGGTGTTATTCTTAAATTGGACTTTGAAAAAGCTTTTGACTCAGTTGATTGGAATTTCCTCCTGGAAGTGCTATCAGAAATGGGTTTTGGGGCTCAGTGGTGCAATTGGATCAAATGTATTCTTAATACAATGAAAGCGTCAGTTCTAATAAATGGATCCCCAACAAGAGAGTTCAAATTTGAAAGAGGTCTAAGGCAGGGTGATCCCTTATCACCTCTGTTATTTGATATAGTAGGGGAGATACTGAGTTGTATGTTGAAAAAGGCAGAGAACTAAAGTTGATTTCAGGGCTGAAGTTGGGAAAGGAAGGATATGGTATCTCTCATCTACAATTTGCAGATGATACTATTATCTTTTTGGAACCTTCAGAGGATGGTATTAGGAACATCAAAAGGATACTCCAATGTTTTCAATTGACTTCAGGATTAAAGATTAATTTTAAGAAAAGCTCATTGTATTCATGGAACTGCAATCCTCAGGAATTGAATGCTTGGGCTTCTATTTTGGGATGTGGTGTTGGCTCTCTCCCTTTCAAATATCTGGGAGCTCAGATTGGTTCTAGTCCTAGAAGAAAAGAATTTTGGGACCCTCTGTTAAAAAAAGTTGATCATAAATTAGCAGGTTGGAAAAGTGAATCCTTGAATATGGCTGGCAGGTCAGTTCTGGTCAAATCAACTATTAATAGTTTGCCAACCTACTGGTTTAGTCTTCATAAAATTCCAATTGGGGTCTGCAAAAACTTGGACAAAAAAAGAAGGAATTTTATATGGAAAGAACTTGGGAAGGAGGGTATTGTCAAAAGGAAACTGCACCTGGTTAAGTGGGAAGAAGTATGTAATCCCAAGCATAAAGGAGGTTTGGGTTTAGATAACCTTCAAGCTAAAAATGCAGCATTGTTATATAAATGGTGGTGGAGATGGATGTCAGAGAGAAACAAAATGTGGTGGGGAGTTGTTAAATCCAAGTATGAATTCTTTATTGATAAGAGTTTGAATCAGTATGACAGATGTAGCAACCTATCTTACATTATACAAGATATTTGCTCAGTCAACAAACAGGGGAGTTGGAGGGAATTTCTGTCTAAGAAAGTTTTGATTGGTTAGTGGGTGATGGGAAGGAAGTACTTTTTTGGGAGGATAGTTGGCATCTTCAGGGTACATTGGCTGAAAAGTTTAATAGACTTTATAGACTTTCCAGGTGGAAATTTGTTTCAATTGCAGACTTTATCAATGTTTGGAACAACAGTGAGTTAAGTGGGGAAAGATGGACCAGAAATTTGAGGAATTGGGAAAGTGCAGTAAAAGAGGAACTAGAAGAGGTAGTGAATTCAATTTCTCTTAGTGGAGTGGCAGACAAAGTTATATGGAAGCATAACAAAGGGCCTTATTCATGCAAGGAAGGTTACAAAATCATCAGAAATTTAGATTCTTCTTGTGATGGGAATTGGGTTAAATTATGGAAATTCAAAATTCCTCCCAAAATTCAAATTATTCTGTGGAAGATTGAAAAAGGGGTTCTGCCAACAGCAAGGTTTTTATCTAGGAGGCTAGGCAACTCTTTTAGTCCAATTTGCACAAGGTGCAATATAGATATTGAAACTCAGAATCATTTGCTGTGGGATTGTGAATTAACAAAGGGTATTTGGGATGAAGTGGCAATCTGGTGGAGTTTAAGTGGATCACAGAAGAGTTTATTGAAAAATTCAATTTGGGAAGCTGTTAAAATTTTTTCTAGTTCTAAGGTAAGATCGGGTTGGATTGTATCAGTTATTGCTAGTCTATGGTCTATCTGGTTAACAAGGAATAGCTTTGTGTTTAACAATCAAAAGGAATCTTTATCCTCATTGGTATACTTACTTAAGATCAGATCTTTTAAGTGGTTACTGGCTTCAAGGTCTATCAAAGAAGAGTTAGAGGGATTGTGGATGAATAATCCAGTAGGGACACTACTATTATTTAACTCTAAGGTTGTCAAGGAAGAGTACATTTGGTGGAACACAGATTTATCGGATACACAGATGGAGCTTGGAAGAGTTTAAAGAGTGGTGTAATTTGTGGAGGAGTGGGGGGGTTTCTAAAGGATAGAAGTGATACTTTGGTATTCATATTCTCTGGTCCAATGCAGGCATGGTGTCTGCTGGAAGCAGAAAGGAATGCAGTGTTGTTTCTTTACTCAAGCATTGTTAGTAATCCTAACATAGTTGGCATGACTTCTATATGTACAGATAGTAGTCTGTTAGTTGATCAGTTTGTCAAAGCAAGGGCTGGATACAAAGGAGACTTCTGGTTAGATGGTAATAGTCAGTGGATTAGCATGATGAACAATCATAATTTTAGGTTAATACTTGTCCCAAGGGAGGTCCTAAGTGGTGCTGATGATCTTGCAAAGAACGGATTAGAAAGGGGTACAATAATATCTGCATGGTGCTAGATGTAGATAAATGTTTTTAAGTGGGTTTGGATTTATTTTAGTAGGAGTGGGTCTATGTTATATCTGGGACTAGTTGATTTTGGCTGAAGTGTTGAACTGTCCAATCCAAGCAGAAGGTGGGCTACAGGTTGTGATTTGTACAATTGGGCTAAGTTAAGTAGCAGATTTAGTTGGGCTGAGTTAAGTAGCAGATTGGGGGTTGGTTTTTGTTAATTTTAGCACGGTTTTTAGCTTGCTAGGATTTATTTAAGATGGAAATTCGAACAGTCTTTTTACTGGAGAGGTTGGAGTAAGATTAACCCTCTTCTTTTCTCGGGTAGTTAAAAAGTAATGTAATTATGCTAGCGTATTAACGAGGCGTATAGCATATTCTCGAGGCATTTTTTGATTATTTAACCACGCCTCCACAGTCATTTATACAGTCATTTTATTTACAATCTTTTAGCTGGGGTAATAATGGAGAGAGGATGGGACTATCCTTCTAAGGGTTTTGCTAAGATCAATGTCCATGCAGTTTCTTTCGAGCAACCATTACCCAATGGTAACGACTCTGGTATAAGCATAGTGGTTCGAGATGATGAAGGAGTGATTATCAAGATGATCTCTGGATCGACTGGTAATCTTACTGTTAGGGGCAATGAGATGTGGGGTTTATTGGCTAGTCTCAGAACAGCTTTCTTTGAAGGTTTGAATCATGTTGAGTTGGAAACAGATAATGCTGATGCCATCAAGGAGTGGGAAGATTGGAGGTGGTTTCTGGACCCGAACCACTCAAGAGTTATCCAGCAGTTGGAGCAGAGAAAGAAGGATAGGAACCTAACCCTAAAGCTGAAAGTGTGTGAGGAGAATCAGAACAGGCTTGCTCAGTTGTGCAAGGAATAGGAACAGGCTAGTGGTTTTTCGTCGCTCATTTGGTCGAGTTAGAGAACTGTGGAGGCTGGATATGGGTTTGGGCTCGATTGAAGAGGTTTTTGATGAGTTCTCAGAAGATGAATACAACAATATGCAGGCACAAGAGATGGATAATGGTGATGAGGAAGTGGATGGAGATTTGGCTGTTCGATCGGATAATGAAGAGGGTCTCTGGTTAGCTCAGGATGTGAATATGCCAAACATGGGGGCCTCGAATGCGGTGCAAGTGGTGATTGGTTTGCCAGTTTCTGGGGTTGCAGGTGATCGTCTAGGTTCTCCAGCACATCATTAGGGGACTGCTGCTGCCGGTGGTGATGATGTTGCTGTTGAAGCGGATGGTGTTGGTGACCAAATGCAAGAAGGCTAGCTCCGGAATCGATCTTCAAGGAGAAGTTTTATTAAGTTTTATTAAGTTTAAGTTCATTTTAGTTTTAATTCGGTGAATTCTGATGGCAACCTGTTAGGGTTGTTTAAATAGTTTAAGTTGTTTCTAGGCCCTGGTTGGTTGTTTGGGTTAGATGCTGGGATTTTAAGGCTTTAAGCCTTTTATTAATATATTTTGATTACCAAAAAAAAAGTATGGCTGTATTGGAGTGACGTCGGAGTGACGTAGGGGAGTGGTATGTCATTCCACCTAATTTTCTTGTTCGGTCTTTGGAATTGGATTCTATTGTTAATTTCCTTGTTCGGTCTTTGGAGATTCTATTATTTAATGCAAGTTCGATTTTACTCAAAAAATAAAAAAAAAAAATAAAAAAAGATCTCAACCTAAGTATTAATTAAAGTCTAAACAATTACTACATAATATAACTCATGACTCATGAGGTACTTGGATCAATTTTCGTCGACCAATAATATCATGCATTATATTATGTTAAGAACTATATAGCTGGATTTTGTGGTAAATCGTTGCTGCACTTGTTAGCGGTATGCAGTTTGTTAATCAAAGTTGCTGCACATTTTTATGATCATCATATATTTAATTCAATAATGAAAGCTAGCACAGTATCTAAGATAATTAGTATTCTCTCCCACGTTTCTAGTTACACGTTAATTAAAATTTTTTCGGAGTAAAATTGATCAATTTTTCGGAGTTAAAATATTAAATATTTTGTAATTATTATTTTAAAAAATTTAAAGTTATATTTTAAATTAAATATAATTTTCAATTATATAATTTTTTTTAATAAAGTTCAATCAAATTTTAGATAATTTGTTCGATCAAAAATCAAAATAAACACGTATGTATTTAGGGAAGGAGTGAGAAAATATTTAATTTTTATAATTAATACATTCAAAATTTGAGGATGAAAGTCCATTATATTAAATTTTCATTTGACCATGCCCAAAATATTTATCGGTAAAGATTGTGTTGTGTCGAAAATAACCAATTTTATGCGCATTCTCATAATGCGAGTATACTCACATGCATTTGGACAATATGTAGATTGTTAATTTATTTTTTCATATGATTTATGTCAATGAACTTGCATCTCCTGCAGACGCAAACACAATGCGCATGAAAGGCTGAATAGGCATATTGTTGATGCGTAATACTAGGTTTGCTGTTGTTACATTAAACCTAGTATATATACAGATAGACAAGAAGGAAAGGGTGAGAATGCTAAAACCAAGTAATAATTGAAATTAAAGAGGATGCAATGGATAGTAAAATAAAAAGGGTGTTGTTCCATATATCACAATTTTAAAATAAATGATCCCAAATATTATAATCTGGAATGATGGTTCCAAATATCACGTTACATCGTGTAGCATTTTCATTTTTTTAAAAAACTTTTAATCAAATGGTCTATTAAAAACTTATAATCAAATGGTTAATTCAAATTGTGTTTTCTTAATGAGTCCGGCGACCTGATTTTTAAAAAATCGGGGGCCAACCCCAATCTTTTAAAAATCAGGATAAATTAAGGTTTTGGGTACCCTAAACCCTAATCCCTAATCCCTAAACCCTAATAACGTATACGGTTTATACGTCATTTTAAATATTTCTAAAATTTCAAAATGGAAAAGTTGAACCCCAAAGTTTAACTATTGAACCTATTAGTCACAGAGGCATGCCTGTATACATCTAATAACAAGCCTAATTATTTGTAATGCTTTGCATTACTTACATGACCCGTTAACTGGGGAACCTTTTAGTTATATAGTTTCCACTTGTATTTACTGCTTGTAATAGGCACCAAATCCCTACCTATGTACTTGTAAATTTAGTCATGAAATAATGCTTTAAAGAAGATCCAAAGATCATGCCTCAAGCTTGGAGAACAAGGCTACAGAAATAAACACAGTTGGAATTTAAAGATTGAACATTTGTTTAAGTACTAGTTCGAGAAGTATTTTGGTCTATTCGAGAAGTCAAGGTTTGGAGAAGTCAGGGATTCGATATGTCAAAGATACTGCTCGACATCTCAAAGAGTCAACAAGTCAAAGCCTCATTCGATAACTCAGGGATTCGACATGTCTAATACTCTTTTCGAGAACTTAAAAAAGTCAACAAGTCAAATAATCATTCGAGTCCTCTAAGAGTCAACCAGTCAAAGTTACATTCGATATCTCAAAGTTAATAATCATTATATTAAATTTTCATTTGACCAGGCCCAAAATATTTCTCGGTAAAGATTGTGTTGTGTCCAAAATAACCAATTTTATGCGCATTCTCATAATGCGAGTATACTCACATGCATTTGGACAATATGTAGATTGTTAATTTCTTTTTTCATATGATTTATGTCAATGAACTTGCATCTCCTGCAGACGCAAACACAATGCGCATGAAAGGCTGAATAGGCATATTGTTGATGCGTAATACTAGGTTTGCTGTTGTTACATTAAACCTAGTATATATACAGATAGACAAGAAGGAAAGGGTGAGAATGCTAAAACCAAGTAATAATTGAAATTAAAGAGGATGCAATGGATAGTAAAATAAAAAGGGTGTTGTTCCATATATCACAATTTTAAAATAAATGATCCCAAATATTATAATCTGGAATGATGGTTCCAAATATCACGTTACATCGTGTAGCATTTTCATTTTTTTAAAAAACTTTTAATCAAATGGTCTATTAAAAACTTATAATCAAATGGTTAATTCAAATTTTGTTTTCTTAATGAGTCCGGCGACCTGATTTTTAAAAAATCGGGGGCCAACCCCAATTTTTTAAAAATCAGGATAAATTAGGGTGTTGGGTACCCTAAACCCTAATCCCTAAACCCTAAGAACGTATACGGTTTATACGTCATTTTAAATATTTCTAAAATTTCAAAATGGAAAAGTTGAACCCCAAAGTTTAACTATTGAACCTATTAGTCACAGAGGCATGCCTGTATACATCTAATAACAAGCCTAATTATTTGTAATGCTTTGCATTACTTACATGACCCGTTAACTGGGGAACCTTTTAGTTATATAGTTTCCACTTGTATTTACTGCTTGTAATAGGCACCAAATCCCTACCTATGTACTTGTAAATTTAGTCATGAAATAATGCTTTAAAGAAGATCCAAAGATCATGCCTCAAGCTTGGAGAACAAGGCTATAGAAATAAACACAGTTGGAATTTAAAGATTGAACATTTGTTTAAGTACTAGTTCGAGAAGTATTTTGGTCTATTCGAGAAGTCAAGGTTTGGAGAAGTCAGGGATTCGATATGTCAAAGATACTGCTCGACATCTCAAAGAGTCAACAAGTCAAAGCCTCATTCGATAACTCAGGGATTCGACATGTCTAATACTCTTTTCGAGAACTTAAAAAAGTCAACAAGTCAAATAATCATTCGAGTCCTCTAAGAGTCAACCAGTCAAAGTTACATTCGATATCTCAAAGTTAATAATCATTATATTAAATTTTCATTTGACCAGGCCCAAAATATTTCTCGGTAAAGATTGTGTTGTGTCCAAAATAACCAATTTTATGCGCATTCTCATAATGCGAGTATACTCACATGCATTTGGACAATATGTAGATTGTTAATTTCTTTTTTCATATGATTTATGTCAATGAACTTGCATCTCCTGCAGACGCAAACACAATGCGCATGAAAGGCTGAATAGGCATATTGTTGATGCGTAATACTAGGTTTGCTGTTGTTACATTAAACCTAGTATATATACAGATAGACAAGAAGGAAAGGGTGAGAATGCTAAAACCAAGTAATAATTGAAATTAAAGAGGATGCAATGGATAGTAAAATAAAAAGGGTGTTGTTCCATATATCACAATTTTAAAATAAATGATCCCAAATATTATAATCTGGAATGATGGTTCCAAATATCACGTTACATCGTGTAGCATTTTCATTTTTTTAAAAAACTTTTAATCAAATGGTCTATTAAAAACTTATAATCAAATGGTTAATTCAAATTTTGTTTTCTTAATGAGTCCGGCGACCTGATTTTTAAAAAATCGGGGGCCAACCCCAATTTTTTAAAAATCAGGATAAATTAGGGTGTTGGGTACCCTAAACCCTAATCCCTAAACCCTAAGAACGTATACGGTTTATACGTCATTTTAAATATTTCTAAAATTTCAAAATGGAAAAGTTGAACCCCAAAGTTTAACTATTGAACCTATTAGTCACAGAGGCATGCCTGTATACATCTAATAACAAGCCTAATTATTTGTAATGCTTTGCATTACTTACATGACCCGTTAACTGGGGAACCTTTTAGTTATATAGTTTCCACTTGTATTTACTGCTTGTAATAGGCACCAAATCCCTACCTATGTACTTGTAAATTTAGTCATGAAATAATGCTTTAAAGAAGATCCAAAGATCATGCCTCAAGCTTGGAGAACAAGGCTACAGAAATAAACACAGTTGGAATTTAAAGATTGAACATTTGTTTAAGTACTAGTTCGAGAAGTATTTTGGTCTATTCGAGAAGTCAAGGTTTGGAGAAGTCAGGGATTCGATATGTCAAAGATACTGCTCGACATCTCAAGGAGTCAACAAGTCAAAGCCTCATTCGATAACTCAGGGATTCGACATGTCTAATACTCTTTTCGAGAACTTAAAAAAGTCAACAAGTCAAATAATCATTCGAGTCCTCTAAGAGTCAACCAGTCAAAGTTACATTCGATATCTCAAGGACTCAGGAAGCTATTCGACATCTCAAGGATTCCATAAGTTAAAACCTTATTCGATAAGCCAAGGATTCCTGAAGAAAAGACTAATGCGAGAAGTGGTTCGATATGTCAAGGATACAATATTCGAGAACTCGGAGTTATCAAAATAGGCAATTCTAGTTCTCGAATCAATCACTTAATCATTTCTCGAATGGTTTCTTGAAGACAAAATACTTAAGCTGTACAAGTCAAATACCTGCAACAAGCCAAGACACTTTCAGGACCACAACTGTAAATTGTACATGGAAAGTCTACAAAAAACGGTTAGAGAGATGTTAGAAGGGACAATCTGCTAAAGTAGTGGATCTGGGCATTTTAAAGAAAGTCAAATTACATGTTGCCTAGACATATACTAAATAGGGATTGCTTACAGGATTCTTCTAACGATACCCGTTATAGTTGTTTATGCAGAACGGAGTTTTTCAAAACTAAAACTGATTAAATCCTATCTTCGTTCAGCCATGTCTTAAGAAAAGTTAAGTGGTTTAGCAATGTAACGCCCCCAAATCCGGGGTCAGTAGATTTGGGCGTCACGCTAACAAACTCAATAATTCTAACAAAAAAATTGGCCATGATGTATTCGTAAATACAACATAAACCTGCTGAATAATAAACAAAAATCTGAAATCAACTAAAACTGAAATAAAACTTAAAAACTCAACTGAAAGTTCTTTGACCCCAACTCACGACTAAGGATCTTAGGTTACAGTTCTAGAAACAAGAAAACCCAAACCAACTTAAATACAACTTTATATACAAAACTTAAATCACTGGTATAACTTCGAAAGGAAGTGTACCAGGCCACTAATCAAATACAGACTATAACTACTAACTATATTTACATACATCAAATCAAACTTTAAATCTAAACACCTTGATCCACATCAGCTTGAAAACAGCGTTCTGCTTCTGCTTTCCACTTCTGAACTGCGCAGGCTAAGTCTCGCCACTAGTTTACTGAAAAATTAGATTTTAAAAAAAACAAGTGTGAGCCAAAGAATGCTCAGCAAGTTATATCTATAGAACTGTACTGGATGAAATAAGAATGCAATAATCGCAATTCAAGAAATAGTAGCAATAAATATAAGCGAAGGAATGCTCACTGAACTATAATCAATACTATACTTGAAATCTGGATTCTTAACTATAACAGCAGATTAATATCATTTAAAACATTTATAACTCGAAATCAAGATTAATAACTGAGAAGGGTCGTAATACTAGATTCAATACTTTTAATACTTGCAAAAATACTTTATCTAACTCTTTAACGAAATCTCCAAGAAATTCTCAGTTACTCAAATCTCATTCATGTCGCTAAGCATTTGCATACCTAGCTGCCTAACCGGCCTGACAATCATGAGTTTGAATTACTAAGAAGATCTCAAATCATTCTCGGTTCTCACTATCACTGCGCAACACATGCCACAGTGACCGTAATAACCGTGAATTATTTTATAACATTCAACAAGAATATACAACTACTCTATAAAATAACATTATCTATCGTCGTTACTCATACCCTTTACATAACATAAACACCCCCCTTTAATATTCTAACATAACACTCTTTTATTTACTACTAACCATCTCTGCCCCAGATAAAACTTTGAGAGAAAGAATATCAAGAATTTTTCCAATCATTCTTACTCCACTTTCACGTACAATGTTACTTGCGAAGGGAATAACTGAAAAACTTCTATCTATCCTTAATCTCATTATTTTACTGAGGTTTCAACTTTTATCATATAGACAACAATTTAATCTGAAATACACAATTTCTAAACCGATAATCATTTACAGTAAAACAGGTATATCTTATCAAAACATTCCTCTCATTAAAACTATTCCATCAATAAAACATACTTTCCGTAAAACTTTTTGAAACATTTAAATTGATTTTATTATTCTTCTGATTACGGACAATACGGGTGATCAACCACGTAAAGTCTTCTTTTCTTTGAAATTAGGTTCTCAATTAGGCAACACATTGGCCTTTAATGCTGGACTAGGACCACCCTAGCCTCTTACGCTAAACAAAGGTGCTGGACTAGGACCACCCTAGCCTCTTACGCTTAACAAAAGTGCTGGACTAGGACCACCCTAGCCTCTTACGCTTATCCAACTTATAAACCATCTTATTAATACTTTAAAACATTTCACTTTTCAGTCCTTTATACTCACTGGCAAAAGACCAGCCCAGTATAAGGAAATTTTAAAAACATCTTTAATTACTTAAGCCATTTTAATGAGCGACAATACTTAAGAAAGAATAATACTGGCAATAAAACTGTATTTCTACTTTCCACATGATATATGAATAAAATATATCCTTATCAATAATTTGAAGGAGAGAATACTTGCAATACGGATTTGAAGGGAATAATTATATTGAATAAAAACATATGTATCTCGCTTGAACGATAAGCGAGGGTTAGTACACTTGCCTCATTTCCAGTGCGTCGATTCACCACTTACTGTACTTTGTTCTTTACTCGATCACTCGTTCATTTTCCTTCAACCGTCTCGTCAACTCGATCGCTGGGTCCATAACGAATCCCTAACTTTACTCGGAATAATAGTAAAGTACTATTTAGTACATATACAACCATTTAATAATCAATTACTTATAACTCGCAAACAATACATACATCAATATATATATCCACACCTCATAATCATCACATATGTACTTAAACACTCATACACATACATGCCTTTAAATCTTTAAATCAAATAATTTAAATAACTTTAAATACAGGGGATTTTTAGAAAATTTCGGCATGACCTATTCGTTTATCGGACTATGGGCACAGCCCCTCAAATACAATTCAAACCCTGCTTTTATAAAAATAAAGCTGCCTCAACTTGCAGCAACATAAAATAAACAAATAATAAAAAGTACCCGCCCAGACATGCGGCAACTAATCACATAAAGAAATTTACCCGCCCAGACATGCGGCAACTAATCACATAAAGAAATTTACCCGCCCAGACATGCGGCACCTCAACACTTAAGAAAAGTAAACTACGTTTATCCACATTTAAGCCAACACCACGTAGTTGGCACTTATACTTTCAACATATACTATAACTTGATTTATACCATTTAGCACATAGCCAATTAGCCATTCATATACTTACACCTCCTATAACAATAACAATTCAACTTTCTACCCAAAACCATTATTGATAATCATTTGACCAATTGAAAACAAATACCAAGTAATTGACTCGACTTATAGCACTTAGCACGTAAACATTTACGAGTTATCCAACTCTTATGACTATACATAGCATAGCGATAACAATTAATACTTGACACTTAGCAATTCACCGTTACCACTAACAATTAACCACTAATTTAATTAAAAATAATCATTAAACCCGGATATTCGAGTTTCCCCAAAATCATACTTCCGAAATTACAACTTTATTACATAACAAGTTTATAAATTTAAAACCCAGGAATATAACTCTAATAATTAAAACCAATACTCATAAATTCTCCAAATTACTTATGGAAATTAAAACAATACCCATACTTTAAAATATTAATCTACCTGCGAGAATTAACAATTAACTCACCATTTAATTGACAAATAATAATAATAAACAACTCTAATCTCCAATTTAATTCACAAAAACATAGTAATATCCGCAATTTACCACTTTAATTCAATTACGAAAAAAATCAACGTATACGCAATTTCATCACTAATTAAATCACAACAATACTAATTAAATAATTAAATTACTACAATTAAGCTATATACTCACAATTTAACTCCAATTAAATCACCACAATTATAAATAGCAATTATACTCCTCCGAATTAAATACGGAAATTCAACTAATATTATTATCTTACTAATTTAATCTAATTACGAAATTATTAATTAACTCGCAATTTAAAACTAATTAAATTACAACAATTAATTAACTAAATTACCACAATTAAATACATAATTTTAAAAATATAGAAATTATACCATTTCCGATTCCGGTTCGATTCGTCGGAAATCCATCTCCTCCATCTCTCTCTCTCTCTCTCTCTCTCTCTCCCTCTCTCTCTCTCTCTCGCTCTCTCTCTCTCTCTCTCTGCTGTTACACAGCACCACCACCGTGCCTCTGCGTTCTCCGGCCACCAGCCTTCACCGAAGCCGTCGCCGCTGGTCGGTTCCTCTCCCTCTCCCCGCACAGCCGCGCCACCAGGTCACACACGCACACACAATTACACACACACACATACGAATTATATATATATATATGTATGTATATGTATATCTTCAATTAATCTCTCATCTTTCTCTTCTTCTTCTCCCCTTTCTTTCTTCTCTTCTTCTCTCTTTTTCTTCCTTATTCTTTCTTTCTCTTCCCCGATTTCTCTCGAACATTCTGCGTGTGTGTGTATATCCCGTATATGCCTGCTGTGCTGGGTTATAAACATAATGGGCCTTGGGCCCAATAATAATATAAAGCACTACCTTTCTAATAAATGACTTATAAAAAAAAATTCATAATTAAATAAAACTTCCGGAAAATCACACTTTTCATTTTTAAAATAAAGAATATAAAATTACAAGCACGTATATATTTTCGAAATATTTTTCGGATAAAAAATGAATTAAATATGAATTTTCAAAGTTTTAATCCTTTAAATACAATAAAACTCTTAAAATCATTATAAAACACTAAAACACCCAAATTAATCCACCCAACACTTTTAAAAACTCAATAAATATATAAAGATAATATTACAAAAGATTTCATGATTTTTAAGCCCTCCGATAATTAAATAAATATTTTTGAAGATCAATAATACTAGATTTAAATACTTTTAAATCACTAAAAAAAAAATACAACTAAAAATACTGGGGCACACAAAACACAATATATACTCATATAAACTCAATACTAAATATCGTTGAATTCCACAACGATATTCTCAAATCCAATTCCATACTTTAAATACTAATTAACATAATTAAAACAATAAAAAATAATAATAATAATAAATCCTACAATAATCCGGGATCTTACATTCTACCCACCTTAAAAGGATTCCGTCCTCGGAATCAGGTAAAGAAGGGTTACTGAGGTTTACTCTACCAGCTCGGGTTGCATCCGCAGCTCTACTAATCTGTACTCTGGATACTTATTTACTATACTGGGATCTCTACTGATCTCTCTATATAGAACGACTCTAATCGTAGTACTATACGTCACGCGTTACTAGTATTCTAAACTCCATTGGCGTACATCCAAGACTAGTCGAGGCATTATGATTCATGATATTTGAAAAGAACGATTTCACATCGTAGCAAAGGTTTCTACAATTGTGGAAATCAATGAGTTTTCAAACAAATATTCTTTGAAATGAGAGATTACTGAGTGATCAACATGATCAGATGAACCTTGTTGCGTGCCTTATTCAAGACATGACTAAAGGTAATTAACCATCTTGTACTTCACAACACACAAGTGATGGCGTCCCATCAGACTGCTATCACACAGACAAACAGTCCTTGTGTCCCCTATAAATAGGGTTGTTCACCTCAGTTGGAGTAAAGAAACATAAAAGGATTCGAACATCGAATTAACAATCAATTGATGAGAAATTCTCAGACATACCCCTGGATTACAACTAAACGGATTCCATGGGTACTACTTCAGAAGAAAAGAATAATCAAGAAAGAAACGACTTGCAGAATACTAAGAGATAATGATTTATCAATAATCGAATCATTCACTGATGAAGAAAATTAGAAACTCAAATATCACTTGACAGGGTTTTAGAAATAAAGGAAATAGGCATCAAAACAACCTCTGTCATAACTGGAATCCCAAATTCGGGGGAAAGACAATTGTCAAAATAACTCAACAAAGGAATATTTATCAAGAAGAAAGGTATTGCCAGGGTCTCCACGTACATCTTCTTTGTCGACTCCTTCGCTGACTCGTCATTCGATCTAGACTCTGAAGGTTCCACTACCTACAGGTTCAAGGGTTTCTACCCAACTCCGCTCAACTATCTGCCACTACTCACATCTTAACTCACGAACTGGTACTATATCCAATAGTCCAACACGAGTCCTATATGAACTCTGACGTTCCTTACTTAACTATACATACTCCTACACACTCTCGTTTCTAGTTTACTATAACCTACGCTCTGATACCAACCTGTAACGCCCCCAAATCCGGGGTCAGTAGATTTGGGCGTCACGCTAACAAACTCAATAATTCTAACAAAAAAATTGGCCATGATGTATTCGTAAATACAACATAAACCTGCTGAATAATAAACAAAAATCTGAAATCAACTAAAACTGAAATAAAACTTAAAAACTCAACTGAAAGTTCTTTGACCCCAACTCACGACTAAGGATCTTAGGTTACAGTTCTAGAAACAAGAAAACCCAAACCAACTTAAATACAACTTTATATACAAAACTTAAATCACTGGTATAACTTCGAAAGGAAGTGTACCAGGCCACTAATCAAATACAGACTATAACTACTAACTATATTTACATACATCAAATCAAACTTTAAATCTAAACACCTTGATCCACATCAGCTTGAAAACAGCGTTCTGCTTCTGCTTTCCACTTCTGAACTGCGCAGGCTAAGTCTCGCCACTAGTATACTGAAAAATTAGATTTTAAAAAAAACAAGTGTGAGCCAAAGAATGCTCAGCAAGTTATATCTATAGAACTGTACTGGATGAAATAAGAATGCAATAATCGCAATTCAAGAAATAGTAGCAATAAATATAAGCGAAGGAATGCTCACTGAACTATAATCAATACTATACTTGAAATCTGGATTCTTAACTATAACAGCAGATTAATATCATTTAAAACATTTATAACTCGAAATCAAGATTAATAACTGAGAAGGGTCGTAATACTAGATTCAATACTTTTAATACTTGCAAAAATACTTTATCTAACTCTTTAACGAAATCTCCAAGAAATTCTCAGTTACTCAAATCTCATTCATGTCGCTAAGCATTTGCATACCTAGCTGCCTAACCGGCCTGACAATCATGAGTTTGAATTACTAAGAAGATCTCAAATCATTCTCGGTTCTCACTATCACTGCGCAACACATGCCACAGTGACCGTAATAACCGTGAATTATTTTATAACAGTCAACAAGAATATACAACTACTCTATAAAATAACATTATCTATCGTCGTTACTCATACCCTTTACATAACATAAACACCCCCCTTTAATATTCTAACATAACACTCTTTTATTTACTACTAACCATCTCTGCCCCAGATAAAACTTTGAGAGAAAGAATATCAAGAATTTTTCCAATCATTCTTACTCCACTTTCACGTACAATGTTACTTGCGAAGGGAATAACTGAAAAACTTCTATCTATCCTTAATCTCATTATTTTACTGAGGTTTCAACTTTTATCATATAGACAACAATTTAATCTGAAATACACAATTTCTAAACCGATAATCATTTACAGTAAAACAGGTATATCTTATCAAAACATTCCTCTCATTAAAACTATTCCATCAATAAAACATACTTTCCGTAAAACTTTTTGAAACATTTAAATTGATTTTATTATTCTTCTGATTACGGACAATACGGTTGATCAACCACGTAAAGTCTTCTTTTCTTTGAAATTAGGTTCTCAATTAGGCAACACATTGGCCTTTAATGCTGGACTAGGACCACCCTAGCCTCTTACGCTAAACAAAGGTGCTGGACTAGGACCACCCTAGCCTCTTACGCTTAACAAAAGTGCTGGACTAGGACCACCCTAGCCTCTTACGCTTATCCAACTTATAAACCATCTTATTAATACTTTAAAACATTTCACTTTTCAGTCCTTTATACTCACTGGCAAAAGACCAGCCCAGTATAAGGAAATTTTAAAAACATCTTTAATTACTTAAGCCATTTTAATGAGCGACAATACTTAAGAAAGAATAATACTGGCAATAAAACTGTATTTCTACTTTCCACATGATATATGAATAAAATATATCCTTATCAATAATTTGAAGGAGAGAATACTTGCAATACGGATTTGAAGGGAATAATTATATTGAATAAAAACATATGTATCTCGCTTGAACGATAAGCGAGGGTTAGTACACTTGCCTCATTTCCAGTGCGTCGATTCACCACTTACTGTACTTTGTTCTTTACTCGATCACTCGTTCATTTTCCTTCAACCGTCTCGTCAACTCGATCGCTGGGTCCATAACGAATCCCTAACTTTACTCGGAATAATAGTAAAGTACTATTTAGTACATATACAACCATTTAATAATCAATTACTTATAACTCGCAAACAATACATACATCAATATATATATCCACACCTCATAATCATCACATATGTACTTAAACACTCATACACATACATGCCTTTAAATCTTTAAATCAAATAATTTAAATAACTTTAAATACAGGGGATTTTTAGAAAATTTCGGCATGACCTATTCGTTTATCGGACTATGGGCACAGCCCCTCAAATACAATTCAAACCCTGCTTTTATAAAAATAAAGCTGCCTCAACTTGCAGCAACATAAAATAAACAAATAATAAAAAGTACCCGCCCAGACATGCGGCAACTAATCACATAAAGAAATTTACCCGCCCAGACATGCGGCACCTCAACACTTAAGAAAAGTAAACTACGTTTATCCACATTTAAGCCAACACCACGTAGTTGGCACTTATACTTTCAACATATACTATAACTTGATTTATACCATTTAGCACATAGCCAATTAGCCATTCATATACTTACACCTCCTATAACAATAACAATTCAACTTTCTACCCAAAACCATTATTGATAATCATTTGACCAATTGAAAACAAATACCAAGTAATTGACTCGACTTATAGCACTTAGCACGTAAACATTTACGAGTTATCCAACTCTTATGACTATACATAGCATAGCGATAACAATTAATACTTGACACTTAGCAATTCACCGTTACCACTAACAATTAACCACTAATTTAATTAAAAATAATCACTAAACCCGGATATTCGAGTTTCCCCAAAATCATACTTCCGAAATTACAACTTTATTACATAACAAGTTTATAAATTTAAAACCCAGGAATATAACTCTAATAATTAAAACCAATACTCATAAATTCTCCAAATTACTTATGGAAATTAAAACAATACCCATACTTTAAAATATTAATCTACCTGCGAGAATTAACAATTAACTCACCATTTAATTGACAAATAATAATAATAAACAACTCTAATCTCCAATTTAATTCACAAAAACATAGTAATATCCGCAATTTACCACTTTAATTCAATTACGAAAAAAATCAACGTATACGCAATTTCATCACTAATTAAATCACAACAATACTAATTAAATAATTAAATTACTACAATTAAGCTATATACTCACAATTTAACTCCAATTAAATCACCACAATTATAAATAGCAATTATACTCCTCCGAATTAAATACGGAAATTCAACTAATATTCTTATCTTACTAATTTAATCTAATTACGAAATTATTAATTAACTCGCAATTTAAAACTAATTAAATTACAACAATTAATTAACTAAATTACCACAATTAAATACATAATTTTAAAAATATAGAAATTATACCATTTCCGATTCCGGTTCGATTCGTCGGAAATCCATCTCCTCCATCTCTCTCTCTCTCTCTCTCTCTCTCTCTCTCTCTCTCTCTCTCTCTCTCTCTCTCTCTCTGCTGTTACACAGCACCACCACCGTGCCTCTGCGTTCTCCGGCCACCAGCCTTCACCGAAGCCGTCGCCGCTGGTCGGTTCCTCTCCCTCTCCCCGCACAGCCGCGCCACCAGGTCACACACGCACACACAATTACACACACACACATACGAATTATATATATATATATATATGTATGTATATGTATATCTTCAATTAATCTCTCATCTTTCTCTTCTTCTTCTCCCCTTTCTTTCTTCTCTTCTTCTCTCTTTTTCTTCCTTATTCTTTCTTTCTCTTCCCCGATTTCTCTCGAACATTCTGCGTGTGTGTGTATATCCCGTATATGCCTGCTGTGCTGGGTTATAAACATAATGGGCCTTGGGCCCAATAATAATATAAAGCACTACCTTTCTAATAAATGACTTATAAAAAAAAAATTCATAATTAAATAAAACTTTCGGAAAATCACACTTTTCATTTTTAAAATAAAGAATATAAAATTACAAGCACGTATATATTTTCAAAATATTTTTCGGATCAAAAATGAATTAAATATGAATTTTCAAAGTTTTAATCCTTTAAATACAATAAAACTCTTAAAATCATTATAAAACACTAAAACACCCAAATTAATCCACCCAACACTTTTAAAAACTCAATAAATATATAAAGATAATATTACAAAAGATTTCATGATTTTTAAGCCCTCCGATAATTAAATAAATATTTTTGAAGATCAATAATACTAGATTTAAATACTTTTAAATCACTAAAAAAAAATACAACTAAAAATACTGGGGCACACAAAACACAATATATACTCATATAAACTCAATACTAAATATCGTTGAATTCCACAACGATATTCTCAAATCCAATTCCATACTTTAAATACTAATTAACATAATTAAAACAATAAAAAATAATAATAATAATAAATCCTACAATAATCCGGGATCTTACAAGCAATGTTATCTATAGAAAAAGGATATGGTTCAGAAACTTGATTATGCAAATTTGATTGATACTTTTACATCCAAAAATGCAAGTCGTGTTATATTTAAATAAAATAATGAGATTGTTTTACGTACTATGTTTTTGTGTGTCTTATTAGTAATTTTAAGCATATGTTTTGTATGTGAAAAAAACAATTTAGGGCCCCATAATGTAGGTTCGCCTAGGACCCCTCGAATCTCAGGGCCGCCCCTGGTCTTGATGGCTAAGTTTTGGGTGGCTATATATACATAGTCATATTGTATTTGTTTGAGAGGGAGAATACTTAAGAGATGTAGTCTTAGGTATTGTTTGGGAGATGCTTGAGCATTGTTGGCTCAAGTATCAGATTGGGACACTGTTAATTATTTTGATGTATTATTGATAATTGTTTGGATTAATAGTACGAGTTGGGACGTGGGTGTTTCCACGTCAAATATTGTGTATGTTATTGTTTTGCTTTTACTTATTGATTTAATAGAAGTATAAGCAATACTTGAATAGTGTTTGACCGCGCTTTGGTGGATCTTGTTAACTAATCGATTGGTGTGTGTGCTCTGTACTGGTGTTTGTGAATCTCGAATTTGTGTAAGTCCCCTAACCTAACCGTCACTTCATCGTGGACGACGAGAGTATATTAGTATGGCTTCTGTCTACTTTCTCTGTTTGGGCGGGACACGTTTGTCAATGCACACTTTTAATTGTTTATTTAATTTCGTACTATTATTAACTATAAAAATTTCACTGTATTAAAGTACTCATACATACGAATCAAACAAAATCACTTATGACTATATTTTGTCTTATAAATTATGCGTAAATTAGTAGTCAACCGCTTAAAATGAATAATATAAAAAATCAAAACATGAAAAGAATTAAGAAAGAGAGAGAATAACATTTAGCACATGACCCAATAAAAGTTAAGCACGCTTTTAATATTTTCTTTACCACTAAATTTATATAATATAAAAAGATCAATATTTTGATGGTAAGTAGAAGGTGGCCGAATAGATCACAAAATATCAAGAACAATTTGAGTGAGAAGCGAAGAGTGCTTATTATATATGGTGGATCCTAGCGGTCATATTTATATTTGGGTCAAGCTAAATACAGAGGGCTGATGGACCATTGCCCCTCCTTTTGCACACTTCTATGCAACTTGAAAAGGTTAAGAAACCTTTCCAGTTTTTCAACTTTATGTCCCAACTTGATGGTTTCCTTTCTGCTGTGGAGAAAGCGTGGAAAATCAAGTGGCATGGTGACCCAATGTCAATTCTCAATAGGAAAGTTAAAGAGGTCAAGCAAGCCCTCATTTCTCTCAACAAAGAAAATGGTAATGTTCATTCCAATGTTACTAAAAGCAGAATAGCTCTCCATTCTATTCAAGACCAAATCCAACAGATCCCTCACAATAGTGATCTTCTTGAGCAGCAGAAAGTTCTTGCTATGACTCTCGAAAACCATTTGCTTCAGGAAGAAGCTTTATCTCTTCAAAAATCCAGAGTCAAATGGCTTGATCAAGGAGATGGCAACAACTCTTTCTTCTTCAACCAAGTTCGTTCAAACTGGAACGCAAAACAAAATTTTAGCTTTGACTGACAAGAATGGTAATTTGGTCCAGGGACATGCTCAATGCCCGAGGGTAGCAGTTGATTACTTCCAGAATTCTTTAGGTTCTGCTCTTAGTGCCAATGCTGATTTTCCTAATGTTCAATGCACTCAAATCACTGATGTTCAAGCCACTGCACTTGAAGCACCCATAACAGATGAGCTCATTTTGAATACCCTCAGAGCCATGAAGAAAAAAAAGGCCCCTGGCCCCGATGGAATGACTGTTGAATTCTTTTTAGAAGCTTGGACTATAGTCGGCCCCTGTTTTTGTGATGCTATAAAACACTTCTTCATCACCTCTGTCATGCACCCAGGTATAAATTCGACTAGTACAGCCCTTATTCCTATGATTTAACCCCCTCTGCTATGACTGATTACAGGCCCATTTCTCTCTGCTCAATTGCAAACAAATGCATTGCTAAAATAATGGCGAGTAGAATCAAGAATGTGCTCCCCAATGTCATCAACAAAGCTCAATTTGCTTTTGTAAAAAACAGAAACATCTCTGACAACATATTGTTGGCCCAAGAATTGTTTAGGGGCTATACTAGAGAAAGTGGCACTGCTAAGTGTACTCTGAAAGTCGATTTGCATAAAGCCTTTGACTCGATTCGCTGGGATTTTTTGATGCATGCTCTATCATTAATGGGTTTCCCCCGAAATTCAGAAGTTGGATCTTCGCTTGTATTTCCACTGCAAGATACTCAGTGAAAATTAATGGAAGCCTTCAAGGACACTTTAAAGGAGAAAAAGGCCTCAGACAAGGATGTCCTATGTCGCCCTATCTGTTCACAATAGTCATGAACGTTCTCTCCTGCATGCTCAATAATAAACCTAATAGTTTCAAGCATCATTGGCGTTGTAAAGATCTCGATCTGTCTTACCTTTTTTTGCTGATGACGTGTTGGTTTTTTCTCATGGATACAAGCTCTCTATAAGTCACCTTATGAACTGTTTCTCTAACTTCTCTACTGTCAGCGGCCTAACTATCAGCATTCGTAAAAGCACGGTCTTTTTTACAAACTGCAAGTAGGAGGTGGTTGATTGGTTCGACAACACTCATCATATCCCTCATGGCGTGCTTCCTGTGAAATTCTTAGGGGTCCCTCTAATATCTTCCAAGCTTACTGCCAATGATTGTATCCCTCTCATCGACAGGCTCACTTCCAGAATTTATAGCTGGACGTCGTTGTTTTTATCTTTTGCTGGCAGAGCCCAATTAATCAAGGCAGTGATGTTTGCAGTTCAAGCCTACTGGACCAACCATTTTCTTCTCCCCCAAGCTGTTCACAAGCAAATTCAGACTATCTTAACTCGTTTCTTGTGGAAAGGAGACATAGTCACCAAGGGAGGCGTAAAAGTGGCATGGGAAACTATTTGCCTGCCCTTTGAGGAAGGAGGTCTTTCTTTCAAAAACCCTAAAGATTGGAATCGTGCTCAGCTGATTCTTCACTTATGCAAGATTATCAGAAAGGATAAATCCCTCTGGCCTTTGTGGGTGAACTCTACTGTCCTCAAGCGCTGACACTTTTGGACAATGACTACGCCCACTGACTGTTCTTGGATTCGGCGTAAAATTCTTAAACTAAGACATGATGCTCTTCGATACATCTCTTACAAGATTGGCAATGGCTTGCAAACGTCTCTCTGGTTTGACCCGTGGTGGAGAGGTAATTGTCTTGCTCGATCAAACAATTCTGCCATCATTTTCCAAGCACACTCTAATGCTCAAGCCACAGTTAATGACCTTATAAACACTAGTAGCTGGAGGTTACCTTTGCCTAACCGAAGACATCATCATAATCATTCCCTGCGAGAGTGGATCAGTGACTTTGATCGTCCTGTTTTTGACCTTACAGCCAATGATGTTATTTTCTAGAATGGCACTCCAATTCATAAAATCAGAGCTTGGCACATCTGGGATGGAATTTCGATTCAAGCTTCCAGTCATACCCTGGCATAGATTTTTCTGGCACAAGCTCAGAATTGGGCGCCTCAACACATTCACCAGGCTGGCTTCTTTTGGAATCGACCTATCTCAATATTGTCTTCTCTGTGCAGGGGGTATTGAGAGCTTCAACCACCTAATGGTCACCTGCTCCTATAGCTCCTTTTTGCTTAGCTTGCTAGCTAAACGAGTTGGGAACTATAATCATACTTATAATACCTAGAACGAGTTGCTGGCAGCTCGGGGTTCTGTCTCAAATGTGGCTCATAAACACTTGCTGCTTCTTTGTGCTCAGGTCACTTGCTATCATTTGTGGAGGGGGAAAAACGCCCGTTTACATGACAATGGCTGCATTGGTCCGAAGCAACTGTTTGACAATATTGTAATTAACATTAAGGCTAGATTAGTCACCTCTAGGTGGTTCGTAAATATTGCTAGCGATTATGTTAGAACTAGCTGGTTTGCCTAACTTCTTTAGCTTAGCTTATTCTTTTGTTGCTTTCTATTTTCAATCTTCTCCTTGAAGATTGGTCTTAGATAGTCCTCCCCTTCGGCTTGTCGTTGGGCATGGGTTAATGCCTTTTTGCTTGTCTATTTATATACCAGCTTAGCAAAAAAAAGTACAATAATTATTTAAAATGATCACTTAGATTATAACTCGACAATAAAGTGTTAGGAATTATGTGTCGTTCATTATACATTCACAAAACACCTGAAAACATATTAGTCTAAGTTAATTTTTTAACTCATTAAGAGCATCTCCAACGCTCCTCACCTGTTAGCAATAATATCCACCTGGCACTTGAACAGTACAAGTTATAGCGATCTTTTAAAAAAAAGAGCACTCCAACGGCAGATAACTGTTAGGCATAATTATAAATAATGGAAACATATCCTCTATATTTGTTGAACCTCACTCCATCATCTAAATACCTCCACATCATCTCCCGCTCGTTTCTTTCTCGCCGCTCCATTCTTCGCGCTATTTTAGGAACATATATGAACATATGATTTGGTCTGCCCACCATAACTTGAAGTTATGGCAGGCCACCATAACTTGAAGTTATGGTGCTACCATAACTTCAAGTTATGGTGCCACCCTGTAAGTTGAAGTTTCGGTGCCGTAATATTGTTTTTGAATTATTGTTAGAATATAGCCGTTTGAATTTCAAAATAATAATAAAATAATTATAGCTAACCATTACTTTATATTATTTTAACTAACCATTTTAGCTATGCCCCTTGGAGATGCTCTAACAGATGATATGCATTGTCAACTCTATTATCCTAAAAAAAATAACTGGTTAGATACAAATTCTTTTGTAATTCTTTGATCTAAATATAAAAAACAGAACTATATTAATATAATTTTGTTTGTAGATAATTTTTATAATTATTAATTAATTTAACTTAAAATAATAACAATACGAACAATCACATTATATTGGGAATAGAAATGTTCTTGCTATGATATACATTAATAATAATAAAAAAAGAAAAATTTATAATGTTTTTGCTATGGTTTTTTGTGACGAAATATTTGATATCAAATAGAAAATGTATAAATAATCATTCATGGCATCAAACTTCTAAGGATTTTTTATACATACAATGCATGTTTACGTATGTGAATGAAGATTGCTACATGTTTGCTTCGGCAAATAAAAAGTTATGATAAAATAGTTACTTATTCCATAAAACAAAAAAGAATTTTGAACACAATAAGTTGTAAAACGCACTTCTTGCATTTTGAGTTCCAGATATGTTGCTTCTTTATTTCTTCAGCCTTGTACTCACCATCCTTCCTGTAATTTCCTTGAACTGCATCAGTGCAAAGAGGATTCCACATATCCTTTTCAAGTGGTGGTCCAGGTAATTTGTTGAATATAATAAGATTTCTGGCTTTCGAACAAAACTTAAACGGAGGCAATAGATGATCATTGACAAATAGACTATCGTACATCTTTGTCATCAAAGACATAATTTCTTCTAGTTTTGATCGCATAACAGTGTTGTTGATAGCATTGAACATTTTATTAGCGGTATTATCTATTTCATATGGTTTGTACAGTGCTTTGAAAAAAAGGAAGGCAAAATGTGATGGAAAATGGGTATTAGATAGATAAGATAACACACTGAGATGGTGTTCAACACTTCCGAGTTGAGCTCAAGTACATTGCCTGATTTAAATTGTGTCTAACAGAATAAGATACGAACCCAAGAAACTGGTCGCGTGTAACCTCCGTGTGATGATGATGGTAATGATACAACTTATCCCAATCGAGAGACTCCAACACGAACTTCACATAATGTCTTGGTTGCAATTTTTCCCAAATGATCAGCAGCTTGGTAAAACAAGAGAAGTTGTTCATATCGAAAATTAGGTGAGAGAAGATTAGAGTAATGACTTCTAGTTGAACATTCAAGATATTTGCCATTTTTTTTATTAGAATGAAGAACTTGTGTTTGACTTCAGATGTCTAATTTGATTTGTGTGGAATATGGAACGGGCTTGTTATGACTATTATATATAACTGGAGTTTTCTGAATGTAAAACGTGAGTTATTGAATGTGTAATGAACTTTAAAACCATGTTAAATAAGATTTACATATTCCAATGTTTCATGCAATTACATTCTGATGTTTGTCAATTCACACTTTTAATAATTTATTTAATTTCGTACTATTATTAACTATAAAAATTTCACTGTATTAAAGTACTCATAAATACGAATCAAACAAAATCACTCATTATTATATTTTGTCTTATAAATTATGCGTAAATTAGTAGTCAACCGCTTAAAATGAATAATATAAAAAATCAAAACATGAAAAGAATTAAGAAACAGAGAGAATAGCATTTAGCACACGACCCAATAAAAGTTAAGCACGCTTTTAATATTTTCTTTACCACTAAATTTGTATAATATAAAAGATCAATATTTTGATGGTAAGTAGAAGGTGGCCGAATAGATCACAAAATATCAAGAACAATTTGGGTGCGAATCGAAGAGTGCTTATTATATATGGTGGATCCTAGCGGTCATATTTACATCATCAAACCTTTGCCGGGAAAAGAAATAATGACATTTTTACCATTTTTATTCAATTTTTACTAAAATACCGGCGCGTGATGTGGTATTTATTACATGTTCGTTCACGGGGAAGGTCTTATCTCGTATAATTAATTTCAAATGAGTCGTCTCTTAAAATCTAGAAGGTTGGAAAACGAATTTTTATTTTTACTAAACTAAAACTAATCTAATAAACACAAAATAAATTTACACTAACATGGGAGAAAGGAATTCAAATATTATGATTTCTCAATTGACCTCATGCATGTCTTTTTTCGTTCAATTTATATTCGCTAAAAACAACCTTCGTCAAGGATTTTAGTTTCAAAATTTTTCATCAAACTTTGTCAAGGTTCAAATCAAATTATGTCTACCATTCATGTACTTGGTGGAATTACAATATCTCTAACTATTCGTCATAATTCCTTATGTATTTCAATTAAAAGGTCGTCAATCTCTTAATTAAGTCGAGCTCACAATGATAGATTAACAAATACAAAAATCACAAAATCGAACAAGCATGGTAAATCAACTAGGTAAATAACTTCATTAACTATCCTCTAAATCTAGTTTTGTGGTTTTTATCATTCCATTATCTTATGTGATAGCGGGATTCTAAATTAATCTATATTCCTCTCGGACATACAAATTCTCTACCAAAATGTGATTTACCTACTTTCGTGATAAAATCGAACATAAGGTAGGATTAAGATTTAAACCCTATTAAGCTACACAAATCATTTCGGTGTTTTCCTCCCCTCTCGGATATCAGATAATAATCAAAAGATTCGTGTTAATTCAATCATAGCATTTATATTCCTCCCCTCTCGGATCTTGGAACATAATCATAGATCATCATGAAACATGGATATGAATAAATCATCAATAAAAACAAGAGATCAAATCATCACATCTATAATAAAGATTCAAGTAAAATCCATTAAAAACCTACTAATAAATGAATATAAGGGATAAATTACTCATGATATTATAAACCAAATATAAATCAAGAATACAAACCATGAGTTTTTTAAGATTTGAAGAACAAAGAAAACTACTTGAGAAGCTCATTGAAATCCGGAAATGCACCTCCTTCTTCCAACTTGCCTTCCAAGAGCTTCTTCCCATTTTCCCCCAAAACAACTACATCTAATCTAACCTAAACTAAAACTAACTACAAACTGAAATGGAGAAGGTGAAGAGGCAGTAGAGTCAGCAGCCCCTCTTCCAAAAACAACTCCTTTTGGCTAATTCAAAAGTCTCCCCACTTATTTCTTTCTTAGCCCACAAAATGAGACTATTGCCAAGCCTAAAATAAAATAAATCTAATCTAATAATTGTACTCTAAATAGCTGGCCCCTAACAATAATACAACTGACCAACTATTAAAAACAACACAAATTACATATTTAAATTACAAAGTGGAAAGAGTTTCTCAAATAAAAGGACTTGACAGAAAATGCAGTTTGAACAATCAACTTCAGGCAATAAACTGGGACAGTTGGAACATCAACAAATTCTGAGACCAAGCCATAATTGTAGGTCTTCTTTCAAGCTTTCCAACGGCGTAAAGAACGCCTCAATCGGACATCGGAAACTCAAGTTATGAATTAAACAATGAACGTCGCGCATGAGTTCCGAAAATCCGAATTTAGTTCGAATTATTCTTCAAAATATGCAATTTTACTCCAATCATCCTAAAAATAAGAATTCCACATTTATTAAATAAAACTAAGAAATAAATAAAATAAAAATCCAATTTCATACAAAACGACTAAAAATATAGGGATAAACTAAATATAAATATCTACTTATCAAATATCCCCACACTTAAGGTTTTGCACGTCCTCGGGCAAAGAAAAAAATAAAAAATACGTCTAACTAACTAGTACCACTTTCGTAAGGTGATCACGGTTGCATTTGGCATATGCAACAAGCCCTTTTAACCCCTAAGTAGCCCTAGTGGACGAGTAAGGTCTCGTGAAGGTTTATAGCGAATATACCCACAAAATTCATTTTATTAAATATTTTTGGTTTGTCAAGTCTAAAAAATGCAACACATATGAATGCAAAATAAAAAATGCTATGCATAATTCCAATCATGAAAGTAAAAATATGCAATCAAGGAATTCATCTATCTCAAATATTAGTCATGCTACATTTTAATTACAAGTGCGGAGTGCTATGTGTGTGCTCAAAATGCTCTCTAATGAAACAAAACTAAGACTAACAAATTTCTACAAAATCTCGACCATGAGCTAATAATAAGAATAATGCTTAAACACTCCGTTATTTAGAATTAAATCTCGTTTAGGGTCGTAAGGAATTTCTATGCCTCTTAATTTTATTATAATTTTTATTTATCAAGTCTTTACTCCCGTAACCAATGGCATTAGAAAAGTCACCAAGAGAAATAAGGGTATAATCAAATTCTTAATTACACAAATTTTCCCTTAAAATTCTAGTACGAGTGCGCATACAAACGCACATGGATCATCCCTTTCATATCACAAAGGTCTCAAAGGAGGACAAATATATACTAAATATTAAGGTCATTTCTTACTCCCGTAACAATTGCACATACAATGGTCTCAAAGAAGGACAATGATACCTTAATTTTATTCTATTTTTTTTTCTTTTTCTATTTTCTCTATTTTTTTATTAAAAGACATTTATAAACCAAAACTTCCCCATTCTAAATTATATATTCTAAACTCAAAAGGGAATAAGGAAAATTCTACGTTCAATTACGATCAAAATTCAAGAATTAAGTTAGTCAAAATCTTGTCTCTAGAGCATTATTTAGTGTATTTACAAAATTTCCGCACAAGCAACTTATTAGCATGCATGACATAACATATGATCAAAATTACTAACCAAGATATTACATTTTTACAAACTTTCATGAAATTTTGCAAATGCAACCTAAACAGAATGCTCTACTAAAACAAATAACAATGCATACAAAAATAAAACATGAATTTATTACATTTTAAGACATGACAAATTTTTTTAAAATTTTCAATTTTTTAGGATTTTTATTTACTACTACCACCATAATTAATTAATTACTACAATATACAAACACACCCAACTTAACATTTTCCTTGTCCTCAAGGAACAACCATCACTTAGGCCATTAACAAACTAAACAAATAAAACTACAAAAATAAAAATAAACAGAGAAAAAGAAACAGAAAAAAATAAACAGAAAAAATAAACAAAATAATACAAATTTATTTACAAAAATAAAAGAAAGACTCCCCTCGTATGTCTAACATGAAGTGCAGGAAGTGCGGTTCGGAAAAGAAATCCCAAACCATGTAGAATTTTTCATTTTCCGCAAGCAGTCCAGAATTTTTTTTTTTTTTTCTGCATGAATTCTGCAGTGTGCAGAATTCCTCCCTGCTGTCCAGAAATTCATAACCAAGACCCTGCAACTTTCTGAAATCTACAATTCAGCCCCTGCATTCTGCCATTTCAGTCCCTGCATTTACAGAAACTGCCATTTCAGTCCCTGCATTTACAGAAACTGCCATTTCAGCCCCTGTTTTCACAGAAACTGTCATTTTAGCCACTGCAACCTGCTGAAATTGCACTGCTGATTTTTATTTTCTGCACACTTAAAACAAATCATCAAGGCATCATTTGGGAGATAAAAATAAAATAAAAATCTATCCTAATAGTAGTAGTAGTTGTAATAATAATAAAATTTACAAAAAAAAAAAAAAAACAAATATCTACACGATAAAATCTAAATTTTAAGAAACAATCAACTTGAATTAATCACGTTGCCTTCCCCGGCAGCGGCGCCAAAATTGATGTGGTATTTATTACATGTTCGTTCACGGGGAAGGTCTTATCTCGTATAATTAATTTTCAAATGAGTCGTCTCTTAAAATCTAGAAGGTTGGAAAACGAATTTTTATTTTTACTAAACTAAAACTAATCTAATAAACACAAAATAAATTTACACTAACATGGGAGAAAAGAATTCAAATATTATGATTTCTCAATTGACCTCATGCATGTCTTTTTTCGTTCAATTTATATTCGCTAAAAACAACCTTCGTCAAGGATTTTAGTTTCACAATTTTTCATCAAACTTTGTCAAGGTTCAAATCAAATTATGTCTACCATTCATGTACTTGGTGGAATTACAATATCTCTAACTATTCGTCATAATTCCTTATGTATTTCAATTAAAAGGTCATCAATCTCTTAATTTAGTCGAGCTCACAATGATAGATTAACAAATACAAAAATCACAAAATCGAACAAGCATGGTAAATCAACTAGGTAAATAACTTCATTAACTATCCTCTAAATCTAGTTTTGTGGTTTTTATCATTCCATTATCTTATGTGATAGCGGGATTCTAAATTAATCTATACTCCTCTCGGACATACAAATTCTCTACCAAAATGTGATTTACCTACTTTCGTGATAAAATCGAACATAAGGTAGGATTAAGATTTAAACCCTATTAAGCTACACAAATCATTTCGGTGTTTTCCTCCCCTCTCGGATATCAGATAATAATCAAAAGATTCGTGTTAAGTCAATCATAGCATTTATATTCCTCCCCTCTCGGATCTTGGAACATAATCATAGATCATCATGAAACATGGATATGAATAAATCATCAATAAAAACAAGAGATCAAATCATCACATCTATAATAAAGATTCAAGTAAAATCCATTAAAAACCTACTAACAAATGAATATAAGGGATAAATTACTCATGATATTATAAACCAAATATAAATCAGGAATACAAACCATGAGTTTTTTAAGATTTGAAGAACAAAGAAAACTACTTGAGAAGCTCATTGAAATCCGGAAATGCACCTCCTTCTTCCAACTTGCCTTCCAAGAGCTTCTTCCCATTTTCCCCCAAAACAACTACATCTAATCTAACCTAAACTAAAACTAACTACAAACTGAAATGGAGAAGGTGAAGAGGCAGTAGAGTCAGCAGCCCCTCTTCCAAAAACAACTCCTTTTGGCTAAGTCAAAAGTCTCCCCACTTATTTCTTTCTTAGCCCACAAAATGAGACTATTACCAAGCCTAAAATAAAATAAATCTAATCTAATAATTGTACTCTAAATAGCTGGCCCCTAACAATAATACAACTGACCAACTATTAAAAACAACTCAAATTACATATTTAAATTACAAAGTGGAAAGAGTTTCTCAAATAAAAGGACTTGATAGAAAATGCAGTTTGAACAGTCAACTTCAGGCAATAAACTGGGACAGTTGGAACATCAACAAATTCTGAGACCAAGCCATAATTGTAGGTCTTCTTTCAAGCTTTCCAACGGCGTAAAGAACGCCTCAATCGGACATCGGAAACTCAAGTTATGAATTAAACAATGAACGTCGCACATGAGTTCCGAAAATCCGAATTTAGTTCGAATTATTCTTCAAAATATGCAATTTCACTCCAATCCTCCTAAAAATAAGAATTCCACATTTATTAAATAAAACTAAGAAATAAATAAAATAAAAATCCAATTTCATACAAAACGACTAAAAATATAGGGATAAACTAAATATAAATATCTACTTATCAACGCGCGTAGCAGGTTGCCAAAACTACCCACCTGTTACGCATTTGGCAACTGCATAACAAAAAGCAATACCTATTACGCATCTTTGAGATGCATAACAAAAAAAAAAAAAACAAATCTCCCCCTATTACGCATGTCTTTAGGTGGGTAACAAATAAAAAAAAATTACCCGTATGAAAAATGCGTAACACCTTCATACCCAAACATGAAATGCGTAATTGCTTAATATTTAGGGTTAAATAATTTCCATTCGGGGTTCAATGGGTTCCAATATTTGGGGTTCAAAAATATTAAATATTTTAAATAAATTTTTTAAATTTATCAGTATTCCTTACGGGTTCAACAATTAACTTTTGGGGTTCAATTTTTCCATTTTGGGCTTTAGAAATATACAGAATGACGAATAAACCGTATACGGACTTAGGATTTAGGGTTTAGGATTGTTACAACCCTAAACCCTAGACCCAAAACCCTAATTATCCTGATTTTTAAAAAATCGGGGCTAGCCCCCGATTTTTTAAAAATCAGGCCACCGGACTCGTTAAAATATTTAATTTTTTAATTATAATTTTTAAATTTATCTGTATTCCCTTATGGGTTCAACGGTTAACCTTTTGGGTTCAACTTTTTCATTTGGGTTTTAGAAATATTCGGAATGACGAATAAATCGTATACGGACTTAGGATTTAGGGTTGTTTACAACCCTAAACCCTAAACCCAAAACCCTAATTTATCCTAATTTTTAAAAAATCAGGGTTGGCCTCCGATTTTTTAAAAATAGGCCGCCGGACTCGTTAAAATATTTAATATTTTAATTAAATAATAGGCCTGTCAAGAATGCGTAACAGGCCTTTAACCCTATCCAGAAATGCGTAACAGAGTGTTTTAAATAATAAATAATGAAAAATATCAATTAAGCTCTTGTAGAATGCGTAATACACTTTTACCCAAACTTTAAATGCGTAATATGCCTTATTACTCATTCCGAAAATGCATAATAACTATTACCCCATCCGTAAATGCATTCTGGTAACAACAAACCATAATTTAGTTATTTTTGTCCTTTACCCCCGGGAAAATATATACAATCATGACAGAACCAGAACTCTCGTTATATAAATGATAAATGTTTTCACGATACAGGCTGACATGCCCCTGATCAGTCCCATTTATTAATAGACCTTGGTCTTTGTTCAACTATCATCTAGTACACAGATTTTGATCAAGTCAACGTACAGAAGAATAAAATGGTATATGCGCCACTATATATGTAGAAGAAAATTGAAATACAAACTGCAGGATAGAGACGCAACAGCAGTAATATTTTGGTTCCCGTACACTAAAGCTCGTAATATCCAATCATATACAGTATTCATTATCTTGAAGATGTTGATATACGAAAAAAATACGTTTTATGCTGCATTTTGTTTGTTGTTCTAGCAATGTCAAAAATAGCAAACCTTGGGAACATGTCATCGGACATCGGACATCAGTTTTGTTAGATTAAAAGCCCATTTTTGGGTTTAATAGAGGATCACGAACACCATCTTCGGGACAGTAATTGCATTCATGTATATAATACATTATGAGAATATTGCGAGTCACAGAGGATTGAACTCGAGAATTTTACCAACACAAAGATTTGATACCATGTTAAGTTACAATTTTCCTAAAAACGGGCTTATATGATCTTATATTATATCCTAACATGTAGGATAGTGCAGCACTAAATTAATATATGCACATTCAGTGACAAACATTGTTGAAGACAAACATTGATAGGTATACAGAAGTGTTCTGCTTATAGATATGTTACAAGTTTCAACAATGTTGTGTACAGGTATTCAAAGATGAGGGTACAAAATTCCATCACTATCTTTATTGCAAAACATTGTTACTGCACCTTTTAACAGTGCATAGTAACTTATTCTAGATTTACACATAAGGTTATAAAAGAAAATCTATTTCTCTCATCAGGGGTTCTGCACCTTCAAAAATGCACTAGAATTGTAATGAGTCTTTTCCACGTCATTGTCCATCAAGGAAAACACCTCCTTTGGTAAAAAGCATTCCCCTTTAGATGGTTCCGATCCATAACGAAACACAGCTGCTTTGCATGAACAATCACTTAAACAAGCCTTCTTACAACTCTCGACATTAGTATTGCTAATGCTAGAGTTAAATGTGAAGTAAGTGACATCTGGGACGTCTAAAAGCCTCTGTTTTTTAGATGCAGAACAACTGAGAGGAGTAATTTCAGTACAACCAAGATCGGGATGCTTTTCAACGAGTTGTCGAAAGTATCTGGCTCTAGTGCTGCTTGATCCAGGACAACTACATTGCCCGTTCGAGCAAATACTATATCTTCCACAAACCAGAGGGTAAGCACATTCGCCGTAGAATCCTGTAAGAAGATCTGCCACTACCTTCCATCCTGATTGCCATTCATATACTTTTAAATGCCCGTCCGATTCTAGTTTCATGTACTGTGCTGACGAGGCCTGAGGAATTGGGATTGTTTCACTTGGCTCATTTGGCTCTGCTGAATGGATATACAACGCTAAGCTTCCATTTAGAAGTTTGATGTAACTAGGTGTTTTGCTTGTCTCAGAACCAGAAACAATTTTTTCATAATAGGCTTGAGGAGGATTGGTTTGTATGTAAGCAAATAAACCTTTATCATTCACAACAAGCGAGTACAAACCAGCTTCAGTCCAGTTAGTTTCCGAAGCACTTGCTGTTAGCCTCTGCCCTGCCATAAGTTTCTGTCCTGGAACCAACGCATCGGTAGGATGATCAAATGATTGCCAAACTACCGCCTTGCGTTGATTGAAAAGTACCAGGTTTCCACTTTCAGTTAAGTTTAGGCCAGCAACAGATTTTTCACCAGTATCAGTAGACCAAGCTACAGAACCATCAGCGTCTCGTAAAACCAAATTACCATCTGAAGTGAGCTGCAAAGTTGCATTTATTTTAACAGGATGGTTCCTGTTAGCTGCCCAAACAACCTGTGGAAACCCAATACTGGGTTGAACAATTCCTGATCCACTGTTTGTTTGGACAATGAAGACCGCAAAAAGGTACGAGTCACATTTTCCATTACAGTAGAAGCCACATGCGAATTTCGGGCCAAATGATCCTCTTAAAAGAGTAGCTCTTACTAGAGAGCCATCGGTAAATTGTACCGAATGTGGAGCAGAAGGACTATTAATCCAGGAAGTAGAAAGGTTTGCTGTTGGATAATCGAATGGTTGTGCACCAACTAAATGCCGGGAATTAGCAAGAAAAAATGTATAGCAGAAAAGCAAAGCTAGAACTGAGTTGATACCCATAATTAGTTCCACAAAAGTAGAGATGTACTTGCTTGTATTATAAATTTGAAATAAGTGGAGCCTATAATTTATAGGAACCTTATTCTTGTCATGTATATTTTACACTAATATTGACCAGTCTACTTATTGTAGAATATATTTGAAATGAAGAGATTAGCATCAGGCTACTAGCAGATAAATTAATTATAATGAAAAGAAATTTCAAAAAGATATGCATAGATAATAGACTGGCCATTTAAAGGGTGCGCACACTGCTTGGCATATCCTAATTGTTGTTAACCCCATGTTTGACCCGTTGCATCCTGGATGTATGAGGCTTCCTGGCCTATAGTTTTGAAAAAGAGTTATTTTAAATACGAGAGTAGATAATTTATTTAAATACAGCTGTGGTCAAATACAGCAAATCTAAGTATCTAACGTCCCGCAACCGCTTAACAATGTCAAACATCAATATATTTCTTCAATGTCAAAGACAAACATATAGACTTTGGTTCATCCCACCAGGCTCCAGCTGTGACAGCTTCTGGTAGCTGCATGTTTGATTGCAAACACTGGGCGCCCCAGCAGTGTTTTAAATAGATTTGTCCAGCGCGCTCCATCAGAAAATTCATTTGTGTTAGAGGGAGGCCTTATATGGATCTTATATTATATTCTAATAATTTGGTCTGAACTGTTTGCTATCATCACCTCGTATTACTTAGTCATGATCAGTAGGTTTATTTTGATAGATTTTGTCTGTTTATTTTTGGGGGTTAATCTTTTACAACTACTGGAAGGTGACTTTCACTTCTTATCTAGCTTTTCATTTATGGTTTGTGAATAAGAAGTGATGGACATATTTAAGATATATTGTTTCTTTATAATATACTAGGTAACAAAGCCGTGCGGCACGAAAATATTTTTTAAAATCGTATATATAACATCATTGTTTGTTGAGTTTTATTATTTGAAATTTGATATGATGAATTGAAACTTGTGTAAAATGTAGCTAAATTTGAATGTTAAAGAATTATAGAGAAAAGAATTAGCAGAAAGAAATTTTTTTTCAGTTAAACTCTTAAGTATTAATAATACTCCCTTCGTCCCGCCCGTTTGTTAACATTTCAAAATAGGGTGTTTGGCATGCATTTTAAGGTGGATTTTAAGGATAGTTCTATAACTTATTTTTGAAATTTTCTTTTTTAGTATAAAAATAGAACAATCCTATTTTTATACAAAAAAATAAAATTTTAAAAATAAGTTATGTAACTATCTTTAAAATTCACCTTAAAATGCGTGCCAGAAAGTGACAAAAAAAATGTTAAGAATTGGGTGGGACGGAAGGAGTAATATTTTCGAAGATATTGACGACACCTATTTTGTTACATAAAAAAAATGCTTTTGAAATCCAATATTGATAAACATTTGTAAAGTTCAACAATGGATAACTAAAAGTAAATTTTTTATAATTTTTGCTGTCAGTGGCATTATGAGAGACGTGATTGCTTAGTTTGTTGATAAATTTGTTTGTATGATAAAAAAAAGAAGCAAAATGTAAATGTGATAAGAGATGTGATTGACTTACGCCCGTCTCATAACATATATGCATAATTAATTCTCGTCTCATAACATACATGCATGATTTATTGATTAATAATGGTATAAAAATTTGTGTAGTTAGAACATTAATTTAATCCAACACAATATAATGAAACAACGAATATATAACTTTTTCATTAATTTATTCAGTAAAGAAAAAGGTTGGATTGGTTCAATTTAATCGGGTTGATCACACCCCATGTGTAAATTGTTCATGTATAAAAGTAAATTATACAATATTGCTTGTATTTAAATTGTGGATGTTAATTTGAAAAATTATATGCTTCCGTATCTTATCATGATTCTCACGATCACTGATTACGAATTAATCGAAAAGCTAAAATCATCTATTTATTATTGCGGAAAAAAAATTGCATCAATTTTGTTAAATGATTAGAAATGGACGATATAAATAAGTTTATTTTATCGTTTTATCTTGAAATAATTGTACTTTTAGATAGATAATTAATATTTTATATTAATATAATAATTATAATGTTCTAATAAAGATTGCTAAAATTTTATATTAAGTATAAAATAAAGTGTATTTAATATAAGTTTAATAGGTAAAATTAATGATTAATTAAAATGCTATTAAATGCAAGAAAATTATTTTAATAAAAAATTCAAAAATGTGAAAATCAAGAAAAATATTTTGAAACTTCTGAGTGAAAGCCTCTCCGATCTCCTGGTTTATTACGACTCCACAATCATTGATAATAAATAATGCTTGAGAAGTTCAGGTGAATAACATTTTTTAAAGCGAACACCCTCTCATAATATACATATTCAATAACTATGTAAAAATTTGTTTAATTAGAATAAAATTTTATTTCAACACAATGTAATGAAACAATGGGTGTATAGCTTTTTTTATCGATTTTCTTCCGATAAGTGGCTAGGTTTGTTAAATTTAATTGATTTGATCATAGCTTATGTATAATTTATTCATCTGCAAAATTAAAAATTTGTCTATATTGTTTGTATACAATTCCAGAAATTGAGTAAATACTTGTACTTCCATAATTTATTATGACTTTCACAATCATTGAGAATAACAATTGCTTAAGATGTTAAGGCCGTCTACCCTATAATCATCCGAAAAGAAAACAGAATGATCTTGAATAGGGAATAAAAAATAACGCAATATAAAAAATTGTTAGTCGCTATTTTACCTAAAAATAAACTTAACTGTATATAATTAATATTTAATATTGAAATAATAACTATAATGTTCAAATAAAGTTTGCTAATTTTTAAACAAATTAAATAGAATAAATTGAATAGATGTTTAACAGGTGTAATTAATGACTAATTACATTGTCATTAATAGGTATTTAATGCAAGAAAAAGAATTTTAATAAAAAAAATAAAAAATACGAAAATTCAAGAAAAATACCTTAAACTATTCTGGTGCATTTTCGATCTTCTGGCATTATAATATATATAGATATGAGATGTTTTTACTCCAGGGGACCGTGGCCCCTGCATCCGGCACTTAGCTTAATAATTTTTTAACCAGTTTACTGTTAATCAATATCGTTTTTCCATTTCCATAGGGCTGTAAAACTCCAAGTTCATGAGCTCTTAGCTTAATAATTTTTTAAGCAAGAAGTCTTGTAGAGTTGTTGTTATCTAGTTGTGTACAACAGGTTTCAACTTGCAGTATTCAATAACCTTAAACTGTCACTATGTACAAACAAGATCCTCTGGCTTCTGAGTTTTGTTAACTACCTTAAGTGAAAAATAAATAAAGAAAAAGGAAACCCTTTAGTGTTGAAAAAATGTTATAGAGTTCAAGTAATTTGACCATGGGACCACCTTCTAAGCCTGGCAGAAACATGGTCTGAGATTTGACTACAAGAAAGGACAACACTCTACCTTAATAATAGCATTTCATGCATTATATCAGTTATCCTTCATATACTTATAGTACATGTTTTTATTATGCTATTTAAGAATAACAGCTGGGGAATCTGTTCGTTGTTGATTTCTGAAATTAACAGAAAGATATCCTGAAGAAAACACTGAAACAATGAAGCACATTAAAAGTACAGATCACTATATTTATTAAGCAGTGTCTTTGCATGCAAAGCACGGTTATCAAACTTGAAGACTGATATACAAAAGAACGTAGACCTAATCCCCACATGTAATCAGACGTCAACTATCCATATATGCAACTTCTCTATAGAGCTTTTAGAGTCAAGGGTGCACCATATTGAGGATGAAGAGTAAGGATGGTGTAAGGAGCATGTATATAGGATGGTGAAAGCACAAAAGAAAAGCGTTGCAATATCATTGCTATTGCCAATTTAGACTCTAGCATTGTAAAATTTTGCCCAATGCAAACCCGAGGTCCCATGCTGAAAGGAAAAAATACTGCTTTCCCCTTCGTTGCCTTCAACACGCCTTCGGAAAATCTCTCTGGTTTGAATTCCTTAGCATCTTCTCCCCAAATCTCTTTGTCATGATGCATTAGGATGACTGGCAGATGTAGCAGTATTCCGCCAGGAAGGAATGTATCACCTAATTTTGTATCACTGGAAATAGATCGTCCAAGTACAACTCCCGCCGGGTATAATCTTAGAGTCTCAAGCAAAATCATATTAAGCTGCAAAATCAAACAACAGAACAAGTTATTTGCCTCTTATCTAGGAAGTTTGAGGATGTTAAGCTACATTCAGGTTTGGACAAGCTTACAACATAATACTAAACCAACATTTCAATCTTAACTTTATGAATGACGTCTGGGTAACAATAACTTACAACTTTGAGGTGATTTAACCCATCAACATCTGGTGTTTTGTTCCCAAAGGCCTGCAAAACCTCTTCTCTGGCACGGTCCTGCCAATCTGTATGCTGACTCAGTAAAATCATTGTCCAAACAAGTAGAGTTGAAGTTGTCTCTTGTCCAGCCAAATAGAAAAGCTTACACTCTTCAATAATGTCATCAACACTCATCCCAGATTTCATATTTTTATTTGCTTTAATTTCTTCAGAATTTGATTGCAATAATATACCCAACAAGTCGTCCTGAACACAATCTCCTGCTTCCATTGCCTTCAAACGCTTGTTAATGATCCTCCTTAGTGCATTTCTCACCTCGTTATGAATCTCCTTAATCCTTTTGTTTCTTTTGGTTGGCAAAAATCTGCATTTAATAAATATGAGTAAACAAGCAAGGAATAGGGGTGACTAAAAGCTTTTATACTAGTCCCATGCTGAATGAAATATGAAAAAAAACTGCAAAATGTTAGAAAATAACCTCATTCCAGGGAGGTACACTGACTGTGAAAGTGGCATCACTAGCTCAGATTGTTCTTTCTGGAGTTCAAATATCTTTGATCCTTCTGTATAGCTACTGCCAAATGCTGTACGCGAGATGACATCACTAGTATACGTTTCAATATAAGGCCATACATCCACTTCACATTGACCTTTTGCATAAACCATTTCCTCCCATTTCTTCATGATGTCGTTGCAACTTAAGTAAAAGGCTGGCAGCATATTCTGTACATGTATAAACATCAGAAATAATACCAAAAACATTTTAGTACCAAGTTGAGATTTTGTTAGATACGCTACTCGGTTTACACCTAATGTACTTCACTTTTTGATAACCTTGAGTATTATCAGACAAGAGACTATATCCCCTATTGCCTACTAACAATCACATATCCAAACTATTTCGTAATGCTACAAGCAGATACTTGTTCTAATGACCCTGCAAGGATGTCTGTTTCGTGCAGGGTTGGAAACCGCGGTATGAAACTGAGTTATGTACCGGCAATGCAGTAACAGAAGTTACATGTGTGCAATAACCTAGTCCCAGTTATCATCCTATTTATTCAGTATAAATACAAGCATTTAGGTACGCTAAAGACAGTGAAAGGCCCAAATTTATGCAGGATGGACAAAACACCTTCCCCTAACAGTGAAGACATTAATTGCGTGCAACCTTTTCAAATTTTCCCTTAACACAGAAACTGAACTAGCAGGCTCTGTGCTCTAAATTTTTAAGGTCTTATAAGTTATATTGAAACATATTTCTAAGTTGCAATATAACTAACATAACAGGCCGGCAGTATATTCAAATTTTTAATGGTCCCCCAGTGAACAAGTGCAAAGGTGAAGAAGAGGCCTGAACTAACAGTGTTGTAAAGGTAATTAATAATACTAAAGTGATCAATAATTTCTTACCTAACAAAAAAGATGTATTTACGTTGAATAGTGCATAGAGTTTACATGTTTAAGCATAGAAATGCCTTGCATTCCATATAGTATTTAGTTTAAGAAAATCAACAAACAAATTATTTAGATAATTAAAGTTAGGGAAGACCTTTAACTTCTCAACATGGAAAGCAGGATTTATGATTTTGCGGTGTTTGCTCCATCTATCACCCTCTGCATCTATAAGTCCAGTGACAAACAATGCTGATAGAGGATTGCCTCCCCTCGGCTTCTGGAAGTTGTAAAACTTATTTAGTACCTCTTTTATTTGATCAGGTTCTGAGATGTACACCAGTGGTTTTGGCCCAAGCCATAAAAATGCCTTTTTGCCTGCAATAAATTGAAAATGGTTACCACTAAACATTAGCTGAAACAGGGGAGGCTGCCCACTCTTGTTGGTCGAAAATAATCAAAAATATATACAATACTTAAGGTTTTAATCAAATTTGAGATGTAGCTCACCAAGATCACTCATCTTCAGGGGGGGAACTAGGGGGGACCAGGGTGAGCTCCGGTCCCCGCCAATGCACCGTAACACCGAAATTTATATGTAAATTTTTTTAATTTTTTTTAAATATATGTTCGGTCCCCCAATATATTTCTCCGATCCCCCCAAATTGCTGAAATTGAACATTTAAAGGATATTGAGGAGATTCAGACAGGTAAAGGTCTAAATCAAATTGGAACACTACAACGTCCTGGAGATACTAGATGGAGCTCTCATTTCACAGCAATGTGCAGTTTGATAAGAATGTATGGTGCTACTCGTTCTGTTTTAACTGAAATAGCTGCTCAAGGGACAACTTTTGCTCAACGAGGTGATGCTTTGAATGCCATAAAATGATAATTCCGTATGAATTTGTATTTATTTTACATGTGGTATAGAGAATATTTGTATGCTTGCTGAAAAATTCTATCGTGTTGATTTTTTGGAAGAAGAAAAAATTCGTTTGAAGTGTGAATTACAGCATTATGGGCTAGATATTCCCACTCATCCAGATTTCAAGAATATTTCTACTCTTGGTGATTTATGTCAAGGAATGGTAATAAGAGGGAAATCTGAAGTGTATTCACTAGTAGATAGACTTTTACGTCTTGTCTTGACACTTCCTGCATCTACTGTAACATCCGAGAGAGCTTTTTTGGCTATGAAAATAATGAAAACAAGTCTTTGTAGTCGAATGGAAGATGAATTTTTAAGAAATTACTTGTTAGTGTATATAGAAAAAGAGATTTGCAGAGTCAGTAAGCTCCGACGAGATCCTTGATACATTTTATATGATCAAATCTGAATTTTATTATTTTAAGCGAGTTCCCTTTTTTGGTGTTATCTGCTGTTCAGTCTGTGGTTTTTACTTATGTCCTCACTTCCTGATTGAAAAAGTTAAGTCATTAATATAATTTGTCTGTTCAAAAAAAATTTTGGTCCCCCTATACCATAATCCTAGTTCCACCCTGCTCATCTTCGCCTATCGAGATTACTGTGTTTATCGCCTGCATCTTAATTCTAGTATTGAATTGGTCTTTTTACATTCTAAATCTTAAAGCTTGCAGAACAGCTAGCATAAAACCTCAAAAAAAACCAAATTCAATTAAATAAAGGTAAATTTTATAATCAAATACTACCTCATGGAATGGAATGGTGCTATATGGAGAACACTCACCGGAAAAAAAAAAGAAAAAAAAAAAAGAAATATGTGACCATATCGTTATGCAACCATACAAGATGCACATATATAATAGTAAATTTAAACTTTCTTTCAAAGAATAAAATTGATATATTTGAAAGAAGAATGGCACGTACCATGATTATGAGTAGCAGTATACACAGTGGGTGCAGCACGATACAAAAAATCATCTGAGAGACCGATAGAGCTAGTTTTGGCTCTGAATTTAGCAGCAGCAAGATCTTTCAAGTCACCATACAAAAGCCTGTATGGGTTGCCATTGAAGCCCTGTTTTCTCAGGATTTTTTCAAGCTTTTTAGGCCTTATCCATACCCAGTTCAATGTTCTCCACCCTATAAAAACAAACACAACAACACACAAACTTGCTATCACCTTGTGCATTTCAAGCTCCATGAGTGTTCTGAAGAAAAGAGGCTAATAGTTTCGTAGTTAGGTATCAAATAAAGAGGAGACGTTCACATGTATTTATTTATGCATTCTTGACATGTATGGCAATATTGGTTGTCCAGATGGTCACCTCAGTTATTAGTTGTTGGATGAGTAGCGAGATATTTAATATTTCTATGGGCCTGTGGGGCCTGCTCTCCTTTTTTAGATAAAACTTTTGAAAAAATGACTCAAATTTTAGAGGTATTTTGGAAAATGCTATTTTTTTTATTTGCAAAAGTACGTTTTGCTTATTTTGTTTACTAGAAAAAGACATATTAATTTATTTATTTTGTAAAAATGTGAATGCTGAATGCAAATTAATTTAACAAATTACAACTTTAGTTATTTCTTAGAAAATGTTAAGAACAATTGTACCTATTGTTTTTCGTTGCAAATTATAAAAAAATTGTCGGCATATGATCGCTTATGTTTTGTAAACCATATTTTCACATATATTTGCAAAATAAAATACAATCATAAATAAAGTTTTTACAGAAAATGATATTTTTAATAATATCTTTAAATTTTATGAAAATAATTAGCTTTTACGAAAATTGGCATAGATAACTTAAGTAATAATTTCATTTATGAGTTATACGAGTATAGACAACATAAAACTTATTAAGCATAAATTTGTGATTATGGGTCTATTTGGTAATTTTAAAATAAGTTTGCTTATGGTTTATAAGTTTTTAAAAATTTTATAAAAGATGTTTATCTATTCAACTTACTTGTTAATTCAACTTATAACTTATATATTAATTCATTCAATTTATTTATTATTATTTGATTTTTGTTAGAGATGAATAATATATATATATATATATATATATATATATATATATATATATATATATTTATTTATTTATTTTTAATACAAATGGTATATATTTTGTTTATAGTTAAATTTTAACCAATATTTATTTTGAAATTTTAGGTAGATTAAAAGATGTTATTTTATGGTTTTAAAGATAAGTTTTTTATTACAATAATTTTTTTTCGTTGGTCAATCTAAATATTATATGTATTTTATATAAAGATTAATTACTTTTATTTTATTGTGTTCATATGAGTATTTATATGTTTGGTTAGAAATGGAGTTTAGAGTCGTTTGGTTAATTTAAAAAATGTTAAGCGAGTTTGCTTAAATTTAATTAAAGTAAATTTATTTTTAAAAAAAATTGACTAAAAGAATAGGAATTTATATTTTTAAACATAACATAAAAGTATAAAATACAAACTTAAACTAAATTATTTTAAAAAATTTAATTAACAGAATAGGAATTAATATTTTTTAAATATATTATAAATATATAAAAGACAAATATATGAAAAAAAAATAATACTAATTAACAGGTTACTCAAATATATAAAAATTGATATGAGAAAAAAATAAGCTCAAAAAAGTATCTTGAATCTACTTAAATTTTAAGTTAAAAAAATTGAAGAATACACAAAAGTAGATTCCACTTTTTTATACTTACTTTACATTTCGAAATTTTATAAAAATATTATAATTTTATCATATAAAAATTAATTACATTCACTATTTTATTTTCATTATGCCCATGCTATTTATTAAATGTTGATTGTTCCCATACTTGGGTTATAATTTAAAAAGAAACTATTTTAGAGAATATATATCGTATATAACAAGAAATATTATATTTTTAAAATATAATTAATGGATCATCAAAAAAATTTAATATTTTAATAATTATATAATATACCAAAAATGAAATAATATAGTATGAATATGGTAAAACTCTATATATTCACCCTTTTTAAGGTGATAGGTCCACAGACATATGTTAGGATTTATGGGTGATAGCGTAGAGTTAAGTTAGTTAGTTTATTTGTATAGGCTAAGTAGAATATACTGTCACAGTCACAGCCAGAGTGTGTTCTTGTAATCAAATAATTGCTGAAATGTAATAAGTATGTATCTTGCAAGAAGTTCATTGATATGTTCAAGCCTCAAGAGAATACATCAGTTCGACAACGATAATAAAGTTACTGTCAGTACATTGACGGTAACGTTACAAGAAGACTGCATGTTGCAAGGTCACGACAGCAAGTCTCATTTGACAGCAACATTGGCTGAAGTTGGGGACAACAACATTCTCACACTTGACAGCAAGTTCGGAGTTCCGACAGCAACATTGGCGGGAGCATACTGTCAACTACTGAATATTCCTATGACAGCAAACTTGGCGGCAAAGGTTACTGTCTCACTGAATTATTTGATTTGTGGATTTTATCTCAGTCAAACCCTCGTGACAGTTTAGATGTTCGAGAAACAGATTTGCTACAATTCGTCAAAGATTGTAGCAGACCTGCAAGACTACGACAGAAGCTTGAGAGATCACAAGACGAGGCTCGACAATTCAAGAGTATGACAAGTCTGCATCTACTAGAATTGTTATAGCTAATTTTAGAAAGAACCCATAATGCCTTATGCTTAATGATAACTCTGTTTGTATAGCATTTTAGGAAAGGTCACATGGGTGGGCAACTTGTGAGGAGCTGCCACTTGAACACGAAAACAACTCCGCGACCCATGTGATTGAGATGTTAGAAAAAGATTAGTCTATATAGAGACACATCTCTCATTCTTTCTGTAGTAATTTTCTTTCAAGAAGTCGAAACTTGAGAAAACCATTTTTCTCGAGGTTGTAGCAACACATTACAAAATAAATAAAATATTTATTTTGTGAGAACATCTTGAACTACTACTTGTGTTTGCAATTCCTGTGTAGATAGTTTAAAATCTTTATCATTGTTGTTGAGCTAAAGATTTGAAATTATATATATTGCATTCAACCCCCCTACTGCAATATACTCCGGGACAAACAACTGGTATCAAAGCAACAGATTGATATACAAATCTGAAGATCATGACGAGTGTTCAGAAGTCAAGTGGTATCAAGATTCCAGTCTTTGATAAAGAGAACTACAATTTCTGGAAAAGAAAGATCTTGTTATTTATCAAATCTGCCCATCCACTATACATAGGAATCTTTAAGAACGGGCCCCTTCATTCCTTAAAAAGAAGTAGCTGCTGCTACTGTAAATGATGAAGTCATTCCAGCCCATTGGGTTTCCAAGAGGCCTTCAGAATACACAGAGACCGAAAAGGAGAAAGTAGCCTTGGATGACTATTTACAACTTACCTTGCTCGACTCTCTCACTTTAGACAAAGCCATGTGTGGTAATGTCATGGGATGTTCATCTGTAAAAGAGATGTGGAGTAAGATAGAGCTGCTGTGAGAAGGAAGTGAAGAGGTCCGAGAAAATCAAAGGCAAATCCTTGTATCACAATATGAAGCCTTCATGGCCAAGCCAAGCGAAGAACTCACACACATGTTTGAAAGGTTCAGTTAGCTAATAGCTGAGTTATAAATTCATGGGAAGTTCTATGATAGAAAGGAGATCAACATCAAATTTCTGCTCACTCTCCCTGAGCATCTTGAGTACAAAGTCACGGCCATAAGAGAAGGAAGAAACTTGAGCGATGTCTCTCTAGAAACTCTTTATGGTGTGCTCAAATCATACGAACTCGAACTCTTTCAAAAGAGAGCTATTCAAACTGGAACCAAAGGAAAGTTGGCAAACATGTCAGGAGCCCTTGTAGCTCATGAACCACAAGTAGCTTGTCCAAGTGAATCCTCACATAGTTCATAACCAACACAAGTACCACCATTGAAGATTGAAGACGTGTTGGATGATGAGTAGAAGGTGGTTCTGCATCTCAAAGACGTTGAAGATGAAGACTTCTACACAATAGAAGAGATTGAAATCATGGATAATCCAACCATGGCTTAAATGGCTAAGAGATTCAAGAACATCAAGCTCAGAAGGGACAAGTCATACAAGCCACAGGGTCAAACATCTATGTTCAACAAGGGGAGTTTTTCAAAAGCTGCTGGTGGTGCCACTAGAGGTGGATACAGGACCGGGATGGTGGATAGGTCGAAGTTCAGGTGTTACAACTGCAATGAGCTAGGTCATTTTGCTACTAAATGCAGAAGACCAAAACAGAATCAAGGAAAAGGATCTGGAAATCAGTTTAAGAGGAATCAAGGTAAAGCCTACGTGGCTGAAGGAAAATGCTGGGATGATTCTGAAGATGAGGAAGAAGAAGAGTTTGTAAACTTGGCCCTCATGGCTAAATCTGATGATGAAGCTTCTAGTTCCTCAACTCAGGTACCAACTCTAGTCTTACTTGATATGTCCAAAACTGAATACAAGCATACCATTTAAGATTTAAGTGTTGAGATGTTTAACATTCTTGTTAGTTTATCAGATGCACACGAAGAAATTTTTAAGTTAACTAAACAAAATGAAACTCTCAAATCTGAAAATCAAATGTTGTTGCTTAGAATCAGTCCTCTAGATTTGTTAGCTCAAGAGAATACTAGATTTAAAAATGATATTGTCTGTGCTAAGGAAATAGAAGAATTTCTCAGGAATCAAATGGCAGAAAATGAGTTTAAACTCAAAAGCATTTAGAAACTCTTCTAAGTTAGTCCAGGAATATCATAATAATCACACTGAGAATCAAAAGATAGGTATAGGCTTCGAGAATGGTAGGAGGCATGGAAAGGCAATTGGTCTTGATGATAGTGATGCTGTCAACCTCATATTCTCAAAAGAGTTTACAAACCGATCTTCAAAAATCTTCAAGCTGATTTTGATGAAATCTCCATGTTCATCAAACAAGAGCTTTTTGATGAGGATGAGTGCGTTGACAGCACACTAGATGAAGGGAAAGATACTGTCAAGTCTCCCGTGACAGAAACTTTGCCAAGCAACCAGACAGAATGTTCTAAAGTAGCTGTTAACAAGGATATGACAGAAACTTCAAAAGATACTGTCAAGAGAGAACCCAAGACAGTAACTTTCAAGCCTGCTGTCAAGACAGAGGGAAAGAATGGTACTGTTAAAGGTAGCTCGACAGCAACTTCAGAACATACTATCAAGGCAAATGCCCACAAGCCTAAGAATAGGAATGGCAAGTTAGGAATTGACAAGAAGAATGGCTATGCTCATGTTAAAGACGCTCCTAGGAAGCTTTGCAATAATTGTGGCTCATCTCAACATTTAATATTTGTTTGTAAGAAACCCAACAAGAACAAGGTTAATGCGACCAATGTTAGTGGTAACTTACATAGAACCCCCATCATGCAATGAAAAGTAGACGTCTATAATAATATTGACTGTATGCCATGTAAGATTGTTGTTATGAGTACTTGTTTCAATTTGCCTATTCTGTCTACTGAAAGATGTTCCTATATGCAAACTGCTGAAACTTCTAAGCCTGCCTATGTTGGTAAAAAGGCAACATCCACCAAAAGAAAGACCAAGTCTAACTCTAAGCCTAAGTGGACTGTGAAAGAAGTCAAACAGGAGGATTCCAGTGTTGATTAAAATGTGAAACAGAATGATATGAATAATGATGTTGTAACGGGACCCAACAGAGTTTGGGTACCAGATGCAAATTAAAATAATCTGTTTTGCAGGGCAAAAAGCAGAATCAAGTCATGTGGATCATCGATAGTGGATGTTTCAGACACATGACAGGTGATATAGCCCTGCTATCACATTTTGTGGAGAAAGCCGGCCCAATCATAACTTTTGGAGACAACAACAAAGGTTACACTGTGGGATATGGCTGTTTGGAAATTGAAAATGTTGTCATTGAAGATATTGCTCTTGTAGATCGATTGAAGCATAACCTACTCAGTGTCAGCCAGTTCAATGACAGGGGATTCAATGTTGACTTTGATATGATGGTTTGCAATATCTATCACAAGAAGGATGAAAGCCTCTCCTTGAAAGGAGTCAGGAAAGGAAGCTTTTTGTTGCAGACTTAAATTCTGTGAAGAAAGACAAGGCATACTGTTTTTACAGTAAAGCATCAGTTGGTGAAAGCAAGCTTTGGCACATGAAGCTCTCCGATCTCAATTTCAAGAATATGAATATTCTGATGAAGAAGGATTTGGTGAGAGGACTACCTCAACAGGAATTTTGTCAAGAAGGATTGTGCGAGGATTGTCAAATGGGTAAATTGAAAAGATCAGTGCACAAGTCAAAGCAAGTGAATACCAACACTGAGCCAATTAAATTAATTCATATGGATTTATTTGGTCCCATAAATGTTCAATCTCTTGCAAGAAAGAGATATGCCCTGGTAATGGTGGATGATTACTTGAGGTACACTTGGGTAAAGTTCTTAGAGACAAAGGATGAAGCTGCTCAAGAAATCATTGATCACATAAGAGTTCTTGATAGAACCCCAAATGCAAAAATTCAATATCTGAGAAGTGACAATGGTATTGAGTTCAGAAATGCCACATTGGGAAACTTTTGCAAGGAAGAAGGAATTGTCCAAAAATTCTCCACTGCCAGGACACCACAACAAAATGGAGTTGTAGAAAGGAAGAATAGAACTCTCATTGAAGCTGCGAGAACTATGTTGAATGATTCTAAATTATCAACATACTTCTGGGCAGAAGCTATTAATACAGCATGCTACACACAGAGCAGAACCTTGATCAACAAGACTCATGGAAACACTCCTTACTATCTGTTAACAGGACAGAAACCAACTGTAAAATATTTTCATGTATTTGGGAGTAAGTGTTTCATGATGATTGATAACCATGAAAGGAAAGGAAAGTTTGATGCTAAAGCTTATGAAGGCATTTTCATGGGATATGGATTGGAAAGGGCTGCATACAGAGTCTATGTCATTGATCACAAAGTCATTGAAGAAAGTGTAAATGTCACCTTTGATGAAACCAAGTTCCCTGGATTACAAGAGGATGGTCGAATGGAGCCTCTTAGATTTGAAAATCAAGGTTACTTGGAGGAAGAAGAAGTTGTTGCTGATGAACCTACTTGCACTCAGACCATTGATTTTGAAAGAGATGCTGTCAACACCAATAATGTCACTCAAACTCCAGCTCAGTCTTAAACAATAACTCCCAATCATCAGAATGAGAATGAGTCTGGAGATGTTGAAGAACATGAAGGAGAAACCGTCAATGGTGGAGAATCAACTCCTCAAAGAGGAACTGATCAAGCAGATCAAGAAAGAAGCTTGCCTAGAACCACTAAGTGGAACAGAGATTACACCAGCAATCTAATCATTAGTGATCCCACTACTGGTATAAGGACAAGGAGAAATGTTTATGCTACTAGCATGTTCTCTTGCTTTCTATCTCAAACTGAGCCAAAGTCAATTGATGAAGCATTGTTGGATTCAGATTGGGTGATAGCCATGCAAGAAGAGCTCAACCAATTTGAGAGAAATAATGTATGGAAGCTAGTCCCTAGACCTAAAGGGAAATCAGTTGTTGATACAAAGTGGGTCTTCAGAAACAAACTGGATGAAGGTGGAAACGTGACAAGGAACAAAGCTAGACTAGTGGCCAAAGGATACTATCAACAGGAAGGAATAGACTATGATGAAACATTTGCACCTGTTGCCAGACTTGAAGCCATAAGAATTTTCCTAGCCTATGCTGCACACTGTAACTTCAAAGTGTTCCAAATGGATGTCAAAAGTGCTTTTCTCAATGGAGAGCTAGAGGAGGAAGTGTATGTTGAACAGCCATCTGGATTTGAAAATGCTGAATTGTATGACTTTGTCTACAAACTGTTCAAAGCAGTTTATGGATTGAACAAGCCCCTAGAGCTTGGTATGATACTCTCTCTACCTTTCTGCTGGAGAATCAATTTGTAAGAGGTGTTGTGGATAAAACACTGTTCAACAAGCATCATGGCAAAGACATCATTCTGGTCCAGATCTATATTGATGACATAATCTTTGATTCTACAAATGAGAAGCTGTGTGAAAAGTTTTCATCTCTTATGAGGAACAAATATGAGATGAGTATGATGGGAGAACTGTCATTTTTCCTTGGTTTACAAATTCATCAAAAGGATGATGGCATCTTCATTTGCCAAGAAAAATATGTCAAGGAACTTCTCAAAAAGTTCAACTTGCAAGATGCATCACCTGCCAAGACACATATCTCTACTGCAACCAAACTGGATTTGGATCCTAAAGGAAAGAAAGTGGATTCTAGTACCTACAAGGGCATGGTTGTAATAACCCTAACTTTTAGAATGCTACAGTTCCTGAATAAATAGTAATTTTGAGGATTTAGGGAAATGGTATGTAAGTACCCTATATTCGAAATGGAAAATGAATAATTGGAAACCATATTATTGTTGTACTATAAAAATGAGTGACTGGAAATGATCATGGATTTCAGAAATTCCTGAGTATGGACTTTAAAGATTTTCGATTTCGATTGAGACTCTATTGGAGTTGATATTAAGAAGTATGGAGATTTTAAAGGGTTTATATCTTGAGGAAATAGTGAAATTAGGTTAAACCAAGGATTGATCAAGTCAAGGAAATGCCATGGGAACTTGGATTGATAAACGAATCGTGATTAAACGAGTACGGAAACCAAACAATCGAGATTAGTAACATAACAAGGATATATACCACATTATAATTTACCATAATCATTAACACATTATTTAGAAATATCAAGAACAAGATTATAAGGTCAACCTCCATGATATCATGCATGACATCACCGAGTTAGGCAAGTTTCCACTAGCTTTTATCAAGGATTATCTAGCAAGATTACTTGATGATTATCTACATAAATCATACAAAATATCTACAAAAGTCAAGAACTTTCTAGCTAACACAAAACTCTCCCATTTTCTCCACCATTGCCAAATTCGGCCAACCAAGACAGCAGCTCAGTAAACTGGGCATATCTCCCTCATTTCTCATTAGATTTTTGTGTTCTTTAGCTTGTTAGAAAGGTATTGTGATGCTCTACAACTCTTCTTCTGGAACCTCATCCAGAAAAGTAAGGTAAGGACCTCGTTTTTCCAGTTCTTTGAGGAGGGGTTTAGTAACTCCGAAAATTAATAAGTGTGTTCTTGATGTGTTTTGTTAGTTTAAGGTGTTATAAGGTTATATCAAGGATTCTTAAGGATTACAAGCCTTTGTTAAGAGTGTTAAAGCATCAAGGAAGGTATAAACATTCTTACCCTTAAAATGGATGAAAAAAAAAAGAAGAAAGAAACCTGCTCAAGACACCAGTTATATATGATCCTGCTCGATTTAATGCATGGAGTTCTTTTTCCTGCAAATAACATGGAGGTTGAAGGAAATGCATTAATGTCTATTGTAACATTACTTTGGTAAAATCAAGTACCATGTAATTAAAACCTTAAAAACGCAATAGGCTTTATAATGTAAATTGATTCCAATAATGAGCATCATGAGTACCGCTCAAAAAAGAGAGGCAAATTAGTCAAATTTCAAATTTGAGCAAATATAATCCAAAAACATGTATATACGTGTAACTTTTTTCGTTTTAATCCTCGACTTTGAAATAAATCAAAACAATGAAAACAAACTTTGGTTATCATGAGATCTTGTTATGGATTATGGCTAGTTTAAGGATTAAACTTGTTGAAGACATGAAACCATGCTTATATGTGTGTTATAAGTTGAGTTGATTGAATATGGAGATGTTATATGCTTGTAACCATGGCTGATATGATGATCACATGGTGAATGGAGTGGTATATGTGTTGGATGATGAGTTTGGAATGGTGATAATTTGGAAAGTAAGGAAATATAGCCGTTATAATGTCCGATTTTCGTTAACCATAGAGTTGCCCTATTTTGAGACAGAGATCCCAAACCATTAAAGGTTAGTAGGAGGTACCAACTGGTCATGAGAGGATAGAGCTTGGTGCAAAGATCGTTTTGACATAAAGCACGTAAAAATCCAATGAACGGGTTAGGAGAAAAGTGAGTTTTAGTGAAAGACGTTCAGAAACTGAGAAAGTTCGATTCTGTCAACTTTGAGGCCATAATTACCATACTTAAACATCTTTAAAAGTTATAAAATTTTGGGACAATATAGTAGGGTGAATAGAGAGTCAAACCCCACTGACCTTATGTCAAAATTCGAAATTTATATTTTATGAGAATTTTTACAGTCGAGAGTGGTTGTTAAGAAAATGGTGTAAATCGCTAAAACTTTAATCGAGTCTAAAAATGGTTAAGTTCTTGGAACTTTTGGAGTATTAATGATATGTTAAATATATTATGTGTTAAGGGTATTATTATATAAAGTTTAGGTGGTTAAGTGGAATATATTCTAACAAAGATCCTTTTCGTTTCTATAGACACTCGAGACGAACACCGGATCATTCCTCTCGGAATTAGAGATCGAGGCAAGATTTCTTTTATCCTTATTTCAATAAATTGTTTATGTTCAAAGAAAAAAAAATGGTTTTGGTAGATAATATATGAATCTTATATGATGATATGGTTAGGGATATATTCCCTGTTTGTTGAGATTATTTGATATGGATATGAATATGGAAAGAGCGAATAAACTCTATGATCTAAAGGGATATGAAAGAGAATGGTATCAGTTGTTATCTAGGGTTATATGGTTTATGATATTATGTTAAAGATAATCTTTAAACATTTGTGATTTAATAAATATTATTTGATTATTATTTAATACTTTAAAATAGTTGAAATATTTTGTATATAAGAGCATATTTGACTTTATTAAATACGGAGGAAATGTCAGAGTTATAATCAAAGTATTATGATGTATGTATTTTAAAGATGATGATATATGGAAATGGAAATGGAAATGATATATGTGAATGGAAATGGAAATGGAAAATGGAAAATATGGAATGGTGTTTTATAAATGGAATAACGATTTGACAAAAAAGGGGATTGCAACAGCAAGCGTAAGAGGCTGTGTTTGGCACAGTCCAGCACTCAATATTTTATTACGGCCCAAGAGATGCCGAAGAGGATGTAGCAGAAAGCCTTCCTCCAGGGATGATGACCAGGTTGGATCATTCCTACTAGTAGTAAACAGAGAGCAGGTACGATTAGGCGACTGATCATCGTCCTAACGTATCAGGCGACAGCAGATATCCCCAAAGTATTTAAAGAAAGAATAGATAATGGTTAGAGATTGACATACTGAAAAAGGAAAAAAAATGGTATGAAATTATGGAATTATTTTTATGGTTAGAAGAGAAACTGATATTATAACATATTAGAAGAGAAACTGATATTATATTGTTCTATATTTCTTTTCTTATAAAGATAAATAGATGGTGTATTTAATAAATAAGAATTAATTCTTTTCTTAATGATTATGATGGGTCTTCCGTTTATTAATATATATATATATATATATATATATATATATATATATATATATATATATATATATATATATGTTTTCTTTGATGCTGGTTTACAAAATTTAACTTGCTGAGCTATTATAGTTCACTCTTGCTATTTAATTACATAATAGCTAGGGCAGATGCCGATACTTCGCACTACACCCTGGAAGAGGGTAAAGGCTTTTGAGAGAGTGTTGGTTCCTATCCCTGAGCTAGCTCTTATAAGACGGATGGGTATTACTAGACATATGTAAATTAGGTGTGTAAGCTTGTTTAATAACTTTTTGTTGTTGAAATGCTTCCTGTAGAAGCATTATTCAACAATGTTCTTAAGTAAGATTCTGGGTTGTAATAACTACTTAACTTTAAACTTATGATATTGTGGATGTTGTTCTCTGAGCATATATGACTGGTGTGTAATATTATTATTAGGTGTGGGGTCTATTGTGTGGGTTTTATTATGCATTTATATTTCAACTGCCAAGAGTAGAATGTTATTAAATGGAAATTGGACCATGATGACCTGGATTCCTGACCCCGGATCTAGGGATGTCACAGAATTGGTATCAGAGCTCAAGGTCATATTGCTCAGGGACGAGAGTGTTAAGAGTTATGTATAAATATATAAGAGGATAACGTAAGAGCTTATATAGAATTCGTTAGTGGACGATTGGAAGTAGTAGCGATGAGTAATTTAAGAATGAATGCTTACTTCGAGGATTATGTTGAGTTAGATCGAGCTTCCTATTATGGTGGATGTCTATTATAGAGTTCTCATAAACAAGTGAAGGTCAACAATTACATAGACCGTTTAAGGGCTAATATCAGGATGACGACAGAAACAATTGAGATTGTATGATGATTCATCAAAGGAACTGATACAGAATGTGAATAAAAATTTTGAGAACAGATGAGATAAGGGAAATGTGCCTATGCTGAAATTGGAAGTGTAATAAGTGAGTATCCTATCGGTATTGGAAGATTCACTTTTTTGGTGAATAGTAATGAATAGTAACTGTGCGGTATAGTGAATATGTGTTATGCCACCTATGTTATAAGGCCAGGAATGAAATTCTAAATGAGTATTAGGGATATATATGATAAATAAATGTATGTAAACAGCATCAGATTTCAGAGATTCGTAAATTGAGTTTTTACCCTAAGCGGGCTGTATTGTCTAAAGAACTTCATAGGAATATTTAATTTTTCAGAATGAGACTTCAAAGCCCTATGATGCGGCTTAATTTCAGGACCAGCTATATATGTGGTTTTGTCCATGAGATTCAACCCTTGATAAATAGTGCTTTCACCACCGACAGTGACTACTATACAATTCAGGATTTTTGATGCCCTTAGGGAATATTTGATGTATCGAGAAGTGTACATTAGACAACCTCGTGAGTATGCGTGGTATGTTAGAATATACAATTATAAAATAGAAGTATAGTTTGAAGGGTCCTTCATATCGGAGCAGTGTCAGGCCAAGACGATTAATAGTACGTAAGGATATCGATCAGAAGGTTGTTTGCTATAATGGATAAATGCAGAAATTATCAAATCAAGTCATGACAAGATAAATGACGACAATTGGGAATATCTGATGATAGGTTAAGGCTAAACGGTGAGTGCCAAATTTAAGAAATTTTTTCGTGAGTACGTAGTCTATGATATAAATAGTATTTGCGGGAAACCTTCCATCATTGGGATTTCAATTGGGTAGAGGCTATTAACGGTATCTACTTTCAAGTTTCCTAAAGCCCTGCTAAATTATATTATTTAGTTTCAATTTTCCTTCACTAGTGTGTAATTCCAGTTGTGATCTGGCACCTCTTATTTATTAAGTGCCGGTAACTTTTCAAAACTTTCTGGTACCCTTGAAATGTGTTTCAAAATTGTATTTTATCTATCTTAGTCAAAATATTTCTCTTAAGATTATTTTTGGAAGATGGTATTTATCATCGTGATTTAAATTTCCCTCTATATTTCTTACTCCAAATAAGAGGAACAGCCCTATATATATACACAAGGACGATCTGTCTGTGTGATAGAAAGTCGGAGGGGATGCCCTCACTTGTGTGACGTACGGGTTCTTCCATCATATTGATTTCTCAAATATTCTTTTGTTTCAAATAAGAGCTATTTAAAACTCTTAATTTTATAAATTATTAGGGGACCCTTACTGGTTTCTGGGTTCGTTTTAATTCAAAGTTTCTTGAATTCTATCAATTTTTTCGAATATAGAAGATTTCCTTAATGGATGGAATAATGGAAGCAAGGTTTAGAGTATACGTGATTATACGAGGAAACTCGAGATTCCAAGGGAAATTTCATTAAGAGATGATTAGAGCTAGAAGCGTTTCAATACAAGAGATGAAATTAAGTATGCTAGGAGATAAGACGTAATCTACCTGTTGTTTTAGGTTGCCCTACGAATAGTACAATTTTTGAGTATCTGCAAACGGAACCAGCTTTAGTAAATACAAAAAGGATAAACAACAAAAATTTTCAAAAGAGACATATTTATTTAAATCTTCTTGAGTTAAGGGAGTTAGAGGCAATATTGTAAATGGGTTCGTGGACGGACCCTGATTGTTTCAATTGATTGTAGAAATGAAATGGTGAAATTGAGATTGGTCGGTAAAGACGAGATTTATTTTAAGAACCAAGACGGAACAAGAAGTTCTGAGATTGACTTAAATGAAAAGGCTATTATGCCAAAAGTGTTAAGCTTATGAGGCACACGGGATTGATGTGGGGAAAGGAATATCAGGTATAAAGATGGTTATAATAATAACTGAATTTGAAGGAATTTCGTGAAAGGAATTATGGGTGAAAGTTATAGAATTATTGAGATCGGCTCCGTACTTTGTGAGTACGGAATAAATAAGAGTAAGGAGGTATTAACAAGGGTTAAAAAAAATCCTGAATTCCGAACAGAGTGATAAGGGGAATATAATTGGCAGTAATTTCCAAAGTATTTTAATGAAAAGGCAAGAGTTTTCATCAGGAAGTAATAGAGAATTGAATTGCAGAGTGGTGAACATACGCGACCTCTGTTATCAGATGACCAAACTTGTGGATAAAAGCATGCAAGAATATGCTACTAATTGAGAGTGAAATGGTTTGAGTATCCTAAGACTAATACTACCCGTGTCAAGTGTGTAAAAGATGACCATAGGAAACGAGATAGGGCATCCGGAGGTAATTGCAGGTACGCTCTAATTTAAAATTCTTGAGTGTGAATGTTTGGTTAAGGATCGACTAGATCAATGAATGGTGTAAATAGGTTGATAAATTAAATAAGAATAATCTAACTCTTAGGAAGTAAGTTATGATGTTCTAAAAAAGAAGTTATTCTCATGTCATCCAAATCAATATCTGTTAAGGGTTAGAGGATTTTATAAAAAGGAGATTAAGGGAAGGAGCAAGAACATTGTTCAAGGATAAAGGAAGAGTATCTGCTTGTATCAGTACGAACAGGAAATATATATTATAAATAATATTTTCTTACAATTGTTTCAAGGAATATTAGTAGAAATTATTTTCTAGAAAATTTTACAGAGATGATATATATACAAATGTTGGAGTATTAATATTTTATGTCATGATAGAGATCAAAATATAGTTAAATAATAGTGAGATACACTACCATTCAGGGAAGGCCAATGTGGTGGCCGATACCCTTAGTTAAAAGAGAAATAAGAGATGAGATAATATAGAATGACGGAATACAGGAGGAGGTTGGTAAAGAAAAGATAGTGAAAGTACTACTATTGATAAGCTAAATGGCATGTTGATGAATGAGAAGCAAGTTTATATTGGTGTATTTTGCTCAAAAAAAGATAGAGATGTTTAGGATAGAGAAAGCAATGTGAGCATTAGAAGGTGTCAGGTGAGAAAGGTATTCATTGATATTTTCAACGTGATTCCTGGACGGAATCCTTTCAAGGGGGAAGACTGTAATAACCCTAACTTTTAGAATGCTACAATGCCTGAATAAAAAGTAATTTTGAGGATTTAGGGAAATGGTATGTAAGTACCCTATATTCGAAATGGAAAATGAATAATTGGAAACCATATTATTGTTGTACTATAAAAATGAGTGACTGGAAATGATCATGGATTTCAAAAATTTCTGAGTATGGACTTTAAAGATTTTCGATTTCGATTGAGACTCTATTGGAGTTGATATTAAGAAGTATGGAGATTTTAAAGGGTTTATATCTTGAGGAAATAGTGAAATTAGGTTAAACCAAGGAGTGATCAAGTCAAGGAAATGCCAAGGGAACTTGGATTGATAAACGAATCGTGATTAAACGAGTACGGAAACCAAACAATCAAGATTAGTAACATAACAAGGATATATACCACATTATCATTTACCATAATTATTAACACATTATTTAGAAAAATTAAGAACAAGATTATAAAGGTCAACCTCCATGATATCATGCATGACATCACCGAGTTAGGCAAGTTTCCACTAGCTTTTATCAAGGATTATCTAACAAGATTACTTGACGATTATCTACATAAATCATACAAAATATCTACAAAAGTCAAGAACTTTCTAGCTAACACAAAACTCTCCCATTTTCTCCACCACTGCCAAATTCGGCCAACCAAGACAGTAGATCACTAAACTGGGCATATCTCCCTCATTTATTATTAGATTTTTGTGTTCTTTAGCTTGTTAGAAAGGTATTGAGATACTTTACAACTCTTCTTCAGGAGCCTCGTCCAGAAAAGTAAGGTAAGGACCTCGTTTTTCCAGTTCTTTAAGGAGGGGTTTAGTAACTCCGAAAATTACTAAGTGTGTTCTTGATGTTTCTTGTTAGTTTAAGGTGTTATAAGGTTATATCAAGGCTTCTCAAGGACTACAAGCCTTTGTTAAGAGTGTTAAAGCATCAAGGAAGGTATAAACATTCTTACCCTTTTTAGTTTGTTATGGATTATGGCTAGTTTAAGGATTAAACTTGTTGAAGACATGAAACCATGCTTATATGTGTGTTATAAGTTGAGTTGATTGAATATGGAGATGTTATATGCTTTTAACCATGGCTGATATGATGATCACATGGTGAATGGAGTGGTATATGTGTTGGATGATGAGTTTGGAATGGTGATAATTTGGAAAGTAAGGAAATATAGCCGTTATAATGTCCGATTTTCGTTAACCATAGAGTTGCCCTATTTTGATACAGAGATCCCAAACCATTAACGGTCAGTAGGAGGTACCAACTGGTCATGAGAGGATAGAGCTTGGTTCATAGATCGTTTTGACATAAAGTACGTAAAAATCCAATGAACGGGTTAGGAGAAAAGTGAGTTTTAGTGAAAGACGTTCAGAAACTGGGAAAGTTCGATTGTGTCAACTTTGAGGCCATAATTACCATACTTACACATCTTTAAAAGTTATGAAATTTTGGGACAATATAGTAGGGTGAATAGAGAGTCAAACCCCACTGACCTTGTGTCGAAATTCGAAATTTATATTTTATGAGGATTTCTACCGTCGAGAGTGGTTGTTAAGAAAATGGTGTAAATCGCTAAAACTTTAATCGAGTCTAAAAACGGTTAAGTTCTTGGAACTTTTGGAGTATTAATGATATGTTAAATATATTATGTGTCAAGGGTATTATTATATAAAGTTTAGGTGGTTAAGTGGAATATATTCTAACAAATATCCTTTTCGTTTCTATAGACACTCGAGACGAACACCGGATCATTCCTCTCGGGATTAGTGATCGAGGCAAGATTTCTTTTATCCTTATTTCAATAAATTGTTTATGTTCAAAGAAAAAAAATGGTTTTGGTAGATAATATATGAATCTTATATGATGATATGGTTAGGGATATATTCCCTATTTGTTGAGATTATTGGATATGGGTATGAATATGGAAAGAGCGAATATACTCTATGATCTAAAGGGATATGAAAGAGAATGGTATCAGTTGTTATCTCCGGTTATATGGTTTATGATATTATGTTAAAGATAATCTTTAAACATTTGTGATTTAATAAATATTATTTGATTATTATTTAATACTTTAAAATAGTTGAAATATTTTGTATATAAGGGCGTATTTGACTTTATTAAATACGGTGGAAATGTCAGAGTTATAATCAAAGTATTATGATGTATGTATTTTAAAGATGATGATATATGGAAATGGAAATGGAAATGGAAATGGAAATGATATATGTGAATGGAAATGGAAACGGAAAATGGAAAATATGGAATGGTGTTTTATAAATGGAATAACGATTTGACAAAAAGGGGGATTGCAACAGCAAGCGTAAGAGGCTGTGTTCGGCACAGTCCAGCACTCAATATTTTATTACGGCCCAAGAGATGCCGAAGGGGGATGTAGCAGAGAGCCTTCCTCCAGGGATGATGACCAGGTTGGATCATTCCTTCTACTAGTAGTAAACAGAGAGCAGGTACGATTAGGCGACTGATCATCGTCTTAACGTATCAGGCGAAAGAAGATATCCCCAAAGTATTTAAAGAAAGAATTGATAATGGTTACAGATTGACATACTGAAAAAGGAAAAAAAATGGTATGAAATTATGTAATTATTTTTATGGTTAGAAGAGAAACTGATATTATAAATTAGAAGAGAAACTGATATTACATTGTTCTATATTTCTTTTCTTATAAAGATTAATAGATGGTGTATTAAATAAATAAGAATTAATTCTTTTTTTAATGATTATGATGGGTCTTCCGTTTATTAATATATATATATATATATATATATATATATATATATATATATATATATACGTTTATATGTTTTCTTTGATGCTGGTTTACAAAATTTAACTTGCTGAGCTATTATAGCTCACTCTTGCTATTTAATTACATAACAGCTAGGGCAGATGTCGATACTTCCCACTACACCCTGAAAGAGGGTATGGGCTTTTGAGAGTGTGCTGACGCCTATCCCTGAGGTAGCTCTTATAAGACGGATGGGTATTACTAGACATATGTAAATTAGGTGTGTAAGCTTGTGTAATAACTTTTGGATGTTGAAATGCTTCCTGTAGAAGCATTATTCAACAATGTTCTTAAGTAAGATTCTGGGTTGTAATAACTGCTTAACTTTATACTTATGATATTGTGGATGTTGTTCTCTGAGCATATGACTGGTGTGTAATATTATTATTAGGTGTGGGGTCTATTGTGTGGGTTTTATTACGAATTTATATTTCAACTGCCAAGAGTAGAATGTTATTAAATGGAAATTAAACCGTGATGACCTGGATTCCTGACCCAGGATCTAGGGATGTCACAATGGTGGGATCATTACTGTATCTAACTGCTAGCAGACCAGATATTATGTTTGCTACATGTCTCTGTGCAAGGTTTCAAGCTGATCCAAAAGAGTCACACTTGGTAGCAATCAAGAGAATCTTTAGATATCTCAAAGGTACTCTAAATTTATACCTTTGGTTTCCTAAAGATTCTGGATTTGATCTGATAGGATATTCGGATTCAGACTATGATGGATGCAAGATTGACATAAAAAGTACAACAGGAAGCTATCAATTTCTTGGTGGAAGATTAGTGTCATGATTTGGCAAGAAGCAGCATTTTGTGTCTACCTCAACTGCAGAAGCTGAATACATTGTAGCTGGAAGTTGCTGTGCTCAAATTCTTTGGATGAAAAATCAGCTAATGGATTATGGTTTAGAGTTGTCCAATATTCCCATTTATTGTGATAACACCAGTGCCATAGCCATCTCAGATAATCCAGTTCAACACTCCAGGACGAAGCACTTTGATATTATACATCATTTCATCAGAAAGCATGTTGAAAAGGGAACTGTGAAGCTAGTTTATGTTCCAACAGAAAAGAAACTTGCAGACATCTTCACGAAGCCACTAGATGAAGCAACCTTCAACAGGTTGGTAAGTGAATTGGGAATGCTAAATCTGGTATGTTAACTTACTAGTTTTTACATTTTCAAAGTGGTTAAATCGCAGCTTGTGACCGTAGCTTTCAATGTTACTGTCATGAGAAGTTACTGTCGTATGTGCGACTTGTTTAATTGACAGCATGTTTGCTATGACTATGCTAAATTCAAATTACATGCCTGTTTTTACTTATGTAATGAGTAGTCACGTGACATTAACTTAAACCATACGCGTGCCAGTGACAACTAGTCATGTCATTTCAAATGAGCTCAGGCATTAGTCAGTGTTTTTATTTTTAAAGTTTAATACCTTATTAAAAAGAAGCGTATGGGAAGCTGTAGCGTCACTTAATGTGTTATAAATAAGACTGAGGCCAAACCCTTTTTCTTTATTACACAATAAGAGACTCTAGAAAATGAGCAAGAGGAAAGCTTCTGAGATGTCCACTTCAGAAAGCTCAGCCAACGACAAAGGCAAAGAGGTGCCTAAGCAAACGGAGGAGACTACTGCTGCTGATGAGAACCCCCTTGATCCAGTCCTTGATAAGCTTCAAGCTTATCTAGACATGCTGGGGGTCTCCGATGAGAAGGAGATCGAGAAGGTTGTGGAAGTGCTGCTGCTGGAAGCTTTTCCAAACTTAAAATAATGTTTAGTTCTTAAGAACTTTATATGTATTGTTTTAAGTTTTTTTTTAATGAAAAGATTATCGCTTCGTCTTCCTAGTGTTCTTGCATGTCTTATTTACCTTTATCTTATCATCTTAGTCAACTGTTGTTGTATGCATGTGTATACTTGTGTGTGTGGATGTATGTGGATGTATGCTTGCTTAACAAATATGTGCTTAAATCGATTAAAATGCTAATTGGTAATTTTACTCTTAAGCAATGGGCGAATTCGATTAAAATTCATTACACAAATTATTTCCGCACAAGTTGCTGTCAATAAGTGAAGATGTTATCACGATGTGCCTTGCCAGCAAGTTCCTTATCAGCAACGTAAAAAGTTTCTGTCATGAAAATTAAAGGAAATTGTATAAATTGCTTAGTGGTGACAGCATGTTCTTACGCCGATGTTACTGTCAAGCAAAAATTGCTGTCATCCTCCCAAATTACTAATGAATTTGTTACAGCGCACAGGTTACTGTCAAGATTAGTGGACCGATTTAATTTGGATTTTACCTCCACAATTTACAGCCACTAAAAAGTAACTACCCACAACACCACGTGACTGATTAATGGTCTAAGACATTGCTACTTTCCCTTCTTCAGTAAAACATTTGCTATTTTCATGTAACCAACTGTCAAACACACAACACTAAACATGACCTCTCTCTCTCTCAAAAGCAAAAATCTTTCTCTCCCAAAACTCAAAGCAAAAATGGCACCCAAACAATCCTCTTCTCAAACAAACTTTGCTGGTATTCTCTCTGCTGGAGATGCTGGTGAAGGTTTCAAAGGACTCGTATCCTTCTTAAACAAGTCCTATTTAGGTCATGCTATAACCTCTACTCCATCTTTGGACCCAGAAATACTTGAAGAATTCTGGAAATCTGCCTTTGTTCCAGGAGGTGCAGGTAAAGGCACCATAAACTGCAAAATCAAAGGGGTTTCCTGCATCAACAAAGCTTTGGGAACTGGACTGCAAGCTAAAGAATCATACAAGGAACTTGCAAGTGATGAAACCCTGAAGAAGTTTTTCTTGAAAATTGGGTATTCTGGTCTCGTCCTTAAAGAGGGTACATCAAATTGGTACTCAACTGGTGAAATGGAAAGAAAGTATTTGAGAAAAGAATGGAGCATGATTTTTGATGTCATGGTGAAGGTTTTCTCAACCAAAACCACTGGCTGGAATGGAATTCCCTCCTACATCAAGAAGCTCACTCATTCTCTAGTCCATGGTTACAATGTGGATGTTGGAAAGCTGATTATGAGTCAACTCAAGTCAGCTCTGAGCAGGAAGGTACATGTCTATCCTCGCTTTCTTACAATGTTTTTAAATTCATTATGTGGTATTGATGATAATGCATCTCTATCTATGGAGTGCAATGTTTTGAAAATAAATACACACACATCACTCAATTCACAAAATTTGAATGCACATATTCCACTCTGTTTCACCAAGCACATGGCTGATCAAGAGCCTAATCTTGATTTTAATCTACCTTCTGGGTATGAAAATTTCTCCCTTGAGAATGAAGCTGAATTAGACCCAAATTCAGTTAACCCACATTCTACACCAATCGTTCCAATCAGACCTTCCAGACAAACAAAAACCATAAAAATAGCCTTGCAAGAATACAAGAAAAGACCCTTGGAAACTGGAGTTTGTGGTAGTTCTTAGAATGTTGAGGGAGAAACTACACCTGATGCAGTAAATAAGGATGTTAGTAAAAGTGAACCCACAGTGGTTCCTCTTGAGTCTAAGAAGAAGAGAGCTAAGAGGGAAAAAACCACTGTCAGCCACCCCTCAGTCTCACAAAAGGCTGTGGAGGATAAAAGGGAATCAAACACATCCCTATGTGCTTCTTCTCAACAAGAAGTATCTATTGAAACTGGTCTGTCTCCCAAGTCATCCTGTAAAGAGTCTGCACAACCTCATGTAGTCACTCATGAGGAGCCTACACTTGCAGAAATGCATATGGAGTTAGGGCACAGTGAGGGCCATGAAACTTCTACTCTTGATGTTCCACAAGTTATCTCTGTAGAACAGCCAGAAATCTCTTATATACCATCACCTTCTTTATTCTCTAATTCGTCAATTGTTTCTTCTCAACAATCTAGAGAAGGGGACAGTCCCAACCCTTCAGGTTTTGATCATCCATCTCAAGTCATGGATGAGCCCCCATCAAGTGGTCCACAAGAACCCATTTCTCAAAGTGAAATGGATACCACTCCCTCAAATACTGAGCTAGATCAAGATGGCAATCTGCCAGAAAATGAAACAGCCAACATCTTGGTCGACCTCCAAAAAGCAACTGACCTTCAGGAAGTTACTGTCATAGCCTCAACTGCTGTAAAGACACCACAAAAGTTGTTGTCAACCCACCTGTGGACAGTAACATTTTGGGCAAAGATGTTGTCACCTCTTCACAGTTTGATCAAGATTCAGTAATTGTTGAAAATGCTTCTGATAATGATCATTTGCCAATCTCTACTTTCAGAAAGGTAAAATCTAAACCTTCTCTTTCAATGCATGTAAGTACTGCTCATACCCATGCATCTAGGATGAGTGAGGGAGTGCAAAAGAAAAGAGAGATAAAAGAAAAGAGAGGTGAGCATAAAAATGAGAGGCAGCCAAATGAGCTGGCAAAAGGAGAGGGACTTGAGCACGTCCAGAGTGAATTTGAGGGAACCCCACACAAAAAGGCATTAGGCCTTGAGAGTCATTCTGTGAGGAGTGATGAGATCACTCAGAAAAACAATGAGAGTGTGAGACACCCCATAGCCTCCTTGCCTCAGTCTTTTCCTTTCTCATCAAAAAGGTTAAGGTCTTATGGTCCTTCTAAACAAGCTGAATCAAGGTTGAAATCCCTTGAGGGTAGATGTGCATCGATGGAAGCTAAACTTGATGCTCTGTCCACCATGGTAGCTACTGGCTTTGCTGAGATTCAACATCGTTTTATGCTGTCCTTAGTGTTGTCAACTTAACTAAGGGGAGAAAGTTGTATATCAGAATAAAGTGCAAAATCAGAATACTGTAAGTCCAGTAGAGAAGGAGACACAAGGTGTAGCAACAAGCAAGGGGGAGTCTAGAAGAGAGGGGGAGCAAATGGAAGAAGATAGAAATGGAAGTAAGGGGGAGCAAAATGCAAATGAAGATAGAATCTTTGGTGAAGAGTTGAGAGCTAGTGGAATTGGTGAATCTGTTGAAGTAGATGGTGAGCCAATGTTGATGACTAAAGAAATATTGGAACAATTACAAAGGGCTCAAACATCAACATTGCCTCCTCTGAAAATCAATGAACCAGCTCCTGAAGTCATGGAAACTCCACTACAGAAACATTGGAGAGAAATGGAAGAATCCAACAGACTCGACAAAGGCAACGACAAAATGCCTGAAAAGGTAAATCCTACAACAGGATACATTTGGTCTGATGGAAGTGGATATAGTCCAGAAGAGGCAGAAACGATGATGGTTAGCTACATGGAGAGTGCTTTGCAGAACAAAGATGAAGAATTCAGTTCATTGGTGAATAGTGCCATAAAAGAGGCAGGAGGAGTATATACAAAACTTTCACCAATACTGAAGGACAAAATAACAAGTATCTCTGTGAAGGTGAATCTGGAGAAAAGATGGGCAGTTGATGTTTATCTGAAAACTGGCATCTCTATATTCATTACAATGCAGCTACTGCAAAGTCTGTAAGCTAGTGTGCTGAATGCCATGGGGACGAAAGTGAAAGCCAATTCTACAATCTTCAATAACGATTTGCTAGCACAAATTAAAGGTCTTGTTGAAGAAAAGCTACCAGAAGTGATTGAAGATCCCTATGGTATTTGCTCTAGAACAACCACAAGCACAGGAGCTAAAAGGATTGGATTTCTGATCCTAAGTGAAGAACCCAGAGTGCATTCTAACACAATTATGGTAGTGCTGAAACAAATCCTCAAATCTAAGATAAATAGAGACAAAGTCAAGGCTGTCAAAGATATTCACAAACTGCTGGCAAAGAGAGATGAAAGTCTTAGCTCTCAAGTGAAGAAATTGATTTCTGAAGCTAATTGATAAAATATATTTATATATATATTTTATATGATTTTATTCTCATATTTATTGTGTTTTGCATTGATTAGGATTTTTATTTAATAGATTTGATTGATTTATTGTAGGAAATAAAGAATTCATAACTTGGAAGGATTTGGAGCAAAAAGAGCTATTTTGGAGATAAAATAGATGAAATTTCGGAATTATTGGACTAGATGGGCTGTTGCACTGTTTAGGCCATATCTTGAGTTCCACTAATGCCAGAAGAAGTGAAAGTGGTGGAAGCTGCACATATGATGACACCCTTGATGATGATGATCTTGATGGAACTGGAGGATCTGGTACAACTGGAAGTGGTCAAGAAACTGTTGAGATTACTGGAAGTCAGACTTAGGAGGAAACAAAGGAAGAAGCTCCCAAGGATGATAAGAAAGATGCTGAAGCTAAAGATGAGGGAGAGACAGACATTCTTGACACACTGGAAGGAAGTATCTTAAGATTTGTTATTGGCTGTGTTGATGCTGAAAAAGATATTGTCAACAAGGAAGCTGTCAAGAATGGTGAAGTTACTGTCGAAGAAGCTGCTGTCAAAGAAGACACTGTCATGAAAGACACTGTCAAGAGCTTGAATGAAGAAGCTGTCACAGGCAAAAATGTCAAGACATCCAAGTCTAGAAAGACAAAATAAAGAGCAAAGCCTGGAGTACAGTTCCAAGAAAGGACAAGACAAAGGCTGCAGCAAGGAAAAGAAGCATGGAGTGGTGTTTCGTAAGAAGCCTATTCGAAGAAGAGAAACAAATAGCTTTGAAATCCAGAAGGAAGCTGTGACAAGAGATATCACTTCAGTCGAATTGGAGCTGGATAACTCTAAGGAATATGCATCCAGATACATTCTTTGGAAAGATAAAGCAAAAGTCATGTTTGTTGAGAAGGATTTCACTATGGTGAAGACGTCAACAATATTAGACAGATACACTCTCAAACAAACATCACAGGAAGTAAGGCGTAGAGTTGATTACTTCATGCTGGAAAGAATGGTGGAGCTTATGGGGACGTATAAAAATGTTCCTAAGAAAGCCATGGAACACATCCAAAAGTACCATGCTGAAAGATATGTTGAACTTTATGAGAAATATGGTGACTGGAGAGATATCGATGATGCGAATGAGGATGTGGGTATAGATGAGGAAGAACTTGTGTCTAAGTATGATTGGACAGAAAGGATGCCCTCCTATACACCTGAAGCAATGGCTGCCTATGAAGCCAAATTAGCTGCTGAAGTTGCTAGGAGAAAAGCTAATATTGGTAAACGGACTGTTGAGGTAGTGGAAGCGAAGCTGAAAGAAAAATGCAAGAAAGTCAATAAGATGAACAGTGAAGCTCCAAACTATCAGCCATGTGCACTGGAAAATCCTCTCAGGATCATAGATGGCAAAGAAGAAATCTATGCAGATAGTTTTCACAAGCTGAGGACCAGTGTACTGAAAGGTCTATACTGGAAAGTTGTTGGATCATCTCACAAATTGGAAATGCTGTGTGCATGGGAATTGGAAGTTATTTTTGATAGTAGGAGAGATGAAGATCCAAAACTTGACAGAAACAGAAGAGTGACCTTGAATTCTTTTCCTGGCAGAAGATTCTAGATTGAGAACAAAGTACATCTTGAAATTCAGAACTTACACCTATGATTTTGAATCATGGTTTGATCTGAAAGATGTTCCGAATTTATCTTCTAAATAAATCGAACAGTACATTGATGAGATTGAAGATGATGTTGTATCTGCTGATGAAAAGAAGCTAGTGCAAGATCTCAGAAAGTACTTGGAAGAAGTTCTCCACAGAAAGAGAGAGAACAGAGAGAACAGGAAAGCTAAATAACAAGATAAGTAAATCTCATATCTACTCAACCTCAAGGAGTACTTGTTTTGCTTTAGATCATTGTCCTATAAAATGCTAAATGCTTGGAAGTATTCTAGAATCCTATTTTGATCTATGTTAGTTAAGTTGTCAGCATGCTTGTATTGAGAATTTGTTGTTATTGTCCATAAAAACAAATTGTTAGGATTTATGGGTGATAGCGTAGAGACAACTTAACTAGTACTTAGTTTATTTGTATAGGCTAAGTAGAACATACTGTCACAGCCAGAGTGTGTTTTTGTAATCAAATAATTGCTGAAATGTAATAAGTATATATCTTGGAAGAAGTTCATTGATATGTTCAAGCCTCAAGAGAATACATCAGTTCGACAGCAATAATAAAGTTACTGTCAATACATTGATGGTAACGTTATAAGAAGGCTGCATGTTGCAAGGTCACGACAACAACTCTCATTTGACAGCAACATTGGCTGAAGCAGAGGACAGCAACATTCTCACACTTGACAGCAAGTTTGGAGTTTCGATAGCAACATTGGCGGGAGCTCATACTGTCAACTACTGAATATTCCTATGACAGCAAACTTGGTGGCAAAGGTTATTGTCTCACTGAATTATTTGATTTGGGGATTTTATCTCAGTCAAACCCCCGTGATAGTTTAGATGTTCGAGAAACAGATTTGCTGCAATTCGTCAAAGATTGTAGCAGACCTGCAAGACTACGACAGAAGCTTGAGAGATCACAAGACGAGGCTCGACAATTCAAGAGTATGACAAGTCTACATCTACTAGAATTGTTATAGCTAATTTTAGAAAGAACCCAGAATGCCTTATGCTTAATGATAACTCTGTTTGTATAGCATTTTAGGAAAGGTCACATGGGTGGGCAACTTGTGAGGAGCTGCCACTTGAAAATGACAACAGCTCCGCGACCCATGTGACTGAGATGTTAGAGAAAGATTAGTCTATATAGAGACACATCTCTCATTCTTTTTGTAGTGATTTTCTTTCAAGAAGTCGAACCTTGAGAAAACCATTTTTCTTGAGGTTGTAGCAACACATTAAAAAATAAATAAAATATTTATTTTGTGAGAACATCTTGAATTACTACTTGTGTTTGCAATTCCTTTGTAGATAGTTTAAAATCTTTATCATTGTTGTTGAGCTAAAGATTTGAAATTATCTATATTGCATTCAACCCCCCTTCTGCAATATACTCTGGGACCAACAACATGTTATACAAACGGTTAAAATTATATTCTTATATATAATAAGTGGAAGGATCTTATCCATAATTTTCGTCATTATATTACCAAAATAATCTCAACCGTCGAATTTAATATTTTTAAAAATAAACGATCAAGATTATACCATATTGAAAGAAAAAAATATAATCTAAAAAGGATATAAATAGAAAAGGTTTCGTAAAAGTAAATTTTAAAAAGAAAATTATAATCCAAAAAGGATATAATTATAAAAGGTTTTATTAGAATTGAATTTTAAAAAGAAAATCATTATCTTAAAAGGATATAATTAAAAAAGATTTTATTACAATTGAATTTTATTTAATTTTTATTAGTATTAAAAAATACGTATTTACCATTTGAGCTCTATCTTAAGATCTGTATACTATCCTCACGAAACTCATAAAATTATCTTTAATTTAGTGATGATTTAATAATTATTATTTGTTAGGAATATGTTGTACTTGATGATAACTTCACAATCAATCAAATTATATAAGGTTTTGTAGCTGTCAACGGATGAGGATTTATAACTCTATCCGTTGACAGGTAGCTCATCAACGGATGAGGTTTGTAGCATACTGCAGTATCTCTATATTATCAGTTGATAGTGTTTTTATCCACAGTCATGTTGACCATCAACGGATAGGCAGAATAGGGTAGCCAATTGTAAATAAGCTATGCTATGTAATTCTGTCTAAGTGAAAGTGTATCAACAGATGAAGACAAAACTCTATCAACGAATACAACTCAAATCCACTCTATCAACGGATACAGCTCAAGTCTCAATATCAACGGATACAACTCAATAAATCATCAACGAATGTCAGTGTACAATATCAACGGATAATCATTGACACTGTCTTCTATGCTATGCTGGGGATTAGCAGTTGATAAGGACATGTTTGACTGACAGATCACATGGGTTGATAGTAGATACAAAAAGCAGTATAGCAGCCATACTTTGGAAACACAGAAGAAAGAAGCACTCCGTTTACACTATGAATACAAGAAAGGTGCAGGAGACATGTCTGTTCACAAGGACAACCATTCGGCTACATGTGTATTTGGAGTGTAGTAGGAAGTCAACTAGAATTAGATTAATATTATCTTATTCCAGTAGTACTTGTAAAAACTTGGGATTTATAAACAAGTGTAGCAACTCTTTGTAGGCCAAGAAAACAGATACATTTGCTTAGGGTTTTTATTGAATATCCTTAGAAAGCAAAGAGTTGTAAAACAGAAGCTGTGTACTTTTGTATCACAGAGTTTTCTTCGAATAAAAGCTTCAGGTGGTGCATTTAACCACCTGATTTTTATGTGTTTGTGCATTAATCTTTCTACAGCAATTATCTAAGTATAGATTTCTGGAGTTCTTATCAGAAATTTATAAATATCAAGAATTGTATTCAACCCCCCCCCTTCTACAATTATACAAGTGTGTAATCTGGGAATAACATTATTCAAATGTAAACACACATAATCTCAAAATTTATATATATAATTACGAATTTTTGCATTAAGCATATTCAATGTAGGGGACATGCATTGATAATGCTATTCAATGTAGAAAACCTAATTATATATGATTTAAATCATTGACATACACTTTTTCGTATTTCAATACAAATACACTTTCTAATATTTTTAAAAATAGACGATCAAAATTATATCGTACTAAAATTAAAAATTATAATTTAAAAAGGATATAATTAAAAAATGTTGTATTAGAATTGAATTATAAAAAGAAAATCATCATCTGAAAAGGATATAATTAAGAAAGCTCACATTAGAATTGAATTTTATTTATTTATTTATTAGTATTAAAAAATTCAAATTTACCATCTGAGCTCTATCTTGAGATTAAGAAATGAGATTTGGATGATTTTACAATCCACCCGAAACTCATAAAAGTATCTTTAATTTAATGATGATTTAATAATTATTATTCAAATGAAAACACTCAGAATCTCAAAAGAAAATATAATTACGAATTTTTTCATTAATCCTATTCAAAGTAGAAGACATACATTAATAATGCTATTCAATGTAGAAAACTTAATTGTATATGATTAAAATAATTGACATACACCTTTTCGTATTTCAATATAAATGCACTTTTTAGTTTTAAATATATAAAAATATAAAATATATTTTTTATGCTAGATCCAACGGTTGTCATCTATTTATTTTAAGATCTAACTAGTGGATAAAGCCGCGCTTCGCGGCGGCGTTATAACTTTTTAAAAAAATAAATTTAAAAATATTTAAATTTTAACAGTTACATAATTTTTCTAATGAGCCGCTTTCTCATTAAACACGATTCTTTTTATTGAGTCGTTCTCTCATCAAAACTAAAATATCAACTTTAACATATATAATAAAAACTTGTATAATATTTTTATCCATAAAAATCGAAACCTAAAAATAAGATAAAATTTATAACATCAATATCAAATTCTAATAGCTATTACAATCTTTTCTACTGAGCCGTCTTCCCGTTAAACACGTTTCGAATCGCTCTCATTTGAAACCGAAATTCTAACTTCATTTTATATTATTATTAATTGTACTTATCTTATTTCCTTAAAAATTAAAAACTTGAAAGAGAATAAATTACAATTTTTACGTTTTTTTAAACTTTTTAATATTTATGAAGTTTTAAAAGATGAGAATGCATCTTTTTTCTGTATATTAGAGATATTCCTCTATTTATTTACAGATTCCGCATCAGAATGTCTTTCTATTAGGTTAACCCATAATTTTTTTCCCTTTCTAAACACGAATAATTTTCGTTATGAGAATAATATTGAATTTATGGATATATTTTCCTAATGTAAGTATAATTAACTTGTATAAAAATTAAAATAAAGGAATTTGAAAAAGTAATATATAATTTTACAAAATCATATAAAATGTCTCTACAGTCCTCGTATTCTAAGTCCAATAATAATAAATTATTATATATATATTCTTTATATATTCAAACACCTTTTCTACTTTAAATAATTTTTTAATCATATATATTTTCTATAAATTTAAACTTTTTAATTCCAATAAAAAATTTTAATTATTTGTCTTACAAACATATATTCTACTTCCAATCAAAGTTTTTACTTATATGTCTTTCCTATGAATTAAAACCATTCTTCTCTATATATTTAAATACCCATTATACTTCTAATATGTTAGATGATAGCTTTTAACTATTAGTATTTAAAATCCTAAAATTCTAAAAAAATAGATAAATAGATTAAGGGCATCTAAAAAAATAAGAAATATATTAATATTCTATTGTATCATCAATATTAAATTTTAATAATTAACACGGTCTTCTCTAATGAACTGCTTTTCGTTAAATACGATTTTTCCTATTGAGACGCTCTCTCATTAAAATCGAAATCCCAACTTTTATATATTTTACTTGTGAACCCTAAAAATAAAATAAAAGTTATGACATCAATATCAAATTCTAACAATTAAAAAGATCTTTCCTAGTGAGTCATTTCCCGCCAAACACGTTTCGAGCCATTCTTGTTTGGGAACGAAATTCCAACTTCATTACATATTATTGATGAGACTTATCTTATACAATATCTTATACAATTATTTTTTTCCCTTAAAATCAAAACCTAAAAAGAGAGTGAATTTCAATTTTTTACTTATTGTAAACTTTCAAAGTTTTATGGAGTTTCAAAAAATGAATATACATCTCATTTATTATAGACATTATTTAGGGTTTTCGCATGGGAATGTGCTTCTAGTTTGTTAACACATTAATTATTATCTTTTTAAATATAAAGATTTCTGGTTATCAGAATAATATTAGATTTATAAAATATTTTCAAATTTTAAGTATAAGTAACTTATATAAAAAAAATTAGAATAAAATATTTTTGAGAAAAAATTTTTTATAATTTTAAAAGATCATAAATAAATGTCACCACCGTCTTTGTATTCCACTTCAAATAGAACATTTAATAATATGTCTCATCTATATATTCAAACACTTATCCTACTTCCAATAAAACTTTTAATTTTTTAATTTTTTGTATAAATTCGAACTCTTATTCTCTATAAATTCGAACTTTTATTCTACTTCCAATAAAACTTTTAATTATATGACTTATAAACACTTATTCTACTTTAAATAGAACTATTAATTGTATGTCTTCCCTATAAATTTCAACTCTTCACCTCTATAAATTCGAACACCTATTCTATTTCTAAAATGTTAACAAATATTTGTATATTTGTTAGTATCTAAAATTCTAAAATTTTAAAATATTAGAAAAAAAGATTTAGAGCATTTAAGAGGAACATCACCTAAATTCCCGCGTATCATCCATGATATTGATATTGATAATGATATATTGAAAATATTTAATTATGTAGAAATTTTATTATATTAAATCGTATATTTTAACATATGATGATATTACAATATAAAGAAAAAAAGATTTATATACTTATGATTCGAAATTGACGATAGTTAGTCATGCTTTTGTTCACGTGTTGCATGGTATATATGTGCTTCATCTATTTAACCAGTAAAAAAAAAAGAGGCATTCACATGTAATAATAATAAATATAATTTGAAAACACCTGAATAGTGAAAGTGAAATAATTAAAAGAAATTTCTCTAATAGCCAAGTATGTATGCCATTTAAATATAGAGTGTACAGATACAATGGAATACATAAATATTTGTTCAAATGAAAAAAACCATACAATCAAATATATGTATGTTGTCGAGTATATATAATCTATAAAGGCAGGGAACTCACTCTAAAATTCAATGGATGAATTTTCGATATTCTCTACAGATTCGAACTCCTATTCTATTTCCAATATAACTTTTAATCATATACCTTATAAATACCTATTCTACTTCTAATACAAACTCCTATTCTACTTCAAATAGAACTTCTAATCATATGCCTTCTAAATACCTATTATATTTCTAATAGAATTTCTAATTATATATCTTTCCTCTAAATTCGAACTCTTCTTCTCTATAAATTCGAACACCTATACTACTTCTAATATGTTAAAAAAATATTTTTATATTTATTAGTAATTAAAATCCTAAAATTCTAAAATATTAGAAAAATAGATTGAGTTAAACTCTTATTCTCCATAAATTCGAACTCCTATTCTATTACAATATAACTTTTAATCAAATGCCTTATAAATCCCTATTCTACTTCTAATACGAAGTCCTATTCTATTTCAAATATAACTTTTAATCATATGCCTTATAAATACATATTCTACTTCTAATAGAACTTCTGATCATATGAACTTTTATTTATATGTTTTTTCTATAAATTCGAACTCCTATTCTACTTCCGATAGAACTTTTAATCATATGCTTTATAAATACTTATTCTACTTCCAATAGAACTTCTAATCATATGCCTTTCCTATAAATTCGAACTGTTCTCATATATAAATTCGAACACCTATTATACTTTCTAATATGTTAAAAGATATTTTTATATTTATTAGTGTTTAAAATCTTAAAATTTTAAAAAAATTAGAAAAATAGATTGAGACGATCTTAGAACGCCACCTAAGCTCCCGCGTATCCTCCTTTATTTATATATATATTGATTCTAATACGAAGTCCTATTCTATTTCAAATATAACTTTTAATCATATGCCTTATAAATACATATTCTACTTCTAATAGAACTTCTGATCATATGAACTTTTATTTATATGTTTTTTCTATAAATTCGAACTCCTATTCTACTTCCGATAGAACTTTTAATCATATGCTTTATAAATACTTATTCTACTTCCAATAGAACTTCTAATCATATGCCTTTCCTATAAATTCGAACTCTTCTCATATATAAATTCGAACACCTATTATACTTTCTAATATGTTAAAAGATATTTTTATATTTATTAGTGTTTAAAATCCTAAATTTTAAAAAAATTAGAAAAATAGATTGAGACGATCTTAGAACGCCACCTAAGCTCCCGCGTATCCTCCTTTATTTATATATATTGATGGTTCATATTTATTTTATCGTACGGAGGACCAGATTACGATTATCAAAGTTTTGAACAAAATTTCTCCTACAGTTATCATTAAATTGTATTTGTTTGTTAGGATAACCATCTTCAAATAATAACAAGGGTATTTTAATAATCAAAATGAATTATAAGTAGAATTCATAAATTAAATTGAATTTTCAATGTAAAAAATCGTCAATTTCTTCTCTTTTTTGTTTCTGCGTAGGTTTAATTGGAAAACAATTGTTAAACCATTACTAAATAAAAGATTATTTTGTTAATTTCACGTGGACGCTAAAAGCGTCCAAATGAAATTTTAAAAATTCAAAATAGAGTACAAATATTAAATCAAATATGTAAAATCTTATATATATATATATATATATATATATATATATATATATATATCAATTTTTTAAAAACAATTTGATATATAAATTAATAACATATAAATTAAAAAAACAATTTAATATAATTATAGATATTAAAAAAGAATTCGTGCATTGAAGAACAATTTAAAAACCGGGTTAGTGAACAGGATACTAATACTCTACGTGAAATAAATGTTTTCAAGTTGTTTAATAAGTTTGTTTTGAAAAATGTTTTTAACAACGTGAAGTAAATTCTTTTCGTTGTGAAAATTAAATTATTAAATATGTTTATTTCAATGTAATTAAGTGAAATAATAGGTAAAAATTATTACGTTTCATAAAGATCAATCAATTTTGGATGCAAATTATTTTTTCATTGACAAATTATAAAATATTTTGATTAAAAATCTAAGTAAATTTTCCAATTACATTTCATCTAATTATTTATTGATTACTGCTAACGTATGGTGAAAAGGATCAAATGCCACATGTCATTGTTTTATTGTTATGAAAAAATAATTAATTATACGATGATAACTTAGAATTAGGGAACGATTTTAGAAATAACTCTAAAATCAGCAAAAACGTAAAGTTTATTTCTCTTACTTATTTACGAACTCTCAAATCAGCCAAAACGTCAAGTTTATTTATTGAAAATCCTGATGCAAGTGCTAATGTAAATTAATCAATTTTTTTATAGCTTTCATTATCATAAAAAATCTAAGTCGTTTTATCCGGGGCGATTCTAGCACTTAGGAAGGAGTGACAAATGTCCCCCATTATTTTAAAAAAAAATAATTTTTTTTATACATACACCCTTAAGTATCACAAAATAGAGGGAAAGTTTTGTATGTTTAGAAGTTTAGCAGCTTAAAATGACTACTCCTCAAACTTAAAGATAAACTCCCCCTTTCTTTGTTAATTTGGCTTGGCTAGTGGTTACGGATATTGATTTTCTTTACTTCCTTCTCAACGGTAAATACATATCTCATGCGCGAGAGACATGTATGTTAAATTTCCAACATCTGTTAAATATGTAATGCTTAGGTTTGTTTGTTAATTGTTTAATTGCAACTGCAGCTAAAATAACCATCCAAATGGAATGATTTTTAATTGTTTAGTTGCTTAATGATTGTTTAATATGTTTTATATAGAGGGATTTAGCTTATAATATTAGTAATAATGCTATAATATATGTTTTCAGTCGATGAAAACTCGTAGGGAAAAAGTGTAAGAGATTATGACTCATTTGATAATTTATTACATTTTGCTTGTTAGAATTTTTTTTTTTTTAACTTGTATGTACTCCATTTTTAAATTCATGGATTCGCCCTGGTTTTATCTTGTTCTAAGGTTGATAGTATCTGTTATTTGCTGTCACCAACCTAGAATTAGTCATATAATGTCAATGTATTTAATTACTCCTACATGACAATCGACTCTGATGACACGGGGATACAGTTACATAAGTGAAAGTCATATACTGGTCATTTGATGTTTAATAAGCAGCACGGCAGCACCTACTTTGGTAGTTTGGTGGCAACTGGCAAGAAATAAATCTTCAAAGTGGAATTGTTGACTAATTTAAGGAAATTCACTTATTTTTTAATAAATACTCTCTACCAGTATTTTTCAAAAAGTTTACATATTAAGACAAATTAGTTGGACGGTATCATTTAAATATCATCCTTATATTATATATTAATTTCATATACAAACTGAAAATAATTGTATCGAAAATGATTTGATCATCTTTTGGGAAATATGTGCAATTTTGATTTTTAAGAATTGATCATGTTAACTATTGTGCATCACAATAAAAAGTACTCCCTCCGTCCCAAGGGATTGTTTACATTTGCTTTTTGCACGGAAACCAAGATAGTGGGTGTAATATTGTTAAAATAAGTGAGTTAGTGGGTGTAATAGTGATTTTATTGTTAAAATAAGTGAGTTAGTGGGTGTAACAGTGTAAAGTGTTGAAAAAGTGGAGTGAAGTAGTGGATGTAATAAAGTATTTTATTGTTAAAAGTTACTATTTTAGGAAACGTAAAGAATTGGTTGGGACATCCCAAAAAGGAAAGTGTAAAGAAATGGATGGGACAGAGGGAGTAATGAAAAATGCTTGGGAACCAAAAAATGTTACAAAAAAAGTTCTCAAAATTACACGTGTCTTTATATTATTGGTCATGTAAATAATAATGCAAATGGGTCCCTGCATTCACACCAATAATCCAATTAAAACTTTACAAGTGTTTGCCACATCATTTTGAAAATGTTTTTGAGAACAAATTTTTGGTTCCCTAACATTACTCAAAAGTAATAACAAGAAAAAGAAAATGTAATGGATAAATCTCAAAAAACTTTTTTGGGATATGAAGAAAAATTACTGTATTATTTTAATATGCACAATCTTTTGAAATATTAATTTGATGTATACAATCTTTTTTATATGAAGCGATTTTATCTAATATATTAGGAAAATTACGTGAAATATATTTAAGATTTTTTATTTTCAATGATAAAATAAGAGGGCAAATTTAGTTCATAAATTCATGATAAAACAATTTTAAAATTTATTCTTAAATTCACATTTGATATGTAGAGACAGACAACTATTATCATGTTAATATTTTTTTAAAAGAGACTAATATTTTGGAATTAGGAGAATAAACTAATTTGATCTATATATTTTTATTTAATTCTTAGGAAAAACAATCACTAAAGCACTATAAATATTTCATAAAGCACTATAAATTTTTCAAAAAGAGCAAAGCCATTATTAAATTTCGAAAGATAATGATTTCACTCCTAAAAAAAGATTGTACTGTTTTTTATCTTAAAAAATGAGAGAAATATTACATATATTAAATAGCTTATAAATTTAAAATATTTATAAAATTAACATTTTTTTTAAATTTAAAATCTTGGAGTTATTTGCACACTTATATCATTTTATTAGGCGATCGACTGCTCCTGTATTTGCAAATTGCAATCAAACAATCATCTTTTAATAACTACAGTATGCAGGGTGTCCCCATTTTTATATAGTTAGCTCGCCGGGAACATGAATAATAATTATTCATTAATATCATGTTTCACGACTTCTATTACCATGATTGTTTGTACTACTTGACTACTTCCATATCTATTTATATAGCACTGTTAAGTCTCGACCACTCTTTTCTTTTCTTTTTGTCAAGAGTCTCGAGTTTCTAGAAAAGTGATCTATTAATTTAAGGCGTTGCTTTTGGCTGGTAAAGGCCACCATCTCGCACTTCTCTTTCACTCTACTGATACGACAAAGCTTATATTCCACCACCCCTAATTAGCTAGACATACTGTCGCAATTAAACATGTAGAAATACGTGTGTATAAGTTGAGAGATGAAATGGGTGATGCTAAATGTAGTTCAAGATTAATTTATGTAATTCATCCAAATTACTGTTTAATCCTTGTGCATCTTGACTGTTTAATAATCCTATTAAGTGAATTTTGTTTCCAGCGTGATCATTTATTAGCACTAACTTTTCCAATAAATGATCATTAAGTACTTCTTAATTCATTACCAACGTACATGTGACATATATACAGTACTCAATAATCTACATATAAATAAAAATAAAAATATATAATTTTAGTTATTATATTATATTTATATTTTTCGTTTATTAGATAATAGGAGTAAAGTTATATTTTAAAAAATTAGTGGAACCACATTAAATTTTAAAATAATAAATTACTTTTTTATATTAAACTTACAAATTTTGCAATATTATGAAGATATAGAGTCTCTAGCTAAGGCTATTGACAAATTCCAGCCTGAAGGCAAAATCATTCTTCCTAAAGCTGCGATGCGGTGCTATCGCTTCAATCATAAAGAAAATGGTGGCAGAGTGCCTAGAATGGTTTTGACATCCTCCATGATGAGGGTAGATGTCTCTTCTCCTCTTCACCCCTTTATCCGAGATGTTTGCGAGACATATCACCTAGCTCCAATTCAAATAAATCCTAATGGCTATAAAGCAATGATAGCGTTGTACGTCCTTTACCATGGATACCCCAAATTGGATGCAAGGACCATGGGGTACCTTTTACAGTTGAAGCGATGCAGGGCCTCTGACTTTGGCTATGTCTACTTCTCTTTCTGGCTAGAGTTCAACAAGAAGGAACCCTATCATGGTGGCCCGAGTAATGCAGGCCCGTGGAAGGGACCTTACTTTTATGTTCACGAGGTGCCCAGAATAAAGACCTCGTTCAACTGTCTTCCAGGTAAAAAGTTGCCCTTTTAATTCCATTCCTTTTGCTTTATTTAAACCAGAAATTGATTAAACTCTCATGAGATCGCAGTTGGCCAAGTCCGCACTGTTCTGAAAGGTGAAGAGAAGACGCGAGCCAATGATGTATTGAAGACTCCTCGCGAGGACAGAAACATCCGAAATCTTCTTGAAAGGCATATGACTCAGCCTATTTGTAGTTAGAGGATCCTAATCAACTTAAACCAAATTGTAATAAGTAAATATACATATGAACTGTCACAGGAATCTCAAGAAGTATTATCTGTCAGAAGAAAGAAGAAAAGTCAATCTATAGTTTTGATGTCATACACTGGAAGACGATTCAGTTATCTGATCAAGCCCCAGTACAGCATTGAAGTTAATGGATTCATTTGAACAGTGACAGAGATTTTTCAAGTGATAGTTTGAAGATCAGTTACAGTACAAGAGAATTGAGAGAAGAAATAAACCACAACCTAAAGTCAAAGTGAAGAAGCGTCATTGAAGTTAGTCGTTCATGAACCAGACAGTACATCGAACGTCAACACAAATCAGTGGTAATTCTTTACTACCTTTAGTGGTTTGTAAGAATTAAATTAATTATTTATTGATTTAATTAAATTCATTTATAATTGATATAAATTAATTTAGTTGATTTAATTAAATGAATTAATTCTGGTAGAATTAATTTATTAATTAAATTAATTATTGTATCAATTAAATATGAATTAGTTAAAACATTAACTAATTAAATGGATCAATAAGACTTAAAGAAAGAAAGTTGATTAAGTCTTGGAGGAGGTAAAACTCGGTAAGACTTAATTTAAGTCTTACTGATTGAAGCCTTTTCTGATTTAAGTCCTACCGACCTGATTTAAGTCCTACCGACCTCTGCCAGCTGTTATAAGTCTTACCGAAATTTTGGTAAGTCTTACCGACACATTTTAGGTCATAATGGAGGTTTGTGTAAGTCTTATTGAAGGAAAATCAAGTCTTGGAAGCTGTTTAAGTCATGCTGAAGCTATTAAATATCCTACAGAAAGCCAGCAAGACCTGTTGTTGATATAAAACATCAGAACAGACCAGATTAAGTCATAACGGAGAAAACACAGCAGAAAACATATCATCAAGACCAGAATTCTCTCTCTCAAGAACACCAAGAACACCAAAGCTTAAACAATTCCCAGAAATTCAAGTTCTTCATCTTTGTGATATTCTATCCGATAGAACTTGTTTATTTGTGATTCTTGTACTACTAGCGAATTAAGTTTCCTAGTTCTTATCTTGATTATTATTAACTAAATTAGAAAAGTTCATGTCGAATTTTCTAATTAGTTATTAACATCTTGATAAGTTGTTATACTGATTTTGTAACACCACATCAAGTTAATATACAGTTATATTCAACTTGAAAAATTGTGTTAAATAATTCCGCAGATAAATTTGTCTTTATCAAATTTAATTTAAAGGACAAATTTCGATAAAAAGGTAAAGATTGTATTCAACCCCCCCTTCTACAATCTTATCGGACCTAACAATTGGTATCAGAGCCGATTGATTGATACACAAATCAACGATCCCATTTTACTCGATTAAAAATCATCCCTGAATTTTTTAACTCTCTTAAAAAATTCATCATGTCTTCTAAAGTCGGAACTGTGAAAATTCCCATATATGACAAAAACAGTTATGATATGTGGAAGAACAAAATGTTAATGTTCCTCGAGGTTGCAAATCCTAAATACATGAAAGTCTTATCAGAAGGACCAATAATACCTTTTGGATTATCTCCTGAAGTTGTTACTGATGGAAAAGTTGTTACCCCTACAAAGCTTGTACAAAAAGATTCTTCTGAATTCACTCTTGCTGAAAGAGAGGAAGCTGGACTTGACATTAATTTAAGACTGATTTTAATAGATTCTCTAGACTCTGTGATGTACAGTCATGTGATTAACTGCAAGACAGCAAAGCACATGTGGGAAACCATTGAAACTGTGAATGAAGGAACAGAGGAAGTTAGGGAGAATCGTCTAGAAATTCTGACATCTGAGTATGAACACTTTCGATCAGCATACAATGAAAGTATTCAAGATGTGTTTGAAAGATATAACAAACTTGTCAATAATTTACAGATGCATGGCAAGTACTACACTCAGAAAGAGATCAATAGAAAATTTCTACTGTCAATGCCTGTTCATCTAGAACATAGAATTACAGCTATCAGAGAGTCAAGGAATCTAAGTGAAATTACTGTAGAAAGACTCTTTGGTGTTTTAAAAACCTATGAACTGGAACAATCTCAACAAAAGGAGATTTATGGAAAAGGAAGAGTTGCTAATACTTCTACAGCTCTTATTGTTGAGAACAAACAGGAAGTGGAAGATAAGGTTATTCAACCTTGTAATGTTGACAGTGGTAAGCTGGAAGTTGAAGTTGGTCAAACGAATGCTAGTCCAGATGAAGGTGACTTCTATTCATTAGAAGAACTAGATCAGTTGGAAGATGAGTCCATGGCTTTGTTGGTAAGGAAATTCAGTAACTTCAGATTCAGGAAGAATCCCAAGTTCAGGTACAAATCTAACTATAACAGGTTCCAGAGAGGAGGTTCTTCATCCTCAAGTAACAGAGGAGGTTACAAAACTGGAACAGTTGAAAGAAGTAAAATTAGATGCTACAACTGTAATGAACTTGGACATTTCGCTACTGAATGTCAGAAGCCAAAACAAAACCAAAGAAAAGACTTTGGATCTGAAAAGAAGAAGACAGGTAGAGCCTATGTGGCTGCTGGAAAGAGTTGGGATGATACAGACTCTGAAGATGAAGAGTATGGCAATCTTGCCCTGATGGCAAAATCTGATAACTCCAGTGGTACATCATCTGAGGTATCATGTACTGAAAGTCAATATATTTATCAACTTACTGATACACTGGGTAATGCTAATAGAGAGATTGAAAGGATAAATTTGTTAAATACAGATCTTAGTAATCAATTATCAGAATTACATGATGTACAAAATTGCCATGTTATACAAAAATCAGAAATAAGAATGCTAAAAGAACTTGAGAGGTCTCTAGCAGAGATAGTGGTTCAACAACGTGAAACAATAGCTGAACTAGAAATAAGGGTTAGTGCTACTTCTAATTCTTGTAAAGTGGCTAAAGAGTTGTTTAACCAACAAGCAATTAATCAAACCGTAGGAATTGGGTTTGATTATAATGAAGCTATTGGACGAAGAAGCATTAATACCCCTAATCGTGTGAGTGCTGTAGATAGGGGTATACCATCAGTGCTTAAGAGTGTTAGTAACCCACTCTTTAAGAAATCCATAGCAGAACCTTTGGATACAACATCTTTAATCATTAAGGAAGAGATGCACATTGAGGATGTAGCTAATGGCGTAGTCTTAGAAAGTAATCAAGTTGTTAAAAATGATAAAGATAGAAAGACTGTGTTTGTAAAAGCAGAAAGAGTTGGTGAGTCTACTAGTTCATTGAAAACTAGTAGCAGAAGTAACAACATGAATAAATGCAACAACAAATCTACCATGCATGCTATTCCTGTTATTGATACTGCTCATAAGAAATGCGATGCTGTTAATTGCATGTCTTGTGCTTTTAATATAATGTCTGCTTACTTTAACGGTAATCATGCATGTGTTGATAAGAATGCTCCTAGACAGCAGATGAGCAGAAATAAACATGTTAGATCCAGGACTGTAACACCACCTAATTCTAAGATTAAGACTTCAAGTCTTTCTCAGGATATGGTGAAGACATGGTTACCCAAGCTTAAACCAAAACAAGTTAAAGCTGTTTACAGGGTTAAATGTCCAGTACCTGAAGAAAATGTTGTTAAGATAAAAAGTGTTGCTTTACCTGATAAAGGTCAATTCTTTAAGTACTCCGGACCCAATCAAATTTGGGTTCCGAAGAAAGTCTAACCAATTTGTCATTGCAGGGTTTGAAACAGGTTGAACGAGTCATGTGGATTCTGGACAGTGGATGTTCAAGGCATATGACCGGAGATAGAGCCCTGCTGACAAATGTGGTGGAGAAGGCTGGCCCAGTCGTTACCTTTGGAGATAACAGCAAAGGTAAAACTGATGGATATGGCAGATTAGAAGCTGGAAATGTTATCGTTGAAGATGTCTCTTTTGTGAACGGCCTTGAGCACAATTTGCTCAGTATTAGTCAATTCTGTGACAGAGGTTATGAAGTTCATTTCAACAAGAAGAATTGTCTAATATCACACAAGAGAAATGAACGGCCACAGTTGACTGGAGTAAGAAAAGGAAACTTGTACATATCCAATATGAATTCTGGAAGCACAGAAGAAATTAGATGTTTTTATTCAAAGGCATCCACTGATGAAAGTTGGTTATGGCACAAGAAACTTTCTCACCTTAACTTCAAAACAATGAATTCTCTAGTGAAAAGAGAGTAGGTGAGAGGTTTACCTTCGATTGAATTTACTCAGGAAGGCCTATGTGATGCTTGTCAAAAAGGGAAGTTAAAAAGGGCAACTCACAGGAGCACTAACATATCATCAATAACTGAACCATTACAACTTCTCCATATGGATTTGTTTGGTCCAGTTAGTGTGATGTCTATGTCAAGGAAAAGATATGCTCTAGTAATTGTTGATGATTTCTCGAAATTCACATGGGTACTATTTCTGAACTCAAAAGATGAAACTCCACAACTGGTAGTTGATCACATTAAGTTAATTGAGCTGGATTCTAATCGTCCAGTAAGAGCTATTAGGTCAGACAACGGAACTGAATTCAAGAATGCAGTTCTGAATGACTTTTGCACTGAAAAGGGTATAACTAGACAGTACTCGGCTCCCAGAACTCCTCAGCAAAACGGGGTAGTTGAAAGAAAGAATAGAACCTTGATTGAAGCTGCACGTACTATGCTAAGTGAATCAAGGCTTCCATTGAGCTTTTTGGCTGAAGCTGTCAACACTGCATGCTATACCCAGAATCGAACACTTATCAATAAAGACTTAATGAAGACACCATATGAAGCTCTACATGACAAGAAACCAACTCTCAAGTACTTCCATGTATTTGGGACAAAATGCTTTGTGCTGAAAGAAAGAGATGATCAAGGTGGTAAATTTGAAGAAAAAGCACATGAAGCAATATTTATTGGTTATACTAGAAGAGCCTACAAGGTGTATCTTATTGATCAACAGAAAACTTTGGAAAGTGTCAATGTTACATTTGATGACACAAAACTCCCAAATATCCAAAATGAAGATCCATCTGAAAAGCTTAAGTTTGATGATATGTCAGACTCAGATTCAGATGATGACAATCAACCTGACGTTGTTGCTGATATTAATAATCCAAATATTGGTGGTAATGATCAAGGTGATGCTGGTGAAAACAATGATAATTTTCAAGACAACACTGATACTCTTGAACCATCAACAAGTCAAACTGGCAACAACTCAGGGGGAGATAATGAAGGGTCAACAAGTCATACTCAACATCATACTGAAGAACAAGGCGAATCGTCAAGATCAATTCTTCCCAGACAAACTGTTTGGAATAGAGCTCATCCTTTTGAGCTGATTCTTGGTGATCCAGATGTTGGTGTGAAAACAAGAAGAGCTTATCAGAATCAATGTAATTATTCTGGGTTTCTGTCTGTTATGGAACCTAAGAAAGTAGAAGAAGCTCTATCTGATCCTGATTGGGTGATTGCTATGCAAGATGAACTCAATCAATTTAAGCAACTAGAAGTATGGAAGCTGGTACCCAGACCTAAAGATAGAAAAGTGGTGGACACAAGATGGGTATTCAGAAACAAACTAGATGAAGATGGCACTGTGATAAGAAACAAAGCAAGACTGGTAGCTAAAGGTTATTCTCAAGCTGAAGGCATTGATTATGACGAGACCTATGCTCCAGTGGCAAGGCTTGAGGCCATCAGAATATTCTTGGCATATGCATCCTATTCAAGATTCAAAGTTTATCAAATGGATGTCAAGAGTGCCTTTCTGAATGGTAAGCTAGATGAAGAAGTGTATGTAGAACAGCCTCCTGGTTTTGAAGATCAAGATCATCTGGACTATGTTTACTCTCTTTACAAAGCTATCTATGGTCTTAAGCAAGCCCCAAGAAAATGGTATGACACTCTTTCTGAATTTCTATTAGAAAATGGTTTTATAAGAGGTGTCATAGACAAAACGCTCTTCACTAAAAGACATAAGAATGATATAATACTAGTCCAAGTCTATGTGGATGATATTATATTTGGGTCTACTAATGAGCTTCTGTGCAAGAAGTTTTCTAAGTTAATGCAGGGTAGGTTTGAAATGAGCATGATGGGAGAACTGAAATTCTTTCTTGGATTACAAATAAGTCAGAGACAAGATGGAATATTTATTTGTCAATCTAAGTACATCAAGGAGCTCCTCAAGAAATATCACATGTAGGAGTGCTCATCAGCAAAGACACCATCAACTATAGCTGTCAAAATTGGTTTATGTGAAAGTTCTGCCAAGGTAGATATCACAGGCTATAGAGGTATGATTGGCTCATTGCTTTACCTAACTGCTAGTAGACCAGATATAATGTTTGCCACAAGCTTGTGTGCAAGGTTCCAAGCGAACCCTAAAGAAATCCATCTCACTGCTGTTAAAAGAATCTTAAGATATCTAAAGGGTACGCCTAATTTAGGCATCTGGTATCCTAATGAATCTGGTTTTACTTTAATTGGATATACAGATTCTGACTATGCAGGAAGTGTTGTAGACAGGAAAAGTACATCTGGGAGTTGTCAATACCTAGGTGGAAGGTTGGTATCCTGGTTTAGTAAGAAACAGCAAACAGTTTCCAACTCTACAGCCGAAGCTGAATATATAGCTGCTGGAAGCTGTTGTGCTCAGATCTTATGGATAAGGAATCAATTAATGGACTATGGCATTGTATTGGAAAATATTCCTATTTTATGTGATAATACAAGTGCCATAGAAATCGCAAGCAATCCTGTGCAGCACTCAAGGACAAAGCACATTGACATAAGGTATCATTTTATAAGAGAGCATGTAATGAATGGTACAGTGGAACTACTATTTGTAGGATCTGGAGATCAAACTGCAGATATTTTTACTAAGTCGCTTAATGAATCCTCATTCACTAGAATTGTTAGTGAATTGGGTATGTTAAACAGTCCTAGTAATTAATATCTGAAATTTGATCTTTAATAATTTTACAAGTGATTTTTCTGTGAATATTTGTTGTTTGAAATCACTTGTATAATTATTTTACCATCTGATTTTCTTGTTTGTTTAATTATTTTTCACTTTGTTTATTCATATTATTTAATACTTCATACTTCTGTATTTTTAGAATAATTGTAGATATTTATTTCTATTTTAGTAATTAATTTATCATATGTTTTGTAATGTTTATCCTGATAATATTGCTTTGTTTTCGTTAATAGGTTAGCATATGGTATGTATAATTATTTTTTATTATTATTTTTATTATTTGTTTAACTTTATATAATATTTTTATTATTTTTATAAGTTATTTGTAAATTTAATAGTGTTTTTAATGTTTATTTAAAGTTAATATGACTTAAAATTAGGAAAAACAGTCATTAAGACTTGATTTAAAATCGGTATGACTTAAACAGGTTAAGTCTTACCGAGATTTTAAATTTAAGTCATATTCGCAGGTCAGTTCAGTTAAGTCTTACTGAGTCTATCTCGAATTTCGACTTAGACTTCGACTTAGGTTAAGTCTTAATGAGTCTATCTCGAACTTCGACTTAGGTTAAGTCTTACTGAGTTTTGTAAGGTTAAGTCATATTCATGTGTTTGTAAATAAGTCTTAGCGAGTTTTTAGTTTAGTTTTATTCGATTTGTTTTTAAGTCTTAATCATAGCAGTCAGTTAAGTCTTGTTAATATTAAGTCTTAATTTAATCTTAGTTTTAATTAAGTCTTATTCAATGTACATATCAGTTATGTCTTAATATTTTTTTTAAGTCATATTCATTAATCAGTGTAAATTAAGTCTTAATCACCTGTAAGTTAATTAAGTCTTAATTACTTATGTTTAAGTCTTATTCGTATGTGTGTATTTTTAAGTCTTATTTGTCTTAATATAGTTAAGTCTTATTAGTAATATTTTTAAGTCTTAATCAGTCTATTAGTATATATATAACAGTTAAGTTATTTTTAAGTCTTAGTTTCATTTTAAGTAATACTCTCAAGTTAAGTCTTAGAGTACCAAAAGATGTACATACGATACATACACACAATCTCAGTCGAATTCATGCCCGATTTTCACTAGAATCTAACTGGAATCAAGCAATAAACACGTTTAATCGATTCCTTGTTTGATTATCATCAGTTTGATCACTTAAAATCGAGTTTTTGTTCGGTTTTCAAGAGTTTTTATTTTCGAAAAAAACGATTTCAAGATCTGTTTTTGGGGAAAATTGAGTTCGATTCTTGGAAAACTAAAAATACATGTGTGTTTGTGTGTATGCAAGGATTTTTGTGTGAATTTTTCAGAATTTTTGAAGAACTTTTAATTATTTCGAATTTTTAATTAATTATTAATTCGAAAAATTAATTTTTAAATTAAAAATTTGTAAAATCTGAAATTTTCAAGGAAATTAAATCTTGATTAAAATGGCTGATCGATTTGAAATTATTAAACATAATTTAATCGGTTATTTTGATCCAGAAAAATGTTCAGTTGAACGTTTTCGACCGTGGATTCGGTTTTTAAATGAAAATTCACTGGTTCGCAATGCTTTGAGATTAGATGCTCCTCTGAAAATTGAACCTTTGCGAATCATGTGTACTACTGCTGTCATTTCTAATGATAACAGATCTTTTGTCTTCTCTGTAGGAGATAATCAGTACACAGTGAATGAAAATACAATAAATACGGTCTTAAATTTTCCAACTGATAATTTCGAAGAATTACCATCAGATCAAGAAATGATAAATTTTTTAAATGGTGTATTCTATCAAGACAGTCCTGATCAAACTGTCTGGAATAAAAAGAACTTTGTTCAGGAATGGGATTATCTGTTTGACACACTAGGTAGAGTCTTTGCCAATACTACGAAAGGGAACTTCGGGGTATTACCATCTTTCTTGCAGCATATTGGATATGCAGTTGCACACAACCGAAGGATTAATATTGGCAGACTACTGTGTGTTCCGATGGTTAGAAGAATCATTAATGCAAAGAAGAATTTTGATAATGGACATAAAGTTTCATGTTATTATCCAAGATTCTTCTCATTGATTTTTAATCATCTTGTGGAACTAGAAAACCAAGCCCAATTTCTGAATGGAGAATCACTGGCGTCAGGTAAACCTACTACCAGATTGTTCACTGAGTACAGCAACAAGCCAAAATTCACAAACATACCTGTAGTTGTCACCCAATACATGTCAAACTATATACAACTACCTGTTATTGAACCTGTACCAGAACCTGAAGAACCAGAACAAAACCCTGAACCACCAGTGGAAAACATGCTTGTTGATAATGAAAATCAAGGCAATCAACAAGTTGAACCTGCTCAGCAAATTGTTCCTCAGCCAGCTGCTCTTGCTGTTGAACATCCAGTGCAAGAAACTGCATCTGTCCCTGAACCTGAATTGGATCAACCCATCTTATCAGAGACTGTTGCGGAATCAGCTGACCAGGTATTGCCTTCTGTTCCTCAAACTACTGCTTCTCAATCTATTTCTGGAACCCAAGTGGTTGATAGGTCTGACCAAGGGGCTGTAGTACCACAACCTCTAACCAAGGTCGTAGAGCCAAACACTCAACCACCAAAACTCATATCTTTTCACTCCAGAAAGAAATTGCAAGTAAAAAGAAGTTGAATCAGTAGTGGCAGTATGAGTGAACCCACAGCTCTGCCTCTACAAAAGAAAAGTAGAACTCAACCTGAGGCAACTGTAAGCCCGTCTATATCCTCCCAACAGGATATGGAAATTGATATGGCCGTTACACAGTTACTAGAATCATCTTCTCAACAGGATGATTCTATTGAAATTCGCCATAGGGCCATGGCACCTTGTAGTGAGTCAAGCACACCTCCTCTATTACTCACAATGGGGGAAGACATACCTTTAAATAAGTCTCAGGACACACTGCAAGGAGAGCACATAGAAAAAGTGACAGTGCCTACCATAGTTACGGTAGAAGAGTCTTCACAGGCTTTAGAGGGAAATCTTGGTTCTCAGCCAATTTTAATAGAACCATCATCTCCCCTCCCAGGACAAACACTCCTAGCTCCCACAAGGGATTTTCCACTTGCAGTTTCGACTGGAGAAGGTGGAAGGCAACTTGATCAATCTACTACTGAAGCAATTCAGTCAACAATTTCAAATGTTCAAGTAGATTTGATTAAGGACAGGGATTTGCGAACTCCAATTGCACCACCACTGACCTTCCCAGAGGAGGCTAGGGTGATTTTACATGCAGGTACAAATCTGGAAGCAGCTAAGGAATCTGAGAGGAGTGATGTGAGGAATACTATAAAATTGAGTGAAACACACGCACTTCAGGCGAGTGGATCTCAAAGTGAACGTCAGGTGAGCGCACACACTGACACATACACTCTCTCATTATTAGAAAAGATAAATGCTTTGGAGAAAGAACTTGCAGTCAGCAAGGCTGAAACAGAAATTCTTAGAGCACAAGTGGGTGAGCGATCTTCTACATCCACCTCTGTCAACAGTCAGCTTGCTGTAATGAAGAAGGACATAAACTACTTAAAGACATCATTCACCAAGAAGATAAAATCTCTCGAACTCTCTCATGAAAAGGCACTTGATGACTCTGGAGATATTACTGTTGCTCAAGACATGTTAATTTCTGAGATTTCCTTGAAAGTTGATAATCTACAGTCAGAGGTACATCACAATCAAGAATCTACTGATTCTCGTCTGGACTAGATCGAAAAGCAAAATGCACACCAGGCTAAAGGGTTAAGACATTTGTTTAATCTTGTAAGTCAAAGTCGCAAACCTACAAATGAAGAAATTGAATTCTTTACAAGTAAGGGTGGTGATGATGATGAACAGGATCCTGAAGCTGGGGCAACTGATAAGTCTGTAGAGGATTCCTCAACTAAGGGGGAGAAATCAAAGGGGTCACAAGAAAAATATAAAGAAAGAGAGGGAGGAGAAGGTAAATCTGATAAATCTGGTAAATCTGACCAAGGTGAAGATAAGAGGAAGAAAGTAGTTGAACAAACTGAAGAAGATATTCAAGACAAGAACACAGGTTATTATTACACGGGTGAACCGGATAACTTCGATGTTTTTGCTGATCTTGAATTCCCTGATCAAGGTGAAGAACTTCCTGAACCTGATCTTAGTCACCGGGAAGATGAAGGACCAGTGATATCTGAATTTGAAGCTCAACAAGCTGAGAAAGAATCTGAAGAATTATTTGCTCAAAGGGAAGCTAATTTGCAACTGAGAGAAGAAAAACTTCAAAAATCTTTAGAGCAAATTGCACGAAATGAAGAACTTCAGAAAGCTGAACAGCAAGCATTACAACGACTACATGCTATAAATGTTGAGAAAAGAAAAACATATATCAGACTAAAGAGCGGTGACAAATGGGAACGTGCTCAAAGAGCAATTGATTCACCTCAGAGTTCTGATTATGAAGATCGTCGTCTTGGACAAATTCTCGAAGAATTCAAACTGGCAAATCCAATTCACGAAATGTATATAAAGGCCTTACAGGTAGAAGTCATCAGGATAACTACTGCATTTGAACCCAAATCTGATGAGCTAGTAATATTTGTAGATTGTCATAAAGTTGGAACATTCAGAGTATCTATTCAGTTCTTTTATGACAGATCACTGACAGAGATATGGGTACTTATGCCTAAGGTAAGAACATCTTCTGAGCTAGGTGTATTGTTACATGAAAAGTTCAAAGAATTTGCTGAAAGAGCTGGACCAGAAGTGATTAAGGAACCTCCACAAGTAAAATTTCTTAAGGGAGAGGTACTTCACACAATCAATCTTCAGACAGATGAGCTATACGAACATCATGCAAAGCACTTGGTATATGCTGAATATGCTCTCAGAAATCATGGATACTTGACTGAAGAAAAGGTAATAGCTGCAGATCACATCCGTTCCTATGCACAAACGAACATAAAAGATTACAAGAAATTTCAAGGTGAACTTAGAAAGAAGCTTGGAATTCATTTAGTCTTACCTCAAGGATTGTCGTCTAGAAGAGAACGTCTTGTTGATTCTGATCTACATATGAAACTTCAAGTCACAGATGAGCCAGAAGAAGGAGAATTCAGAAGGGAAGACAATTGAAGATAAAGATTTGCTCTACATGTTATATCTTTAGAGCCTAGATAAATCTTGATAGGAATTTATATCATATGATCAGTCTAGAGGATCATCTATCTTGTATTTATCTTTCATGTTTGAATCTGGCAAATGTTAAATATAAACCAGAACTTTTTTTCATATTTACTTAGTATATAAAGTTTTATCTTTCATTTGGTTAAGTTGGATTAGTTGAGGTATCCTCTAGGAATTTGCTTGTTATTGTCTAACAAACAAATAGGGGGAGATTGAAAGGCATATGACTCAGCCTATTTGTTGTTAGAGGATCCTAATCAACTTAAACCAAATTGTAATAAGTAAATATACATATGAACTGTCACAGGAATCTCAAGAAGTATTATCTGTCAGAAGAAAGAAGAAAAGTCAATCTATAGTTTTGATGTCATACACTGGAAGACGATTCAGTTATCTGATCAAGCCCCAGTACAGCATTGAAGTTAATGGATTCATTTGAACAGTGACAGAGATTTTTCAAGTGATAGTTTGAAGATCAGTTACAGTACAAGAGAATTGAGAGAAGAAATAAACCACAACCTAAAGTCAAAGTGAAGAAGCGTCATTGAAGTTAGTCGTTCATGAACCAGACAGTACATCGAACGTCAACACAAATCAGTGGTAATTCTTTACTACCTTTAGTGGTTTGTAAGAATTAAATTAATTATTTATTGATTTAATTAAATTCATTTATAATTGATATAAATTAATTTAGTTGATTTAATTAAATGAATTAATTCTGGTAGAATTAATTTATTAATTAAATTAATTATTGTATCAATTAAATATGAATTAGTTAAAACATTAACTAATTAAATGGATCAATAAGACTTAAAGAAAGAAAGTTGATTAAGTCTTGGAGGAGGTAAAACTCGGTAAGACTTAATTTAAGTCTTACTGATTGAAGCCTTTTCTGATTTAAGTCCTACCGACCTGATTTAAGTCCTACCGACCTCTGCCAGCTGTTATAAGTCTTACCGAAATTTTGGTAAGTCTTACCGACACATTTTAGGTCATAATGGAGGTTTGTGTAAGTCTTATTGAAGGAAAATCAAGTCTTGGAAGCTGTTTAAGTCATGCTGAAGCTATTAAATATCCTACAGAAAGCCAGCAAGACCTGTTGTTGATATAAAACATCAGAACAGACCAGATTAAGTCATAACGGAGAAAACACAGCAGAAAACATATCATCAAGACCAGAATTCTCTCTCTCAAGAACACCAAGAACACCAAAGCTTAAACAATTCCCAGAAATTCAAGTTCTTCATCTTTGTGATATTCTATCCGATAGAACTTGTTTATTTGTGATTCTTGTACTACTAGCGAATTAAGTTTCCTAGTTCTTATCTTGATTATTATTAACTAAATTAGAAAAGTTCATGTCGAATTTTCTAATTAGTTATTAACATCTTGATAAGTTGTTATACTGATTTTGTAACACCACATCAAGTTAATATACAGTTATATTCAACTTGAAAAATTGTGTTAAATAATTCCGCAGATAAATTTGTCTTTATCAAATTTAATTTAAAGGACAAATTTCGATAAAAAGGTAAAGATTGTATTCAACCCCCCCTTCTACAATCTTATCGGACCTAACACTTCTCACTCTCGAAAATTTAATCGAATGCGGCTTTCTTAAAGAGGGAGTAAGACTATTCCCGGAGGCGGGGCCCTGAAGTGCGAAGAAGGCTTCACGAAAGAGAAAAACAAGAGAGGAAGCCTCGTCCTCTCAAGTCGTAGTTACGGAGAGTGAGGATATTTTTATTTTGCGAAGCGACGTAAGCCATTTTTGCTTAGCTTTTTACTTTTATCTGCCTTAGTCTTCATATTTGTTGCTTTCACATATTACATTCCTCTTTTTATATTACTGACTCTAATTATGATTCATCTCCTTTATGCAGGTATGTCAAACAAAAGTTGTCGAAGACCTCCATTTCTCCAAAAAAAGTGGGGCCGTGCCCACAGCGAAGCCCACCGATACTCCTCAACAACAAAATTCCACAGAACTCCCTCCTCCTCTCTCAACTACACCTAACGCTGAGGTCCTTCAACAACAACCCCAAGGCACTCCTGACGAGCACATCCCGAAGAAGTCCAGAAAGGATATTCGAGCATAACACTATCTTATTTATAATTCGTTTATGTCATTTTATTTATATTACTTTAACACAAATAAGTATATATTTTATTTTAATTGCATTCAACTAAACTGAATATTGATATAAAGTAATATATTCGACTTTTATTTATATTGGCGAAGTTTATCACATTAATATTTAAATTTGCTTTCTTATTCTAGTTTTATAAGAAAGAGCTACGTTTTTTTACATGGTATTCAGTTAGAGAAGTAAATAACAATATTCCATGTTTAAAAAATGTATCCCTATAAGATATAAAGGAAGAATTTACCCTAAATTTTCAATGTGTATATTCACTCGAAATTTTCTTTTTCTAGAATTATTACACGAAATTAGAAATAATGTAATTTTTGAAAATTTTCCAACTTAAATTTTCAAATTAGTAGTGCACCCTAGAATTTCTTTTAATAACTTGTCCTTAGAAGGTGGGAATGTTTTTGGCCTTCACTTTCCTCGAAATAGGGGACCAATTTCTTTTAATAACTTGTCCTTAGAAGATGGGAATGTTCTTGGCCTTCACTTCCCTCGAAATAGGGGACCATGAAAGATCCTCTTAAGCAAGTTTTATATAGTAGCTATTTTAATTAGGTATGACAATAACTTGCTTGTTACGAATTCGAGATCTTGTCCCTTCTAGATGTGAAAGCTTAGGCTAGCTAGGTTTACATGGAAACCTTTGAGTCATTTCATCAACTGTACACACAAGATTAAATCGATTAAACACTCCACTAATAATCTGATCAACTGTTGGACATACGATAACGTACTGATGGAGAGTTAATTAATCTTACAATAATAATAATATTAATATCGATGATAATAAAAAAGAAGCCTAGAATGAGATGAAATGTGTTTTCATTAAGAAATATCTCTCTCCTTTTAGGAGGTACAACTCTTCAATTCTTAACAAGTTTGAAGGCCCTGAAGTAAATACAAAGATTAGTGGGCCTAATACAATCTAAAGTGGCCTTCTAATACCTAATGCTTAATGGGCCTTAATATCTTCTAAACTAGCCCATTAACTAAATACAAATTACTCCTCATGGTCCAACACGTACTAACTAAACCTTGCTTACAATCATCTTAGCTCCGTGTTGTGGTTGAAGAGTTATCAATGTAGCAGGGGCATGCGTGTAGGAAGGCGAAAGCTGGAAGGAGAAGTGTTGTAAAATGGTAGCAAGAGCTAGTTTAGCTTCCAATGTTGCAAAGTTTTGTCCAATGCAAGTTCGCGGTCCCATTCCGAATGGGCAGTAAGCTGCCTGATTATTGTTTGTTGCCTTGAACACACCGTCCACAAATCTTTCTGGGTTAAACTCTCTGGCGTCTGCGCCCCACACTTTTTGTATCGCTATGTATTAGCAAGACGGGCAGAGAAACTTCAAGTCCAGAAGATAATTTTATCCCACCTAAAGTGGTATTCTCGTGTACCTTCCTAGTTAGTGTATGTGCAGGAGGATATAACCTTAATACCTCATTTAAAATCATCGAAACCTGCAGTGAATTATGTTAACAGATAATATAAAATGGTTACATCTAAATTTTATGTAAATGTGATAGTTCGATACTACTCACAACTTTAAGATGGCTAAGATGATCAAAATTGGGTTTTCCTTGATTGCCTATTACTTGAAGAATCTCTTCTCCAGCACGAGTTTGCCAGTTTTTATGAATGCTGAGCAAAACTAAGGTCCAGACCAGACAAGCAAATTTGATGTGGTTTCTTGTCCAGCAAAGTAGAATAGCTTACACTCGCCTATCACATCATCGAGGCTTATTGTAACATCTTTTGATCCATTTTTGCATTGCTCTTTGGAAATGGATTCCAACAAGATCCCCAGCAAGTCATCCGCACGACTCTCTCCTGTCTTCATTGCCTTGGTCTTTTTTTCAATAATGTTTTTCAAAGAAGATTGGATTCTGTTACTTAACGCCTTCATCCTCCTGTTGTTCTTAGTTGGTACAAACCTGACGGTTAAGCAGAACGTAACATAAATATTACACTAATTATGCATCTCTGTTTTTCTACTAAAAGCCACTGCATGTTTTCCTATCAGGTAATTAAAGGATTCCACGTAACAATTGAATGTTACCTCCATCCAGGAATGTATACTGATTGCAAAGACTTGCTTACAAGCTCAATTTGTTGGCGTTGAAGCTTAAACACCATGCTTCCCTCCTCGTAGCTACTTCCAAATGCTGTACGTGAAATCACGTCGCTAGTTAGTGTATTAAGATATGGTGCAACGTCTAACTCACACCACCCCTTCTCCTGTATCATTTTCTCCCATTTCCTCACCAACTCAATGCAACTAATATACATCACTGGTAGCATTAGCTGAAATCAAAACAACAAAGTAAATTAACATGTAACTACAAAAAAAAAATATAAAATAACGACTTACTTGTAATAAAACGACAGTTTTTAGTATATACAGAGTGGTACTGTACAAGTGTGCTACAGGGGTTGCAATAACACTCAAGTAAATCTACAATAATAATAAGTATAGTGTGAAATATCTCTCTCCTCTAGGAGGTACAACTATTCAATTAGTAACCCCTTAACAAGTGGGGTTTGATTAATATTTACAGGGGATCCCTTGTGGACCCCTTTAGGTTTACATATGTGGGCTTCAAGACCCTCAAGTAAATACAAAGATTAGTGGGCCTAATACAATCTAATGTGGCCTTCTAGTACCTAATGCTTAACGGGCCTTAATATCTTCTAAACTAGCCCATTAACTAAATAAAAATTACTCAATTGGGCTTCATGGTCCAACATTTGTCCCCCCTAGTGAGGAGGGTATCTTTAGATCCCTTCTTTTTTGGTACCTGAAAAAAAACAATAATATAAAACGGAATAAAATTAATTTTGAGTAGGTGAGAAGAGGAGTCGTTTTTGTTTTTTTTTTTATATATATTTCTTTCTGCAGCGGCGTTTCATTTTTCCCATTTTGTATTTTCGAGACAAGAAGTGGTTTCTCTCTAAAAGGACTTATATTCATTCTTCACACCTCTTGCCCTCATTATTCCAGCAAGGTACGTTCTCATCTTTGTTTTAGTTTGTTTTTCTTGATTTGTTTTGCAAATATTTTGTAATCTCCATAGATATGAGGGAAATGTCTTTCTCTTCCTCTTCTTCTCATACGTTCGATGATATGAATCCTGGTAAACTGCCAATTAAGGATGAGGGTTTAGAAAGTTCCGTTAATTTGGATGAATTAGAAATCCCTGAATAGCTGTCTGATCATAGCTTTGATTTTTTAAATGAGGCGAGTAGTCTTGCGAGAGAGGCTCAGGCTTTGCCTTCTCTTAGTCCACAAACAGTAGCGTGTCGTCAGAAGGTCGTGGATGATGCTAAAGTTGTTGGTTTAGCGGAATTAAAGGATAAGCCTAACCTTAATTACGCTAGTATTTATGTCGACTGTCGTGTCAATCTAGATGTGGGATCTTGGGTTGATTTGAAAGGTGCTCATAGATGTAAGGTTGCATTGGCCAATGATCGGATATAGGAGATGCCTGAGTTTAGTATGCAGGGGATCCCCATGGTTCACTTTGAATTAGGGTTGCGTTTACCAATGCACCCTTATCATTTGGCCATCTTCGAGACCGTGGGCTGTGGGGCTTCGCAGTTGACTCCTAACGCTGTGGCCCAGGTGAGTGGGTTTATTGCTCGTTGTGCTGAGTTGGGATATGTGCCTTCTATTCGTCTGTTCTTTTCAATATTTGGGATAAAGTACTCTCGTGGGCAAGTCTATTTTGATAAATTGACTGGTTGGTCTAAGATTGTTGATGTTAGGTCCTCTAATTCGGGATGGCATGGGAAGTGGATGTACTATTATGGACCCAACCTCGAATTTGTTCCTCCTTGCCAAAAGTTCCCTCAGAAGACAATAGATTACTTAACCAACATGGTGAAGTATGATAATGTCTTTTTAGATAGATTTCAGGGCAATGGCCCTTTATATACCCATCTTCAATTGAAGAATCCTATGTTTTTGGAATGCCATAATTGTAAGGTTTTGTTATTATTTTTACTTGACTTTTTTGTTGTATCGTATGTTTACATATTGTTTTGTTTCTTTGTAGTAGCTGGAGCATCTTTGAAGGAAGTTCTTAATAGTGGTATTAAGGAAGATATGCATAAGGCTATGTTGGTGTTGGCAAAGCGGTGCTCCGTAAAGAAAGACTCATCGGTGAAGGAGGTTCCTAAGGTTACTGAGCCAATCTTCGTTGATGGAGTTGTTAATGATAACATTGTTTCTGCCGAGGATGATCTTGTTATCGGCGATGCTTGCGAACGGGCGGGTAAAAGGAGAAAAGTGGACTGTGACGAGGATAACTCTAAGCGTGTCTCATCGAAGAAGATTAGTGACCCTCCTCGTTTCGGGATTGGGAAGTCCTTGACCTTTACTGGGATTAATAAGGAGGTTCCGCCCCCTACTTCAGGGCTGTTCTTCAGATAAGCCTCTACTCATTGAGGTTAATGCAAATGAGTGTTGGACCGCTGGCTCCCGGTTCCCAACTCAAGTTTTTCAAGCATTCGACTTACCCCAAGATAAGGGTTCTTATGTTGATAAGTCTCGGGATGAGATAGCGGATCGGTGCATAGCTCGTGGTGGACGGGTAATTGCTTATGCTCTTCTCTTTTCTCTATCTTTACTTATTGCTTTGATTCTTTACTCCTGTTGGTTTTGTCTTAATTGTCAATGAACTTTTTTTTTGTAGCTCCTTGCTGACTTAGCTCACATCGTTAAAGATTACCGGGCCGATGTTGATCACGAATGGCGTGTGAACACAGCTCGTGAGTTCAACGAGGCGAAGGAGAAAGTAAACGCAGCGATAGTACGAGCCGTTGAAGTCGAAGGCTGAGAGAAAAAACTAATGCCTGACATCGAGATTTTGAAGAAGGAATGCCAAGAGTTAAAGGATGGTAAGGAAACTTGTGAGAAAGAGCTCATTCAACTGAAGGAGGCCATGGAGCTAGATAAGGGGAAAATATCTACTCTCGATTGTGAGGTACTCACACTTCGTGGGTAACGTGATGGTCTGAAGACTGAGGTGGCAGCTTTGAAGGCCGAGGTAGACAAAGCTGTTGAGGAGTCCGCCAATGTCGTGGCTTCAGGCTATCAAGGATGAAAGGCAGAGTGTGTAAACTTGTAACACTATAACTAATGTAACTCAAACTAAAGGAAAAGATACTTAACCAGAAGACAATCAAGAACAAGAAGTCACAAGAAATCAACACTAAATGAAGACAAGGTAATTGATACAATTCAACATGTTAACTATGATCAATCCAAGAAGAAATCATTGAGAGAAGTTCAAGTCAAAGTTGTTCATGCCTCAGTGATTTGGAAAGCCAAGAATCAAGATCATAACTATCAGTATCAATAAGACCAATTGATTTCAAGTGAACAAGAAGGAAAGCAAATATTGGAAAGCCACATTTCTAATTGGATATGGTAATTTATTCAAGAAGCAAAAACCCTATCAAGACTAGTCACTTATGAACCAGACCGTTGCATCAAGTGTCAGGACATTGATAGCAAGTTTATGTCAGTAATAAAGATCCATATTCAAGAGCTTGGTGAAGAATAAAGAAGACATGAAGATATCACAAGTTCAAGATGTGCATTGAAGTTTCAAGTTGAAGACCAGAATATTTTCTAAGTACTAAATATTCTAGATGGCCAAGTAGAAGTTTCTAAGTAGAAGTTCTACTTAGAACTTCGAGATGGCTAAGTAGAAATTCTCAAGTAGAAGTTCTACTTAGAGTGCAGCTTCAACATGACACATGGCATCTTCTGATTGGCAGATTTCCAAGCTTTCAAGATAAGGCAAGATTTATGTGGACATCATTGGGCCACGTATATCTTAGTCTTTGAAGTCTACAGGACATAGATTACATGTAGTATAAATAGAAGTACTTGTGTAATGTTTTTAGTTAGTGAGCAATTCTTGAAAAAAACACAAGAGAAAGAGAGAGAGTGCAATCACAGAGCTTAGTATCATTCACTTCTCTCTGAACTTCTGTTATACTTTGTAATGAATGTTGTAGCAACCCTTTCAAGTTATATATAAGACATATATTCCTTGAATCTGTGTGTTCATTTATTGCATCGTATTTATTGCTTCTCATATTCGAAAAGTTGTATTCACCCCCCCTCTACAACACATTTGGACCTAACAAAGGATGTTACGACCGGCTAGAAGAATCGTGAGTTTTCATTTTCTAGATCTACTTTTCATTTTCTTGAAAAGTGTGCCTTAAATCGTTTGTATTGAAAAACTCATCCGAAAAAATTATTTAAATACTCCAGGTGTGATTATTTAGCTTGGATGTATTTTAATTAATTTTTGTGAATTAATCTGGGTACTTTCATATTTGGTGTTCTTGAGTGTTCATCATCTGTTCTTATCAAAGAAGACAACCCAACAACTTTTTGATCTCCTTTTCAAACAGAAAAATAGTAAAAGAATAAAAAGGTGTTTTTGGACTTTGTGATTTGCATTATTCACGGCCGAAAGTGAACAAAACATATTCATTACCTAGCACGTGGGTTAGGTGGGTTAGGTGAGTAAAGCATTCAAAGTCAAAAGGTGTTAAAGAGATAATATTGTTTATTCAATATTAAAGTAATCTGCAGAAAAATTATTCTAAGGACAAAAGTTCTACATAGAATTTCTACTTGAGAATTTCTACATAGAATTTCTACTTGAGAATTTCTACATAGAATTTCGACTTGGACAATTTCTACTTGGTGATTTCGACTTGAGCAAAATTTCTACTTAGAGAAATTTCGACTTAGGCAAAAGTTCTACATATAAATTCTACATAGCCTAGTCTTGGGTACTTAGAAACTTTTAGTGACCAGAATTGAGATGGCTCCTAAAAATGCATTCAAGATCCCAATGTTCAACAAAGATCACTATGAAGAATGGGTTTTCAGAATGAGACTATATCTAGAGACTGTTAACCCTGAATATCTGGAAGTCCTTGACAAGGGTAAATTTGTCCCAATGGTGGTTATTCCTTCACATACGGAAGGAGGAGTGGTTATACCACCTCGGTCTGAGCCTAAAAAGGTCTCGGAGTTTTCGGATGCTGATAAGGAACAAATAGCTTGTGATACTGCTGTTCGACAAACCTTGATGGAATCTCTTGATCATGAAATGTTTAATATAGTCAAAGGTCTGACTACAGCGAAGAAGATTTAGGACAAGATAGAAGTTGTCATGGAAGGATCTGCAGAGGTCAGAAGCAACAAGACACTCATACTCAAGATGGAGTATGACACCTTTAAAATAAGGAAAGGAGAAGGCATAACAGATGTCTACCTACGATTCAGTCAGTTGGTATTGGATTTGAATCTGAGAGGTGTAACTCTCCCCATGGTTGAGACTAATACGAGATATCTGAGGAACCAGCCAAAAAGCATTGAACATAGGGTCTATGCAATAAGTGAAACCAAAGATTTGCATACAACTTCTCTGGAAGAATATTATGGAATATTAAAGACCTATGAGCTGGAAACACTTCAAGATCAAGCATGGGACAATGATTCAAAGGGAAAAGAAAGTGCATCAGGATTAGTTGCTGATGAGGAAGAGTCTAAGAAGGCAATGGTTGCAGCAAAGCCTAAATCATCACTTGCACCACATCAAGTTGATAATGATGACGAGTGCGCATCTGACAGTGATGATGACTACTACACCCAAGAAGAGCTGGACAACATGGACGACAGTGTCGTGGCATACATGGCAAGGAAGTTCAGTAACATGAGATTTAGAAAGAGCAACCGACCACAGAGAAAATCTTCATCTTATTATCGGGCTGCTAGAGGTGGTGGTAGTTCGTCAGGCTACAAAGGAAAAGGCAAGAATACCAGCTACAAATCTCCTTTGGATTTCAAAATGAAGTTCAAATGCTATAATTGTGGTGAAGCTGGACACTTTGCCTCGGACTGCAAAAAGCCTAAACAGACTTATCCAAAAGAGACATTTGAAGCTCTCAAAAGCAACTATGAAGCACTGTTGAAGGAAAGACATGGAAAACGAGCTTTATTGGTGACAGAAGGAAGAGCTTGGGATGATTCAGACGAGGAAGATGTTACTCATGTAGCAAACTTTGCCCTCATGGCTGAGACATCAGAGGAACCAGAGGTACCAGTTCTGACTCTTAAAGTAGAAATGTCTGTTGATGATTATAAGGAACAGAACGGGGCTCTTAGTGAAGAGATCTATATGTTGTGCAAAAGCCTAGACTCTTCTCAAAAGGAACAGAAAACACTTGTTGCCAAATGCAGAATGCTTGAGGCAAAAGTGGAAGAGCTAGAGGCTGCTTGCACTGTAGATACTTCCCTAAGAGACTTTATTAAATCTCTAGAACACAAGCTCGTCCTTAAGGAAGAAGTAGAAGCATGTCTTAGGAACAATCTAGCTGAGTTAGAAACAAAATGCGAAGCTTACAAACTAGCTGCTAGTAAAGTGTATGTAGATAATGACACATTTAAGAAAATAACTGGAGTAGGTATAGGACTTGATTATTCTGACCTTCCTAAGAAAGAAGGAAAGAGACCTATTGACCCTAGTTCCAGTGACCTTAAAAAGGAAACACCTAGAATTCTTAAATCGGCTGTCAAACCTATCTACAAACATCTTGTTCCTAGAATAGAAGAAGAAGAGACTGAATTGATAGCTAGATATGAGATTGAGATGGAAGATCGCCAGAAAGAACAACCTATAACTCCTATCAAACAAGTGAAAATCAATTTCCCTAGAGATGAATCTAGACTGGGATTAGGAGCTAAGGCTGTTAAACAACAAGGAAAGAGAGAGAAAGGCATAAAAGAGGTTAAGGCTGAACGAATAAAGAAAGCATGTTATCATTGTAAATCTACTGAACATCTTTCTTATGCATGCAAAGCAAACATGAATGTTCCTGCTGCACATGCCATGCCTACCACACATACAATGAATAATCTGCATCAGAATCATGCACAGTGTGGTCAACCTAATTGTATGCCATGCACTTTTAACATCATGCAAACTTTTGTGCATTTAATGAATGCATCTAGCCAGTCATGCTCAAATACTGTTGCTAGTTCAAATATCAAGAAAAAGTATGGGAGAGCCAAGACTGTCAGTCCTCCTAAAGTTAGGAGTGACAAACCTTCTCCTAAGACTGACAAATCTGTCAAGTCTGAGAAAGGAAAGGAGATAGTCGAAGGCTCTAGTAATGTGAAGAAAAGTGCATCTTCTGTTGTTAAATCTGTTGATTCTCGATCTTATCGAAAAGCCGGGCCCAATCAAAGTTGGGTTCCGAAGAATGTCTAACCAATCTGTCATTGCAGGGCGTTAAGCAGAATAGAAATAAAGTCATATGGGTGCTAGACAGTGGAGCATCGAGGCATATGACTGGAAACAAGTCCCTGCTTACAGAGTTGGTTATGAAGGCTGGCCCTTATGTTACCTTTGGAGATGACAGCATAGGTGTGACAAAGGGATATGGCAAACTGAAAACTGGCAATGTCATCAAAGAAGATATTTCCTATGTTGAGGGACTAAAGCACAATCTGTTGAGTATTAGTCAATTCTGTGACAAAGGTTACGAAATTGTCTTCAACAAGAATGGTGTATCAATCACTCACATCAAGGAAGGCTCACTAGCTTTGAGAGGAGTTCGAAAGGCAGATCTTTTTGTTGCAGATATGGATTCAGCAAATCAGAATGAGGTCACCTGTTTCTACAGCAAAGCCTCGGATGATGAAAGCTGGTTATGGCACAAAAAGTTATCTCACTTAAACTTCAAAACGATGAATGCTCTCGCGAGGTGAGAATTGGTGAGAGATCTACCTCAAATGGAGTTCGCTCCGAAAGGACTCTGTGAAGCTTGTGAAATGGGAAAGTCGAAGCGAGCATCGCATAAAAGCAAAGAAATTTCTAGTATTACTGAGCCTCTACAACTTCTTCATATGGATTTGTTTGGCCCAGTGAATGTCCTATCTTTGTCTAGGAAAAGATATGCTTTGGTAATCGTGGATGACTTCTCCAAGTATACATGGGTATTGTTCGCAATGACGAAAGACGAAGTACCTTTCTTAATCATTGATCATATCACTCAAATTGAGAATGTTTCAACACTTACTGTGAAGACGATTAGATCAGACAATGGCACTGAATTCAAAAACGCAGTGCTAAATGACTTCTGTGTATCTAAGGGAATACGTCGTCAGTATTCAGCCCCGAGAACTCCACAGCAAAATGGAGTAGTTGAAAGGAAGAATAGAACTTTGGTTGAAGCAGCAAGAACTTTGTTGTATGATTCAAAACTTCCTTTGTATTTCTGGGCCGAAGCAGTGAGTACCGCTTGTTACACTCAAAATAGAACCTTGATCATAAAAGATAAAGAAAAGACACCATGTGAGCTAATGAACAACAGAAGACCAACAATCAAATACTTTCATGTCTTCGGAGCAAAATGCTATGTGCTTATAGATGATGAAAATCTAGGCAAGTTTGCAGCAAAAGCTCCTGAAGGAATCTTTGTTGGTTACTCTACAGACGTGGTGGCAGCTTATAGAGTGTTCTTGGTGAATGATCGAAAAGTGACTGAAAGTTACAACGTCAGATTCGACGATACCAAACTCTCATCAATTTCAAGAGATTCTAGTGAACCTGAGTCCCTAAAATTTCAGAATCTGGACTTAGAAGATCTTGAAGATGAACCTGAGTTGGTTGTTCCATTAAATGTTCCAAGTGTACGTGAAGAACCTGAGTCTAGTGAACAAGCTAATTCTACAAGATCAGGAGAGACTTCTTCAGTACCAACCGGCAACAACTCAGGGGGAGTAAATAGCAGCTCAAGGACTACGGTTCAAGGCTCGAGTCAAGTTGACTCTAGTTCTGTAGGAGCTGGCACTAACTCAGGGGGAGTTAGTGAAAATAATCAAAGTAGTCAGCACCCCAACTCAGAAAGTCAAGCTGAATCATCAAGACAATTTCCAGGTGAACGGGTATGGAATAGAGACCATCCGTTTGAGTTAATTATTGGTGATCCAGATGCTGGTGTGACTACTAGAAGAACTGCAAGAGCTGACATGGCTAATATCTCCTTATATTCTGGGTTCTTATCCAAGCTTGAACCTAAAGAAATAGAAGAAGCTCTTGGCGATGCTGATTGGGTGATTGCAATGTAAGAGGAACTCAATCAGTTTGAAAGGCAGAAAGTTTGGAAACTGGTACCCCGACCAAAGAACATATCCGTAATTGGAGCTAGGTGGGTATTCAGAAATAAACTGGATGAAAACGGACTTGTAACACGAAACAAGGCTCGTTTGGTTGCAAAAGGTTATTCTCAGCGAGAAGGAATTGATTATGATGAAACCTATGCACCAGTTGCAAGACTTGAGGCAGTCAGGATGTTCTTGGCATTTGCAGCACATAAGAACTTCAAAGTTTTCCAGATGGACGTGAAAAGTGCCTTCCTGAACGGAGAGTTAGAAGAAGAAGTGTATCTGGAATAGCCGCCTGGCTTCGTTGATCCAGAACATGAAGATTTTGTGTATCTACTCTTCAAATCTGTCTATGGCCTCAGGCAATCCCCAAGGCGATGGTATGAAACCCTATCCTTATTCTTAATTGAAAATGGTTTTGTTAGGGGAGTAATTGATAAAACATTGTTCTATAAAGTTGTGAGAAATGACTTAATACTTGTTCAAGTATATGTGGACGATATTATTTTTGGGTCATCAAATGAGCGCTTGTGCGAGAAATTTGCCAAGCTAATGCAGGAAAAATATGAGATGAGCATGATGGGAGAGCTGTCCTTCTTCCTTGGATTACAGATCAGTCAGAGAAAAGATGGTATCTTTATCTGTCAATCCAAGTACGTCAGAGATTTACTCAAGAAGTATAATCTAGAAGATGCATCAGCAGCTAAGACTCCCATGGCAACAACCACGAAGCTTGATGAAGACAAATCAGGTAAATCAGATGACATCACAAGCTATCGAGGTATGATTGGCTCACTCCTCTATTTAACTGCAAGTAGACCCGATATAATGTTCGCAACTTGTTTATGTGCAAGGTTCCAAGCGGATCCTAGAGAATCACATCTCGTAGCCGTCAAAAGAATTTTTAGGTATCTCAAGGGCACACCAAATCTAGGGATTTGGTACCCAAGAGATACAGGTTTTAATCTTATTGGCTATTCGGATTCAGACTATGCAGGTTGCAGGATTGATAGGAAAAGCACATCTGGTGCTTGCCAATTCCTTGGCAGAAGATTGGTGTCCTGGCAAAGTAAAAAGCAACATACAGTATCTACTTCTACTGCTGAAGCTGAGTACATTGCTGCTGGAAGCTGTGTAGCTCAAATACTGTGGATGAGGAACCAATTGAAGGATTATGGCATGGAGCACAAGAAAATTCCAATCATGTGTGACAACACAAGTGCCATTGCCATAACCAACAATCCTGTAGATCACTCAAGAACCAAGCACATCGACATCAGGTATCATTTCATAAGAGAACATGTCGAGGAGGGGACTGTGGAGCTACATTTTGTGCCCACAATGCAACAAATTGCAGATATATTCACCAAACCTCTTGATGAAGTAACATTCAATAGGTTGGTTGGTGAATTGGGAATGCTTAACACAAGTTAGTAAAGCCTTCTATCTGTAAAATCCATGTTTATGTTTGTATGTGCAAGCTAATCAATCATTATGTGTTTAGACTTTAAAATGCCTAATTAATGATTGTTATAGTTTGCATATAGTGTGATTTTGCATGAATTCATTGTGTTTTAAGTGTCTTTTATAGCACAAATCTGTGAATTTATGCTTGTTAGATTGCATGATCATAGGGGGAGTTAAATTCATAATATTCTAAATATTGCATGATTTTTAAATGAATTTACCTTTGAGTTTCATGTAATTAGAGGCCTTAGAATTAAAAAAAAAAACTTCAAAATTTCGAGTTAGGTTCTATCTCGAAACTCATCTAGAAATTCGACTTGAATTTCGACTTAATCTGTCAGAGTGAAGTTTTTGAAAAATTCTAAGTCTGGGAAGAATTTCGAGTTGGCTATCTCGAAATTCATCTCGAAATTCGACTTAGAGTTCGAGTTCGAGTTACCAGTGTGCCTAGTTCTATCTTCAAAATATTCGAGATAAAGTCTATCTCGAATTTTATCTCAAAGGTTGAGATGAGGTTTCCATTAAGGGAATATTTTGAAAAGAATTGAGAATTAACTTCGAGTTAGTCTATCTCGAAACTTAACTCGAATTTCGACTTGATGTTCGAGATAGAGTTCTTAGTCTATCTCGAAACTCAACTCGAATTTCGACTTGGTGTTCGAAATAGAGTTCTCAGTTAAGCTAAAGGGAATTTTTCGAGTTACACTCCTAACTCGAAACATATCTTGAATTACCCTGTACTTTTTGGTTCAAGGGGGTATTTTGGAAAGAATTTGAGATTAACTTCGAGTTAGTCTATCTCGAAACTCAACTCGAATTTCGACTTGATGTTCGAGATAGAGCTCTTAGTCTATCTCGAAACTCAACTCGAATTTCGACTTGATGTTCGAGATAGACTTCTAACTCGAAAAGTATCTTGAATTTCCCTATTTTTTTTCAAGAGGGGATTTTTCCAAGTTTACTACAAATCAGCATTGTTCAAGATAGCTTTTCCTAATAGTTTTTGCTGTAAAATTGGTTAAAGTGCTTATTTGTGCTTCATTTTTCGAGTTAACCTCTATCTCGAACTTTATCTCGAAGTTCTACTTGATGTTCGAGATAGGGATGTTCGAGATAGAAATGTTCGAGATAGAGTTCGACTTAGATGTTCCCTGTATGGACTTGGTAATTTTCACTCTTTTTAATAGGGACATTTTTGTCATTTCACATTCATCTATATATACATCTCTAACTCGATGCCTAATTCACTTTACCTAATTTCATTTTCACAACAGCCGTTTCACAAAAACAGTGCGATTTCACAGACTTCATACAATTAACCCGTGTTTTTGTGATTAAACTCATACTAATCACGAATTACTGCCAAATTTTTGACTGTTAATCACTGTGTTATCATTAATCATTGTGATACTGTGTTTTGTAACCGCATATACACGCGCATATACATACACACAAACATCAAGTTTTGTGTATCTGTTCAAAACACGAATTCATATTCTCCACATATACACACGATTTCACTGATAAACACACGAATATTCATCTTTGTTGAATATTCAGATCTAGTAATTGGCTGTTCATATTCCGTAGTTTAAATTTTCAGACTATCTTTTGATATTCTCGAAAAAATTAAAAGGAATAAAACTGAGTAATTCGTAAATTATTTGTTTTTCAAAATTAAACACAAATCACATCTTTTTAAAGAAAAACATTTAAATAAAAAAAAAATGGCTCACCAATTTTCACTTGCTAAAAACAATTTTTATAATATTTCTACGGAAATTGGTGATCAACTCCCGCGGTTTAAGTTTTGGATACGATTTCTCAATTTGTACTCCAAAGCTAGCCATGCTTTTACTGCTAAACCTACACTAGTACATGATGCTTTACAGCAATTATGGACTAGTGCGGTTACTTTCGGGAGCAAATCAACCCCCTTAGGTTTCAGGTTTACCTTAGCGGGTCAGGAATATGAGGTGACTGAAGAGATTGTCAACAGAGTTCTGGGATTCCCAATTAAAGATGCTTATGATCCAGAACCAACAGCTACAGAACGCCTCAGATTCTTTGAAGAAATTGGATGTTATCCTCCGAAAGGCCCAATCACAGGAAATATCCAAAAGCAATTCTTCCATGTGGAATGGAATTACTTTTTCGAGGCCATCACAAGATGTTTTCGGGCACGCGAAAAAGACTTTCATCAAATTCCAATTCCAATGCAAACCTTTGCAGTTGCCCTAGCAAGAGAACTGGATATAAATTATGGACGCATAGTTCTCTCTGAGATAGTGGCCTCAATGGGATCTCTTGCAAGCAGAGACCTCACTACAGCTGATATTGTTTGCTGGTTTCCTCGGTTCCTTCAAATGCTCATTAATGACTTAATACCGAAGGATGCTCTTGCTGTTGGACAGAGATTTGCCGGAAGCCCAACATCTGCATCGCTAGGGATGGGCACTAAGTCACTTTCAACCATTGCTAATCAGGATAAACATCAAGGTAAACCGATGTCTATTCCTGAAAATATACAAATGTGGCTTAGATATGATGCAGGAGTTACCAATTTGGAGGCATCATCACAAGTTTCATCACATGCTCAAAATCCATCTGTTCATGCTGAGGCATTTGATGAGATTCCTGATGAGGAAAGCGATGATGCACAAGGTAATCAATCAGGTAATCTCTCCCTGCATACCAGTCATTCCTCCTCCTATGTATCTGATTCCGCGACCCAAGAGACTGCTAACCCGCAGGATCTATCCCAGGGTGAGAGCCATATTTCTGACTCTGAGTCTGATACACATTCCTATTCTCTATCACCCTTGTTAACGGAAGTCAGAAAGCCAGCACGTGTGTAACACCCCCAGATCCGGGGTCCGGGATCCGGTGGTTACGGTTTCCAATTCTGTCCACAACAATTGAACTTTCCTTAACATAAAATAAATTACGTCTCTACGACCCAACACAACAATATAAAACACACCCGTTATAGTCCCAGAGATGAAATCAGAGTAAAAATCAAATTTTTTATTAATCACATTATGAGTTCTTACAATCCAAAAGAATTTCAATATAAATACATACTCTTTGCCATCCATTTACATAAGTCATACTAGACCATATTCTTGGTACTGAAAGAATAAATATATCCTACCAATAGCTTCTTTTTCAGCTCTGGTAGTCTTATCGTCCTCGCCCGCGTCGAGTGCGCCTTGTGCGAGTCATCTGGTCTAGCTGTTGTTGTGATATAAAAATAAAGCAAGGGTGAGCAATTGCCCACCAACAATAATATATAACTGAACAATAATATATAACAGTTCAAAAGTATCTGTCAAACCATATGCCATGCATTTACGGAAATGATGCCAGTATAATATGAACGATGAAGTTACAAGGTAACTTAAAGTATTTGTTTGTAGAAATATCTGCTACATCAAAGTAAGCGAGATATTCTTATTGTTATTAAGAAGAGGAGTTTGCAAGAAAAGGTTGCAATTCCAGTTATGACCCTTTTCCAACTCTGCCAACAGTAATCATGTTGCAGGGAATAAATAAATTTGGATGATGAACCAATGATGGAGTATTCACCGCGCCCGCTGTTCCAATCTTGATGATCAGTCGAGATCGTACAGCTCAATTTAGATTTACTACCGGTAGAAGGAAGAACTGACGGCTTTACTTGTATACCGCCTTGCTAGCTCTCCCCGGCCAACGGTTGGGCCAAAGGGGATGGACCGGCGCTACTCGGCCTCTTACACGACTCCTAGTTCAAATAGAATTCATGATTCTGAATGTAACGTTCGTCCCCCTTTCCCCAAGTATAATACTTGTTGATAAGACTCCACAAAGTAGTCGTATCTAGTTGGAAAGGAAAATTTACCAATAACTCCCAAGCTATTACTTGGTAACGGATATCAACTTGTTCCAGTAATCTTACCCCTCGAAAGATGAGAAGGTAAGCAACGACTTAATAAGTCAACAGCACCCGAGTTGCGAGTGAAGGGAATACTTTATGACCGGGAAGTCGACAAGATAAATAACATTTTCCAAGTAAGGTTCCCTATTATTAAGGAGATAGACTCAAAGAAGAATGATGTCTGAGAACCTTTCTTGATATAAGATTAATAATAATATGACTCCGAAATATTTTCTGTAATAATCGAAGAAGATGAACCTTATCGAGGTTATTCTAAGTATGGAATAAATATTCAGAGAATATTTATTGAATTAAAATATTTTACGGAATATTTAGGAATATGAAAGAATATCTTTAATCAGAGTATCTCTCAAATAATTCTTGAAGAAATATCGAGAGAATATTTATTGCATAACTAAATATTCAAATGAATATTCCAAATAATATTCATTAATTAATAAGACCTGAAAGGAATATTTAAAATATTTAAAATAATATTCGATGATTAAATAGAACCCTGGATGAATATTCAAAATAATATTCATAATTAATTAGGAATTTAAATGAATATTGATAAAGTAATATTCATTTAATGGATAATATTCTAAATGAATATCAAGTAATGTTCATTTAGTAATCCAAACTTTAAAGGAATATTCGAGATAAGACTCGATAAATAAATCAAGTTTCAGATGAACATTAAAATAATATTCGATAGGTAATTACTGTCTTAAATGAATACTCAAAAGTAATATTCATTTAATGAATAATATTCTAAATGAATATCCAATTAATATTCATTTAGTAGTCCAACCTTTAGAAGAATATTCGCAATAATAATCGATAAATAATTCGACTCTGAATGAATATTAAAAATATTATTCGTCGAATAGTTACGTTCAAATAATTATTTGAAGTAAAGATCGTTAAAATAAATAATCTCGAACGAATATTCAAATAATATTCGTCGCCCGAATAATGGAAAATATTTACTTAAATATTTTCCTCCGAGGTAATCTCGATATATCAAGAAATATTGACTCCCGGTCTATATTTGATGAATAAGATGTATACGCCCTTCTATGAGGGTCTTACAATAACCGGCTTATAACTGATGTATAACTATCTAGCTTATAAGCCAACAATAACATTCAGGGAACAAGTATATCAATTCAACTTGAAAGTAGGCATGCATGCAATGGCATATGTATATCAGCAATCATATATATATATTTATTCAATCACAACAACAGCCTAAAAGAAGGGAATTGAAACTTGCCTGGTAGTCGAGTACGGTAAGGGGTAGTGGTAGCGGGTCCCGGTTCAGCTTGGTGATCTATAAATAGCCAAGGCATTCGGGATTAATCACTTAACATATTAAAAGTTAAGTTATACTTAATTCGAAACACGTTCTCGAGTTATCTCGTTATACCCCTTTTTAGTGGATTACTTATTATCACTGATCCGACCCGACATTCGTTCGTTAATACGACCTGTCACTGCACTTATACTTGGGACATACTTAAGTCATATGAGTTCTAAGGTTGATCGTTACGAACCAATATTATGCTCCGAGTTTTATCGCCCGTTTACTAAGTGTTTTACCGAAGTTATAATAGAGTCGTCTTTTAGGGGTTCGTTCGCGTTTAACCTCGACTCGAATATTTTTAATAAATCGAAAAATGATCCTTTTGACATACGGTTTTCTTTCACACCTTCCTTTTTACCTCTAGTATTTATTTACCAAGATTCGTCATGACTTTACATATTTTACGAGGGTTCAATTTCAGTTACGAACTTTCGAACTACTTTTAGTAAATCGGCCATAAATCCTAAACCGTAAGTCTGTTTGATTCGATTCTTTTTCCAAAATGATCTATGACTCAAGAACTACAAGGGCCAGTCATAATATTATCAAGATCAGGAAATTATATCAACTGCCATGCTTGGTTTCTAAGTGTTAACAAAATTTCGGCATTACGACGGCTATAAATCGAACGTTCTAAAAATCATAGCAACACAACCAAGCCACACCGGGCATCAATACAACTCATACACATATTTCTCATCCCAAATCTGTCCAAGAACATCTACTTTACCACTATAATCATCATGTTACCAAAATCACTAAATCACTTAACTAATCATGCTTATAACATACTAACATCATTACCAAGCTTAAATCCATCAAGAACATGCATAATTCTCAAAACAAGATCTAGGGTTTCAAGTGGATTACCTTCCTTGGGATATGTCCTAGCTTTAATAAGCCTTGTATGTGCCTTTCCTAGCCTTAAAAAACCTTAGATCATCATGGAAATCAAGATAAACAAAGTTAATTCAAGAAGGTTACTATTCATCCTCCTCTTTCATGATTTTTTTGAAAATGGAAACTAAGGAATTTGAAGCTAAAATTTCTAGGGTATCACTTTTATGAAATATAGGACTTACCATAAAAATTACAAGATCAAATGATGGTTGGAAGTGGGATTTCCCCCTTGGAATTAAGGAAAAATTCGAATGGTAAAGCTAGAGAGAGTTTGATGTGTTCTTGTGGTTTTTCTTGGAATAATGCATAAAGTGGATGAGCCTTGGATAATATCTCATCTCTTTTTACTTTAATAAAGTGATGATGCACTAGATGATGTATTTTTGCAAGACAAGTGTTGTGTTTTGTATGGTTATAAGCTAACTAAATGGTTTGCTTTCTAAGTACTAGTTTCCTTGCTAAGTATGCTAGTTGCATGAGTCATCACTTGGTTTGATAGATATTTTCCACCACTACATGCATGTATCTTGATTCCCTGCTTGTTTCTTTGTCCGTTTATTGCTCAATTCATTGATCGTTCGGACGAATAACTAAGTAGTTTCACCTCTAGGGTTTACCGGGAAATTTCTCGATATTCATAATACCTTCCCCAATCCTTAATATAATCCTCGTGATGACCATGTAGGATATTTAATCTCGATACGAACTTAATCCGTAATCTAGGATTCGTTCGCTTTATTGATTAATCTCGTTATAACGTTTTAGCGGTTTCTAGAACGCTTGATTCACTGCCTCAGTGGTTTCCTACCTTCATTCTTAAATCAAATATAATAACATCCCAAAATATCAAATCCTCAAAGTTAATATCTCAATTCTTGGATTATAATAATATTTAATCCACTGTCCGGTCAAATATTATACCGAAAAAGAATTTGGAATTTCTGAATTCCGATCGTCTCTGCATTCACTTATTTCCTCCGCGTATTACTAATATGACTTCGAAACATCCATATCACGTCCCGTACATAGGGTGGCGTGAAAAGTTTTCCAACTTACAAAATCACTATTCATCCACCAAATTACTATGCACGTACAGGAAACACTATGCACGTACGGGAAACACTATGCACGTACGGGAAATACTATGCACGTACTCATTTCCCTTCCAGGATCCATTAGCTCCTTCCTGGATGGTAGATTATTCTTATCTAGGTCCTCAACCATCGAATTACTCTATTCTGACAATATACCAATGCATCAGGATCATTGTCCAAAGCAATATCCATTCATTACAATCATTGTTCTTTGAAACCACCATTCATTAGAGCTGGTGACCTTGTTGTCGGAATCATTGTTCCTCATTTTATCATTACTTAATAAAAAGTTTTAATTATATCCAAAATTTGGGGTTCTTACAGTCTCCCCTCCTTAAAAGGATTCCGTCCCGGAATCAGATAGGAAGCGAAGAGTCGTTTTCCTGTCGTTCACTTTTTAGCTTCCCGGTAAATTCTTAGTCGTTCTACCCTTTCTCAGCACATCTTCTAATGCTACAATCGAAACTTTATCCTTTTTCCATCAGCATTGCTACTTTTTGTACCACACACTATCCATATTATGCTCTTACTCAATCTTATCCTTATTGATACCTGCAGTAACATTGGTATCACTATCATACTGCGAATTCGGAGCTAACCTCGCTCGTACTGTGCATTTCCTGATCGCTTTAATTTTCGCAATCTCGATCAGTATAGAGAAGTGGAAAGATTTATTGAGAGATCACTATGATCAATTGAACATTTGTTATATTGCATAGTTAGTACAGAAGGGGGCCAGCCTTTAGTACTTGACAAGCAATTAAACAAGTCATGGTATTCCACTTAGACTTCTATCACATAGACAGATAGTCACGTAGCAGTACCTCCCCTCCTAAAAGGGTTGTTCTTCTCAATTCATAAAGAAGATGAATAAGAGAGAAGAAGAGAAAAGAGTTCTAAAGGATTATAGAAAGCTTTCATGATTGTAGAATATCATACTCAGAATTTACCTCTGAACTATAGAGGTTTATCAAAGAAAAAATTAATCATAATTATATCCAATACTATTTGATCGCAATCTCACGTGTCAACATATCTTGCTGCTTTGTCCATTATTCTATGGACAAATACTCTTGTTCAATCTTAGCGATACTCACATTCAGGAAATCCTTCAACCTTTTAAGTTAAATCTTAGATTTCTCACTTGACATCATTATTACTGACATCCCATATCATGTTACTAGCTTTTTCATAACTATAATATTGACACTATCCGGTTGTCATCCTGAGAATTCATTAGAAAACCCATTCATAACATTCCTTGCTTCTCATTCCATAGTTGCTTTCCCAGTCTTTTCTTTATCAATCACATCCTTCTTATTATTTGATTCTTATTTACTTCGGTTATTTACTTTCACCTTCATCTCTTTATTGAGACATCTTTTGCACTTGGCACCTCCTTATTGGTATCCCGTCACATTTACTCCGTAATCATCACATTATTCCAATTTAAACCTCCGAACTAAGTCTGGCCGATTTCTTTAACTTAGATCCAATATAATCTTTTTCTGCCGAACTTGTTTCTCATTACTTGTTCTTTTCTATCCGTGGTTTTCCACAGGTTGTCTTTCGTAAGTCAGACCAGGTCGTATATCTACCGGCTCATGCTCTTATCATCTATCGAGCATCTGCATTTTACTGGCGTAGCCTGGCCACATGAAAACCCGTTATGACCGTGCTATAAGTTTTGGGGGAAAGGCTGGCTCGAATACCGCCGTCCGAACACTTTTAAACTCTCAGGTGGCCCAATAAGTCTCGGGCTCAACTGCCCTTCCCTCCAAGTCTCATTAATTCTTTCCATGGGAATATCTTTAACATCATAAATCATCAACCTCATATTCTCTATCTTGTTTGCGCAGAAGTACACTAACATAAACTTGTTTGTCATTCATCAACATGCCATTTAGTTAATCAATGGCAGCACTTTCTTTATCTTTACATTGTCATCTACTTTCTTAGAAGAATCACCATCACTTGTTGTTTACGTAGTGCATTAATAGCTAACCCTACGGGTTTCAAATCCCTTAGGGAGACAAAGTAATCACTATTCCTTATCCATAAGGAACACTTCCTGAACTTGATGTAGATATAACATGAAGTAGATAGAATTGCAGAAGAGTTTCAGGCATCGCAGCTAGGTCCGGTTGATGAAACTATCACTTATGCATCTTCCATAAAAGACTGGAAACTTAACGGTTTACTTCATCAATTTTGTACCATGGTCCTGGTTTGCCTCAAAACGGGACCTTCTAAGGTACGTAATATGCTTAAGACTCCATCAGGAATCGAATCTTTACTTAAACTATTATTACCTTCGATTCTTGCACAATCATCAAAAGGAATGTAACTTCCTCCACTCCCATATGACCTTCTAGGTCTTTCCAAATATCATTTTGTTTCTTCGGTATGAACATTTATAATTATTCCTTTATACTTAGACTGTCGGCCACCTCATTGGCCTTTCCTGATAATAATAATTTCTGGTAATCCTTGTTCCTTGGATATATTCCAATTCAAACATTTCTACCTCATTCCCATCATTTTTGGGTGAAAGCATTCTCCCTTAAGCTCTGCTGATGGAGAAAAATATATTTAACAGTCTTTCTCCATAAGTCATTGCTTCCACCTACCCGTGGGAACTTTATCACGTTTATTCCCAATCCTACTTAGGATACTTCTCTTCTTAGTTCTTTCCTTATCTTAGGATAATCTCAACCTTTATAGGTTCAATCCATACTTCCTCATGGTCTCATACATGCCTCATCTGGCATTACTGTTACTATGCCATACATTCCTTACCAAACTTCCATTTTGAAGTTCGGAATATTACCTTTTTCCTTGTAAGGTTTCATAGGTCATCCTCATCCTTCCTCCTGTATTTTCTGGGTACAGGGTATATCAAAATGTCATTGATCAATACTCTAATAATTCTATCTATGTTCTTTCCAGAACTCTTTTTTTTTTATAATCCTTACCGGTCATTGTTGCCTTAGCAAGTCCAACTCATATCATCTGAAGTCATAATGTCGTTATTAGGGTTAATGCCACCCCTTGTGCATTCCCTAGGGTTTGTCTTAATTTATGGATATCCTATCCTTAATTCAACTGCCAAAGAATTCTTGCATCTTATAATTGGCAATCAGATCATGTATCCTTAATAAATGTCTCTTTTCAATCATTCTCATTTGATAATCGATCGGTGGCTTAATGCCATCCTCTTCTTTCAGATAGCTGTCAGCCTATTTGGCCTTCCAAAAAGGCAACGTATGCCTATCTCCTCTCTTACAGAACTTGGTAATGGCAGCAAGGATGTTTTGGAAGATATTGGTCGAGTTCAACGTGAATCTCTTAGTACTTATCGTTCTTCTCAAATGTACTCGCCTTAGACAAAATTTCTACAGCATACTGATCCATCTCTGACCATTTATATACTCTCTTCATAAACCTTCGTTGTTTACTTCCCTTAGTCGTAATATGTTCAGGGTATTCATGATACCCTAACATCATACATCTCAAGTCACTATACTTCCATTTTACTCGTAATCTTGGACAACCATATACACATGAGTCACTTTAGTACGGGTTACCCCATCCCAAAAAGGTCTAGTAAATTCCCCATCAAAACATGGGTTGCAAAGGGTTTAGTAGAAGACTCCTACAATCTCATTAATATTTCCTTTATATCAGAAGCCCTTGCAGTCGGTGCTTACTTAGAAGCAACCCTGCTTTGTCTTTTCATTGCTGGTCTAGTCACTTTATAGTCCGTTGTGACTTGGCCTCATCTGGCCACACTAAAATAAAAATATATGATTTTAGGGGTTGGCTAATAGCATTACTTTTCTAGCAATTGCCGGCATAGTGCCTTCTTCTTTGATACCTTTCTACCTTTCCAAAACTTTACTCCATATAAGTCTTAATCGACTACTCGGCACCGTCTCCGGTCACCTTTCCTCCACTTTTATCTTTTCAACTATTCTTATCAATCCTGCGTGCCACACAAGCTTACCATTCCTGGCACAACAGCCTTTTCATTTAAGTCAATCCTGGAATTTCTCAGTCCGGCTAGTTTCTTACTTACATTTCCTATTTTCGTCCAATCTCACTTCATCATTTTATCACTACCGTCGATTGTAATGCTCAGGGTCCGTTTACTAACCCATTTTACAGCATCCTTACCCAAATCACAGGGTTTGCTCCAATTTTTACTCTCTTCCATGACATTCTCTGATAATCAGAAAGACAAGGTTTGCCAAAATTCACCGAATTCCTTTCCGGACTCAGGGAAATTTTGATCAATCTACCCATCGACTGGTAACACTAAGGAGACCAGTTCCGAAACCTGAAGAATAGTTCTATGAACCTCCTAGTAGGTAGAACCGTAAGCAGTCATAATTAACGAAATAATCGTCATCGGGTTGGAAATTTAACCCCTGGAGAGGAACCAATTATATACATCCCTTAGAATGGAATCAACAGTTTTAAACTGAAACTTGTCACAACGTCCTGATATCTATACGTCCTGATATTCAATATTACCAAATGTCAGTCTACCTGACTACCAGTCTCAGAAGGAACATTACCGTCGGAGTTGGTTGTTCCACAAAAATTAGCACTACTAAGGCCATCCGAACCTGGTGAACCATGCTGTCCGAATGCATCCGCAAGTACTTTGTCGTGCTGCGCAAGCACACATCCTAATCTTTTATGCGAAGCGTCATTGGAAGCACAAAGTCTCCCTTTTTCCATTAAACAATACCAACTCTTGGTCATTACCAATTTCATCTTTTAGCTCCAGGAAGATTTTCTCACATTTTTTTTTCTTTAACTGCTGATCGTATTACTTGATCCGTTATAATTCCGCGTCGGAGTAAACTTAAGGTAACTACTATAATCAATTCAAAGAAAAGAAAGAATTTAATATTCCTCTGAATCACATGCATCTAACGTTTCTGGTTCATCATTTCACTGAGTTGAAATTAACCCTATACTTAGTCTCTGGCAGTAGTCTCATTACGAGTTCATCTTGACTCACTGGTCTTATCTTCCGGTAGGTTCTGAGATCATTGTCTTGCATACTACTTCCTTATATAACTTTATCCAATCACGTTGTCACTTCCCAATGTTTTCACTTTCTAACTGATTCATTCATAAAATGGACATTTTCCTGAATAAAACAACTTCATCAACTTCAATTTGGTTCGATAAATTACAACCTATGACATCTGCCTTCTCATGGCGAATTATTACTGACAATATTCATACTTATTCATTTATCAAATGATATGGCACTTACTGCCTCTTCTCAACTATTCCTAGGGACTCTGCTCCTCGCCTTATATCGATGCCTTTGATAATCATACATCCTTCTAGCACTCTTTTCGTTAATATGAAAGTCTCTAATGATTCTCATCTATTCCCGTATAAGATCTCAAGTAATTCTTCCAATCCGTCTTACTTGCTGGTACTACCTCCAGTAGTCTAGCCACGAATCCAACATGAATCTTCAGTTCTCTTGCTAATAGCTTAGTTCTTTATGCCCACTTTTCTGAGCACTATACCTTAATCATCTCAGTCTTTCTGGCTACAGCCCTCATTCCTCGAGGGTAAGCTCCTTATCCTAACAAGATTTTACTTATCTGCTGGAACCTCTTCCGGGTCTCTAGTAGGGTACTCTATGGAATTTACCTGCTGATCTTCAGCATATAATAAATCATCATCGCGCTGCTACTCGTATGCCTCAAGGTCTGTTGCCTTACTTGTCGATGCGATATCGAGCTAAGTTACTATCATGATACTTAATAGTTCCCATAAGGGTTTTATAGGTCATCACTACATTAAGTAGTCCGACTATGAACTTGGCAAGAGTTCTTATTATCTTAGTGAATTTATTGTTTTAACGTCGCCTCATCTCTGGGGTTTATAACGTATGCTCTGATACCACTTCTGTAACACCCCCAGATCCGGGGTCCGGGATCCGGTGGTTACGGTTTCCAATTCTGTCCACAACAATTGAACTTTCCTTAACATAAAATAAATTACGTCTCTACGACCCAACACAACAATATAAAACACACCCGTTATAGTCCCAGAGATGAAATCAGAGTAAAAATCAAATTTTTTATTAATCACATTATGAGTTCTTACAATCCAAAAGAATTTCAATATAAATACATACTCTTTGCCATCCATTTACATAAGTCATACTAGACCATATTCTTGGTACTGAAAGAATAAATATATCCTACCAATAGCTTCTTTTTCAGCTCTGGTAGTCTCATCGTCCTCGCCCGCGTCGAGTGCGCCTTGTGCGAGTCATCTGGTCTAGCTGTTGTTGTGATATAATAATAAAGCAAGGGTGAGCAATAGCCTACCAACAATAATATATAACTGAACAATAATATATAACAGTTCAAAAGTATCTGTCAAACCATATGCCATGCATTTACGGAAATGATGCCAGTATAATATGAACGATGAAGTTACAAGGTAACTTAAAGTATTTGTTTGTAGAAATATCTGCTACATCAAAGTAAGCGAGATATTCTTATTGTTATTAAGAAGAGGAGTTTGCAAGAAAAGGTTGCAATTCCAGTTATGACCCTTTTCCAACTCTGCCAACAGTAATCATGTTGCAGGGAATAAATAAATTTGGATGATGAACCAATGATGGAGTATTCACCGCGCCCGCTGTTCCAATCTTGATGATCAGTCGAGATCGTACAGCTCAATTTAGATTTACTACCGGTAGAAGGAAGAACTGACGGCTTTACTTGTATACCGCCTTGCTAGCTCTCCCCGGCCAACGGTTGGGCCAAAGGGGATGGACCGGCGCTACTCGGCCTCTTACACGACTCCTAGTTCAAATAGAATTCATGATTCTGAATGTAACGTTCGTCCCCCTTTCCCCAAGTATAATACTTGTTGATAAGACTCCACAAAGTAGTCGTATCTAGTTGGAAAGGAAAATTTACCAATAACTCCCAAGCTATTACTTGGTAACGGATATCAACTTGTTCCAGTAATCTTACCCCTCGAAAGATGAGAAGGTAAGCAACGACTTAATAAGTCAACAGCACCCGAGTTGCGAGTGAAGGGAATACTTTATGACCGGGAAGTCGACAAGATAAATAACATTTTCCAAGTAAGGTTCCCTATTATTAAGGAGATAGACTCAAAGAAGAATGATGTCTGAGAACCTTTCTTGATATAAGATTAATAATAATATGACTCCGAAATATTTTCTGTAATAATCGAAGAAGATGAACCTTATCGAGGTTATTCTAAGTATGGAATAAATATTCAGAGAATATTTATTGAATTAAAATATTTTACGGAATATTTAGGAATATGAAATAATATCTTTAATCAGAGTATCTCTCAAATAATTCTTGAAGAAATATCGAGAGAATATTTATTGCATAACTAAATATTCAAATGAATATTCCAAATAATATTCATTAATTAATAAGACTTGAAAGGAATATTTAAAATATTTAAAATAATATTCGATGATTAAATAGAACCCTGGATGAATATTCAAAATAATATTCATAATTAATTAGGAATTTAAATGAATATTGATAAAGTAATATTCATTTAATGGATAATATTCTAAATGAATATCAAGTAATGTTTATTTAGTAATCCAAACTTTAAAGGAATATTCGAGATAAGACTCGATAAATAAATCAAGTTTCAGATGAACATTAAAATAATATTCGATAGGTAATTACTGTCTTAAATGAATACTCAAAAGTAATATTCATTTAATGAATAATATTCTAAATGAATATCCAATTAATATTCATTTAGTAGTCCAACCTTTAGAAGAATATTCGCAATAATAATCGATAAATAATTCGACTCTGAATGAATATTAAAAATATTATTCGTCGAATAGTTACGTTCAAATAATTATTTGAAGTAAAGATCGTTAAAATAAATAATCTCGAACGAATATTCAAATAATATTCGTCGCCCGAATAATGGAAAATATTTACTTAAATATTTTCCTCCGAGGTAATCTCGATATATCAAGAAATATTGACTCCCGGTCTATATTTGATGAATAAGATGTATACGCCCTTCTATGAGGGTCTTACAATAACCGGCTTATAACTGATGTATAACTATCTAGCTTATAAGCCAACAATAACATTCAGGGAACAAGTATATCAATTCAACTTGAAAGTAGGCATGCATGCAATGGCATATGTATATCAGCAATCATATATATATATTTATTCAATCACAACAACAGCCTAAAAGAAGGGAATTGAAACTTGCCTGGTAGTCGAGTACGGTAAGGGGTAGTGGTAGCGGGTCCCGGTTCAGCTTGGTGATCTATAAATAGCCAAGGCATTCGGGATTAATCACTTAACATATTAAAAGTTAAGTTATACTTAATTCGAAACACGTTCTCGAGTTATCTCGTTATACCCCTTTTTAGTGGATTACTTATTATCACTGATCCGACCCGACATTCGTTCGTTAATACGACCTGTCACTGCACTTATACTTGGGACATACTTAAGTCATATGAGTTCTAAGGTTGATCGTTACGAACCAATATTATGCTCCGAGTTTTATCGCCCGTTTACTAAGTGTTTTACCGAAGTTATAATAGAGTCGTCTTTTAGGGGTTCGTTCGCGTTTAACCTCGACTCGAATATTTTTAATAAATCGAAAAATGATCCTTTTGACATACGGTTTTCTTTCACACCTTCCTTTTTACCTCTAGTATTTATTTACCAAGATTCGTCATGACTTTACATATTTTACGAGGGTTCAATTTCAGTTACGAACTTTCGTTTACGGATTGGAACTACTTTTAGTAAATCGGCCATAAATCCTAAACCGTAAGTCTGTTTGATTCGATTCTTTTTCCAAAATGATCTATGACTCAAGAACTACAAGGGCCAGTCATAATATTATCAAGATCAGGAAATTATATCAACTGCCATGCTTGGTTTCTAAGTGTTAACAAAATTTCGGCATTACGACGGCTATAAATCGAACGTTCTAAAAATCATACCAACACAACCAAGCCACACCGGGCATCAATACAACTCATACACATATTTCTCATCCCAAATCTGTCCAAGAACATCTACTTTACCACTATAATCATCATGTTACCAAAATCACTAAATCACTTAACTAATCATGCTTATAACATACTAACATCATTACCAAGCTTAAATCCATCAAGAACATGCATAATTCTCAAAACAAGATCTAGGGTTTCAAGTGGATTACCTTCCTTGGGATATGTCCTAGCTTTAATAAGCCTTGTATGTGCCTTTCCTAGCCTTAACAAACCTTAGATCATCATGGAAATCAAGATAAACAAAGTTAATTCAAGAAGGTTACTATTCATCCTCCTCTTTCATGATTTTTTTGAAAATGGAAACTAAGGAATTTGAAGCTAAAATTTCTAGGGTATCACTTTTATGAAATATAGGACTTACCATAAAAATTACAAGATCAAATGATGGTTGGAAGTGGGATTTCCCCCTTGGAATTAAGGAAAAATTCGAATGGTAAAGCTAGAGAGAGTTTGATGTGTTCTTGTGGTTTTTCTTGGAATAATGCATAAAGTGGATGAGCCTTGGATAATATCTCATCTCTTTTTACTTTAATAAAGTGATGATGCACTAGATGATGTATTTTTGCAAGACAAGTGTTGTGTTTTGTATGGTTATAAGCTAACTAAATGGTTTGCTTTCTAAGTACTAGTTTCCTTGCTAAGTATGCTAGTTGCATGAGTCATCACTTGGTTTGCTAGATATTTTCCACCACTACATGCATGTATCTTGATTCCCTGCTTGTTTCTTTGTCCGTTTATTGCTCAATTCATTGATCGTTCGGACGAATAACTAAGTAGTTTCACCTCTAGGGTTTACCGGGAAATTTCTCGATATTCATAATACCTTCCCCAATCCTTAATATAATCCTCGTGATGACCATGTAGGATATTTAATCTCGATACGAACTTAATCCGTAATCTAGGATTCGTTCGCTTTATTGATTAATCTCGTTATAACGTTTTAGCGGTTTCTAGAACGCTTGATTCACTGCCTCAGTGGTTTCCTACCTTCATTCTTATATCAAATATAATAACATCCCAAAATATCAAATCCTCAAAGTTAATATCTCAATTCTTGGATTATAATAATATTTAATCCACTGTCCGGTCAAATATTATACCGAAAAAGAATTTGGAATTTCTGAATTCCGATCGTCTCTGCATTCACTTATTTCCTCCGCGTATTACTAATATGACTTCGAAACATCCATATCACGTCCCGTACATAGGGTGGCGTGAAAAGTTTTCCAACTTACAAAATCACTATTCATCCACCAAATTACTATGCACGTACAGGAAACACTATGCACGTACGGGAAACACTATGCACGTACGGGAAACACTATGCACGTACGGGAAATACTATGCACGTACTCATTTCCCTTCCAGGATCCATTAGCTCCTTCCTGGATGGGAGATTATTCTTATCTAGGTCCTCAACCATCGAATTACTCTATTCTGACAATATACCAATGCATCAGGATCATTGTCCAAAGCAATATCCATTCATTACAATCATTGTTCTTTGAAACCACCATTCATTAGAGCTGGTGACCTTGTTGTCGGAATCATTGTTCCTCATTTTATCATTACTTAATAAAAAGTTTTAATTATATCCAAAATTTGGGGTTCTTACAACGTGTATATGTAGAAGATGATGAGGAGAATGAACCCGAAGAGCAGCAACTTATTCGAAAGAAAGCCAAACTTTTCCACGATGCTACTTCACAACCACAGTCAAACCCTAGTGTGTCACACGCAACCACTCCACCTCACGAGAGTGGTTCTCCCTTTAAACAGTCTACACATAGGGATTTTGATGACAATTATGTACCTTTTGATGATCCTGTTGCTTCAAAAGGACATGGAGTTTTAACAACTTCAGCCGTACCTTCACCGGTACGTACTGATGCTGCAAAGAGGATCGGTTCTAATGTCGTACAAGAACACTTTGCAGCCGCTCAGCCTGAGATTCCAACTCAGGATATAACAGACATAGATCCCATAACTGTCAACAACATTTCTTATCAATTTTCTGCAGGTACTGCTTCATTATTTGGATCTATCATTGAAGACATACACGAGCGTGAGACAGGGAGTGTGTGTGAGAGGTTAGGGAGAGAGGGACCTTCATTTTCAAGGCCCGAAACCGAGCGTCAAATACCAACAGAACGAGTATTAGAGCGAGGTCACCTAAACCAAACACCGTCCCTTAACATTGACAATCTTGATACGCGTATGACTTCTATGGAAAATCAGATGAAGCAGTTCGGACAGACGATGGGGCAGTTCGGGATGAACATTGGAAACAACCAAAGGGCTCTAGACGACTACGCAGCAAGAATGGCAAGTCAAGCTACAGCTTTTGATGATTTGACAAATAAGGTCAATGACTTAGGCCATGCTGGTGGTGTCTTGGGAAGCACTCTCAATGAGAGGATGGGGGCATTGGAGTCTACAATGCATACAATGGCTGTGGAGATCAGTAGAATGATGTTCGCAGTCAGGAGTTTTGTGCCCCCGGAGTGCTTCGAGTCGCAACAACCTCCCCCCGATGCTGGTGCAGGTGGTGCAGGTGGTGCTAGTGGAGCGGGAGCCCCTGGTTCTGGTTTTGGAGGTTCCTATGCAGCTGGTGGATCGGAAGACCAAGGTGGAGCTCAGGATAACTCACCTAAGGGGGAGAGTGGAAAGGAGACGAGACAACAGGCATTTCACATCGAAGAAATTGAAGAACCCGCTGATCTTGTCAAGGAACCAGAAGTTGAGCCGTCTGTTGATGAAGAGGCTCTGAGGATGAGAAAGGGTAAGGCAGTAATGGTTGATGAACCATTTGTTGACCTGAGTCATCAGGAAACAATACAGGAGGTACTTGACTCAGATTCTAACATGGAAGACGTACCGTTGGCACACGCTATAAAAAGATCTTTGAAGGAACAAGGTGGAGGTGCTGGGATGTCTTTCGAAATGCCTGAAGAATTTCCTGTTGATGAGGAAACCCTTAAAGCTCAACAGTTAGCCTTGGAACAAGCTCAGTTCCATAAAATGAAGATGATGCAAGAACATGCTGCGTTCCTAGAAAAGAAGGTGGAGCTACAAGGGAAGCAGTATGATCATGAGCTTGCAAGGCTAGCTGATCCTCAAGTTGATCTGGACAAACGAAGGATACGGCAGAAATGGGATGAAGCAAGGAAGATAATGATGGGACCCTGTGCGAAAGGAGTTCATAACAAGGATGCAGATGATCTGTTCTACAACTTGAATTTGCAAAATCCAATGACTGGGGACTATATAAATGCTTTGAAGAGATTAATTTCTAAAGTCGGGGTTGGATACAATGCAAATCTTAAGGAGTGGCAGGTTATCTTGTCTTTGGTAGAAGGAGTCCCAACATCTTTCCTATATGTGGATGACCAATTCATAATGAGAAGATCTGCGTCAGAGTTGTTCTTGCTAGCGACTAAAATTCAATACTCTCAATCTGAGGAGCTAAGCATTCTGTACAGGGATCAGTTAATGCAGCTAGCAGAGGACAAGGGTCCAAAATTCTCAGCATATCCAAATTTTTTCCGGATGGTAGTTGACGGAAAGATGAAGAGGGTTAGCATGGAGGAAAATGATCTAATGGAGCTTTCAGTAGAATCTCTCAAAGCTGTCTGTAGACAAATGATGAGTAAGGGATTCGCTTCTGAGCTTAAAGATAAATCCGTGAAGTTCATTGAAAGAGTTATATTCAAGAAGAGCAATGAGGTGTGGAAGTGTGATGTCATTGCTCCAAACCCTCTTGATGACGTGAAGATTGAGCCGGAGCTGATAGAGAAGAAATGGAATATTCTTCAAGCCATGAAGAATGTAGATGAAGCTCTGACTCTTCCTTCTGGAGCACTAGAACAAGGAGAAATAAGGGAGGCTATTGGTGTTCCAGGAAGTGATAGTGTATACTGGATACACGCTTATGTTGAAGATACAGCTGATGCCTTAGTATTCATAGATGCAGACCAGAATCAAACAATCTTGCATATGAGTAGACAATGGCTGCTACGGACTCAAGATGCTGCATTTCTGGAGAGAGTATTATATGTATTCATTCAAATGGGGCGAAGTGGAAGATAAGTTTGTTGAAGAAAAGCAGAGACTCATGAGTTACCTGTCTGAGATAGTGGTGGAAAAGAAGCGAATGGAGCGAGATGCGGCTAGTGTCCACAATACTAACCGTGTCAGGGGCTACCCCAAGATGATCTATTGTCAGTTTAAAGCTGATAAAACACATTGGAAATCTCAGCTCATCATGAAGAACTTTGAGGATATTCCAAAGATCAGGACTACTCAGGAGGTGGACAAACTCAGAAGGCTTTTCAAACATCCTTATCCAGAGCCCAAGAACCCTCTAGAAATGGAAGCTGTAAGTCTGTTGAATGCTAGGTGGTAGCAGCTTAAAGATCCAGTGTACAAGAAAGAACAGCAGCAGAAGGAGAAGCGCAAAAGGCAGAAAGAAGAGAGAGACCAAGCTGCTGAAGCTAGAAAGAGAAAACGGAATTAGGGTTAAAGTTCAGAGTGGTGTGAACTTGAAGTTGGAAAAACTTCATGTCTTTCGGTTGCTTTAACTCACTTGAGGAAAATTCACCTTAGAGTGAATCCAATAAGGTGATACAAGTTTGACTAAAAGATATGAAATAATCCAGGTGATAGGAATCACTCAAATGATCTTTAATTCGAAGTTCGAATTCTGTTTCTAGTTTAAGTTCTTTGTATTGTTTTCATGTAAATTTCAATTGTAAATTATTCAAGACTGTAATGTTAATTATCTTTTCCCGTCTCATTGTTTAGTTGAGTTATCCTTCATTAATTTGAATGTCATTGTTAGACAATCAAATTGGGGGAGATTGAAAGGCAGAGTGTGTAAACTTGTAACACTATAACTAATGTAACTCAAACTAAAGGAAAAGATACTTAACCAGAAGACAATCAAGAACAAGAAGTCACAAGAAATCAACACTAAATGAAGACAAGGTAATTGATACAATTCAACATGTTAACTATGATCAATCCAAGAAGAAATCATTGAGAGAAGTTCAAGTCAAAGTTGTTCATGCCTCAGTGATTTGGAAAGCCAAGAATCAAGATCATAACTATCAGTATCAATAAGACCAATTGATTTCAAGTGAACAAGAAGGAAAGCAAATATTGGAAAGCCACATTTCTAATTGGATATGGTAATTTATTCAAGAAGCAAAAATCCTATCAAGACTAGTCACTTATAAACCAGACCGTTGCATCAAGTGTCAGGACATTGATAGCAAGTTTATGTCAGTAATAAAGATCCATATTCAAGAGCTTGGTGAAGAATAAAGAAGACATGAAGATATCACAAGTTCAAGATGTGCATTGAAGTTTCAAGTTGAAGACCAGAATATTTTCTAAGTACTAAATATTCTAGATGGCCAAGTAGAAGTTTCTAAGTAGAAGTTCTACTTAGAACTTCGAGATGGCTAAGTAGAAATTCTCAAGTAGAAGTTCTACTTAGAGTGCAGCTTCAACATGACACATGGCATCTTCTGATTGGCAGATTTCCAAGCTTTCAAGATAAGGCAAGATTTATGTGGACATCATTGGGCCACGTATATCTTAGTCTTTGAAGTCTACAGGACATAGATTACATGTAGTATAAATAGAAGTACTTGTGTAATGTTTTTAGTTAGTGAGCAATTCTTGAAAAAAACACAAGAGAAAGAGAGAGAGTGCATTCACAGAGCTTAGTATCATTCACTTCTCTCTGAACTTCTGTTATACTTTGTAATGAATGTTGTAGCAACCCTTTCAAGTTATATATAAGACATATATTTCTTGAATCTGTGTGTTCATTTATTGCATCGTATTTATTGCTTCTCATATTCGAAAAGTTGTATTCAACCCCCCCCTCTACAACACATTTGGACCTAACAAAGGATGTTACGACCGGCTAGAGAAGGCGGGTATAGACCTGACCGGGTATTCCTTGGATGATTATTGTGTTGAATTATCGAAGACATTGAAGGAATCCGAGGGCGGCGTTTGAAATGCCATGGCTTGAAGGCGAGGGATGCTTCGTGAACTATGTAACTTCTTTTTAATCGATTTTTATGTTGGGATTGTGGAATTTGTTCTATTGCTGGTTAACTTTACTTGTTTTTAGTGTCAAATTCTATCGTTGGTCATCTTTAACTATTATTATGCTCGTGGGTGAGCTATAATGTTGACTTTGTTATTTGCTTATGTTTAATCTAGAAATTTCTTGGCCTATTTTTCACGTGTTATTCTTGTACATTATCATTCCTTGAAACACTAGGGTAAATATGTTGTTAACTATATGTTTAGTCGTGGCTTAGAATTATCTTATCGTGTTTCAGGACTTTCCTTGTTTCTGTATGTTGAAAGTCGTATTGTTTGACGAGTAAGAGATCGCGATTCTATTGATTAGCTTTTGATAATAACAGTGTGGTGGTGGTTATCGGTATAGTACCGTTTGTATGTTAAATATGATACACCATTGCTTGACCTAATGTTGACATTATATATTTCGAAGTTCTTTTGAATTTTGGAACTCCTACAAACGAAAGTAAACGAACACTTATAACGTTGAAATTATATATTTCGAAGTTCATCTTTATAGGAAATTTCAAGCTTGGACCAAGTAGACTCTCCCATGGTAGTATTTTATGACTTTAAATTGTCTTTGTTTTCTTTGCTTATTTTGAGTTGGGTGAGCAATAACTTGATAGCAACGTATTTTGTCGGACATTTTGTCAAAAGGAGCGATATAGACAAAGACATACTTTTATTTAAAAAGTTAAGGAAGTTAAGGTGGGGACCTCAGATGAAGTATATTTTTCTGTTCGTTCGCAGGGAGACAGGTTTTATCAATTTTAATTTAATTATCACAAATTATTAAAAACAATTATTGAGAATTTTTATAAAACTAAACAACGCAAATAAATGTGTTTTAAAGTCGATTAACTAAAAGTCTAGGATGACCGGGTTCACCATGTTTACACCGAAATAAATTATATGGATGTAGTAATTTAACGGATTTAAATAATTAGAGCATGTGTTAATCTCTCTCAAGCATTAACGCTCTCGGAAATCCAATTATGCTCTCGCACTAAAATTCAATTCCGCTAATCGTATGTATGCCTCTAGTGAATAAAATCTCTCGATCTATTATTCCTATTCACAAATAATTAATTAATGATACCGGCCGATAAAACAAATTAGATTTTATAACATATCGATTAGAATTATTTTATATCCGTTAAACAACTAATAAAATTAAAGCACTATCATGGTGTAAACATGGCTTCCCCTTACACCCTAGAAATAAACTACTCACACATGCTATTAATAGAATTGACAAAAATAATTAAACAAAACATGTAAAACATATATTAATAAACAAGATAAAATTAAAGAGTACCTCAAATTTGTAATAAAATGGAGAATTAAGCCAAACAACGTGTACATAAAAGAGAAGAAAACCAAGCCCCTAATCCTAGCTTCCAAATAAACTTGCCGAATGAAAAGAGATGTTGTAGAATGAAAAGATATAAAGTGGTGTGCTTTTTTCTATGCAGTGTGTCTCCCCCCTTTAAACTAATGAAGGTTGTTCTATATATAGGCAGTATTAATGCCCTTTGTAAATAAATGCTGCTGGCATGCATTGACAATTTCAAAAGCTGTGTTCTTTTTTTATATTCAAAGTTTGATGCTCTTCAAAGTTTGCTGCTCTTGCTTTATTTTCAAGATTCCTGGCTGCTGAAGTTTTTTTTTCAAAGATATCTGCACCGTAAATGAAGGTTTTTGGGGTGTGTTTGAAATATTCCAATTTGCTCCAAACTTCTAATTTTTTTTTGCTTCTTCTTTTATTTCTTCTTTGTACTTTATTTCTTTATTTTGTTATTTCTTTATTTTTCCGAATTTCTTCCAACTTTAGCTCCAAAATAGCTCTTTAAGCCCAAATTCTTTCAAACTTAGAAATTCTTGCCTTCCTACAATAAAACATCAAAATTTATTAAATAATATCCAAATCAATGCAAAATGCAATTAAATATGGGAATAAAATTATCTAAAATGTATATAAAAATATATCTTATCAACCTCATATCAGACCCTTTTCACCTTGATACATTAATAGAAATGAGGAGATAACCAACTAGTCTTTGTCTGAATGAGGTGCAGTTACTGGTAATTTTTTTTCAAATATATGCCATTCCAGGCATTTTTGATCACCTCGCCGTTGAGCTGAGCGAGCTCGTAAGTTCCAGATCGGATAACCTTCGAGATTTTGTACAAACCTTCCCACGGGGCTTTGAATTTTCCCGAGATATTGGGCTGAGACGAGGCCGATTCTCGCAAGACAAGGTCATTGACTTGAAAGTTTTTTGGCTTCGTACTCTTGTTATATTACTTTGCCACCTTGGCCTGATATTCAACCGTTGACGCCGTTGCTTCGTTTCTGACCTCCTCAAGGAGATCGTTGTCCAGCTTTAAACCTTCCAGTGAGCCAATTGTATCAAATCCTTCGATTCTGGGAGAGTCTAATGATATCTCGACTGGGATCACTACATCTGTGCCGTATGCGAGGCGAAAAGGGGTTTCACCCGTTGCGGTCCTCGGAGTTGTTCTATATGACCACAGGACATTGGGAATTTCATCTACCCAACACCGAGGACAATCTTGGATCCTTTTTTTAAGACCTTGGAGTATAGTTCTGTTAGATATTTCCACCTATCCGTTGGCCTGTGGATATGCCACCGATGCCTTTAGGTGTTTTCTTTTCAGCTCTCTGAGCATTGTTTCAAAGTCTTCGCTAACGAATTGGGTACCGTTGTCGGTAACGACAGATCGGGATATGCCAAATCAGAACACAATAAATTCCATGAAGAACTCGATCATTTCTTTTTCTCGGATCCCTGCAAGAGGCTTTGCTTCTATCCACTTCGTCGCGTAATCGACTGCGACCACAATATATTGGAGTTATCATTTTGTCTTGGGGAACGGGCCCACAATGTCGATGCCCCATTGGAAAATAGGGCATGGGCATAGTACTGGAGACATCAACTGTGATGGTCTGTGGCTGACAGGACTGTATAATTGGTAGGATGGGCATCTTTTTACGTACTCTTCACTATCTTTACGGATTGTGGGCCAATACAGTCCTTGTCTTAGGATCTTATGTGCCAGATTCTTTCCACCCAGGTGTTCACCACATATCCCTGAGTAGACTTCGATGATTGCTAATTCTGCTTCTTTGGGACCGAGGCAGCGAAGAAGAGATTCTGTCAAAGCACGTTTGTATAGTTTTGAATCTTTGACACAGTAATCTCTTGCCTTGAACATTATTGATCTAGCTTCGTTTTTGTCCTCAGGCAGTTGATTCTCGGAGATATAAGCAAGAAATGGAGTCCTCCAGTCAGGTTTCTTCAATATGGCGTTAACCGTAGGGGAGTCCACAGTTGGTGTCATAAGCTCTTCAACGTACACGAGCTCTCCGCTCGTGGGTATCGACGAGGATGCAAGTTTAGATAAGGCGTTAGCCCATTGATTTTCAATTCTGTCAATATTTGTTATCTTCTATGAGACAAATCTACTCAACAGAGTTTGAGCTTTTTGTAAATAAAGTGCCATTCTATCATTGTGAGTTTTAAATTCTCCCAAGATTTGTTTAACCACCAGCTGCGAATCACTAAAGATGTCTATGCCATTGGCTTCAAGGCCAATAGGAAGGCTGAGACCTGTGATTAATGCCTCGTATTCGGCTTCGTTGTTTGTTGCTTGAAAAGCACAATTACTGGCCTGTTGTACTTTGAATCCCTCGGGACTAATGAGTATGATGCCTGCTCCGCTCCTTTCCGATGTGGATGAACCATCAACATAGAGGGTCCATGGTCTTGATTGATTCTTTCCATCCTCAAGGTGTAAAAAATCGGGCTTGTCGAATTGGCATTCGACGACAAAGTCTGAGAGAGCTTGGGCCTTCATTGCCGTTCAAGGCTTATACTCAATATAAAATTGGCTAAGTTCGATTGTCCATGCAGCCAATCTACCTGTCATGTCAGGTTTGTGAAGGATCCGTTTTATTGGTTGATTTGTCATTACTTGAATCTCTCGACCCTGGAAATAGTGCCTTAACTTTCTACTGGCCACCATGAGGGCATATATTAACTTTTCCACTTGAGGGTATCTGGTTTCTGCATCACGCAAAGTATGACTGATATAATATACAGGCACTTCATTCCCAGGAGAAGATTTAACTAATACGACCGCTATCATGGTGTCGCAAGCGGACAAGTATATTCTGAGGGGTTCCTGGGGTCGAGCTTGTGTTAAGATCGGAGGCGAGATTAGAAACTGTTTTAACTCTTTGAGGCCTCTCTCGCACTCCTCGGTCCAATTGATCTTTGATTGCTTCGAGGCATTTTTGATAGCTTCGAAGAAGGGAGCACATCGTTTTGATGATTGTGGAATGAATCTCCGAAGGGCAGCGATGCAACCTGTCAGTGTTTGTACTTCTTTCAATGTTGTTGGATCTCGCATGTCCATAATAGCTTTGATTTGGCTTGGATCAGCCTCGATTCCTCTTTGAGTTAGGAGGAATCCCAGGAACTTTCCCTAAGTCATTCCGAAAGAGCATTTAGCTGGATTCAAACGCATGTTATGGCGTCGAACATTGTCAAAAGTTTCTCTCAAGTCTTTTACGTGGTCTATGGACCTTTTAGATTTTGCAATGAGATCATCGACATAGACTTGGAGATTTCGTCCAATTTGTGAAGCGAATATTGTGTCCATCATTTGTTGGAAAGTTGCCCCTGCATTGATGAGGCCAAAAGGCATGTTTTTAAATGCGAGGACCCCTCTATGGGTAATGAAAGCCATTTTTTCCCAATCTTGAATGCCCATTTTTATTTGATTATATCACGAGAATGCATCCATGAATGATAGGAGCTCATGGCCAGCAGTAGCATCAATCAATTGATCAATATTTGGTAATGGATAAAAGTCTTTGGGACAAGCTCGATTGAAATCAAAATAATCGATGCACATTCTCCATTTTCCATTACTTTTCTTCACCAGCACTACATTAGCGATCCATTCTGGGAACTGCACGGGTTCGACCTCGTTTCTTTTGTTTCACTGAACGTACTCCTGGTTTGACATGCTGTGAGTGACGAGCTACTGTCTCGGGAATCCCTGGCATATCCTTTGGATCCCATGCAAAGATATCAGCATATTCTCGGATGAGACAAATGATTTGTTAGCGGAGATCGCCTTCAAGTTGTTTGCCGATTTTGGTTACTTTGTCGGGATTGCCCTCTTCTACCTCGATCTCAACGGTTTCTTCTATAGGAATACAGTTGTGTTCCATTGTGGATTCCATTGTGCTCGAGGGTCTATTTCAATTTTTTGATTGATTGAAGCGTCGTCAACGCCTTTTACTTTAGGAAGTACTATGGATAGATAGCACTGGCGAGCTGCATGCTGGTCGCCCACGACCTCACCCACTCCAAATTCTGTGGGAAATTTCATTTTAAGGTGAGGGATTGAAGTAATGGCTTTGAGCGCCGTTAATGTCGTCCTGCCGAGGATGGCATTGTAACTTGAATTTGCATTGACAACATTAAACTTGACCACCTGCATGTCTGGCATGGGAGGGTTCCAAAGAGTACGGGGAGATCGATGGTGCCTACGACCTTAACCTCATTTCCGGTAAAGCCGTATAGAGGCATGTTTACATTTTCAAGTTTTCTGTCTCCATGATCCATCCTTGCAAAAGCGTGGTGATATAATATGTCTACGGAGCTACCATTGTCAATCAAAATCTTTTTAACTGTGTTTGTGCTGATCTTGGCAGTGATTACAAGAGCATCTTGGTGAGATTCAATCATCCCCGAGGGGTAGTCTTCATCAGAGAATGAAATGATTGGAGTGGGATTGGGCCGAAGGCGTTTAGGAGCCTCGGGGTTTATATGAAACACCTCCCTAGCATATAACTTTTTAGAATTATTTGACATGCCTCCCGCGGCGAATCCCCCCGCTTTGACGTCGATGACTCGATCTTGATCATGAGGGCGATCATTTTGTCTTACGGCATCGTGGTCGATGTAATGATTCAATTGTCCTCTTTTGATCTTGGACTCAATGAGATTGCTTAATTGGTTGCATTGATATGTTGTATGACCTGTGTCCTCGTGGTACTCGCAATAACGGGAGCTTGGAGGTCGTCCTGGTTTCATTGGTCTTGGCGGCCGATAATCAGGTTCTGACTTCAGAATGGCCAAATTGTAGCCTTGTCAACAGTGAGCTTCGTAAAATCCTTTTCTTGTTTTTTCTCTTGGCTTCCACGATTTATCCTGATTATCCGATCTTTCAGGTCGTGATTTTCGGGGATTCCAACTATCGCTCGACCTTAAATATGAATCATAGCTTCGTTTGTAATCAGTCCTCGGCGAACGTCGTCGAGGGCTTCTACTTCGTTCTCGCCTGAACGCTCTACGAGGTGATTGGATGCTTCCTACGACCACTTGCAAGTTCATTCGATGTTCTATAACTTGGAAAGCTGATTGGAGAGTTCGGGGATTCTTTTCAAAGAATTCTTTTAGCAAATTAGCGTGGCTAAATAGTTTATACCCAGTTCTTCAACCAAATTAGGAATGTCAGAAGTTTCATTTCGAAATCGAACTAAGAAGTCTCTCAATGATTCATTGGAACGTTGACGAACTGTCATCAATGAGGCGGTTATCTTTCCTCCCTTGTAGTTGTTGGAAAATCTAGTTTGGAACTTCGTCTTCAGAGACTGCTAAGAAACTATAGAACGAGGTGGAAGGCTATTATACCATTGTAGAGCTATTCCTTGGAGACTGTAGAAAAGAACTGACATCTCACTACTTCCGAATGTCCAAAAAATGCCATACGGCCATCAAATGTATTCAGGAAGCCACTTGGGTCCAACGTCCCATCGAAATGATCCAAAGAGGGCATTTTGAACGTCCTATCAATACGTGTTATCTCAATGTCTCTCAATAATGGGCTCTCTGTAGATGTGATTTGACCAGATTGATTTCGAATGAACTCTCTACACATGGAAAGATCACTTCGAATGTCCGCAATATCCTCAGGTCTGACTGACTCGTTAGAATCACTCCGCCAAGATGAATGGCTCGCAGACGGAATTGGTCATCTTTTACGAGCAGAAGGTCGTGAATAAATCGACTCAATTGATTCCTCGTCCCTAAATTCGTCGTAGTCGTTTCCTTGCAAATCATCCTCGGCATCGATCCCTTCGTCACATGGTAAGGTCGTTGTATTTATCAACCCTTTTTTCAACTGACGAGCTCGTCGGTGCCTCCTTAATTTTTCCTCTAAGGCTCGCTGCTGTTGTTCCAAATTAAACAGTTCTTCGTCTGAGTCTTGGGGACAGTCTTCAGCCCCGACAATGGGCTCTTTTTCTCTTTGAATTTTCTGTAGGTGCAAACGCATGTCACTTGTTAACACCTTTTTTCCTGTATCCGTGGCAACCCTCATGCGAGTATCTGGTCGCGTGTTTCGTCTCGTACCTAAGTATTCTGATTCGATGGGTCGCTGGGATCCATCTGCATCATCTTCAGTTGCTGGAAATAACTGTCTCGGTTTTAGGGAAGGAGGAGGTGCCATCTGGTCTCCCGCTCGAGAGGCCATTAACATCTCCATTTTCGTACCGATTCGTTCGATCACCGGCTCGTTCGCCTCCATTTTTGGTTGGAATCTTCAAATTAAAGAGCTCCTTCTAGCGCCAAATGATGGAGAGTTAATTAATCTTACAATAATAATAATATCGATGATAATAGAGAAGAAACCTAGAATGAGATGAAATGTGTTTTCATTAAGAAATATCTCTCTCCTTTTAGGAGGTACAACTCTTCAATTCTTAACAAGTGGGGTTTGATTAATATTTATAGGGAATCCCTTGTGGGCCCCTTTAGGTTCACATATGTGGGCTTCAAGGCCCTCAAGTAAATACAAAGATTAGTGGACCTAATACAATGTAAAGTGGCCTTCTAGTACCTAATGCTTAATGGGCCTTAATATCTTCTAAACTAGCCCATTAACTAAATATAAATTAGTCCATTGGGCTTCATGGTCCAACACGTACTAACTAAACCTTGCTTACAATCATCTTAGCTCCGTGTTGTGGTTGAAGAGTTATCAATGTAGCAGGGGCATGCGTGTAGGAAGGCGAAATCTGGAAGGAGAAGTGTTGTAAAATGGTAGCAAGAGCTAGTTTAGCTTCGAATGTTGCAAAGTTTTGTCCAATACAAGTTCGCGGTCCCATTCCGAATGGGCAGTAAGCTGCCTGATTATTGTTTGTTGCCTTGAACACACCGTCCACAAATCTTTCTGGGTTAAACTCTCTGGCGTCTGCGCCCCACACTTTTGTATCGCGATGTATTAGCAAGACGGGCAGAGAAACTTCAACTCCAGAAGATAATTTTATCTCACCTAAAGTGGTATCCTCGTGTACCTTCCTAGTTAGTGTATGTGCAGGAGGATATAACCTTAATACCTCATTTAAAATCATCGAAACCTGCAGTGAATTATGTTAACAGATAATATAAAATGGTTACATCTAAATTTTATGTAAATGTGATAGTTCGATACTACTTACAACTTTAAGATGGCTAAGATGATCAAAATTGGGTTTTCCTTGATTGCCTATTACTTGAAGAATCTGTTCTCTAGCACGAGTTTGCCAGTTTTGATGAATACTGAGCAAAACTAAGGTCCAGACAAGCAAATTTGATGTGGTTTCTTGTCCAGCAAAGTAGAATAGCTTGCACTCGCCTATCACATCATCGAGGCTTATTGTAACATCTTTTGATCCATTTTTGCATTGCTCTTTGGAAATGGATTCCAACAAGATCCCCAGCAAGTCATCCGCACGACTCTCTCCTGTCTTCATTGCCTTGGTCTTGTTAGGTTAGGGGCTACACAATTAACGAGATTCAAACAAACAAATAAAACAAAGCACACACACAAATATATTTGACGCGGAAAAACCCACGTCCCAAACTCGTATTATTAATCTTAACAATATCAATAATACATCAATCACTCGGTGTATCACTCACACAATACTCAAGCCAAACAATACTCAAGTATATATCAAAACATAATATGACTATGTTTATATAGCCACCCAAAACTTAGCCACCAAGACTTGCCATACTTGTTCTACAAGTCTTACCATACTTGTTATACAAGCCATCCAATTCTTGGCACCTAATTACCTAACTTTGTGAATAAGACATACCATATATAATAATTGTGTATACATACAATTATTACCTTACCCATATATGACTTATTTCACCAATACCCATACTACCGTATTGGGTTTAAGCCCAACAATCCTCCCCTTCAACCCAATACGGTTCCATGCACAACCGATTTAACGGTCACCATCAAGACATCGACGTCCATCCGCCAATGCCTCCCCTCGAACAATAACCTCTCCTTCTAGCACAAAAAGATTTCTTTTATCCTTCCATCCTTTGAGTATCTCTAAATCCCTTTTAGTGACCTCCAAAATACCGTTCTTCATCATAACAGTATATCCCAAATCAACTAATTTACCCAATGAAATTAGATTTCGATTTAACTCCGGTACGTACCTCACTTGAGTTAACTTTCGAACACGACCATTGTGAAGTTTTATCATTACCTCACCAATACCAGCAACCTTTACCCTTTTACCGTTTGGTAAAGCAACCATCTTTCCATCACACTTCTTGTAGGACGAGAACCAATCCCTCCTAGCACATACGTGATGAGAACATCCCGAGTCAAGCACCCATTCTTCTTTCGATCCCTTATCTTCTTGTACCAAAAGAGCATCACCTTCCACAAGCGAAACACTACCCCCTCCTCGAGTTTTCTTCAACTCCTTCAAGTCTTCTCTTGCCTTTGGACACCAGGATTGTATATGACCCAATTCATCACAATAAAAGCACTTGATATTAGGGTTATGTTTCTTACCGGACTTCTTTTTCTTGTCACGTGCATCCACCACGAGTGCACTTCCATCAGATGTGTCACTCGATCCTTGCTTCATCAATCTTTCGGACTCCAGAAGAACAACAATAGTCTCATCCAAAGCTAACTCCGTATTCCCAACCAATAAAAAAGTAATCACAGTACTATACTTCTTTGGTAGAGACACAAGTAGAAGAACAGCTTTGTCCTCATCCTTCAATTTTTCATCCAAATTATTCAGCTGGTTGATCAGGCCATTAAAACGATTCAGATGATCTCTCAAATCTCCATCTTCTTCCATCTTGAGCCCGAACAAATCTTTCTTGAGGAACAACTTATTTGCCAATGACTTTGAGTGATACGTCTTCGTCAACTTTTCCCACAATTTTTTAGGGTTATCCTCCTCAAGAACATCATACTTGATTTCCGGTGCAAGGGCCAACCGGATTGTCGATGCTGCACGTAACTTCATATCTGCCCACTTTGGATCTTCCACATCAGCAGGCTTCTTGTCTTCAAGAGTTGCATACAACCCTCGTTGAATCAACAGATCTTTCACCGTGCTCTGCCACAAAGTAAAATTGTTTCTTCCATTAAACAATTCAATCTCGAATCCCCCGACCTTATCCATCACGAACCTCGAACCTGGGCTCTGATACCAATTGTTAGGTTAGGGGCTACACAATTAACGAGATTCAAACAAACAAATAAAACAAAGCACACACACAAATATATTTGACGCGGAAAAACCCACGTCCCAAACTCGTATTATTAATCTTAACAATATCAATAATACATCAATCACTCGGTGTATCACTCACACAATACTCAAGCCAAACAATACTCAAGTATATATCAAAACATAATATGACTATGTTTGTATAGCCACCCAAAACTTAGCCACCAAGACTTGCCATACTTGTTCTACAAGTCTTACCATACTTGTTATACAAGCCATCCAATTCTTGGCACCTAATTACCTAACTTTGTGAATAAGACATACCATATATAATAATTGTGTATACATACAATTATTACCTTACCCATATATGACTTATTTCACCAATACCCATACTACCGTATTGGGTTTAAGCCCAACAGGTCTTATTTTCAATAATGTTTTTCAAAGAAGATTGGATTCTGTTACTTAACGCCTTCATCCTCCTGTTGTTCTTAGTTGGTACAAACCTGACGTTAAGCAGAACGTAACATAAATATTACACTAATTATGCATCTCTGTTTTTCTACTAAAAGCCACTGCATGTTTTCCTATCAGGTAATTAAAGGAGTCCACGTAACAATCACTACAAGAAAAACTGAATCAGACAACACCTATCAGACAACGTAAACTGGAAAAAGCGTTGCCCAAAATCAACAGACAAGTGTTTTAATTTTTTTTTTTAAAAACATTGTCTGATCCAGCCTTCAGACAACGGGGTTTTGACAATTTAATTCCGTTGTCTAACAAATTGAATCAGACAAGTGTTTTGTTTTTCAAGGTGTTGTCTGAAGAGACTTCAGACAATGTTATAATTACCGTTGTTTTTTTGATTTGATTTGAGTTGGCTCAGACAACGGTTTATAATTGTGTTGTGCAAACGAGTTGATTCAGACAACGGTTTACAAAATACCATTGTTTGAAGAAAGTTCAGACAATGTATCAATTACCGTTGTTTGTCTGATTTGAATAGACAAGTGTGTTTTTTTTATTGTGTTGTGCAATAGAGTTGGTTCAGACAACGGTTTGCAAATACTATTGTTTGAAGAGACTTCAGACAACGGTATTATGCTAGTGTTGTGTTTATTTAATCATGTATCAGACAATTGTTTTACTAGACACAAGGAATAGTACTTTAAATTTATGAGATTTATATTATAAAATCATTCAAGATAAACAAGAAAATTTTTAATTATTTTTTCACATCACTGAAATGATAAGATCTTAACATCCGTACGGTTGGATCGTCGAAAAAATCATTTAAAACATTTATTCAGTGAATTTGGGACGTGTCCCGTTATTAGAAGCAAAACTTTTACTACTTTTTTGTTAAAATCTCGTACAAGTCGACCTTTTTATTTTTTGATTATTTTTTTCTAACACTAAAATGAGTGTTTATTAACATTCGTACAGTTCGATCGTCAAAGAAATCATTCAAAAAAATTATTCAGTGAATATGGATCGTGTCCTGTTATTGAAAGCAACACTTTTACTACATATTTGTTAAAATCTCGTACAAGCCGACCTTTTTATTTTTTGATTATTTTTTTCCCACACTAAAATGATTGTTTATTAATATTCGTACGGTTCGATCATCAAAGAAATCATTCAAAAAAATTATTCAGTGAATCTGGATCGTGTCCCGTTATAGGAATCAAAACTTTTACTAGATTTTTGTTAAAATCTCGTACAAGTCGACCTTTTTATTTTTTGATTATTTTTTTCCAACACTAAAATGATTGTTTATTAACATTCGTACGATTTGATCATCAAAGAAATCATTCAAAAAAATTATTCAGTGAATCTGGATCGTGTCCCGTTATAGGAATCAAAACTTTTACTAGATTTTTGTTAAAATCTCGTACAAGTCGACCTTTTTATTTTTTGATTATTTTTTTCCAACACTAAAATGATTGTTTATTAACATTCGTACGATTTGATCATCAAAGAAATCATTCAAAAAAATTATTCAGTGAATCTGGATCGTGTCCCGTTATAGGAATCAAAACTTTTACTAGATTTTTGTTAAAATCTCGTACAAGTCGACCTTTTTATTTTTTGATTATTTTTTTCCAACACTAAAATGATTGTTTATTAACATTCGTACGATTTGATCATCAAAGAAATCATTCAAAAAAAATTATTCAGTGAATCTGGATCGTATCTCGTTATAGAAAGCAAACCTTTTACTACATTTTTGTTAAAATCTCGTACAAGCCGACCTTTTTATTTTTTGATTATTTTTTTCCAACACTAAAAGGAGTGTTTATTAACATTTGTACGGTTCGATCGTCAAAGAAATCATTGAAAAAAATTATTCAGTGAATCTGGATCGTGTCCCGTTATAGGAATCAAAACTTTTACTACATTTTTGTTAAAATCACGTACAAGCCGACCTTTTTATTTTTTGATTATTTTTTTCCAACGCTAAAATGAGTGTTTATTAACATTCGTATGGTTCGATCATCAAAGAAATCATTCAAAAAAAATATTCAGTGAATCTGGATCGTGTTCCGTTATAGGAAGCAAAACTTTTACTACATTTTGTTAAAATCTCGTGCAAGCCGACCTTTTTATTTTTTGATTATTTTTTTCCAACACTAAAATGAGTGTTTATTAACATTTGTACGGTTCGATCGTCAAAGAAATCATTCAAAAAAATTATTCAGTGAATCTGGATCGTGTCCCGTTATTGGAAGCAACACTTTTACTACTTTTTTGTTAAAATCTCGTACAAGCCGACCTTTTTATTTTTTGATTATTTTTTTCTAACACTAAAATGAGTGTTTATTAACATTCGTACAGTTCGATCGTCAAAGAAATCATTCAAAAAAATTATTCAGTGAATATGGATCGTGTCCTGTTATTGAAAGCAACACTTTTACTACATATTTGTTAAAATCTCGTACAAGCCGACCTTTTTATTTTTGATTATTTTTTTCCCACACTAAAATGATTGTTTATTAATATTCGTACGGTTCGATCATCAAAGAAATCATTCAAAAAAATTATTCAGTGAATCTGGATCGTGTCCCGTTATAGGAATCAAAACTTTTACTAGATTTTTGTTAAAATCTCGTACAAGTCGACCTTTTTATTTTTTGATTATTTTTTTCCAACACTAAAATGATTGTTTATTAACATTCGTACGATTTGATCATCAAAGAAATCATTCAAAAAAATTATTCAGTGAATCTGGATCGTGTCCCGTTATAGGAATCAAAACTTTTACTAGATTTTTGTTAAAATCTCGTACAAGTCGACCTTTTTATTTTTTGATTATTTTTTTCCAACACTAAAATGATTGTTTATTAACATTCGTACGATTTGATCATCAAAGAAATCATTCAAAAAAATTATTCAGTGAATCTGGATCGTGTCCCGTTATAGGAATCAAAACTTTTACTAGATTTTTGTTAAAATCTCGTACAAGTCGACCTTTTTATTTTTTGATTATTTTTTTCCAACACTAAAATGATTGTTTATTAACATTCGTACGATTTGATCATCAAAGAAATCATTCAAAAAAAATTATTCAGTGAATCTGGATCGTATCTCGTTATAGAAAGCAAACCTTTTACTACATTTTTGTTAAAATCTCGTACAAGCCGACCTTTTTATTTTTTGATTATTTTTTTCCAACACTAAAAGGAGTGTTTATTAACATTTGTACGGTTCGATCGTCAAAGAAATCATTGAAAAAAATTATTCAGTGAATCTGGATCGTGTCCCGTTATAGGAATCAAAACTTTTACTACATTTTTGTTAAAATCACGTACAAGCCGACCTTTTTATTTTTTGATTATTTTTTTCCAACGCTAAAATGAGTGTTTATTAACATTCGTATGGTTCGATCATCAAAGAAATCATTCAAAAAAAATATTCAGTGAATCTGGATCGTGTTCCGTTATAGGAATCAAAACTTTTACTACATTTTTGTTAAAATCACGTACAAGCCGACCTTTTTATTTTTTGATTATTTTTTTCCAACGCTAAAATGAGTGTTTATTAACATTCGTATGGTTCGATCATCAAAGAAATCATTCAAAAAAAATATTCAGTGAATCTGGATCGTGTTCCGTTATAGGAAGCAAAACTTTTACTACATTTTGTTAAAATCTCGTGCAAGCCGACCTTTTTATTTTTTGATTATTTTTTTCCAACACTAAAATGAGTGTTTATTAACATTCGTACGGTTCGATCGTCAAAGAAATCATTCAAAAAAATTATTCAGTGAATCTGGATCGTGTTCCGTTATAGGAAGCAAAACTTTTACTACATTTTGTTAAAATCTCGTGCAAGCCGACCTTTTTATTTTTTGATTATTTTTTTCCAACACTAAAATGAGTGTTTATTAACATTCGTACGGTTCGATCGTCAAAGAAATCATTCAAAAAAATTATTCAGTGAATCTGGATCGTGTCCCGTTATTGGAAGCAACACTTTTACTACATGTTTGTTAAAACCTAAAATGTATCTCGTACAAACCTACTATTTTATTTTTTATTTATTTTTTCTCAACATTAAAATGAGTATGTACAATTATGTAAAATTTAAATTTTTAAAATTGAAATCAAATAAACTCTTATTCAAATTGAAATAAAATTAGAATTTTCAACAAATTATTTAAAAAATTAAAAAATTAAATGAAACCGTACATTGAAAAACCTAAAATGTTAAAGGCGGTCAAATTCCCGCTAACCCAAAATTTTCAGCATTTCATTTCCCCCTTCTCCCCCTTTAATCTCCCCCAAACTTTCTCTTGTCCACATATTATAAACTTGTTACCGATTGAATATTGTCCCACTCTCTCTCCTTCAATCTCTCATCCTCTCTCTCTGTCTCTCCCTCTTTCTCTGTGTCTCCTTCAATCTATGTCTCTCCCTCTCTCTCGTTCTCTCTCTTTAGTCTTTCCCCCCCTTTCTTTTCACCAAACACTCTCCACCTTCCCCTTTCTAAACCCACTCGATTAACCACTGCTGCTCTAAGCCCACTTGATTTCACTCAATTACATCCAATTAAAAACTCGATTACACTTGATTTCTTGATAATCCAATACACATTTTCTTGGCTTCAATTAATTACTCTTGAATTATATGTAATTATTTTGATTTTACAGGTGATTTTAGGGCTTTACATTTGGAGGTTTCATTCTAGGTCTTCTGATTTCGAAAATGCATTAAGGTAATTCATCTCCATGAAATGGTGTCTGTTTTTCATAAAATTCAATTTAACTAAGAGTGAGGGGGATTCATGTAGTGAACAGAAATAATATAGATGCCTTTTGCATACTAATAAGCATAATTCTCTTGAACTGCGAAATTTGTTTCATTTTTTGGATGTTGTTAGTTAATTGCTAAGCTTAAATATAAACGAGATAGCAGAAGCAAAGAGTAATATAATTTTAGCGGTTCTGTTTTTTAAATCTGTTTTATGAACAGATTTGAATTACACTATCGTTCTGTAAAAGTCTGGAACTAAGTGCATGTTCTTAAACCTTTTATTATTCTTTATTTGACAACATGCCATGATGTGTTATGAATCTGTAGGCTGCATATGGTGCAAATGGAAATGCGTATGCCCAGCCGCAAGTACAAACATCAGTTCCCGAAGCTGCTGCTTCTATGGTGCCTATCCTCCTGCATATACAATTCAGGTAACTAATTTTGCTGCAACTATGTATTGACATATGTGCATGAATTTTTGAGACTCAGAAGTCAAAGTGGTCTATACATACACCATTTTAAAGATAAATGGCACACTCCTCCATTTTCATTAACTTATAATCCTGCTTAGTAAAGCTTTCTTCTTTGGTCTCTAGTAATGTATCATGTCTCTTGTCTCTTAGCAGGCTTATCCCCAGCAGACTTATGTGCAAGCAGCTACACCAGCTACTTTGGCTCCAGCACCGCAACCTGCTGCTACGGTTGCCCCGCAAGCATATCGTGGCACCTATTATTGAACGTGCAAAATGTAGCTTATGGTTCTTCAGTTTGTAGCTTAGATTTTATCTTGTTATTGGGTCTTTCTGCGTCACCTGTGGTGAAAGATTTACTTGAGCAGGCAACTGTGTTGAAGTTGTTTGATTGACATCTTGTGTTGGCAGTTATTATGTTCATTAGTGTAGTGCAGGTTGGGGGAGTCCTGCTAAATTTATTAAGGTAACTAAATTTCTGGTAACTAAACCAGAAAGTTTGTGAATTTGGAATAACCATTCGAGCCATCGAAAATATACTGTACACAACTTGTTCACCGCTTTTTACTGATGTGCCATCCGGAAACACATCATCCTCTAAAACTTGTTTCAAATCAAACGGAACAGGGGGATAAAGTCGTAGTGATTCGGATAATGCTGCTTGTAGATACACCATTTTGTTTAGCTCTTCTGTTGTAAAGACAATGCTACTATTTTTTACTTCTTTTACGATAGTTTTGTGGCGAAGACTGATGATTTCATGAATTTCTTGCAGGATTTTTTTTTCGACTTGTGGGTTTAGAGATACTAACCAGAAAAACCAAGCTAATCCCACTGAGCTGGTGTCTCTCCCTGCTAATATAAAGCTTATGCAAAAATCTTCTAACAATTTATCTGAAAAATAACCATTTTTACCTCCCTTTTCCAAGTTTATGAGCCTTGACAATATATCAGATTTTTCATCCAAATTAATATTCTCATGTTGCGCTAATTCTTTCTTCCTCTCTTGCACCGTCTTCTCCGCAAAATCATGCACAATTTTTGCTGATTCCTTAAGCCTTTTCTCACACCCCAAGTCCAAGAACTTCAAACCCTTCCACACAAATGGAGGCATCATGAATCTGCATAAAGTTGATTCAGTGGCTTCCTCGAAAGCTTTAGCAAACGGAACATCTGGCAGTCCAATCGACATGCACCCCGGATCGACACCAAAGGCTGCTACACAAATATTATCAAATGTATATCGAAGCAACATTTCTTGTAAATCAAAGCAAACCTTGGACTCCACCAAATTTTCCAGCAGTTTCAAAAGCTTGTTGTGCACCAAATCTTGCATGCTTTGTGTCGAATACTCAACAAATCGTACAGAATGCATAACAGTAGCTGCAACTTGTCTTTGATATTTCCAAGTTTGATCATCAGCATTGAAAATACCTTCACCAAGCAACTCAGAGAATCTTTCCCTATAGTATTTCCCTTTGGGAAAATTGTTAAAGTTGGACTTCAACATGTATTCTATCTTTACAGGATCAGTTGTCACAATACCGCGAGTTCCATCAAAGGTGATGGGAAGTCTAAGTGCTTTGGGTTTGTCAACTTCTATAATGCTGATTCTGCTGCTAATTCCATTAAAGCTCTTAATGGAAAGATAATTGATAGAATTAAGTGGTATGTTGGTGAAGCACAAAAAAGGCCTGACAGGGAACATCAACTATGAGAAAAGTGTGAATACCACCGACGAGGCACACGGGCCAACTAGAGACCAATCAATGGTCAGGAAGTATATTCCGTGGTGGATATTCTAACACTCTGATGCAGCAGCAGCAGTAGCAGCCAGGGCCTTCCATTCGTTCTCAAACTACAAACACAACATCTGGCAGTTTTTTCGGAGCTACAGACCAGCTTTTCAGTGGGAGCTTTGCTGGTGGCCAGAAGACAAGGCTCCCATTTTGTATTGATTAGTTTTGTTGTTTATGGGATTATTATATGTACAAACGGTATACTGCAAAATTTTCATTGTTAGTGTTGCAATTGCTATAGTTACTAATGTTGCAATATTCCACCATAATGTGTCAATGGGTGCCACGTCTAGGGTCCCAAACAACAATGGAAATATTCCACCATAATGTTGTGTGATTTTAGTTCAGACAAGTGTTTATTCAATTAAAACTATTGTGTGATTTCCTTTCAGACAAGTGTTTATTCAATTAACACCATTGTGTGATTTCCTTTCAGACAAGTGTTTATTCAATTACAACCATTGTGTGATTTCCTTTCAGACAAGTGTTTATTCAATTAAAACGATTGTGTGATTTGTTTTTAGACAAGTGTTACTTCAATTAAAACCATTGTGTAGCATCCCAAACAACAACGGTTTCTAAACCATTGTGTTGTTGTTTCTGGATATTAGACAACGGCGTCTAGAGATGATACCGTTGTCTCTCGCTCTAACACACAACAGTTTTCATACCGTTGTCTGAGGTGCGTATCAGACGACACCCCGATAGACAACGGGGTTTGCAGGTATCAGACAACGGATAAAATCCGTTGTTAGACTTGAAATTCCTTGTAGTGAATTGAATGTTACCTCCATCCAGGAATGTATACTGATTGCACTGATCAGTATACTTGCCAGCCCATTGGCAAACATTCTTACAATCGGGTTTTGCCGAAGCTTCTTAAATCTGTAGGTTTGGTTTAAGACTTGTTTTACGAGTACAGGATCAGTAATCAACAATCTAGGAGTTGGTCCGAACCATATGTAACTATTCTCCCCTGCAAGACAAACCATTTTAGCCTAAAACCCATCTAGAAATCAGTTGTTACACTAGTAAAAATCAACACTTCAGATAACGCACATCAGCAGCTTCACACTCTATAATACCTAAAGCAGTGGATTATATAAACAGACGTTTATGAATAGTTTGTAACTTCTATTTTGAAAAAAGGTTTGTGTTCCGAACATTTGTTAAACACCTCCATAAACATTTGTGAAGCTGAGTAGCTATAATTTGTCTAACTCGAAATCTAATTTGAACTTCACACATTTTATTACTCAAATCGGAACAACTTTTGAAAGAGCTACCGCTAACTACTTAAATAGATAAGCAACAAAGAGGACCTGAAAAGGACATTGACCAATGTAATTAAGTTTAATGGATCACATATGTTACCATATTTGTTGATCGTTTGATGAATGAAGGGTATGGCACGCGTCGCAACATCATCTGAAAGATCCATAGGCCTCGACATTGCTTTCTTATTCAACTCCGAGTTTTCTTTTACATCTCCATACAAGAATCGGTAGGAGTTTCCTTTCAGCCCTTGTTCTCTCAGGCAGTTTTCGATTTTCCGTGGTCTAACCCACACAAAATTCCAAACCCTCCATGTTACAGACAAAGCAACAAAGAAAAGGATAATTGTTATGAGGAATAGTACTATTGTATCCATTACTAGGAAAAAGGATCAAAATAATATAAACAGTAAGAAAAAGCTTTGTGTTGAGAGTGATCTTGTTATAGGGTAGAAGCATACATTTATAGTAAGCATGATATATATATTGGTACATGGGGGTAGTGGACTAGGTACTAGGTAAAAAATTAATGTAAATATTTATGTTTAACTGAATATGGTTGCACTTTGTGACGTCAGTGTAGAACCTGATATTTTTAACTAGTTATGATATTTGTACAAGGTATACGTGGTACTTAAAAGGATGAATCTGTTTTAGGTGATGAGGTGTTCCTTGAGAAATACAATAAATGTATTTACATGGCTGATGTCTCGTGACAGGAGTATAACAACTTGATAACTCTCAAGTAGGGTTTTGTTGCAGAACAGCCTGAGACTCTCTTCATACTTGGAACTTGGACAATCAGCTGATTGTTTCTAGGCTGGTAGTCGGTCTTAAATGGATAACCTGATCCCTTTTTTACTTCCTTCTTAAGAAAAGGCTCTTAAGTTAAGAAGGCCGAGCACGCAGGAAACGAAAAACCACTTATCAATTGTAAAACTAGATGTGCCTTGACACAAATCGGATCACACATGCAGTTATCACATTTTTGTTCATATAATTTGCCTAGTACACGGATAAAACTCTTAGCTGTTAAATGCCGAAATCCAAAAAAAAAGCATGAAGCTATGTTGGTCCGATTCTGTTGGTCATTCATGTCCTCATACTCTAGCTGTTTAAATTAATCAAGCATCGCACCTCTCTCCTAGTGTCGCCGTTTAAATTAATCAAGCATCGCACCTGTGATATTCCCTAATTTTTGTAACGTAAACGTATCTCAATAAATAATAATTTTATGAATTTAGGGAAAAAAAGATATGTAATTACTCTATGTGCGAATTGGAAAATGAATAAGTTGAAATTATATTATTATTGTACTATGAAAATGAGTGAATGGAAATGATCACGGATTTTAAAGATTCTCGAGTATGGACTCTAAAAGTTTTTCGATTTAAATTGAGTCCCTATTGTAATGGATGTAACAGCCCCAGATCCGGCGTCGGGAACCTGGTCGTTACGGTCTTATATTCCATAAACAATACTTGCACTTGAATCAAAATAAATAAATAGCATGCTATGACCCCACAATGATACCACATCATACACAACCAGTCATAGTCCCAGAGATGAAATTGAAATAAGTCTCTACTTACAGGATCCACAAGTTATAAGTTATTACAAATCCAAAATGATTACAAAATAAGTTTAATAGTTTCTTGCCGTTGATTAACATAAGTCATACATATAAATAAGTCTGATACATAAAAGCTACCAGTCTAGCTTACTGGCTGCTCCAACCTCAGCAATGGCGGCTATGACATTAGCGGGTAACCCTCTAACGGCTGTCACCTGCTTACATTGGGTGTGACTTGTGACGCCCCCAAATCCGAGGTCAAAGATTCAGGTCGTCACATCACCATCCAACCATATCATACCTGTATTAACTTTACAACTTAGCAATACATCCATCCAGACCTCAATCTTACGCACAAACAAGTTAGAGCCTCAGAAACGATAATCAAAAGTAACACTAAATATTACAATTCATCTGTAGAATCCAGAGTCTTACGCACTTCCACTTATACAACTATACTTGAAGACAAGTCTTACTATTACAGTTGAAAACCTATCAGACTTACTCTGTAGTATTTATCTGGAACTAAATCATCTCCAGGGTAAATCTTCTACTCCTCTTCTGCTGGTGCGGAGTTAACCAACCAAATTCTTCTCTTTCTGAAAAGTTTTTATAAAGCAAGAATGAGCTACATAATGCTCAGCAAGTTCACCATTTTGAAAAATAATAATGTGGTTTATTTCGAAAACATTCCCAACTGTATGGGTATATATCTCAGATTTCAAAACGTAACTGGACAATATATATGTCCGAGTTTGAATAAAACATCTACACACACTAAGGAGCTTTAAGAATAACACATGAACCCTTTATAAGGTTCCCATTTCAATATATCGCAAGTTTGAAAATATATACATATGAGTATATCATTTTCGACAAAACACTCTACTGTTAACATACTGTACAGGGAATACATCATTGCAAAACCTCTTTCCTTCCATTAGCTTAGAAGGTTACTCATTCAAAAACATTTCATTCTTTGAAATAATTGCAAGAGTGCACTAACACGTGCCAATCTTTATAGAAAATCTTGCAGTTCTAGATACTGCACGATGTCAATATTTTTCTTATCAAAAACCACACTATCGGCAACTTGGCACTTAGGCCCAAGAAGCAGTGTCTGAGTATTTTTCCAAAGTGGAGGATGGGACTTGAAGAAAACATAAAACCTGACAGAGATTGACGATGATCAGTCGCCACATCCAAGTCCAATAATCCGCGGGTCTTCTCTACCGGTAGAAGGATAGAAACTACATCCGTAACTATCCTCGGGTGAAAACTACATCCGTAATCACCCTCGATGAAAACTACATCCGCAATCATCCTTCGGCAACACCTGGGCCGGAATAATAATTGATGGACCGCCTGGCTCACGGCCGCTTACACATCCCGGGAATCGTTCGTCAACGATTCCCACACCTGCCAGAGTCCCTTTTTTTTTTCTTGTCAAAAATCATTTTGATAGAAAATTCGAGTTGTTGAAGTTCGACCTCAGTCGACCGATAATTCTTGAAAAGTGTACAAGAAGCAAAACCTGACTGGGGGTTTTCGAAAATTTTTTTTTGGGTTCGAAAGAGTTCGAGTTTGAAAACGGTGAAGGTATCTTGGATTAGTTTTGTCTTTAAACTAATGAACAATAATTAATAAATGATATTTTGAGATTTAATATAAACAATTAATAAAATAATTATTTAATTAAAATAAGCTTTTAATCCAAGATAGATATTTTTGAGTATTTATAATAATGTAAAAATAATAAATACTTAAGTATACGATACTTCCCGAATGACCCTTCGGGTTTTCGCAATTTAATCACGATATAATAATATACCGCTCTCCGGTCAATAGTATATTTGGATCACTATGACCTCTATTGCTAGAGTCGTTGTCCGAAGGAAACACTTTCATTCTAAGTTCAAGGGTGTACAACACATATGCATAAATCTCAAACTTCAACATAATCTCGTAAAGCATAAGCATATAATACATTTGGAAGCTACAAACACAACAGTGAAAATCCTTATATATATAAGTTTTGAAAAGTAAACTTGCATAGGTAGAATCAGGAACATAATATTTTGAAAATAAATGCTTAGGGTTGGAAAACTTGCCTTGGGAAGGTTGGGGTGGTTGGGCTCGTGGAGTGGAGCGACAATCTATAAATATCCAATATTCGCTCGTTAGTATCTTAGCAACACCACTTAATCATAATGTTTTAAAGAATACAAGACCATCTTAGCGACTCCACCATTTGACCCACTAACCCTCCTATATGACCATGTCATCACATTATCACATTCTTTACACATTCGACTCAAATCTATTCCTCAAAGTCGAAACCCAAGTGTATACTCTTAAAACTACTTTAAACTAATCTCCTAAGTGGTTTTTCACTTGCGCACACCTCCTTCTAACATTTTTATAAAATTTAAAAATTTAAATTTTAATCAGATTCTTCTTGGGTAGCCTTCCTTACTGTAAGACCTAGCTATTTTAAATTTTTCACAATGTTTGCAGAAAGTTTGAGGGTCCAAAGACAGTTCACAAACAGACCATACAGTGCAGTCCGGATTTCAGAACCACTCCTCACTCTTCTGGTCATAACTCAAAATCTACACATCACCTAGTCATGAACTTTATATTTCTGGAAATTACATTCAAATACCTTTCTAACCATGGGTATTAGACCCTCGGGAGACAAGTTTTAGTGGTTCAAAAGTCCACTGCAAGGCAGTACATACTCCCAGACTTTTTACTCAGCACACATCTTTACTTAATCCTTCAAGAACTCAACTTATACATCATATCTACCATTAAAACCACCAAGTCTCATCTCTATAACATACATGGGGTCACATACTCTAAGCACAAGCTTTAAAATCACATCAACCACATATAACCTCAAGATTTTCATCATCCATAACTCATATAACCAAGATATCAACTAAAACTCTTAGATATAACATTGTAAACCATAAACAATCCATGACTAAGAGTGGTTAGAGTTTTATACCTTCCTTGATGTGTGTAATAGCTTTCTAAACCTTGTATAATCCTTGTATAGCCTTGGGTAAGCTTGAATGATCAAAAGAAATGAAGAAAACAAAGTTAGTAATTCGGATTTATTAGAACCCGACTGAAAGATCATGGAAAACGAGGCTTCTAAATGAGAGTTGTAGAGCATCTTCACAGCTTTCTAACCATATAAAGAACACGAAATTCCATTGAGTAATGAAGGAGATACGTCCGATTGAAAATCGTCCCAGAAACTGTCAAGCACCAGGACAGTTTGCTTCTTCAAATTGGGGATTTTCTTTGAGGGTTGGTTCTACTGGACAGCTTGTGGAGAAATGGAGAGATGGAGTTTTCTTTGTGTTTTGTTATGGGTAATGACTTAATACATGTAATATCTATCTATATTTGGATGCATCTTCTTGTAATGTGTTGTCAACACCTCATTGGCTCACTTGGATTTCCTTATCCACAACAATTGCAACAAAGTCCTAATCTTTTGTTTCTTTCATATTAGTCCCTTAGTTTGTTTCCTTTTCCAACAATTTGATTTCCTTGTTGTCTCGTGAATAAAATTAATACGTTACAACTTATACTTTGCATATTATTGCTCTAATATGGCACAATACCTCGAATGAAAATTAATTCCAACATCCCTTGTTTATTTCTCTTTATCTCAGAAAACGTTCTCCCGATTTCTCAAGCATTCTCTATTTCTCAATTCTAGGAGTTTATTCTCAATCCTCTTTCTTTCTCATAATATATCATTCCTTGGACTCTTAATATACCATATCCTTAATCCATGATTCCTTCGCTCAATCGCTTAATCTCATTGTAAAGTTTCATCGGTTTCTAGAACGTTTGTTTCACTTCCTCAGTGGTTTTCGTTCCAAATTCTCAAATCACTTATAATAAAATTCCAAAATATTAACTCCTCAATTCCTCAAATTAAATATCTCATTTCTTGATATTACTGATATATAATTCACTGCTCGGTCAAATATTACACGAAAATAGAATTTGGAATTTTTGAATTTCGATCGCATTTACATACACTTATTTACTCCGTACATTACTAGTATAACTTCGGAATATCCACACTACGTCTCGTACATAGGTGGCATGAAAAATTTTCTTAATCCTAAAAATCACTATTCATCCACCAAATCACTATTTATTGATGCACTTCATCATAATAGGAAAAGTTTTAATTCTACCAAAATTTTGGGTTCTTACAGTCTCCCCTCCTTAAAAGGATTCCGTCCCGGAATCAGTTTAGGAATCACTGGGGTTACTCCTTCTTTGTTTCACTCTTTCAACTTCCAGGTGGATCCTTCCACATCTTGATTTTCTCACAATTCTTTATTAGTTTGAAAACCTTGTTCCTCAGCACTTGTTCTTCTCTATCCATGATTTCCACGGGTTGCTCCACATAGGTCAAGTCTGGTTGTAGGTCCACTTGGTCATACTCTATCACATGCCGAAAGTCCGTATGGTAGGGTCGTTGCATGGACATATGAAACACATTATGAATTTGCTGCAAGCTTGGGGGCAAGGCTTACTCGTAGGCTAACTTCCTGATACGCCTCAAAATCTCAAAAGGTCCAATAAACCTCAGACTTAGCTTCCCTTCCTTACCAAATCGCATCAATCCTTTCCAGGGATACCTTTAGCATCAAGAAGTCTCCCACCTCATACTCCTTTGATATCTCACAAAATTTGACCATTCGAAATAATGGGTTTCGTAAAAAAAACTAATGACTTTTACATACACTCGTCTGCACAGTAAAGACGTAATATGAATTCGAAATCTTCATTTAATAATTCGTACATCTCGTGATCGCAAAGATTTCTCATCCACCCATAAAATTTGGGTTATTGTAGTCTCCTCTCCTTAAAAGGATTCTATCTTAAGAACCTAAGGAAAATAGTTGTGGATACAATTCCAACTTTACCCTTCCCAACTCTCAGGTTGACACTTCAACCCTTTTGTTCTCTTACCTTGATCTTACCAACGCTTTAGTGTTGCTTCTCAACGCATGCTCTCCTCGACCTGTATTCCTTATCGGTTGTTCTATGAATGAAAATTTCTATCCCACTACTTATACGTTCCTCTTCTACCTTGTTCATCGTATCCGTGTTGAGTCCTTGTATCATTGGGCCGTGAATACTTTGTGGTCGTATTCTATAATCTGAGACAACGTCAATACGCACGGTATTCCTCATTTTCCTTGGCTTGATTAGCACGTATGTGTTGCCTCCCGTCAGTCGTTACCACTTGCTATGGATACTATATAGTCTTCGGTATACGTCGAACCAGTTCAGCTACTATATCCCTCGTTCATTGACTTCTTCGTAACGCAAGAAAAGCGAAACTTCTTCTTTCGTAGTACGCTTTACAAGAGACGTCCTTACGTTCGCATGGTGACGATCGTGATAACAACATTCGTTTCATGGATAAGTTTTTATTCTCGACTGCCCCGTGAAATCTAAGGCACGACACTAAATATAAATTCGATCGTCTGGATAATTCTTCTTCCCTGTCCGTCAGCCACAGATCAAATTAGTACATACGCTCAATCTCTTTATTAATTATACTTGAAAGCACCTTCAATATTCGAAGTTTAACCTTAAGTCTCTATCTGACGTAATCACTACAGAAGTTTTGTATTGCACCACCATCTCTTCCGTATATAAATCGATAATCTTCTAAATGGAAAGTCTCTCGTAGGTAAATCACTTGGTCCAGCAATTATAAATCAACTAGGGCCATCTCTTGGCTCGGTCTTCGGCGACCTACTCATGATATTCATTATAATTCTGTCCACGTTCAAGATTTTCTACGGGCGGAATTGATCCACTAGATCTCTATCATTTTGTTTTTGACATGTTGCGTTTGTACTTAATAGTTTGCCAATACCATTCTTCATATCCGTTTGCCAAACATTCTCTTAATTCTCTGTACATCTTTGTCCTTCCCCATAATTTAGTCATTTTCCTCTAACATTATTCTTTATTGTATATACTCTATTTTCTTGGTCAATACTCACTGAATTCCAATTTTGAATAATCCCTTCTATAGGTATCGGCCACCACACTAGCCTTTCCTGGGAAATAACAAATTTCTCCATTATACTCCCTACTCCCTTTCGTCACCTTCTCTTTCTTATGTTTAGTTCTAATATGAAGATATACTTATGGCACTTGTGGAAAACTTTCACACTTTTCTCATAAAGTTAACGTCTCAGTTTTATGCGTGAACGCCATCATGACTAATCCCAGACTCACGGTTAGTATATCCTATCCCGTAACCTTTATGTTGTTTAGAAGTATAGGCCATCATCCCCTTTCTACTGCATCAGCACACCTCTTAAACTCTTGAAAGACGCATCATCGTGACTCTCAAAGTCCTCTTCTCATTATAAAGTATAGCTAACAACGAGGTTGTTACTAATCTCTCATATCATTCTTAAAACTTTATTTATTAACCCACAAGGGCTTCTGACTCACTAGTCAATCCACATGATACTACCAGAATTTATAATGTTTATATTAATGTGAAATGCCAACTTTGGTGCAGTCCAGAGGTCGATCTTGAGTTGCTGAAACCTTCTCTTTAACCTTGTTAGGTCCCGTAAGAGGGCTATATTAAGCTAGAAGGGGGGGTTGAATAGCTTAACTACCAATTTTAAAATTATTATGGCATTTTAAAATAATTTTCCCTTTTTTTAAAACTTTACCGAGTCGTTTATGCAGTTTATAAGTGTAGAAATAAAAGACAAGGAAAGAAAATACCACACAGGAGATTTTATCCTGGTTCGCGATGGCGCAACCCCTAATGGATTCGCTCACCCCTACTCCAGTCCCCGAGCTCCTCTCCGGACTCGAGATCTCTTCCACTATAAAGAGACTCCTTTATAGTAGGCGGAGAAGCCTTACACAACCTTACAAATATTTATCTTGATACGTAACTACCCGCTACTACCTCAAAATAAATGTAATACCCACAAGACTTGTCTTGGACCGTAACTCCCCGTTACTCCCTCAAAGTCGTTGTGAAACCTACACAACTTATCTTAGACAGCAACTCCCCGCTACTTCTTCAAAGTTGATGTAGAACCCTTGGTGTAGTCTTTGAATTCCTTGCTTTTTCCGGTCTTGGATCTTAGATGAAAGGTCTTGGGTCTTTCCTCTTCTTCACGGTGCAAAGGCCACTAACTCCCCGCTAGTGCCTAGGACTTGGGTCTTAGAACGAGAATCACCTCACTTCAACTTCACCTCACTGCAAAACTTAAAAAACAATATCTACGAAACAAACCGTAATATAAAAAGAGGTTTGGACTTAATATGTCCTAGGGTGACTATAATATTCTTACACGAATATTAATTATAATTAAGTTCAATAAGCCTTTATTTGCTTATGACTTTATGATACAATACTCCGTATATTGAGATTTAAATATATCTCGGAGTTTGTGAATGTTGATTATGTCCTTCAAGCTTGAAGGCTTATAAGGTTTATAATCGTATACTTTAGTTCGTCTTTTTTTTGTAAAGATCGAAGTATACACGAAATTACTTCTTTATTTGAAAATACGCCTATTTTCGAAGTAATGTATAAATCAAGTCCTTGATACGCTTTATAGCTTAAGGATCTTTGATAAACAACTTCTCGTTCGATATAGTCTTGTTATAGACTATTCGTAATTATATTTAAACGAGAGTGTTACAATTTTTACTTTAATAATTTGCACTTCAATATTAATTTGGCCAAATAAACACCACACACAAATATAACACCCACGTGCAGAAAAGTAGCTCGTTTTATCTATAGGACAAACCGAGGGCCGCTATTATGCGTTAAATTAGTGCGAAAAGTAAAATCACTCACAAGTGTGAGGACGAGTAAAAAAGATGCGGAAAGTAAAATCACTCACAAGTGTGAGGACGAGCAAAACAAAAGGTGCGGAAAGTAAAATCACTCACAAGTGTGAGGACGAGTAAAAAAGGTGCGGAACACTAGACGTGATAGAAGGGAAACAAATCACGTTTTAGCACAATTATATATATCACAATAATAAAATATTAATGGCCAAAGTAAGTGAGTTAAAGTTTTAATTAAGTGGTTTATAGATTCTTTTCCCTCGGAACACTAAGGTCATAGAAGGGAATCAAATCAAGCTCGATATAATAATTTTGACCGTCGTCAAATATAACCTCTTTTTGAGGTGTTGTAATATTTCGAATCGTTGTTCGAATATTAATCCTTGTACGGATTTTTATGGTCTCGTTTCGAGATCCGATATAAGAGCTTAATAAAGAAGATAAGATGAAGATATAGAGTTCTTATATGTATAAAAAAATATGGTCGGTTAAGACTCGGATATTGAAGCTAAAAATCACCACTTTTGGAGATCGTCGGAAAAAGTTCGCCGGAAAAATTCGCCGGAGGTTCGGCCAGATTTTAGCTTGTGGACGAACTTGGGCAGCCCTTCGGGAGGCCGGATGGTAGTGGTAGAGGAGCTTGCTTGGTGGGAGAGAGCTTGGTTGGATGAACTAAGCTTTATGGAACAAAAACCTTGTATATATTGTAAGTATATATAAAAGAGAGAAGGTTTTTGAGATGAAGTGGGTGTAGAGAGTGTTTGGATATATTTAGAGAGCTTCCACTTCAAAAATCCCAGCAAGTATTTGGCTTCTTGGCTTGGTAGAAATGGTTGGGGGTGGGGGTTTATTTATAGGAGGAGTTGGGTGGAAGGAAGTGTGGAGATTTAAAGTAAAAGGAGTGGTTTAGATGAAAAACACTTGGATTGATGAGGTGGAAAGTGGTTTTGTGTTTGTTGGGGGTGGTTTTGTGTTTCTTCCAAGTGGGTTTGGTAAAAAGAAACCAGCTGTGTTTGGGCTCTAATTAATTGTATCGTACTCGTATCAATTAACGATTAAATACGTAACATGTTTCGTTAATTAAATACCCGAAAAATACGAAAATACCCAATAAGTAATCCTAAAATTATGGAGCACTAAGAAATATTATAAAATGAAATTCTGGAAGTTTTGGTCAATTTTGGTCAACGTTGACTTGGTCAAACGTGGTCAACTATGGACCCACTACCTCGATTTTCGTGCCCGGACCAAAATTCTCAGAAAATTACGAAAATTTTATCATGCATAGAAAATAACATTTAAGTGATTAATCTCAAGTTTCAAGTCATTCTAGCAAGTGGAAGTATTTTATTTGGATTTAATATGATTAAATCAGCTTTCGGTTCCGAATAAAATACGATTGGTCTTTCTATGAAATAGATGCATCTTTTGACCAATATTTTGACTTGAATAAATACTTAGAATATATTTCCTAATATATAAAATATATTGAGAGTGTAGGAAATATTTTTGAGTATTTAAACTAATTTTTCTCCGAAACTGAAATAAATTTTAGATATGGGAGAAAAATTACTTTAAATATTTCTGGCACGAGATAAAAATGAGTGTTAATATTCTACCACTAAACATTAATATTCTTGAGGATAAAAACATTTTGAGTGCGAAGCGGAATATTTTTAAATAAGAACTTATCGTTTTTAAATATAGCACGAGTTCTCTAAAGAATATTAATCCTCGAATATTCTTTGTTTAAGCCTGTCGCCTTATCAATTTTGCAATGGAGATCTAAAAAATATTAATTATCAATATTTCTTTTTCGATCTTATTGCCTTGGTGTAGAGATATATTCCATAAAAATATAATTGTAATTTTTCGCAATAATGGAATATCTCTTATAATTAAAAATAGATATTGGTAGAATTTGACTTTTGACTTTTGACGGAATCAATTAAATTAATGACCTAGTGAAGAGGATAACTAAGTGTAATTAAATTTTATGTTAAATTGTACAAATACCAAAATAAATAATATATCAAATATATCCTTTCAATCTTCCCCTTTTTGGTATTTGCCAAACAAAACATAAAATTTTAAAAATTACCCGTGTGTGCTTCCCCTTAGTGTATGCATGAATTTAAAAAATATTTTAGACTCGATTCGAAGCATGCGATAACTTTTATTCTCCACTAATTTATTCCTGCACAACAACTTATGAGACGAATAAATAATGTTAGGCATAATTCATATAAGAAATTTTGAAAATTTTAAATTAGGGGGTTCTAATTTTCTCTTCCCCTCTTTGTTTGGTATAAATCCAAAAAAGATTTCGAATTTCCTCTTCCCTTTTTTGAACATTTCGGTTAAGACCAATTTAATTGGTTCAATACTGAATGATTTTTCTTCCCCTTATTTCTCTTCTTTAATGTAAGCTTTTGTAATTTTTGATGTATTTACCAAAAATTTTGCTTCTCCTTGGAATAAGATTCGTTTTGAATCAATATCATTTGCATCTTCTTTATCTCTTCCCCTTTTTGTAGCAGATGTTCTATTTTTGTAATTTTGAAGTATTACCGAAAAATATCATTTACATTCGGTGTATTACCGAAAAATAGTGCTTCCCATTGGGATAAGTTCTTTCCCTTTCTTTTCTATTTCTTCGTTTCTTTTTATCAGAAACGTTTGTTTATTTTCGAGAATTCTTTTGGGAAGTTACTCAGAAATATTTATATGATTCTTTTTCGAATCATTCTTGTGTTGATCTAAGTTGCTCGTTCTTTGGCAATCTTGATTCATACATGAATATTTAAATTCAGATTCAATAATAAGTCATTCAATCTTTATCAAGTGATATTCAGTCTATAACGTTTTTGAAGAACGTTTAGTACAACATCTTGATAAATGTTCGGTATATAATCAGTACAATCAATATCAGAAATCATTCAGATTTACAACTGTATGTATTTATCTTTACAATGTAATCTAAACAATCATACTGACTACATATATTGTACTCTTCTTTGAACTGTAATTCCATATAAGACTGCTGTGAGCTTATAGTGGTCAGTTCTTTAAATCAAAATCTGCAAATACACCATACGATCAAGCTACAGTTTATAGTAAAAGAATCTGTCGATAGAGCAAAGAGTTCGTTCAATATTCTTTTACTAGATTTAACTATCTATCTCAAGAGAGGAATCAGGAACATGCAATATTTTATTATTAGATTAAATCGCATGCATGCCATGTCAATGATATCCTTAGATGTATATGATAAGTGCATAGATAATAAATTAGTCAATGCAAGTTCTATATACATTCAAAAAGTTCCAGGATAATCAGTGTGGTTCACTGATTATGAGGAACTACCTGCAGAAGTTTTATTCTAACTCAAAGACAACCCCTTTGGGTGAAACAACAACAACATCATACCAGAAGCAAAACAGATTTAAACATCAATCAGAATTAAAGGACATGTTGCAAACTATAACAAAACGGCATAGAGAATCACAGAACATGTAGTCAAGTAGCAGGATGAATCACAAAAAGTTCAGCAGAAACGACACCAAGATCTTCACCTAGATCAGGCAAGGAAGCATATATCTTCTCCATATCATCATCATTACCAATAGCACAAAGTTCACCAACCAACTTAGTCTCAGTGTCTTTAGCAGGTTCAACAATAGCATTCTCAATCATTTTACCCTTATCCTTATAATTCTTTCCCTCTAGATACTCAACCCTATTGTTAAGTTCAAAATTTGACTCTTTAAGGATGTCAATTTCCAAACTTAGCTTATTGACCTCTTCTCTAAGAATAGCGTAAACATCAGTTTTAGGAGCAAGTGAGGGTATGACAACCTTGTTTGGGTGGCTAGTTTGACAGTTCTTAAGAGAAAGCTTAGGTTGAGTAAGACCATCTATAGCACAAAACTCCATTTTATTAAGATGCATCCTAGACATATGCACATAATGGATTTCAAAAATAGAGGTTAATAGCAAACCAAATGGCATGTAATCAGTGTTGTAAGCATTTATCATGTTGAGCACAAACACATAACTGACATTGAAGTCTATGGTATTGGACACTATCTTAAACATGACTTTTAAGTCAAAAAAGTCAAAGAAATTATCATGTTTGGGTTTTGGAAAAACATTTTCCCTAAGAATTATAGCCAGTTGTTGGAATCTAGGTAGAAAATGTCTAAAGTGGACAGCAAATTCTCTAGCACACAGCCCCTCAGGCACATCCTCTTCACAAAATAGACCGAGAAACAATTCATACTCACTTTGGTTAAACACAAACTTATCAAAGATGTTAACACAAGGAAGGTCAGACAATTTATCTCCTAACCTAAGGGACTTGCAAAGCACATATGATCAACATGGATGTTTTTACCATTCACAAAAGAACTCAGATAGAACACCCCATTAACTCTTTGTTGTACCTCCATATTAGTATAGTATTCAGCAATCAGATGAGTGTAGTAGTTTTGACCCCTATAAAACACAAAATTTTCCCATTTGACACTAGTGAACATGCTGTGAACATCACCACCTTGTGGAACATACACCATCATTCCAGGTTGGTTATTTTTGAGCATCCTATTGAGTTTACCAGTATTGGCAAGTCTCACTAGGGTAGGGCTTGGGGGTTTGATGTTTGTTCTTGCTTTGTGGGAGTTAACAGATTTCTCAGAATTTGGCATGGCTTGAAAAGCAAAGTTAGGGTTAGGGTTTCTAAAAGTTGGAAGTTTGCTTCCATGTGAGAAGTATGCAAACTCATTTAGATGTGAAGGTTCTTGTTTTATTTTCTTGTGATAGTGTTCTTTGGAATTATCAGGGTGACAGTATTGTGTGAAGGGAGCATAGAGAGAGTGGTTGAAATTTTTCTTACTCATGGTTGGAAACAGAGGAAGGAGAGTAAGATTTTTGGCTTTAGGGTTGGGATGCAATGGTGTAAATTCCATAAGGAGTGCAGAAGTGTGTGATTGTTATGGATGCATATGTATATTTATAAGCAATTAGCAAGGATAAGATTTAACTCAAGTATGCAAAAGATTTCATGTAATCCCACTAGTGATGCAGTTCAAAAACTCTATAGTGTTTTCATTAAATGAGTTACAAAGCATGCATATAAGAATATAAGATTTTATGCAAATTGACAGAAATGCTTCATGTCAGATGATATCTCTTTAGTAGCTCAATGAATGAAATGTTAAGTGCAAATCCGGATGCAAGCATGCACAAGAGACAGACTCATGCAAGGTGTTTTTCTATACATGCATGTATATATATATATATATATATATAATGACTCAAGATAGTACCTTGAATAGTGTTTGGCAACTTGACTCTTGACAAATATAGGTGAATTTATATGCAGAAAATTTTGATGTTAAAAACTTGGGCAAGTGCAGGATATATATGACAAATTTAGCATACAAATGCAGGGGACACATGGCTGACTCTACTAAAAGGATTTTTCCAAAAGCAACTTGGTGAATCCTAAAAGTCCAACTGAGGTCATCTTTAATTAATGCCATGCTACCACTTTTAGTACTATAAGAATATATTAAAGACTCAAGGTTCCATATATTATATATGATTGATTGACAGTGACTCTGCACAACAGACAAACAGACTATATTGCATTTAAGGAGTACAGATTATGTTTGATAAATGCACACAGGAATTTCCATACCACTCAGATATGCACAACGCATAGAATACAATAATGGTTTTACATATCACTCTGATTGAATAAATATAAGAAATGAATCCTAAATTTTTTTAAGTGGCCGTTATCATCCCAGTGTCCAGATACTGGGGTTCTCAAGAGGATCCCCAGCCAGGTCTTTGGATGAGGGCAGGTGTGTGAGTGTGTATACATGTATTTAGTTACTAGCTATCAAACCATAATTAACAAAATCTAACCAGTACACACTATTTGCACTAAATAGTCAAGCATCAATTAGATATCACATAAAAATACAGAATTCAAGTTCATCAATAAATAAAAATTGCAGTCACCTCAAATAAGTAACTAAGATAAACCATCTCCATTTCTTAAACTCTCACTGTATCAACAAGGTTCAATCAATTTATATAGTTCCAAGAGATTATATCCAAGTCAAGTTGCACATATTAGACACAGAGTTCAGACATAGCAGTTATAGATAATATCACAGTCAAACTTGACTATTCAGTAGCCAAGAGGAGATCCCTGTGAACTTCTGTATACATGAAATTTCAAGTGAATTAAGTTGACTAATCCACCACTTACATCATAATTTCTTATCAGAGACAGCTACACTAGAACACAGTACAGGACCAAGCAATTGACCAAGTCCCACAATAGATGCCAGTTTACAAAATATCTTAGTCCACTCACATAACTCCATCAGATGTTATAAATCATTTTAAAAACGTAACTTGTGTTACCAAGTCAGAGATATAAACTTAATAAATCAAACTTATTTCTATATTCGAATCCCATTTAATCAAATAAAAATCATATCAATACTTTGAATACTTTAGGTAGCCATACAGACCTCACACAGTTCAACACATCACAGAGAGATTCAAATACGAGCTCATGTAGAGATGCTACATCAATAACTACGAAAGTTCAAGTAAATGTAAGCACACATATTTAATATAGAACACACAGGTTTCTGAGATTAAACGAATTTATACCGTTGCTCGAGGCCTCGTAGTCTTCTCGAGTACTTACCGATCCATAACTCGTCAAGAACTAAGTTGACTCACCGAGTCGACTCACTGAGTCGAGAACGATTCCGCCGATTTACGTTGTTTCGAAGCTTGATCTGAAGCTATTTATCATAGCTAAGCCTTGATCTTTTGTTAACTTCATCTTCCCTGCACAAAAATCTCGAAGATCGAATTAGGGCTTTGAAAAACTTGAAGATAAACTGAATTTGTGCATTTGTGTGTGTATATATGGTGTATATATGTATATATTTGTCGATTTTGATCCATAAATCGATATCAATTGAAGTGATAACGACTTGATTTTCAAAATCATTTCATTCTAACCTAACTCAACTGCGATTCATATCGATTCTTGGATTAATCGATATAAACAATGATAGATAGACTCGATTTAGTGTTTAGACACTCTAATTTAGAAGAAAATTAGGGTTTAGATCGCGAGATTTGAAAACGCGGCGAGAGAGAGAGAGATTAGGGTTTGTGAGAGAGACGAGAGCTCTGCGGCTGAACAGTATACACACACAAATGAAAATTGTGTGTTTGGATAGTATATATATTTTCTGAATAAACGGCCGAGATTGAATCATCCTTATAACGAACGGTCCAGATCGTAGGGTTTAGTGGATTGGACTGGGTCAGCTGAGTTGGGCTGGGCCAAAAAAATACATGGACTGGGTCAAGAATATATTATTAATCTGAAAATAATAAATATATTTTCGAAAATATTTTAATAATAATTATTACATATTAATATAATAATATCTTAAATATGATTAATTATACTAATGTTTTGATTCTTTGTATTTGAGATAAATGTCATTTATTTAGTATCTCAGAAATATTTCCGAAATTAATTTCGATAAATATTTACTCGAATAGTTCTCGATAAAACCCGATCGATAAAGTTTCATATGTTATCATTATCGATGAATCTGAGTTTTAGAGAAACAATTATCCCGAAGGATGTATAATTCGTGAGATGACTATAAATAATGATAATTTTTCTCACAAGAATATATAAATATTGATAATATTGATATATCAATGTAAACCATTATTTTGGAATTTCCAACATTCCTAAATCCAAACGGAGTTTAGTGAATCATTCGGAATTCAATGGTTTCGTGAATATGTCTGCGAGATTGTACTCAGTTTCTATATGAGTCAATTTTATATCGCCTTTATTGACATGATCACGTAAGAAATGATGTCTCACATCTATATGCTTAGATCTTGAGTGTAACACGGGATTTTTGCTAAGATCAATAGCACTCGTGTTATCGCATAAGATTGAGATCACATTAAATTTAGTATTATAGTCGGCTAATGTTTGCTTCATCCATAATATTTGAGCACAACATTTTGCGGCCGCTATATACTCCGCTTCCGTAGTTGAGATAGATACCGAATTTTGTTTCTTGGAAAACCAAGACACTAGGCATCCTCCCAGAAACTGACATGTACCACTTGTACTTTTTCTGTCGACTAAATGCCCGACATAGTCCGAATCAGAAAAGCATACTAAGTCAAATGGTACTTTTTTTGGATACCATAGACCTACGTTAGTGGTTCCTTTTAAATATCTCAATATCCGTTTTACCGCGGATAAATGAGATTCTTTTGGTGCTACTTGGAACTAGCACACTTACCAACACTATATTGAATATTGGGACGACTTGCGGTAATATATAGCAAGCTACCAATCATACCTCGATATTTCTTAGTGTCAACGGGTATTCCGTTGGAATCTTCTGTTAATTAATCAGAAGTAGACATATGAGTAGATATGGGTTTTGAATTTTCCATTTCAAATTTCTTGAGCATTTCTTTACAATATTTCGGTTGTGAAATATGTATGCCTTCATCCGATTGCCTTATTTGCAATCCTAAGAAGAAATTTAATTCACCCATCATACTCATTTCGAATTCTTTGCTCATATTATGAGAGAATTCTTTACATAGTGCATCATTGGTTGAACCAAAGATGATGTCATCTACGTATATTTGTACAAGCAAGATATCATCTTTTTCTTGTCTTGTAAATAATGTTTTATCGGCCATTCCCATTTTAAAGTTATTTTCTAATAGGAACTTGCTCAACCTTTCATACCAAGCTCTTGCAGCTTATTTTAAGCCGTATAGAGCTTTGTATAATTTGTATACATATTCCAGATGTGTGGCATCTTCAAAACCGGGAGGTTGTTTGACATAAACTTCTTCTTCGAATATCCCGTTTAAGAAGGCCGATTTGACATCCATTTGGTATACCTTGAAATCTTTATGACATGCGTATGCTAATAGCATTCGAATTGATTCGATTCGTGCTACGGGTGCATAAGTTTCATCAAAGTCTATCCCTTCCATTTGGGTATAGCCTTGAGCGACTAATCTCGTTTTATTTCTAACAACTGTTCTGTTTTCATCTAACTTGTTTCTAAATACCCATTTGGTTCCAATTATGGAAGTATCTTTGGGTTTTGGAACAAGTTCCCACACTTTGCTACGAGTGAATTGTAGTAATTCATCTTGCATTGCCGAGATCCAATCCTCGTCTAGCAAAGCTTCTTTAGCGATCTTAGGTTCTATTTGTGATAGAAAACTAAGATGATTCACAACGTTTTGTACTTGTGACCGCGTTTGAACTCCTTTATTCAAGTCTCCAAGAACATTATCTAGTGGATGACTTCTAATAATAGGAATTTATTTTGGAAGTTCTACTTCCGTTTCGGCTAATTCTAATGGATTTCTTGGGATGGGAGTTCCAAGATACATATTTTTGAATTGTCGAATAATATTTTCAGCATCGTCTTGTTCAACTTTTTCGTTTTCAACAAGATCTTTGTACTTAGATGATGGCTTTCTTTCATCAAATGCAACATTCATAGATTCTTCCACCACAAGTGTTTTAAGATTGAATACTCGATAGGCTTTGCTATTTGTAGAGTATCCAAGAAATATACCTTCATTTGATTTAGGATGAAATTTGGTAAGATAGTCTTTCGAGTTTAATATGAAGCATTTGCAACCAAATACTCGAAAGTAACTAAGCTTCGGTGTTTTGCCAAAATAAAGCTCATAAGGAGTCTTTTGAGATATTGGTCGTAACAAAACCCGATTAAGAATATGATAAGAAGTTGACATTGCTTCGGCCCAAAAATATTTAGGTCGACGATATTCATTAAGCATAGTGCTTGCCATTTCTTGTAATGTTCTATTTTTCCATTCTACAACTCCATTTGATTGTGGAGTGTATGGTGCGGAAAAATTATGTGTGATTCCAATTTCATCACAAAAGTTCGTAAAACTAGAATTCTCAAATTCTTTACCATGATCCGTCCGTATATAGATGATGGTACTATTTTGTTGATTTTGAATCTTTTTACATAGAGAAGAGAAAGATTCAAAAGCATCACTTTTTGATTTGAGAAATTCTGTCCACGTGAATCGTGAATAATCATCAACGATTACTAACGTGTATGAAAAACCTCCCAGACTTTGTATTGGAACCGGACCAATAAGATCCATGTGTAAAAGCTCGAGAAGTCTAGAGGTTGATACCATGAATTTAGCTTTGTGAGAGGCTCGAATTTGTTTTCCAATTTCGCAAGCTTCACAAGTATGATCATTTTGATAATTCAACTTTGGTATACCTCGAACATGATCTTTAGTTGATATATTTTTAATCAAATTCATGTTTGCATGTCCTAATCTTCGATGCCATAACCAAGGGTCATCAATTGTTGTGATTAGGCATACATTCTCATTCTTGCTCATGTCACATGTGTAGACATTTTTGTTTCGAGGGCAAGTGAGAATCAATTTCCAATCTTTATCCAAAATACAACAATGGGTAGTGTAGAAAATTACCTTGTAATCATTGTCGCAAAGTTGACTTATCGAGAGAAGATTGTACTTTAGTCCCGTGACTAGTTGTACATTTGAAATCTTGAAGCAACTATTCCCGATGTCTCTGATGCCGACAATGATCCCTTTACTACTATCTCCAAATGTGACACTCCCCGCAGTGACCTTTTTAATGTTGTTCAATAGTGACTCATTACCGGTCATGTGTCTCGAACAACCACTATCAAGGTACCACATGTCTTGTTTAGCGGCAAGACACACCTACAAAATAGATCAATTATATTTATAGGTACCCTTTTGTGTTGAGGGTCCTGGGGTTAGTCCATTATAAATAATATTCGATTTTGCATGATAAAATCTAGGTATAGAATAATCATTGTTAGGCATGTAGATATTTCTAGGTGCATGATGTCTAACATGATGTTGTGGATATCTAGCATTATCATAAAATCTAGAATTAACATGATGCATATTATTTCTAGCATTTGCAAAGTATGGAGTATTTTGAGGATAGAAATCACGAATGGGAGCATGTTGATTTCTAGATGCATACCTACTAGCATTGTTATAGTGCATTGTGTTTCTATTTTGAGACATAATAGGTTGTTGAAACCTTTGTTGCTTTTGACCATTATAGGCAACTTTGTTAAATGGTACTTGTTTTTCAACCTTCTTGTATGGTCTTGATCCTTTACGAATCCATACATGCTTCCCCTCAAATTCACCACTCTTGAATTTGCAATAGAGAACCGAATGTCCATCTTTGTTGCAATAAGTACATTTTAAAGTTTGTGGTATAGGAGGAGCTATTATAGGTTGCACTCTTGGTTGAACAACTTCTCTAGGAGGAGCATTTCTATCATATCCTATACCTTCACGGTTATAGGAGACCTTTGAGTGTACCATTTTATCTAACATCTCATTGCCTTTAGTGAATCTTTGAACGACCGTTTCAAGATTTTCTTTTTCATCTTGTAAGGCATTAATCTTGTTGTTAAAGAATCTTTCTTGATCCATAACTTGAGATATGAGCTTGAAATTTTCTTCTTTTAATCTTTGAGTTTCTTGTTGTAATTCTTTTTCTTTTAACTCAAGGATTTTTGATAGCTCATTCTCTTTTTCAAGATTGTTTTCATGAGATTTAGATGTTGCACTATTTTGAACTATAGATTCGTTTAGAATCTTTAGGTTCAATAGATCAACATGAAGTTTGTTCATGTCGTCGTTGAGTTGCAACTTTTCATTTTCCAACTCTTCTACTTGAAGTACTAAAGCTATATTTTCTACTTCTAGGTTGAGAGTGCTGTTTTTGAAGTTGTTTATTTCAACTTTCAAGAGATGATTTTGATCATTTAAAAATGTCATTTCATTCTCATTTTGAGTTTGTATATCCATCATCCGAGTGAAATCTTTACTTTGATTGTGATACAATTCTTCGAGTTTCATTTTCTCGGACCATAGTAGATGGAATCTCTTATCAACATCCTTATATTTATTGTTGATACCTACTACAAGCTCAATTAAATCATACTTACTCATATCAACTAGATTCAAATTAGATTCATCCAATTGCGATTTATTTGAGATGTAGTTGAGATTAGAACTTACCTCTTGATGAGAAGTGGAGGCTCCCGTTGAAGTAGCTTCATCCCCGATAGCCATTAAGCACAAGTTGACAACTTCTTCACTAGCTTCCGGAGCTTCTTCATCTTCACTTAAATCCCAACCGTTTTCCACCACGAGAATTCTTCCTTTAGCAAGCTTTGGACATTCTCTTTTGAAGTGGCCCGGTTGCTTACACTCGAAACACACTTCTTGTGTTTCCTCCGGAGTTTGTTCTTTATATTTTGGAGTAGTGTAAGTAGGATTATTATTGTTGTTGGCATTATTATAGGCATTTGTATTTTGAGTGCCTTTGCCTTTATTATAGCTCGTTGTTGGAAAATTACTCTTATAGTTAGGACTATAATTTTGAGAGTAATTAGGTCTTCCTTTAGAGTTAAAAACTCTTTGTTGATTGTTCGATTTAAGGAAGCCTTTTCCGTATCTTTGAGCTTTGCTTTGTAGCACACGACGAAGTTGTCTCGTAAGTAAAGCAACTTCGCTTTCATCGAGATCTTGGAGTTCTTCGTTCAACTCCTCGTCGTTTTCATTTTCATCAATTAATATAGCTTTTAAAGCCATATTTTTCTTTTTGTCTTCCACTTTAGGAATGACTCTATCCGGAATATTGTCTTCTTCGTATGCATGAAGATTTACGAATAAACTATCAATGTCATAATCATTTAGATTTTGCATTTCTTTGATAGTTGTAACTTTAACCTTCCAACTAGGAGGTGAAGACTTAAGAACTCTTCGGTTCTTCTCATTTCATGAATAACTCTTTCCGAATTGAGATAATTCATCGATTATACGAGTAAATCTTGTTTCCATATCGATGATATTTTCTCCCTCTTGGAGTTTAAAGTTCTCGTATTCGTGGATTAAAGTATCCATTCGAGAATCTTTTATATCAATGGTTCCTTCGTAGGTAACCACTAATTTGTTCCACATTTCTTGTGCGGACTTGCAATTATTTACTCTTTTATATTCTTTTTCTGCAAGTGCACTTGTGAGAACCATTTCCGCCTTTGCGGCTATATTCATCATATTTTCCTCGGCGAGAGTGTATTCACTAACCTTCTTTTCAATAGTGACACCTTCAACCGTTTCGGTAGGAATAACAACTCCGTCTTCTATAGCCATCCATACTTTGACTCCTTGAGATCTAGCATAGATGCGAAATCTCGTTTTCCATGTTGCAAAGTTGGTGCTATCAAATAGAGGAGGGCGAGAGCTTGATAGGCCTTCACCGCAACCGATGGTATTTATATACGCCATTTAGTATCACTTTTTGTTGTGCCTGTAAATCTGCAAATCACTTAACAAACACGTTAAAAAGCACCGCTCTGATACCAATTGTTAGGTCCCGTAAGAGGGCTATATTAAGCTAGAAGGGGGGGTTGAATAGCTTAACTACCAATTTTAAAATTATTAGGGCGTTTTAAAATAATTTTCCCTTTTTTTAATACTTTACCGAGTCGTTTATGCAGTTTATAAGTGCAGAAATAAAAGACAAGGAAAGAAAATACCACACAGGAGATTTTATCCTGGTTCGCGATGGCGCAACCCCTAATGGATTCGCTCACCCCTACTCCAGTCCCCGAGCTCCTCTCCGGACTCGAGATTTCTTCCACTATAAAGAGACTCCTTTATAGTAGGCGGAGAAGCCTTACACAACCTTACAAATATTTATCTTGATACGTAACTACCCGCTACTACCTCAAAATAAATGTAATATCCACAAGACTTGTCTCGGACCGTAACTCCCCGTTACTCCCTCAAAGTCGTTGTGAAACCTGCACAACTTATCTTAGACAGCAACTCCCCGCTACTTCTTCAAAGTTGATGTAGAACCCTTGGTGTAGTCTTTGAATTCCTTGCTTTTGCCGGTCTTGGATCTTAGATGAAAGGTCTTGGGTCTTTCCTCTTCTTCACGGTGCAAAGGCCACTAACTCCCCGCTAGTGCCTAGGATTTGGGTCTTAGAACGAGAATCACCTCACTTCAACTTCACCTCACTGCAAAACTTAGAAAACAATATCTACGAAAAAAATCGTAATATAAAAAGAGGTTTGGACTTAATATGTCCTAGGGTGACTATAATATTCTTACACGAATATTAATTATAATTAAGTTCAATAAGCCTTTATTTGCTTATGACTTTATGATACAATACTCCGTATATTGAGATTTAAATATATCTCGGAGTTTGTGAATGTTGATTATGTCCTTCAAGCTTGAAGGCTTATAAGGTTTATAATCGTATACTTTAGTTCGTCTTTTTTTTGTAAAGATCGAAGTATACACGAAATTACTTCTTTATTTGAAAATACGTCTATTTTCGAAGTAATGTATAAATCAAGTCCTTGATACGCTTTATAGCTTAAGGATCTTTGATAAACAACTTCTCGTTCGATATAGTCTTGTTATAGACTATTCGTAATTATATTTAAACGAGAGTGTTACAATTTTTACTTTAACAATTTGCACTTCAATATTAATTTGGCCAAATAAACACCACACACAAATATAACACACACGTGCAGAAAAGTAGCTCGTTTTATCTATAGGACAAATCGAGGGCCGCTATTATGCGTTAAATTAGTGCGAAAAGTAAAATCACTCACAAGTGTGAAGACGAGTAAAAAATATGCGGAAAGTAAAATCACACAAGTGTGAGTACGAGTAAAAAAAAGGTGCGGAAAGTATAATCACTCACAAGTGTGAGGACGAGTAAAAAAGGTGCGGAAAATATATAAATACAAGCTTAATAACTTATTTCCCTCGGAACACTAGAGGTGATAGAAGGGAAACAAATCACGTTTTAGCACAATTATATATATCACAATAATAAAATATTAATGGCCAAAGTAAGTGAGTTAAAGTTTTAATTAAGTGGCTTATATATTCTTTTCCCTCGGAACACTAAGGTGATAGAAGGGAATTAAATCAAGCTCGATATAATAATTTTGACCGTCGTCAAATATAACCTCTTTTTGAGGTGTTGTAATATTTCGAATCGTTGTTCGAATATTAATCCTTGTACGGATTTTTATGGTCTCGTTTCGAGATCCGATATAAGAGCTTAATAAAGAAGATAAGATGAAGATATAGAGCTCTTATATGTATAAAAATATGGTCGGTTAAGACTCGGATATTGAAGCTAAAAATCACCACTTTTGGAGATCGTCGGAAAAAGTTCGCCGGAAAAATTCGCCGGAGGTTCGGCCGGATTTTGGCTTGTGGACGAACTTGGGCAGCCCTTCGGGAGGCCGGATGGTAGTGGTAGAGGAGCTTGCTTGGTGGGAGAGAGCTTGGTTGGATGAACTAAGCTTTATGGAACAAAAACCTTGTATATATTGTAAGTATATATAAAAGAGAGAAGGTTTTTGAGATGAAGTGGTTGTAGAGAGTGTTTGGATATATTCAAAGAGCTTCCACTTCAAAAATCCCAGAAATTATTTGGCTTCTTAGCTTGGTAGAAATGGTTGGGGGTGGGGGTTTATTTATAGGAGGAGTTGGGTGGAAGGAAGGGTGGAGATTTAAAGTAAAAGGAGTGGTTTAGATGAAAAGCACTTGGATTGATGAGGTGGAAAGTGGTTTTGTGTTTGTTGGGGGTGGTTTTGTGTTTCTTCCAAGTAGGTTTGGTAAAAAGAAACCAGCTGTGTTTGGGCTCTAATTAATTGTATCGTACTCGTATCATTAACGATTAAATACGTAACATGTTTCGTTAATTAAATACCCGAAAAATACGAAAATACCCAATAAATAATCCTAAAATTATGGAGCACTAAGAAATATTATAAAATGAAATTCTGGAAGTTTTGGTCAATTTTGGTCAACGTTGACTTGGTCAAACGTGGTCAACTGTGGACCCACTACCTCGATTTTCGTGCCCGGACCAAAATTCTCAGAAAATTACGAAAATTTTATCATGCATAGAAAATAACATTTAAGTGATTCATCTCAAGTTTCAAGTCATTCTAGCAAGTGGAAGTATTTTATTTGGATTTAATATGATTAAATCAGCTTTCGGTTCCGAATAAAATACGATTGGTCTTTCTATGAAATAGATGCATCTTTTGACCAATGTTTTGACTTGAATAAATACTTAGAATATATTTCCTAATATATAAAATATATTGAGAGTGTAGGAAATATTTTTGAGTATTTAAAATAACTTTTCTCCGAAACTGAAATAAATTTAAGATATGGGAGAAAAATTACTTTAAATATTTCTGGCACGAGATAAAAATGAGTGTTAATATTCTACCATTGAACATTAATATTCTTGAGGATAAAAACATTTTAGTGCGAAGCGGAATATTTTTAAATAAGAACTGATCGTTTTTAAATATAGCACGAATTCTCTAAAGAATATTAATCCTCGAATATTCTTTGTTCGAGCCTGTCGCCTTATCAATTTTGCAATGGAGATCTAAAAAATATTAAATATCAATATTTCTTTTTCGATCTTATTGCCTTGGTTTAGAGATATATTCCATAAAAATATAATTGTAATTTTTCGCAATAATGGAATATCTCTTATAATTAAAAATAGATATTGGTAGAATTTGACTTTTGACTTTTGACGGAATCAATTAAATTAATGACCTAGTGGAGAGGATAACTAAATGTAATTAAATTTTATGTTAAATTGTACAAATACCAAAATAAATAATATATCAAAGATATCCTTTCAAACCTTATCTTTGAAAAACAACTACGCACTATAACTAGTCAACAATTCCTCCATTTTCGATAAGGGTATCAGTTCTCGATGGTATAGGTAAGATGTCATACGCTCGTCCTCTTTCACAACTGGCCCCAATCAGCCTAAGGCCTGCATGCTGCTGCGATTCCCAATAAACTTGATTAGGTGGTAATCTCGAAGGATCATTGGGATATATCCATGCATCCATTTGGTATTAGGGGCCTTTTAAACTTTATGTCTCGCTATGTGCATCAATCCCTTTAAGCTGAGTAAAGCTTCACATTCTTGCCACGATATTTCTTCCTTTCTTGTCCATCTCACTTCCATGTTAGTTTCCTCTAAGGATATGTCTTACATCGCAATCGATTTGAATTTCTTGGATCAGGAAAAGGCTTGGTAACTCCAGAATTCATTACTATAACATCCTGACAACGGTTGGTAGGAGCGTACTCCCAACCACCTCATCATTTCTTATAACCTTCCTCACACTAATATTAAAGGTCCTTGTGGTATGCCCCGACATGTTATTCCTACTTTAAATAATTACTCGGCATAACGCTCTGGCTGCACAATTACAACATTTGGTTTTTTTTGATCTCATATTGGTGTAACGGTTCATAATTGTACCTCCCGTTCACCTTAGAGTAATCACTTTGAAAGGAAGGGTTTCAAAATAACAAGGTCCAATAAATAATTTCAATAAGAATTCCACATTGGATGTTCCAAGAATGCTGATGGTTCCAAATACTAGGAGTCTCGATTTTCGGAGATGTAAGGATGGACAGAAAGAGTACAACAAGGTTTATTCCTTCATGTCCTGATAATTCTGTAATATGATATCATAGAGAATGTTGCACGAGGGAAATGATTGTTGGATACAAAAGTCAGAAAGACGGTCTTTATACAATTCTTACATCGGGTAGATACTTTTCCTCCTGAATAATAAGAGGAAATCTAAAGTCGCATTGATGAAGGTCAGCCATTAGAAAGCAATTCTACTCCATGACAATTAAAGAATGAAGTAGTTTGTCATTCAAGTAATCAATGGTTTCAAATGAATTCTCATTGTATGAATGAAAGAATAAAATATTCAAGTGATATAAGGTCTGATACGAAGACGGGTAGAATTCATGTTGAGTGGGCGACCTCACTAGGTCTCAATCAAGTTATTCGTCAAAACTTTCATCATCATACTTTACCACATGCAAAATGCATTGCGGAATGAATTAAATTGGGAGTTGGACCAGTGAAACAATAACTAGTCCTTTTCAAGAAACACTAGCAACTAGCTAGACAAAATTTGCTAGTTCACCTGTTTGAGGCATCACCACTAGCTAGGACAATTAGCTAGGTGTTTTTCACAACATTACAATTTTGACTAGTTAGAACAATCAACTAGTCATTCACATTGACATATCGACTAGCCAGTTTCAATTGGATAGAATGGAATTTCAACATCGTAGCCACTGAAGAAACTTTAGGCTACTCGGACAACGAATGAAAATAAGAAGTTATTAAGTTTGAAAAAGAAAACTATAAAATCTGAATAGAATGTTCTAGGTATCGAAACAATCGATAACCTCTCATCAAATATTACTTATCAGTGAAACGGTCCACCCAAGGGTGCCTCCGTACACATGCTTTATCAGATCCTACAATAGAAATAAATTCGGAATACCAATATCAAAATGATATCCTTACTATGATTTCAATGTACGATGTATAATCTATCTTGAATAGAAGAAAATAATTCATGAGGGATGTCTGGACATTAGATCATCCATGTCCTCAGTAATTTGTTAAATATTTATGAGCTCAACTGAAGGGTGCAAGTATGAAAGAAGCAATCAAATATCAATATTCGTTAAGTAATATTTGTTGAATAATTAAGGAAATATTCATTGAACATTCCTTGGATAATTGAAAGAAAGTGTAAATAGGCCTGAGCCGAACAAGATCATCATAAATTTTTGAATAGAATGTTCATGGATAAAATAAAATTACTTCGGATAAGTCCTGCTCTAGGGAAAGTATCTCACTGGTTGTTATTCCACAAGTTTGAAGTAGAAAGCTAGAAGGGTTACCTGATATAAACTAATCGAGGTAACAGGGTTAGTGAACATTTTAAAATGAAGTAGTGCACCTGCCGGTAGTTACCAAAATAAGTTAATAATCATTCGTGCATCTCATTATCACCATTATGAGGGTAACTCCATCTCTTCGTCTTCGTAATACAAGACACCAACTAGTGTGTCTCTCAATTATCATCTTAAAGTCATTTATCGAGTTGGGGTTTCACAAATATATCTGTCATTTCCGTGCTTTATCTTGAAGACCAAGCTTCACATCATTCCGGGGACACCTGCTTAGTCCATAGGGTCCTACTTCATGCCTTCCGACAAGAATCACAAGTGGCCAGTTCCCCCTGGGAACAGATCAAAGAGATCTCTCAGGGATCTCAGTGCAGTCCATAGGTTCAGTGGCGGGTGTGTGTATGTGAACATATACCAAAATATTGAGGTCTAAAATACATATATACGTAGTCCCTGATAACATATCGATCAAAGGATCCCACTCTAGACCCGCTGGTCTTTTCTTTTGGTAGACTCTGAGATCAGTGTATCGCTCGTTGCAACCATATTCAACTTCTCTTGAGTCCCTTTGTTAATTCTACTTGTTTGTTCTCTAAGTTGAACTACCATGCTCTAGCGTCCGAATCATGCGTGGAATTATCTAGCACGCTCGTCTTATGATAACATTCTCGTATAACACATGTAAAATTCGCCATCAAGGGTAATTAAATCCACAACGACATAGTGACCAACTTTCAGGTAAACCCGTTACTTATCGAAAATCGGATCTTACAGCCAAAGTAAAAGACTTTCATTATTCCAAGTACTAAGTACCCTTAATTATGTAGGGAAGTCTAAACTTCTTGATTCTTAAAATTCCGCCTCCTAAACTGTGGAGGACTATGGGCCGCAAAGTTTATGCCAACCTAGTCATCCGATCATATTAGCAATATCGCCTTTACCTCAGCTGCTCTTGACATTTCGCTCTGCTTCTTATATCATTACCTATGATAGGTCATGTACGACCCTCAAACCTCTATTCATCATTCTGAAGGTCTCTAAGGATTCTATCGACCCTAGTATAATACCTCCAATCAACACTCCAGTCCATTCTACTCACCGGTACCTCTTCCGGTAGTCCAATAATAAGTTTACTACGATCTCTTATGTCATTCTCCTACTTAGACTTAACTCTCAACACTCTCGTTTCTGAGTACTGTAACTTATCGCTCTGATACCATTTCTGTGACGCCCCCAAATCTGAGGTCAAAGATTCAGGTCGTCACATCACCATCCAACCATATCATACATGTATTAACTTTATAACTTAACAATACATCCATCCAGACCTCAATCTTACGCACAAACAAGTTAGAACCTCAGAAACAATAATCAAAAGTAACACTAAATATTACAATTCATCTGTAGAATCCAAAGTCTTACGCACTTCCACTTATACAACTATACTTGAAGACAAGTCTTACTATTACAGTTGAAAACCTATCAGACTTACTCTGTAGTATTTATCTGGAACTAAATCATCTCCGGGGTAAATCTTCTACTCCTCTTCTGCTGGTGCGGAGTTAACCGACCAAATTCTTCTCTTTCTGAAAAGTTTTTATAAAGCAAGAATGAGCTACATAATGCTCAGCAAGTTCACCATTTTGAAAAATAATAATGTGGTTTATTTCGAAAACATTCCCAACTGTATGGGTATATATCTCAGATTTCAAAACGTAACTGGACAATATATATGTCCGAGTTTGAATAAAACATCTACACTCACTAAGGAGCTTTAAGAATAACACATGAACCCTTTATAAGGTTCCCATTTCAATATATCGCAAGTTTGAAAATATATACATATGAGTATATCATTTTCGGCAAAACACTCTACTGTTAACATACTGTACAGGGAATACATCATTGCAAAACCTCTTTCCTTCCATTAGCTTAGAAGGTTACTCATTCAAAAACATTTCATTCTTTGAAATAATTGCAAGAGTGCACTAACACGTGCCAATCTTTATAGAAAATCTTACAGTTCTAGATACTGCACGATGTCAATATTTTTCTTATCAAAAACCACACTATCGGAAACTTGGCACTTAGGCCCAAGAAGCAGTGTCTGAGTATTTTTCCAAAGTGGAGGATGGGACTTGAAGAAAACATAAAACCTGACAGGGATTGACGATGATTAATCGCCACATCCAAGTCCAATAATCCGCGGGTCTTCTCTACCGGTAGAAGGATAGAAACTACATCCGTAACTATCCTCGGGTGAAAACTACATCCGTAATCACCCTCGATGAAAACTACATCCGTAATCATCCTTCGGCAACACCTTGGCCGGAATAATAATTGATGGACCGCCTGGCTCACGGCCGCTTACACATCCCGGGAATCGTTCGTCAACGATTCCCACACCTGCCAGAGTCCCTTTTTTTTCTTTCTTGTCAAAAATCATTTTGATAGAAAATTCGAGTAGTTGAAGTTCGACCTCAGTCGACCGATAATTCTTGAAAAGTGTACAAGAAGCAAAACCTGACCGGGGGTTTTCGAAATTTTTTTTTTTTGGGTTCGAAAGAGTTCGAGTTTGAAAACGATGAAGGTATCTTGGATTAGTTTTGTCTTTAAACTAATGAACAATAATTAATAAATGATATTTTGAGATTTAATATAAACAATTAATAAAATAATTATTTAATTAAAATAAGCTTTTAATCCAAGATAGATATTTTTGAGTATTTATAATAATGTAAAAATAATAAATACTTAAGTATACGATACTTCCCGAATGACCCTTCGGGTTTTCGCAATTTAATCACGATATAATAATATACCGCTCCCCGGTCAATAGTATATTTGGATCGCTATGACCTCTATTGCTAGAGTCGTTGTCCGAAGGAAACACTTTCATTCTAAGTTCAAGTGTGTACAACACATATGCATAAATCTCAAACTTCAACATAATCTCGTAAAGCATAAGCATATAATACATTTGGAAGCTACAAACACAACAGTGAAAATCCTTATATATAAGTTTTGAAAAGTAAACTTGCATAGGTAGAATCAGGAACATAATATTTTGAAAATAAATGCTTAGGGTTGGAAAACATGCCTTGGGAAGGTTGGGGTGGTTGGGCTCGTGGAGTGGAGCGACAATCTATAAATATCCAATATTCGCTCGTTAGTATCTTAGCAACACCACTTAATCATAATGTTTTAAAGAATACAAGACTATCTTAGCGACTCCACCATTTGACCCACTAACCCTCCTATATGACCATGTCATCACATTATCACATTCTTTACCCATTCGACTAAAATCTATTCCTCAAACTCGAAACCCAAGTGTATACTCTTAAAACTACTTTAAACTAATCTCCTAAGTGGTTTTTCACTTGCGCACACCTCGCTCTAACATTTTTATAAAATTGAAAAATTCAAATTTTAATCAGATTCTTCTTGGGTAGCCTTCCTTACTGTAAGACCTAGCTATTCTCAATTTTTCACAATGTTTGCAGAAAGTTTGAGGGTCCAAAGACAGTTCACAAACAGACCATACAGTGCAGTCCGGATTTCAGAACCACTCCTCACTCTTCTGGTCATAACTCAAAATCTACACATCACCTAGTCATGAACTTTATATTTATGGAAATTACATTCAAATACCTTTCTAACCATGGGTATTAGACCCTCGGGAGACAAGTTTAAGGGGTTCAAAAGTCCACTACAAGGCAGTACATACTCCCAGACTTTTTACTCAGCACACATCTTTACTTAATCCTTCAAGAACTCAACTTATACATCATATCTACCATTAAAACCACCAATTCTCATCTCTATAACATACATGGGGTCACATACTCTAAGCACAAGCTTTAAAATCACATCAACCACATATAACCTCAAGATTTTCATCATCCATAACTCATATAACCAAGATATGCACTAAAACTCTTAGATCTAACATTGTAAACCATAAACAATCCATGACTAAGAGTGGTTAGAGTTTTATACCTTCCTTGATGTGTGTAATAGATTTATAAACCTTGTATAATCCTTTTATAGCCTTGGGTAAGCTTGAATGTTCAAAAGAAATGAAGAAAACAAAGTTAGTAATTCGGATTTATTAGAACCCGACTGAAAGATCATGGAAAACAAGGCCCTTACCGAGCTTTTCTGATCGAGGCTTCTAAATGAGAGTTGTAGAGAATCTTCACAGCTTCCTAACCATATAAAGAACACGAAATTCCATTGAGTAATGAAGGAGATACGTCCGATTGAAAATCGTCCCAGAAACTGTCAAGCACCAGGACAGTTTGCTTCTTCAAATTGGGGATGAGATTTAACCTGGCTACACTCATTAGAATGCCATGAAATTTTGAGATAATATTGCCCATGGAGTGGAGTGGTTGTGGTTAAAATTTGGTGATTTTATCATGGATAAAAATGGAGATATTTATTTTCCTTTGAGGGTTGGTTCTGCTGGACAGCTTGTGGAGAAATGTAGAGATGGAGTTTTATTTGTGTTTTGTTATGGGTAATGACTTAATACATGTAATATCTATCTATATTTGGATGCATCTTCTTGTAATGTGTTGTCAACACCTCATTGGCTCACTTGGATTTCCTTATCCACAACAATTGCAACAAAGTCCTAATCTTTTGTTTCTTTCATATTAGTCCCTTGGTTTGTTTCCTTTTCCAACAATTTGATTTCCTTGTTGTCTCGTGAATAAAATTAATACGTTACAACTTATACTTTGCATATTATTGCTCTAATAAGGCACAATACCTCGAATGAATATTAATTCCAACATCCCTTGTTTATTTCTCTTTATCTCAGAAAACGTTCTCCCGATTTCTCAAGCATTCTCTATTTCTCAATTCTAGGAGTTTATTCTCAATCCTCTTTCTTTCTCATAATATATCCTTCCTTGGACTCTTAATATACCATATCCTTAATCCATGCTTCGTTCGCTCAATCGCTTAATCTCATTGTAAAGTTTCAGCGGTTTCTAGAACGTTTGTTTCACTTCCTCAGTGGTTTTCGTTCCAAATTCTCAAATCACTTATAATAAAATTAAAAAATATTAACTCCTCAATTCCTCAAATTAAATATCTCATTTCTTGATATTACTGATATATAATTCACTTCTCGGTCAAATATTACACGAAAATAGAATTTGGAATTTCTGAATTCCGATCGCATTTACATACACTTATTTACTCCGTAGATTACTAGTATAACTTCGGAATATCCACACTACGTCTCGTACATAGGTGGCATGAAAAATTTTCTTAATCCTAAAAATCACTATTCATCCACCAAATCACTATTCATTGATGCACTTCATCATAATAGGAAAAGTTTTAATTCTACCGAAATTTTGGGTTCTTACACAACTTGTGCGGGCCATCAGATCTAGCTGTTGTGATATAATAAATAAAGTAAGGGTGAGCAATAGTCCACCAAAATAATATGTAACTGATTAACAATATATATGACAGTTCAAGAAAATATCTTTGAAACCATATGCCATGCATTGACGAACATATTGCTAGTTTAACGTAAAAGATGAAGTTACGAGGTAAGTAAAGGTACTTTTAGTTCTGAACAGTTTTCAAACCCTGTCAACACGAGTGAAACTTCATGTTACAGAAAATTAATAGATTTCGATGATGAACTAATACTGGAGTATGTCGCGCCAGATGACACCCCCTTAGGATGATCAGTCGCAGGTCGTGCATCTCAAAATTTGTTTCTCTACATGTAGAAGGAAGAACATATGGACACCACCATACGCCGGATCTTCCTATCCATCTTTGGGCTTAGACGGGACCAGCGCCACTCGGATCCTATTTTTAGGATGGACTATCCCACATCCTCTTATACCAGTTTCAATGATGGACTGCCCCACAGCCTCTTACACATTACACAAATACTCCTAGTTCGAGTAAATCCATGACTCTGAAACGTAAAGTTCGTCCACCTTTCCTCAAGTATAATACTTGTTGATAAGACTCCACAAAGTAGTCGTATCTAGTTGGAAAGGAAAATTAACCAATATTTCCCAAGCTGTTGCTTGTTAATGGATATCGACTTGTTCCAACAATCTTACCCCTCGAATGAAAAGAATAGTTTCAAAAGATTTATGACCGAGTAGTCAAACAAAATAAATAACAGCTCTCAATTAAGGTTCCCTTATAATTTGAAAGATAGATTTAAATGAAAAATAGAGTTTTGGGAACCTCCCCTTGATAAAATAATCATAATAAGACTCAGAAATATTTTACATAATATTTGGAGGTCGAAGATAATATTTGAATAAAATAAATCATTTTTAAAACTAGTTGAAAGAATTAAATAAATATTCAAAGAATATTTATTAAATCATAAATATTTAAAGAATATTCTTAATATAAAATATTGCTCATAAATAATCCTCGAATGGATATATAAAAATATTCACTAAATAAATAAATCCTTGAATAAATATTCAAAATAATATCCATTAAATAAATAAAAAAATATAAATGAATATTCAAAATAATATTCATCAGATAATTAAAGCTCAAATGAATATTCAAAATAATATTCATTAAATAAATAAAACTCAAATGAATATTCAAAACAATATTCATTAAAGAAATAATGGAAAAATCTTTATTTAAATATTTTCCTCAGAAAATAAGCACAATATATACAGAAATACTGGCTCCCGGTCTATACTTGAAGAATGAGATTCATATGCCCTTCACTAAGGGTCTTAGCAATATACAGCTTATAACCAATATATCACATCTAACTTGTAAGCCAATGTCAAGTCATAAAACAAGTATCACAATGATTTGAAGCAGGCATGCATGCTATGGCATATGTATAACAACAATCAAATCATATATATTATCACAACAACATTTCCAAAATGTTTGAAAACTTGCCTGGTAATCTGGTGGGGGTAGTGTGTCCTGGGTCAGTCTGGTGATCTATAAACAATCAAAATATTCAAGATTAATCATTTAATGCTTTTGAAATGTTATAGGTTAAAACACGTTTTAAATGTTATAGGTTAAAACATGTTTTCAAGTTATCTCGTTATGCACCTTTTCGTGTACTCTTATTAACACCGTTATGATCCGACACTTGTTCGTTATTAAGGCATATCATTACACTTACACTTGGTAGGTACTTAAGTCATATAAATTCTAAGGTCGGTCGTTTACTAACAAAGATTATACCTCGAGATTTATTGTCCATTTTCTAAGTGGTTTTCCAAAGTTATAAGAGCAACTCCAAGAGTTACTTACCATTCTCGTCAAAAAAAAATATTATTATATAGATTCTTAATCATGTAAGAGTCAAATTTATCTTTTCACTCCAACAAAACTCCTCAATATTCTTCTCTATCTACCTTTTTATCAATTTTTAGTTACATCCAAATAGAATAGTATTCATAATTGCTGTGTGTATTTCACTGCATTCCTATATATACTAATATAAAATTGAAAGAGGAAACAAAAGATGCTCCTCAATGTTGAGGAAAGATTTAGAGCTCCTAATCTTATAGGGAGGGACAAGGAGATTGTTGGAGATGATTTTTGTTCCAATTTCCTCAAAGTTTAACTTAGGAGGGTGTATAGGATAGTTGTTGGAGTTGCTATAACCAAGTGTTCCTCAAAGGGTTTCATTCACACTTAACCTCGATTCGAACATTTTTATAAAATCGAAAATGATCCGTTTGACATGAGGTTTTCCCTCACACCTTCCTTATGATCTCTAATATTTAATTATTATGATTCGCAGCTGGATTACTCATGTTAAGGGGGTTCAATTTTAGTTACAAACTCGCACTTATGGTTTCGAACGACTTTTACTAAATCGGCCATATCTCCTAAACCGTAAGTCCATTTGTTTCGATTATTGCGCCAAAATGATCTATGGCTCGAGATCTATGAGCTCAGTCCATATAATCATTATGGTCAGAGACTTACACCTACTGTGATGCACGATGTTTAAGGTTTAACGAAATTTCACCATTATGACGGCTATAAATCGAACATTTCCAAATTTATCACAACATAACCAAGTCACACTGGGCATACCATACATCTTAACAAGTCCAAGAACATCTCACTTAACCATTATTTGGATCATATCACTTAGATCAACTAAACCAACTACATAATCATGCTTACATGCTTATAATAACATCATAATCATAACTCATCTAAAAACCACCAAGAACATTCAAAAACTTAAAGTAAGATCTAGGGTTCATGAGAGATATACCTTCCTTAGAGTGTGTAAAGACCTTACTAAGCCTTGTATAACCCTTGTATATCCTTAATATAGCTTAGATCATCCAAAGAAATCAAGAAAACAAAATTAGTTCTTGAAAGTTACTATTCACCCTAAGCTTGGATGATTTTATTAACCATGAAAGAGATGGAATCTATGGCTCAAATTCATAAGAGATCTTAGTTATGAAATATAGGACTCACCTAATTAATATGGGAATTGTTGAATGGTGGAAGCTTGGATTTCCTCCTTGTATTTCCTTGTTTGGCCGAATGGAGCATAAAGAGAGAGGATGGAGTTTCTTGCTTGGTTACTTGGTTTAATCTTGCATTATTGTGATGTTTGGATAATATCTAGCATAAAGTAGCTTTAATAAAGTGCTTTGGTCACGCATGATGTTCATCAAGTGGACATGTGTTGAGTTTTTGTGGTTTGATGATGTAATGAAGCTAATTATCTAGTTAGTTGCTAATGCTACTAGTTTCTTTTGTAACTCACTTGGTTACTTGATCTCATCCACTTGCACATGCTTGTATCTTGGCTCTCTGCTTGTTTCTTTGTCCGGTTATTGCTTAATTTCATTGATCGTTCGGAGGAATATCTCAAGTATTTCTTGTTAGTGTTTTACCGAAAACCTCCTTGATATTTATACTACCATTCTCAATCCTCCTTTATAATCCTTGAATTTAAATTCCTCAAATTTCTTTAATGAATCCTTAAATCCTTCAGTGTCCAGGGGAATCTCGGAGAAAATAAAAGAGCTATTTTTCTGAATCTGATATCGTTTACATACACTTATTTTGCCTATAGATCATTAATACGAACTCAGAAATCCATTCTGAATACTTCTATATAGTGTCGTCTAATAATATTCCAATTTCCACCAAAAACACTATTCATTGCTTTTTGTCTCTTTTATTCCTTGTACTTAAAAGATGTTCTCGCGCTTTCTTGAGCATTCCCTATCTCTTTTACGGAATCACTAAACTTATACTAGATATCGATTTGGATGACACGAGCTACCAGATATCGATTTGGATGACATTAGAATATTTCCTTTCTTGGAATACCATAGCTTACTTTCTTGACGATAGATTATTCTTATCTACCTTGTCAACCAATTGCAGCACTCGTAGCATATAAACATTTGAATCCAAATCACTTCAACATTCATTCATTACATCACTGATACATTGTACAGTAAAACCTCGTTAATTAATACTCGATGAATTAATAATCTCTCTAAGTTAATAATTTCTTCCGGTCCCAACTTGGGCCAGTTCAAAAAATGACCAATTTCGATAAGATAATAAGATAATAATTTTTTTGAAAATCCTATATAAATATATGGTCCCAATAATATTATAAATTAATAATTCCTTTATAATTATAAAAATATATGTATTACCATTTTGTAAAATATGATTCTAGAGTTCTTAAAATTTGAATCTATATGAAATTCATCTTTAACCATCTTTGATGCATCCAAAAGTTCGAATATGGTATTTTCGTAAATCATTATAAAATTATTAATTAATGTTTTTGATGTCTTGGGTGCTTCTTTATGTGAAAAAGGTTTAAAAAAGTGTTGTTTTATCCTTGATATCATCTAAATATACATGAATATTTACTTTTAATCTTGCAAATACTCATTAAATTTATAAACAATATATATTGAATTAATTGAATTAAGTGTAAAACATAAATTGTACAATTCATTCGATTTAAATGTATATAATTGGAAATTAATTTTCTTTAATTTAAAAATTTCTCTATAAATTAATAATTATTAATTTATCGATTAATTAATACCTCTCTAAATTAAAAGAATTCTCTGGTCCCAACTATATTAATTTATAGAGGTTTTACTGTAGTCGTAACCACTATTCATTCTTATATAATAAAAGTTTTAATTCCTCCAAAAATCTGGGTTCTTACATTATTAGATATTTACATTATAAGAGATTTGACGGAATTAGATTAAACCCTAGAAAAGAGCAAATCAAAGGATTACCACAGGAACTTGGATTGATAAACGAATCGTGATTAAACGAGTATGAAAAACCAAACAACCGAGATTAATATCATAACAAGTATATATATATATATATATATATATATATATATATATATATATATATCACATTATCACATTATCACTTACCAAAATCATTAATACATTATTTAGAAATAAAAAATAAGATTATATGATCATCCACCATGACATCATGCATGTCCACACTAGTTAGGCAACTTCCACTAACTATTAACCCAAGGATTATCTAGTAAATTACTTGATTACATATATATATATAAATCACCAAATATCTACAAAACTCTAGAATCTTGCCAACCAACAAAAAAACTCTCTCATCTCCTTCATCTTCATCACATTCGGCCAAGTAGAAAAAAAAGGGAGAAAAGGAAAATCAAGCTCCTAGCTCAAGCATCTACAAATCAAAGGAAAATTCTTGGAGCTTTTTCAATTATAGATTAAGGTATGTACAAAGTTTGAGAGCCAACAAACTTCATTTGCATAGGTAATAAATTCATCAAAGTTGATAGATGAATAGTAATGAATAGTAACTAACTTGAGTTTTGTGTTTATTTTGAAAGATTAAGGTATATTAAGGCTATATCAAGGTTTTCCAAGTACTACAAGCCTTTGTTAAGAATGTTACAACATCAAGGAAGGTATAAACATCCTTACTCTTTTGAGTTTGTGGTTGATTATGATTGGTTTTTAGGTTAAACTTGTATAAAGTCTAAAAATCATGGTTATATAAGAGTTTATAAGTGTTTTGATTGAATATGGAAGTGTATTGTGCTTGTAACCATGGCTGGTATGATGACCACATGGTGAATGGAATGAGATATGTGTTGAATGATGAGTTTGGAAGGGTGAAAATTTGGAAAGTACGAAAATATAGCCGTTATAATGCCCGATTTTAGTTAAAACAAAAACTACCTTGTTGAAGGCTGAAAATCACGAACTGGTCAAGGTCAGTAAGAGGTACAAACTGGTCATGATAAGATAGAGCTTGGTTCATAGATCGTTTTGATATAAAGAACATAAAAATCTGATGAACGGTTTAGGAGAAAAGTGAGTTTTAGTGAAAATCATTCGGAAAACCGAGAATCCCTAAATGTGTTAACTTTGAACTCATGGACATTATATTCAAATGTCTTTAGTATGGTTATAGAAGGATTAGGGGATTAAGTAAACTAAGTGGTTAAGGTAATTGTTGTTAGTAATATAAAATTATAATGGGATATATTTCTAACCGTGATTCTTTTCATTTTTATAGAGACTCGAAACGAACCTTGGATCGCTTCTACTCGACTTAGAGACCAAGGCAAGATTTCTTATATCTTTACTTTGATAAATTATAAGGTTCCTGGAAAATGGTTTTGCTATATATATATATATATATATATATATATATATATATATATATATATATATATATATTAGAAACTAGAAACCAGACACAGCCCCCCAGAGAAATCACTAAATTATGTTATAGAAATCAGCCGTTTATATTACAAAAATCACTAAATTATACAGTGGAAATCACCGACTAGTTCAGCAAAAACTTCTATACAAAACCCATTTCTTCTTCCATCACCCTACCTCCCACACCACCATTGTCTCCTCGAATACAAAACAAGTCAAACATTGTGCGTCATTCGTCATTTACGATTGTACTTGAATAGAAACATACAATTATACATACACCTATATATATCTATTCATTTAATCTCGGACTAAAACACTAAGCAAAAATTAATAAAATTGATGGTGTGTATTAGCAGATCGCCGGAGCTCGATGGTGTCCCCTGCGGGGTCAGAGGTTAGAAAGGAAGGAGGTTAAGGCAAGAGAGGCTCGCCGGATTTTTGCTGAAATAGATGGTGGTGATTCGAGCTAGTCGGAAGGTGGTGGTGATGGGGTGCAGGTGATGGGACGGTGGTGGCTGGTGGATGGTAGGGGTAGGGGTGGGGGTGGGACTGGGGGGTCGGGGTTGTTGGTGGAGAAGGCAGTGGGGGTGGGGGATGGGATTGTATAAATTAATTAAAATGTTAATGAATACATTTTTAGATTTTAGTGATTTCTGTTGGTCTGAGATTGGGTTGGGACTTGATTTCTAGTTTCTATTTTAATTTTGGTTTCTATTTGATCATTTACCTATATATATATGTGGCTCTGTGAGTATTATACTGCTAGGGACATGTTTCTCTGATTCCTGTTATTACTTGATATGGATATGGATAATGCAAGGTACTTTATGGACAAAAAGGGTTATGTTATATAAAGACATGATAATAAGTGGTATTTATGATCGACAGGGAGTCAGAAGGATAGAGTATATAAATGATAATATTATGTATAGAAAACAAGTACCTACTGGTATAATACAAATAGGAAGTATATATTATAAAGAATATTTTCTTCCAATTGTTTTAAAGAATATTAAAAGTACTAAATACGATTTTAAAAGTCAAGCGATTCTTCAATATGCAAGGCTCCCTGGTCAAACTGTTTTAACACAGATTCTTTGCTGAAATCTTAATTTTGAAGTTTATTCAGAATTTATGGGTAAAGTGGGAAATGGAAAATGGAAATTATGAAGGGGTATCCTTCAGAATAAAATGGAATAACAACTTTTATAATGAGGGATTCTAACATTTTGGGTTGAGTTTAATACAGTCCAGCATTCAACACTTTTTTGTGGCCCATGTGTTGTCGAAGGAGGATTGTGGTGAACTTTCCTCAAGGGATGATGACCGGAGTGGATCATTCCTTCTACTAGTAGTAAACAGGGAACAGGTACGAATAGGGCGACTGATCATTGTCCTGACGTATCTGGCTACGGTGAAGATCCCCAAAATTCTTAAAGGAATTGTTGATAATTATATTACATTGATAACTTGAAAAGAAGGAAGTGGCATGGGACAATGGAATATATAAATGATTAGAAGAGAAACTGATATTATATTATTATAAATAAAAAGGGAAGTAATATAATAATGAATAACAAGCAAGTTTATGTTGGTGTATTACTGCGCAAACAAGATATAGCTTCTTATAATCTATTTAATTACCTTGTAACTTCATCTTTTATATTAAATTGGAACATTGTTCGTTTTACGGATAACAAATGTTTCCGGGATTATTATGAAATGATTATATGTTATACTTCATAATGGTTTAAAAACTTTGTCTTGCTGAGCTATTATAGCTCACTCTTGCTTATGTTTATATAACAGCTATATCAGACGTCGCCGATACGTCGCACAATACCCCGGAAGAGGGTAAGGGGAGGACTATATGATAGAGAGTTGTCGCCCATTCCCGAGGTAGCTGTTCTATATATATTTGGGGTATGAGTAAACGTATGTAAGTTAATTAAGAAGGTTGATGTAATATACTTTTGGTTGTTGATATTCTTCTTGTTGAAGTATTATTCAGCGACACTACTTAAATGGTATTCTGGGTTTGTAATAATAACTTTATCTTAACTGTTATTATTGATGGATGTTGTTCTCTGAGCATATGACTGGTGTGTAATATTATAAGTGTGGGTCAATGGTGTGAGTATAAAATGTTATTAAAATATTTGTAGTGCCAAGGGTATAATATGATTAAATGGAAATTGGACCGTGATTACCTGGATTCCTGACCCCGGATCTAGGGCTGTCACAGAAATGGTATCAGAGCTCAGAGTCATATTGCTCATGAACAAAAATGTTACTAATATATATATATATATATATATATATATATATACACATATGATATAAAGTGTGAACTCATATCGAGTTTAAGGTCGGTCTATCGGATATAGTATTGGCCCTAAGTAGAGATTAAGATTTTATAGATTATTACTAATAAAAGTTTATGCTTTATTATAGGAGGAGGAGATTGGTGAGTTGAGACACGATCGAGGGTGGCTAGGGATTACAGAGGAGGAGGCTACACGGTTGTCAGAGGTCGGTATTGAGATTCCATCGTATGTTGTGGCAGGCTTGAGGAGGAGAGCCAGGGTCAGAGCTAGACAGTTGTATAGGGATTCTATGGCAGTAGTACCATATGTGGGGGACAGAGACCATCAGCAGGGTCGGATGTGGCAGGCCCTTCTAGGGTGAGGACAGAGGTTCCAGAGGAGGATGTCCCTGCACCTAAACGTCCTAGAGTAGAGACTGTAGTAGAGGAGCAGCCTGTGTTTAGAGATATCCATATGACTCCTGTTCCAGTACCATCACCTATTCCATCGCCGATATCGAACCCAGACCCCTTAGACGATCCTGAGGAGGAGGTGGACCCTTTAAAGGACTCAGACCCTTCGGAGGATTCAGATACAGATCCAACCCTTTAGATACTCCGCCCCCACCGGTAGCTGCACCCCCACCAGTGGCCCATCCACCAGTGGGAGATACTCTTCATGTTACTTTATTATCAGACTATCATCTCTTAGAGGGTCAGTTGGTAGAGTCTCGCCGGATGGTAGATATGCTTTTGCAGAGGTTAGCTGGACCCTTGGGCAGGATAGCCCACATCCCGGATAGGATATCAGTAGGATTGATCAGTGTAGATATGCGATCACTTGCACGCCTTAGAGAGCTGGCAGAGGGGAGGGGTGATCCAGATTGGAGAGCAGAGGTAGATAGGGTTCTCACATCTACTATGGCCCAGTTGAGAGACATCATCAGAGCAGGATTACCATGAGTTGTGGTTATGAGTTCTCAATCACTAATCAGGCTATAGTCACCTTAATGGTGTCATTTTGGAGGATTAGTTTAGTTGTTTACTATATTAATCCTAGTTTGATTAAATGACTGTTGGTAGTACTTTTGATGTATCGGATTAGCATGTACTAATATCTTGTGGGGTTTCAAACTGTGCACCTTATGAAGCATATATGTAAATAGTAGTGAAGAATGTTATCCACCGGTTGTGATGTATTTGTTTTAATCAGTGTAGTTTATATATATTCTGTCTAAGTTACCTAATATCTTGATATTAATTAAAATGGTGGTATATAAATGTGTTAACTAGTGATATATTTATTGAATATGGGAATAATGGATATTGTGCCCTAAATTTGGGGTAATTAATGGAGAATATTGTTATTTACAGAATCATGCCGCCTAAAAGAAATACAAGGGAAATTGCCGGGGACCAAGGAAGCCATAATGTAGAGAATTATAGACAGAATGAAATTGCTATTGATGAATCAAATAAATCAACTGCCCAAGAAGGGAACCAGGGAGGAGATCCCTTAAACCAATTTATGGACTTATTAAGACAGAATTTAACTCTTCATCGAGACCCTCAACAACCACCAGCTCCACCTAACCCAGTAGCCAATTCATTCTGTGCTTTTAAGTCATTGAAACCCCCAGAGTTTGAAGGAACCGCTGACCCAGTTGTAGCCAGGGCATGGCTAAAAGAAATGGAGAAAGCTTTTGAGATATTGAATGTAGATGAGGGTCAGAAAACAATCTTTGCTGCCTATCTCCTAAAGGGAGAAGCTAATTATTGGTGGGAATCTAAAAGGAACCTAGAAGGAGCAGGAGTAATAACTTGGGAGCGATTTTCCAGAATGTTTCTAGATAAATATTCTCCTAAGTATATGGAAAATCAAATGGAGACAAAATTTTTAGAGCTAAAGCAGAATAATCTAACAGTGGATGAGTACGAATTTAAGTTTACGGAGTTGTCTAGGTTTGTACCAGAGTTTGTAAATTATGAGGAAAAGCGAGCAAGAAGATTCCAGTTAGGGTTGAAACCATTGATACAGACTTGAGTGGCAGCCTTTGAATTGACTAATTATGTCGCGGTAGTCCAAAAGGCATCAATAATAGAGGCAGGGAGCGAACAAGTGCAAAGAGACTGAGAGAGTAAGAAAAGAAAAGCTGAAAGTCAGAAGGGAAGTTCCACTGGAAGAAACTTTCCTAGCAAATTTAGTAAAAGACAAGAGTCTTAGTTTGCGAGAAATCTAGGATTTAGTTGAAGTCATAGTGAAACGGTTAATCAGGGTGGTAAGCAGTCTGGAGCATCCCAGTCTAATCAATCAAGACCACCATTACCTGATTGTAGAACTTGTGGTAGGAAGCATACGGGCGTCTGTAGGCTGCTAGGAATAACTTGTTACAACTTAAAAGTGTGGACAGAAGGGGCACTATTCTGACAAATGCCAATCAACTAATACTAATACCAAGGGAGACTTCAAGTGCTTCTAGTGTGGAAATTTGGGACACATGGCTAAAGATTGCCGCTCGGGTGGTTCATCTGCGACAAGGCAAAGTGGTACTGCTTGGAATAGACCTCATACTGCCAAAACATTTAATATGACCTTGAGAGATGCAGTAAGGCATCCGGATGTAATTGTAGGTACGCTCCAACTTAACTCCTTAAGTGCAAATTTTTTATTTGATTCAGGAGTGACCAAATCTTTTATATCCCAAGACTTTGCTGGTAAATTGAAACTTAAGGCAAAATCATTACAAGAACCCTTACGGGTAGAGATAGCTAATCAGGAAGTCATTCCAGTCAAACAAGTCTATCCAAATTGTGACCTGGAATTCGAAGGATGTCAGCTTCAAGTAGATTTAATTCCTCTAAAATTAGGAGAGTTTGATGTTATTCTAGGAATGGATTGGTTAACAATGAATGAAGCTAATATTGACTTCAAGGGAAAGAAAGTAAGGATAAAACTACCTAAAGGTAAAGAATTGGTGTTTAAAGGACAAAGGCAAAATAAACAATTCCTGACTAGTATACAAGCAAAAAGGTTGATGTGCCAAGGATGTGAGTCATATTTCGCTTATGTGATAAATGCCACTAAGAAAACACCTGACTTGAGAGGGATTCCCATAGTCAATGAGTTTGCGGATGTATTCCCAGAAGATCTTCCTGGATTGCCACCTGATAGGGAGATAGAATTCGTTATAAACTTAATGCCTGGAGCAGCACCAGTTTCAAAAGCCCCGTATAGGCTAGCCCCAGTTGAACTAAAGGAATTAGCTTCCCAATTGTAAGAATTACTTGATAAGGGCTTTATTCGACCTAGTGTATCTCCGTGGGGAGCACCTGTGTTATTTTCTAAGAAGAAGGATGGAAGCATGAGGCTGTGCATAGATTATAGAGAGTTGAACAAGTTGACGATCAAGAATAAATATCCTTTACTAAGGATTGATGATTTGTTTGACCAATTGAAGGGTGCTGAGTATTTTTCAAAAATAGATTTAAGATCCGGATATCACCAACTCAAGATTAAACCTGAGGATATTCCCAAAACAGCATTTCGCACACGTTATGGGCATTATGAGTTTTTGGTAATGTCATTCGGTTTAACTAATGCGCCAGTTGCTTTCATGGATAATGAATAGGATTTTCAAGAAATATCTGGATAAGTTTGTTACAGTCTTTATTGATGATATATTGGTTTATTCAAAGACTAAGAAAGAACATGAAGAACATTTTAGGATAGTTTTAGAAATCCTGAGGCAAGAGCGGCTATACGCTAAGTTTTCAAAGTGTGAATTTTGGTTGCAAGAAGTCCAGTTTTTAGGACATGTGATAAGTAAGGAAGGAGTGCTAGTTGATCCCGTAAAAATAGAAGCAATTTCAAATTGGGAAAGACCAAAGACTCCAACGGAAGTAAGAAGTTTTGTAGGATTGGCTGGATATTATAGGAAATTTGTGCAGGATTTTGCTAAGATAGCAGCACCGTTAACCCGACTCACTCATAAAACCGAGAAGTTTGTGTGGAATGATAAATGTGAGGAGAGTTTCCAGGTGCTAAAGAAAAGATTAGTGACAGCTCCAGTACTAACTTTACCGGATGAAAAAGGGAACTTTGTGATTTTTAGTGACGCATCCCATAATGGCTTAGGTTGTGTACTTATGCAACATGGCAAAGTGATTGCATATGCATCGAGACAATTGAAGGAATATGAGTTAGAGTATCCTACTCATGACTTAGAGTTAGTTGCCACAGTGTTCGCTTTGAAAATTTGGAGACATTATTTATACGGGAAAAAGTGTGAGATTTACTCTGATCATAAGAGCTTGAAATACATATTTACTCAAAAAGAACTAAACATGAGACAGAGAAGATGGTTAGAGTTGATCAAGGATTATGATTGTGAGATCCACTATCACCCCGGGAAGGCCAATGTGGTGGCCGATGCCCTTAGTCGAAAAGAGAGACTTAAGATATTAAGTGCGTCAGAGGAGTTAATCAAAGATCTTGAGATATTGGAAATTGAGGTAAATATACCAGAAGAAGGTCAAGAGAATTTAATGGAAATTAGTGTCCAACCACCGTTGTTGGAAAAGATTATGTTATGTCAAGAAAAGAAGATGGAAGAGGAAGAGAAGTCCTCTGAGCAAATAATGACAGGAAAAGAGATCAAGTGCGAGGAAGATGAAAAGGGAATCATGAGATATGCATCGAGGATATGGATTCCTAATGTTCAGGAATTAAAAGATGAAATTTTACGAGAAGCTCATAATTCACAGTATTCAATTCACCCAGGCAGCACCAAAATGTATTAGGATTTGAAAGAATTTTATTGGTGGCCAAATATGAAAAAGGATGTTACTGAATGGGTACTTAGGTGCTTAACATGTCAAAAAGTGATGGCGGAACATCAGAGACCTAGTGGATTGTTGCAGCCATTAGAGATTCCTGAGTGGAAATTGGAACATATTGCTATGGACTTTGTAGTAGGATTACCAAGGACTAAAACCAACCATGATGCTATATGGGTAATTGTAGATCGATTAACCAAATCAACCCATTTTCTTCCAATCAATGAGAGGTATTCGATCGACAAGCTTATTGATATATACCTGAAAGAGATCATAGTAAGGCATGGTGTTCCTATAACTATTGTATTAGATAGGGATCCAAGATTTAACTCTAGGTTCTGGAGAAGTTTTCAGGAATATGTTGGAACCAAATTGAACATGAGCACCGCATATCACCCATGAACTGATGGGCAGAGTGAGAGAACGATTCAAACTTTAGAGGATATGTTAAGATTTTGTTCCCTAGATTTTATAGGAAGTTGGGATGATCATCTGCCATTTATTGAGTTTGCCTATAACAATAGTTATCATTCAAGCATAGGGATGCCACCATATGAAGCTTTGTACGGCCGGAGATGTAGATCTCCTCAATGTTAGGAAGAAGTAGGTGAACGAAAAATTTTGGGTCTTGAATTAGTTCAAAAGACAAAAGACACAGTAAGTTTAATCAAGGGACGCCTGGTAGCAGCTCAGGACAGACAAAGGAAATATGCAGATCTAAAACGTAAAGATAAGGAATACGAAGTAGGAGATTATGTCATGTTAAAAGTATCCCCATGGAAAGGATTGATGCGATTTGGCAAGAAGGGAAAGTTAAGTCCTAGGTTTATTGGTCCTTTTGAAATTCTTCAGCGAGTGGGAAAGGTTGTCTATGAATTAGCGCTACCCTCAAATTTGCAACATGTTCATAATGTGTTTCACGTATCTTTGTTAAGAGAGTATAGACCTAATGCCAGTCACGTCTTGGAATATGAAGTTGAGGATATACATCCAAATCTAACTTATGTGGAAAAGCCAGTAGAGATTATTGATCGTAAAGAGCAAGTGCTAAGGAACAAGACCATTCCAATAGTTAAAGTGCTCTGGAAGAATCGAAGGATAGAAGAAGCCACATGGGAATTAGAAAGTGCTATGCGAGAAAAGTATCCATAGCTATTTTCAACATGATTCGGGGACGGAATCCTTTTAAGGGAGGGAGACTGTGATATTCCCTAATTTTTGTAACGCAACAGTATCTCAATAAATAGTAATTTTATGGATTTATGGAAAAAAAGATATGTAATTACTCTATGTGCGAATTGGAAAATGAATAAGTTGAAATTATATTATTATTGTACTATGAAAATGAGTGACAGGAAATGATCACGGATTTTAAAGATTCTCGAGTATGGACTCTAAAAGTTTTTCGATTTAAATTGAGTCCTTTGTAATGGATATTAAGGAATTTGAATGTTAAATATAATTGATATGATTAATATCAGTGTTTAAGTTTTGCAGGGAAAAACAGAGTTTAAACAGGAAGCAGTCAGAGTTTAGTTAAACTCTGACAGATGGAAGCTGAACAGAGTTTGTTATACGCTGACAGTTGGAAGCTCGACAGAGTTTGTTAAACTCTGTATGGAGGAAGCGTCTACTTTTCAACAGTGTTTGAAGAATTATTGAAGATAATTTTGGAAGCAATATCTTTGAAGATTGGATAGCTGTCAAAGAGATTGAGTTGACTAAGGAGACGAGTAGCAATCGTAATTGATATCAATTGTATAGCTAATTTATAGGAGTATCAATTATCGATTGTGTAGCAGCTGTATATTTTATAAATACAGTTAGGTTAGCCCTAGAAGGGTATCGATCATGTAATACAATATCTTTCATTGTAACCTAAGCAGCTCTCTGTGATAATTTACATCACTGAGAGAGAAGTTAATTCAAACAGTTTTTAAAGTTTTTAAAAGAACATCATGTTATTCTTTCATACTTAGTTGATTATAAGTGTGTATTCGGCCTAACAATTGGTATCAGAGCTTAATCTGTTAATTTAGTACAGTTTAAGATCCACACACACACACACACAACTATAATCAATGGTAGAAATTCCTCCTCCTACATCAGGCTCTAGTGCTGAGAAGGCTCAACCTGCAACTGTGAGTCGATATGAAACAATCGGGGTTCCTATTCTTAAGCCAGCAGAATACTCAACTTGGAAGGTGAAAATGGCTATGTTTCTGGAAGCTACAGATCTAGAATATCTTGATAGAATTTATGAAGGCCCTCATAAGCCTACAAAATTATCTGTTGTTGCTGCTGGATAGGAAGCTAAATCTATTCCAAAGGAGAAGAAAGATTTGACTCATGAGGATATTTCATCCATTGGAAAGGATGCAAAGGTTAGACATCTCCTTCATAGTTCTTTGGATAATGTTATGTCTAACAAAGTGATCAATTGTAAAACTGCAAAAGAGATTTGGGATGCTCTAGAGGTTAGATGTCAGGGAACTGCTGAAATTAAGAAGAATAGAAGGAACATACTCACACAGGAGTATGAACACTTTGAGGCTAAATCTGAAGAATCAATGACAGAAACCTTTGACAGATTCTGTAAGCTACTTAATGATCTGTCACAGGTTAATAAAGAATATGATCTAGAAGATTCAAATCTCAAGTTTCTTCTTTCTCTACCTGAAAAGTGGGATGTCAAAACAACCACTATTAGAGACAACTATGATCTGGCTGATATTGATATTGATGAGATATATGGGTTGCTCAAAACTCATGAACTAGAAATGGAACAGAGAAGCAGAAGATCAGGTAGAAAGTCAAAATCTGTTGCTCTAAGAGTTGAAGAAAGACCCTAAAAGAAGGAAGCATTCAGGAAGAAGGCAAAAGGAAAAGCCTTGGTCATTCATTCTGAAAGTGAGTCATCAAACTCTGATGTTGACTCAAATGTAGATGAATCATCTGATTCTGAAGATGATGAGGAAATGATGGAAATGGCTGCTTTGATGGTAAAGACTTTCAAGAAGATGGGTTTCAAGAACTTCAAGAAAGGAATGAAATTCTCCAAGAATGATTCAAAGTTTGACAGGAAGAATTTCAGAAAATCTGAGAGAAAGGATACCAAATCTGGGAAAAGAGACAAGTCTGAGATTCAATGCTACAAGTGTAAGGAGATGGGTCATTATGCTCCTGAGTGCAAGAAGGGTAAAACTGAGAAGGCACTCTTCACTAAAGGCAGAGATTGGGCAGACACCTCTGACTCAGATGAGGATGTAAACTATGCTCTCATGGCTACTACTGTTGATGAAGCTGTAGATTCTGAAAACAAGGTACCTCTAACTACCTATGCTTATAACATTGATTATATAACTGAATTAATAATATATCTTAAGTCCTTGCATATCAGTTATAGGGATCAGACTTTAGAGAATGAGAGAATCAAAACTGAGAATTCTGAACTAAAAGAGAGAAATAAGGTTGTAGAAGAGAAACTTGTTAAGATGCAGCAAGTTCAAAAGGAGAGAGATGATGCTGTCTATCTTGAACAAGAGTTGTTAAGTCAGTATAAACAACTAGAATCTGAGTTGGAAAAGGCAAATCACATTATTAAAACTTGGACTCACTCAGGAAAAGACACTCAATAAGTTTTTCAATCTGACACTGTAGGTCTAGGTTATTCTGAGAAAGATGAACTTAGATTTTAGAATACAGTTAAGATTAGACCACCTCTTCCACCTAAGAAATTTGGAACATTTGTTAATGGAATAAATGAACCTAGATTTGAAGGTGGAAAAGAAGCTGTTAAGAAAGAACTAATAAAAACTAATGTTAAACAGTTTAATATTGGTTTAATGACAGATAAACAATTTAAGCATAAGCTTAAGGAGTTAAAATCTGTTAAAAACAGAAAGTGTCTAGAAAGAATAGAAATGGTAAAGTAGGCATTACTCAAGGCAACTATCCAATGCTTGCTACTTTAGCTCCAAGAAAGACATGTCATAACTGTGGTAGTACTAACCATCTTGCTAGTTTTTGCAGGAAGAACAAAGACATTAATTCTTTACTTTCCAAGTCTGAAGTAAAGAAAGATAATGTTAGAACTAAACCACAGACTTTATGCAAACACTGTGGAAGCACTTGGCATTCTATTTATACTTGCAGAAATTATCATGCTATTTATCATAATTACTATGAACTGAAACCTAATCTGAAATGGGTTAGAGTTAATTCTGCAAGTGTAAACTCTGATAAAGTTAGCTTAAACTCTGATAATGAAAATTCCGCTGCTAAAGCTAACAGAATTAAGAAAGCCATAGGATTCAAGCAAGTCTGGATCATTAAATCTAATCCTCAGTAATTGTTTGTGATTGCAGGGCATCAGGGAAAGCATCCTAGTAGTGGACAGTGGATGTTCAGGACACGTGACTGGAAATAAAGCCCTGCTATCAGAGTATGTGGAAAAGGCTGGCCCAAAAGTTTCCTATGGAGATGGCAACATAGGACATACTCTGGGATATGGCAATATTAATCTTGTAAGTGTCATCATCACAAATGTAGCTCTGGTTCCAGGACTCAAGCATGATCTGCATCTGTGAGTCAAATCTGTGACAGAGGTTTTCATGTAGATTTTCAACCTGAATACTGTGAGGTCATCAGCAAAACCACAAGGAAAGTTGTTTTAGTTGGACAAAGACACAACAATATCTATGAAGCAAGCTTGTTGACAAACTCTGATGGAAAAACAATGTGCCTGTAAACAAGAATGTCAAATGAAGAGAGTTGGAAGTGGCATAAGAAACTTTCTCATTTGAATCTGAACAACATCAATGAGCTGATAAGAAAGGATCTTGTTAGAGGACTTCCAAAGTCTTTACTAAATGTTGATGGTCTGTGTGATTCATGTCAAAAGGCCAAACAAAGGAAGACCTCTTTCAAGAGCAAGTCTGAATCTTCAATTGTTGATCCATATCATCTGTTACATGTTGATCTTTTTGGACCAGTAAATGTCTTGTCAATTGGAAGAAAGAAATATGCCCTAGTTATTGTTGATGAATATACCAGATACACTTGGGTGTATTTTCTAGCAAAGAAGGATGAAACTGCATTAACACTGATGGAGCTTGTAAAGCTACTGGACAAAGGATCAAAACACAAAGTCAAAATTATCAGAAGTGAAAATGGAACTGAATTCAGAAATACAATAATGGAAGAATTCTGCAAGAATAGAGGTGTGAAGCAAGAATTTTCTGCACCTGGTACACCACAGCAAAATGGTGTAGTTGAGAGGAAGAACAGAACCTTGATAGAAGCTGCCAGAACTATGCTTGATGAAGCAAAATTGCCAACCTATTTCTGGGCAGAAGCAGTTCAAACTGCTTGTTTTACTCAAAATGCAACACTGATCAACAAGCATGGAAAAACACCATATGAGATGGTGAGGGAAAAGAAGCCAAACCTGAAATATTTTCATATTTTTGGGTGCAAATGCTTTGTGTTGAAAACTCATCCTGAACAGTTGACCAAATTTGAGTTGAAAGCAGATGAAGGAATTTTTGTTGGCTATCCAGTGTCAACCAAGGCATTCAGAGTTTATAATCTGAGAACAAGGGTTATTATGGAATCTATTCATGTGTCATTTGATGACAGGAAAATCACTGGACTTGAAGATGTTGATGAACATGATCAATTGCATTTCGAAAATGAAGATCTAATCTCTGATGAAATAAACTCTGATGACACTAGTCCAACAAACTCTGTTGATGCAAACTTTGAACCTCTACTGGTACACACAGAAGAAATAGTACAGTCTGAACAAAGAGGAGAACCAGTTGAGGGGGAGCATGATCATAGTGATGACTCAAATTCTGATAGTGAGTCAACTGGAAATTCTGGATCAAATTCAAACTCTGATAACTCAAACTCTGAAAATCCAAATTCTGACAGTTCAAATTCTGAGAGATCAAATTCAGGGGGAGCCTCAGAGAATGAAGAAAGGCATCAAGATAATCAGGAGAACATTGATCAAGGGGGAGGATCAACGATTGACAGAAGTCATTTACCTACAGCTAGGAAATGGACAAAATCACATACATCTGATTTAATCATTGGAGATCCAGATGCAAAAGTTAGGACAAGAAGTGCTACAACAAATGAATGTCTGTTCCATGCATTTTTATCCAAATCTGAACTAAAGAAAGTGGAAGAAACTCTTCAAGATGCTGACTGGATAACAGCAATGCAGGAGGAGTTAAATGAATTTGAGAGAAATGAAGTATGGACTCTTGTACCTAGACCAAAGAATAGATCTGTTGTTGGTACTAGATGGGTTTTCAGAAACAAAACTGACAGTGATGTGGTTGTTACAAGAAACAAGGCCAGACTTGTGGCCAAAGACTATTCACAGCAAGAAGGAATAGACTATGATGAAACTTTTGCTCCAGTTGCAAGATTGGAGGCAATACGAATCTTTCTAGCATATGCTTCTCACAAGAAATTCAAGGTTTTTCAGATGGATGTGAAGAGTGCTTTTCTGAATGGAAAACTTGAAGAAGAAGTGTTTGTTGAACAACCACCAGGATTTGTAGATCCCAAGTATCCAGATTATGTCTACAGGCTTGACAAGGCACTCTATGGACTTAAACAGGCACCAAGAGCATGGTATGAAACTCTGGCTCAATTTCTTTTAGAAAGTGGGTTCCACAGAGGTACAATTGATAAAACATTGTTCTATTTCAATCTTGGTAGTGATCTGTTATTAGTTCAAATATATGTAGATGACATAATCTTTGGATCTACTAATGATAAACTCTATAAGAAGTTTGCCAAGCTCATGCAGTCTAGGTATCAAATGAGCATGATGGGAGAGCTCAGTTATTTTCTAGGGCTATAGGTGAAGCAAACAGATGATGGAATTTTTATCAATCAAGCAAAATATACCAGAAATCTTCTAAAGAAATTTGGCATGCTTGACTGCTCATCTGCAACAACTCCTATGGCAACAACAACAAAGTTGGATAGAGACACAGGTTCACTAGTGGATATGACAAACTATAGAGGAATGATTGGGTCACTTCTTTATCTAACAGCTAGCAGACCTGACATCATGTATGCAACATGTGTTTGTGCAAGATTTCAGGCAGATCCAAGAGAACCACATCTAACAGCTGTGAAGAGAATCTTCAAATATCTTAAGGGAACCATAACTTTAGGTTTGTGGTAACCAAGAGAATCAGACTTCAAGCTTCTTTAAGTCAATGACTGTTAAACTCTGTTAGCATGTTTTTTTAAGTCATACACTGTTAACTATTGAATAAACTCTGAGAAACTCTGATAATGTTTCTTTCTGAACATAAACAGCGATGAAGATACATGTATGAAACATTATTCTCAGTAATTAGTCATGAATCTTTCTATGTTATCTGTGATATAATATTAAACTGTGTAGAAAGTTAACACAGCATGATACTGTTCTATATTTATAGCATCTCTTACTTTATTTATCCTAAACTTTGAGTCTGTAAATACTGTGTGCATTGCCTCTCATAAATAATTTTTGATGTTGATGAGCTCTAAACTCTATTAGTTATACATTGTTAAATTAGATTCTGTTATTAGAATAACCCCAAAGCTAAAATATATAGATCGTTAGAACTCCCTTTGAGATCATGTTTGTAACTAGGACGATCCAGGAACTCACTGGTACATAGTAAGGGCTAAAATTCTCTAATTTTTGGTGACTAGTCGAAAGCTAGGAAGACCCAATAACTTATCAAATTGATAAGGGCTAAAATTATAGAATTTTTGGTGACTAGTTTCAACCTCTGATTACTGGAGAAAGTAAAAAAAAAAAAAAAGAAATTTGGGGGTTATAGGTTAATTATTACTGTATATAAACTGTTTACTAGAGAGATTAGCATTCATCATATATTCAGTGTTTACTATGAGAGTTTGTGCATCCAGTGCTTACTGATTTATTTTATGGATTTTATGAAATACTAGATGCTCTAAATACTGATCTAGTAAACTCTGCTCTACACACACGTATATTCACAACTGTGCAGTGTTTGAAAGGATAACAGTAATTAAGTTGGAGAATTGATAAACACTGTTGGATTTTGTTGAGTACTCTAAGGTAATATTTTATTTTAGACAGAACATATACTTGGAGTACACAAAGAGTTTTTGACATTTGCATGCAATATGTGCCAGTTGTTAATTGTGTCAGACAGTTAAAGCTTATTGGAAATATGAGAAAGAACAGCAGTAATAATAGGCATTATTACTGCGTGTGTAAATAACTGTTCCACTGTTTATGTGACACGTGTCGCACTCACACACTTAACAAGAAATTGGTTGCGTGTTTAATGTCTAAAATGATTGGGTTTTGTTTTTCAATTACAGATCTAATCAAAATCATTTCAATATTCACTTTTTCATCTTTACAACCACGAACACACAACATCACACGTAATTTCTCTGTTACTTTCATTTAAGCATTTTCATAAACACTTTTCCATACACTCTCTTCTCTATTATACTGTTCTAATGGCAACCAAGAACTTTGTGGCTCAGGGATTAACTTTTGTTACAAACAATTATGCTGCTATCCTAGACACTGCTAAAGCCCCAGCATCATTTCATCTGATTCAAAACTTCTTAAGAGACTCTGAAATTGGTAAGGCTCTTGTCCAACCAGAGACACTCTCGGCCACACAAATCTCAATCTTCTGGAAAAACTGGGTTTATGATGATGGTGGAGAGAATGGGACTCCATCAATTGTGTTTACCTATGAAGATCAAGAGTTTGTCATAACTCCTGCAACTGTTCGTGAAGTTTTGGATTTTGGCACTCACACTTCATACTATGTGGCTGGTGTGGGTCAATTAAAAGAAATGTTGCAACAAATACGGTTTTATGCTTCTTTGGATAAGATTGGGGATGTCAAAAGGCCAGGGCTGAGGAAGGAGTGGAACTTCTTCTTTGATTGCATTACTCGCGCATTTGGCAAGAAGGTCACCAACTGGGATGCAATTCCTGGTGAAAGTCTTCAAATTGGGTATTCTCTTCTTAATGGGAGTAACTTTGATTTTGGTCGTCTTGTACTTATGAATTTAGGTGAAAAACTTGCAGAGTCTAGTACAACTGTTTATTTCTCACGTTTCTCTCAATGTTTATTCTCTGCTTGTTTACCAAATTTGACAATTGCTGATGAGGATGTTATACAACCTTTCAAATGTCATAAGAGAATTTTTTCTGATTTGACAAATAAGGATGCTAACAAAGAGCAAATACCAGAGTTTATCTATCCTCTTGCCCTCAGAAACTTTCTCAACCAACCACAAGAACAACAAGAACCATAAAACGAACCAATCATTGAACCTCCACAGTCACCACCTCAACCCACAAACACTGACCCACCTCAAACCATAAACACTGAGCCAATCACTAAACCTACATCTCCACAATCACAATCTTCATCACACCCCCAACCTCAACCACAATCAAAACCTAAGAAGCCAAAGAAAAGCAAGGCTATAAGGCCATCAAGAAAACAGAGGATGGCTGAAGCTTCTAAGCCGAAGAAGGTTAGAAAGGCGGGCTAACAAACCTAAGTCTCCTTCTATACTTGATGATTCTGTCTCAGCAGAAGAGAGAGCAGAAGTGAATCCTCCAACTAAGAGAAGGAGATTAATTATTGATGAATCTGATGAAGATATGAATGTTGAAGCTCCAGAGGATATTTCTAAGGAAATACCTGCTGTTGAGATAGAAAGAGATGGAAATGCTGATGCTCAAATGGATGAAATTCTTGAACCATTGTTCCCAATCTCTTCACCTACTGTATTCTCTGAGGCCACTGATGCAGTCAATCAAACCACCTTGGTACATGAAGAAACAGTGGCTTCTCATACTGAGTTAATCTCTAATGCTCATCAATCTGTTGAAGAGGGTGAGGAAATTGATCAACCACCTAAGGAGATAAACTCTGAGCTTATTGTGTAATCTGCAGAGGATATTGTACAGCCTGTTATACAGCCTATTGTTGAACCTACTGCTGAAACTGTTGCAGAGGATGTTGTTGAAACTGTTGATGCATCTATTCCAATTCCTGAATCCATTCATCATGTTGAAGCTGAGATTGGAGATGAAACTGAAGGGAATACTGAGTCAAGCTCTTCTCAGGGTTTACCAGTCCAGACTGATGCTAAGGTTAAGGATTTTGCTGGTCCTTCAAATCAAGCAGATGCTGAAGACGAACACTTTGAACAATTTTCAAGTGACTGGTACAAGGACACTTGTATCTTTCCTGCTGCAAGAGCAGCTGAATTTGTCAAGAGAACCTCCAGAACAATTACAAATCCTGAGATTCTATCTTGTCTCAAGGCTACAGTTGTCCAAGTGAAGACTCTCAACTCTAGGTTTGATCTGTGTCAAAAGGCAATCACTGATGTTCGAGGTGATGTTGTTAGAGGAGATGATATGATTAAACTTGACAACAAGAACAAATTTCACTATCTTACTCAGAATCAAGAAACTTTGTCTCACAGGCTGAGCAAAGTTGATGAAAATCAGAATGCTATGTCCTTAAAGATTGATTCTATTGCTACCTCCTTGGAGTTAATCACATCTATTCTTATGCCTGATGATGTCAAAAAGGGGGAGAGAGTTGCTAAAGACAAATGCAAGCAATCTCAAACTCTGATCAGAAAGGATAATGCTGGAGATGGAGGAGCAAGTAATAAAGGAAGGGGCAAAACTGAAGAACTTCAAACTCTGAAAACTAGCAAGTCCTCTAAATCACAGTTTGCTGGGATAAAAACTGATACTCAAGGTACTTCAAAGACCAAGAGTTTGCTATTATCTTCTAATCCACAGACTGATGAGGAGTTGGCTGCTAAGTTGTTTATTGAAGAAAATGAGGAAGGAGTTACAATTGAAGACATTAAAGCTGAAGAAAAGAGTTTACAAGAAGAACATCTCAAAGCTTTAAAGTCTGGAAAGTTAAAGAAAGGAAAAGCTCCTAGGCCTGTTCTTAAAGGCATTGTGATCAAGGAAAATGTTGATGCTGGTCAAAGATCACAGTTATCAAAGAAATCAACAGTAGCAGAAGCTAAACTCAAGCTGAAAGGCATTGAAGGAGAAATTTCACAGAAGAAAGTTACAACCTATGTTTCTACACAAGTTGTACAGAAGAAAGAAAACACAACCTCTGTTGCTACACAAGTTGTGTCTAGACCTTTATCTTCTCAGTTGCAATCAGTTTTTGGGAAAGGAACACTTCATGATCCAAATCTATTATCTGGAGTTTCTATGGATTTTTCTGACGGAAGAGCTTTATCTGGTAAGGTTGGAAACAATAAGGGTGGTCTAGGCTCACACAAAGACAAAAGGCAATATACTGGTCCCAGAGATCCTTCTTCACTGGCTATTCCAGGTCGTGGTGTCACTCAAGAGAGTTTGGACAGACTAAAATCAGTATAGTTAGTTTATCAGAAGAGTTTAAAGAAGGATTTTCTCTTGTATTTCATGGCTGATGGGACAGTATTTAGAATTGGTGAGAATGATATTGGCTTGAAATATTGGGAAGAATTAGAATATGTTCTATATCTTTTCAAAGTGAATAGTCAAAGGACTCAATCAGTTGCAAATGTGCTCAGAAAGAAAATGCTCCAAAATTTGGCAATCAGAGGGATGAAGTGCAATAGCAGATATGTTCCTAAGTACAGAGATTGGAATGGAAATCTTATTGAAATGAGGAAGGGTACTGCAAAATTAAAGACTGATTTGGGAATCACAGTACTTGACTTCAATTCACAGTCAGAAGAAGTCAAATTTATTAGGCTGGGAAATGAGATGAGGAGAAACAAAATCTATGATCTTAGATCTGCTATCTATCAGACAGATGAGAGTGATCCTCAGCTAAGAGAGATTAAAGAAGCTATGAATATTGAGCTTGAAAATGCAGAGAGAAGATTGCTCATAGATTATCTCAGAACAACGCCAGCTCTTGAGGAGATTAGAGATTAAAGTCTGTAAGAATTTTCTTGTTATCTATAGACTTTTGTTAAGTCGTGTTTAAACTCTACCTATTTTAATAAACACTGTGTTTGTATGAAATTGTTTTGACATCATCAATTATTGTTAACTTATGCAGTTTTACTAATGAACAAGTTGGGGGAGATTGTTAAATATAACTAATATGATTAATATCAGTGTTTAAGTTTTGCAGGGAAAAATAGAGTTTAAACAGGAAGCAGTCAGAGTTTAGTTAAACTCTGACAGATAGAAGCTGAACAGAGTTTGTTATACGCTGACAGTTGGAAGATCGACAGAGTTTGTTAAACTCTGTCTGGAGGAAGCGTCTACTTGTCAATAGTGTTTGAAGAATTATTGAAGATAATTATGGAAGCAATATCTTTGAAGATTGGATAGCTGTCAAAGAGATTGAGTTGACTAAGGAGACGAGTAGCAATCGTAATTGATATCAATTGTATAGCTAATTTATAGGAGTATCAATTATCGATTGTATAGCAGCTGTATATTTTATAAATACAGTTAGGTTAACCCTAGAAGGGTATCGATCGTGTAATACAATATCTTTCATTGTAACCTAAGCAGCTCTCTGTGATAATTTACATCACTGAGAGAGAAGTTAATTCAAACAGTTTTTAAAAGAACTTATTGTTATTCTTTCATACTTAGTTGATTATAAGTGTGTATTTGGCCTAACAATGAAAATTTTAAAAGGATTTACATTTTAAGAGATTTGACGGAATTAGATTAAACCCTAGAAAAGAGCAAAGCAAAGGATTACCACAGGAACTTGGATTGATAAACGAATCTTGATTAAACAAGTATGAAAAACCAAACAAACGAGATTAATATCATAAAAAGGATATATATATATATATATATATATATATATATATATATATATATATATATATCACATTATCACTTACCAAAATCATTAATACATTATTTAGAAATCAAAAACAAGATTATATGATCATCCACCATGACATCATGCATGACCACACTAGTTAGGCAACTTCCACTAACTATTAACCCAAGGATTATCTAGTAAATTACTTGATTACATATATATAAATCACCAAATATCTACAAAACTCTATAATCTTGCCAACCAACACAAAAACTCTCTCATCTCCTTCATCTTAATCACATTCGGCCAAGTTGAAAGAAAAGGGAGAAGAAAAATCAAGCTCCTAGCTCAAGCATCTACAAATCAAAGGAAAATTCTTGGAGCTTGTTCAAGTATAGATTAAGGTATTTACAAAGTTTGAGAGCCAACAAACTTCATTTGCATAGGTAATAAATTCATCAAAGTTGATGGATGAATAGTAATGAATAGTAACTAACTTGAGTTTTGTGTTTGTTTTGAAAGATTAAGGTATATTAAGGCTATATCAAGGTTTCCCAAGTACTACAAGCCTTTGTTAAGACTATTACAACATCAAGGAAGGTATAAACATCCTTACTCTTTTGAGTTTGTGGTTGATTGTGATTGGTTTTAGGTTAAACTTGTATAAAGTATGAAATCATGGTTATATAGGTGTTTATAAGTGTTTTGATTGAATATGGAAGTGTATTGTGCTTGTAAACATGGCTGGTATGATGACCACATGGTGAATGGAATGAGATATGTGTTGAATGGAGAGTTTGGTAGGGTGAAAATTTGGAAAGTATGAAAATATAGCCGTTATAATGCCCGATTTTCGTTAAAATAAAAACTACCTTGTTTAAGGCAGAAAATCTCGAACTGGTCAAGGTTAGTAAGAGGTAGCAACTGGTCATGATAAGATAGAGCTTGGTTCATAGATCGTTTTGGTATAAAGAACGTAAAAATCTAATGAACGGTTTAGGAGAAAAGTGAGTTTTAGTGAAAGTCATTCGGAAAACCGAGAATCCCTAAATGTGTTAACTTTGAACTCATGGACATTATATTTAAATGTCTTTGGTATGGTTATACAAGGATTGGGAGATCAAGTGAGCTAAGTGGTTAAGGTAATTGTTGTTAGTAATATTAAATTATAATGGGATATATTTCTAACGGTGATTCTTTTCGTTTTTATAGAGACTCGAAATGAACCTCGGATCGCTTCTACTCGACTTAGAGACCAAGGCAAGATTTCTTATATCTTTACTTTGATAAATTATAAGGTTCCTGGTATATATATCTGTGTGTGTGTGTGTGTGGCTCTGTGAGTATTATACTGCTAGGGACATGTTTCTCTAATTCCTGTGAGTATTATACTGCTAGGTACGTTATGGACAAAAAGGGTTATGTTATATAAGAGCATCTCCAAGACGCTCTCTATTGTAGCTCTTAACTCAAAAAATGAGGAGAGAGAATAAAAATCAAGCTCCAAGAGGCTCTTAGAGGCTCTTTAAAAAGTTAAGAGCTTCTTCTCTCTCCTCTATTTTAGGAGCAACTAGTAGCTCTTAACTTAATATTTTATTAGTAAAATAGTGGTTCTTCTCTCTCATCTATTGATTGTTTGTCCAAGTGGAATTGAAATATGAATAAAATATAAAATAAAGAGCCATAATAGAGAGCATTGTTGGAGTTGACAAACAAATCAACGTAATAACTTGCTAAGAGCTTAATTGTTTATAATATATTTAGGAGTGAGCTAAGAGACTCTTGGAGATGCTCTAAAGACATGATAATAAGTGGTATTTATGAGTCACCGGGAGTCAGAAGGATAGAGTATATAAATGATACTATTATGTATAGAAAACAAGTACCTACTGGTATAATACAAACAGGAAGTATGTATTATAAAGAATATTTTCTTCCAATTGTTTTAAAGAATATTAAAAGTACTAAATACGATTTTAAAATTCAAGGGATTCTTCAATATGCAAGGCTCCCTGGTCAAACTCTTTTAACACAGATTCTTTGCTGAAATCTTAACTCTGAAGTTTATTCAGAATTTATGGGTAAAGTGGGAAATGGAAAATGGAAATTATGAAGGGGTATCTTTTAGAATAAAATGGAATAACAACTTTTATAATGGGGGATTCTAACATTTTGGGCTGAGTTTAATACAGTCCAGCATTCAACACTTTATTCCGGCCCATGTGTTGCCGAAGGAGGATTGTGGTGAACTTTCCTAAAGGGATGATGACCGGAGTGGATCATTCCTTCTACTAGTATTAAACAGGGAACAGGTACGAATAGGGCGACTGATCATCGTCCTGACGTATCTGCCTACGGTGAAGATCCCCAAAATTCTTAAAGGAATTGTTGATAATTATATTACATTGATAACTTGAAAAGAAGGAACTGGCATGGGACAATGGAATATATTAAATGATTAGAAGAGAAACTGATATTATATTATTATAAATAAAAGGGAAGTAATATAATAATGAATAACAAGCAAGTTTATGTTATATATATGTGGCTCTGTGGGTATTATACTGCTAGGGACATGTTTCTCTGATTCCTGTTATTACTTGATATGGATATGGATAATAAAAGGTACTTTATGGACAAAAAGGGTTATGTTATATAAAGACATAAGTGGTATTTATGAGTGACCGGGAGTCAGAAGGATAGAGTATATAAATGATAATATTATGTATAGAAAACAAGTACCTACTGGTATAATACAAACTGGAAGTATGTATTATAAAGAATATTTCCTTCCAATTGTTTTAAAGATTATTAAAAGTACTAAATACGATTTTAAAATTCAAGGGATTCTTCAATATGCAAGGCTCCCTGGTCAAACTCTTTTAACACAGATTCTTTGCTGAAATCTTAACTCTGAAGTTTATTCAGAATTTATAGGTAAAGTGGGAAATGGAAAATGGAAATTATGAAGGGGTATCCTTCAGAATAAAATGGAATAACAACTTTTATAATTGGGGATTCTAACATTTTGGGCTTAGTTTAATACGGTCCAGCATTCAACACTTTATTCCGGCCCATGTGTTGTGTTGGTTCGAAAACTAACTACGCAAGCGTACGTGGTCACAAGTAATATAATAAGATCGATCCCACGAAGACTTGGTGTTTGTTCAGAAATAGTGCTTATGCAACGACGTATGATTAAACAACAAACTGCTTGAATTATTTTTCTAATTGATTTATTAAAATAATAATACTAAATAATTTGAACTACTTGATTTAATTAAACGAGATTTAATATGTGACAAAAACATGAGATTTTAATTTCATTACTTATTTCATTTAGAATTGATGCCTTAATTCAATTTTATTTGATAATTACGAAAGCTAGACGGGAACACGAAACTAACATAAGCGCCTTTCAGCCTTTAACTTATATCAAACCACATGAACATCCACTTAAAAAGATAGAAGTTGCGTGGACACCGTTTATGCTTAGACACTATATGTCTATAAGATTTGAAAACATAATTGGTTTACGAATAAATTCCTTTATTATGACTACATAGGGCGGTGTGATCCAAAATCCTACCACTTATCGTAAATGTACATGACAATTACGAACCTATGCTAACATGACAAATTCTAAATTCCTAAATCCACTTTCGCATTCATCAGGAATTAATAATTTAGATGTTAGCTATGCATCTAATAAATTAAGCGCAACCACATTAGGCAATCTTAGTTTTTATCATAATAAAAATTATTAAGGCATCGAATTACTAAACTACATAAATAAATCCATTAGAATCCCATGACGGCGATTAGTTCATAATCGAACGGATCGTCATCATGGGATTAAATGAAAACATGGTATAAAATTGAATGAATTAAAATACGAAATACAAGAGTTTATAAAATAGAACCGAAATAGCTTCCAATGAAAGAGAAGAGCACTCCAAGTAATCCCCTTAAAATCTCCAACCAAAATAGAACTTATGCTAAATTTGCAGAAAATTAAAATGTATAAAATGAAACTGAAATTACAAAGGATGGCTAGGGGATTTTGAGAGAATAGAGGAGAGAATACAGTTCAGGGGTGTCTTCAATCTTTCAGAATTACTTCATATTTATAGGAAAATTTAGCACACCATCTATGAACAAACCTGCCGAAAGCAATAAAAAATAAATAAATTGAAAAGCAAATGGCGGGCGGCTGGCAGACTTATGCTTCTGGAAAATCAATTCATTTAATAACAATTCACTTGTCTGGGCGCCTTTGTTGATTTTGTAAACAAATCACGAAGTTGCTTTAACTTTTGAACGGGTTCCGTAGAAATGCTTTCTAACCCGCATAGCTTATAATCTTTAATTAATAAATAATTAATTTAATTCAGAAATTATAAAAATAAATATCTAATATTATTAGATATTTAAAAATATAATTTTTTAATTAAACAAAATATTTATTAATATAAATAAATCCTTAAGTCCTAAGCTACGTTCTATTGAGGGCCAGGAACCGGACTTCTTTTTCTTAACAAAAATATATCAATTCAAGCCGGGGTTTTCTCTTTAAGAATATATCACTATCCATCTTTTTGTGATAATTCTATTTTCTCATTGCTCGTCCAGGTATAAATTATGGTCTATTGAGGATCTGAAACCGGACTCTTTTTGCTTGGAAAAAAATATATCAATTCCAACCGGGATTTTCTCTTTAAGAATATATCACTAAGAATTTTTTTATGATAATTCTTTTTCCTCGTAGCTAGCCCACTTGATAATAAGATCGTTGTGATTAAATGATTTAGCACTTCTGTTGCTTGCACAATGATTTTCTTTATACCAATCTTGACTTCCTCAGACCTTGCGCTTTCTTGGCAACTCTAAATTCCGAATTGAGGCAGAAATTCACTGTTTTTAATCTTTTATTGCCACGATACCTAAAGTTGCGAGTTCTGCACTACAAAGACTGAAACAACACAAACGAATTAAAAGACACAACATACTTAAGGATAAACCACCAATCTAGGTCCAATTAGCGCATAATAAGTGGATATAAAATCCACCTATCATGTTGCCGAAGGAGGATTATGGTGAACTTTCCTCAAGGGATGATGACCGGAGTGGATCATTCGTTCTACTAGTAGTAAACAAGGAACAGGTACGAATAGGGCGACTGATCATCGACCTGACGTATCTGGCTACGGTGAAGGTCCCCAAAATTCTTAAAGGAATTGTTGATAATTATATTACATTGATAACTTGAAAAGAAGGAACTGGCATGGGACAATGGAATATATTAAATGATTAGAAGAGAAACTGATATTATATTATTATAAATTAAAGGGAAGTAAATAATAATGAATAACAAGCAAGTTTATGTTGGTGTATTACTGCGGAAACAAGATATAGCTTCTAATAATCTATTTAATTACCTTGTAACTTCATCTTTTATATTATATTGGAACATTGTTCGTTTTACGGATAATAAATTTTTTCGGGATTATTATGAAATGATTATATGTTATACTTCATAGTGGTTTAAAAACTTTGTCTTGCTGAGCTATTATAGCTTTCTTGCTTATGTTTATATAACAGCTATATCAGATGCCGCCGATACGTCGCACAACACCCCGGAAGAGGATGAGGGGAGGACTATATGATAGAGAGTTGTCGCCCATTCCCAAGGTAGCTTATCTATATATATTTGGGGTATGAGTAAACGTATGTAATTTAATTAAAAGGTTGATGTAATATACTTTTGGTTGTTGATATGCTTCTTGTAGAAGTATTATTCAGCAACACTACTTAAATAGTATTCTGGGTTTGTAATTATAACTTTAACTTAACTGTTATTATTGATGGATGTTGTTCTCTGAGCATATGACTAGTGTGTAATGTTATAAGTGTGGGTCAATGGTGTGAGTATAAAATGTTATTAAAATATTTATAGTGCCAAGAGTATAATATGATTAAATGGAAATCGGATTGTGATGACCTGGATTTCTGACCCCGGATCTAGGGCTGCCACAGCACCTCTCTCCTAGTGTCCTCTTATTATTTTTATTTTTAAAAAAACAAAAATAATTACCTAAACATTTTATGACAATTTCAGATTATATATCTATTTCATAATCTTTACCTCTTGGTCGCGTGACTGCTAATTTTCATGGTTATGATTCTTCACAACTCCTAGATTCTATACTAACATTATATCTTCAATGAGGTATCAATTACTTTATGGACATACCTTTGGAAAAATGCAAATCGCCTTGAAAAATATAGGCCTCTGCTTAACCGCATAACCAGCTTGTTCGAATGCTTGTTGCTCAGTAAAAGTAGCTTGACCATACTGTTATCCAATAATAAAATTACATCACCTAATTTTTGAAATATAGAAAGACCTGCAACTCTAGTTAATTTCCTTGGACTGTCTATTAGACCTTAAATTTAACATCATAAAGCCCGTTAATGGCTTACACTAGGTTAAGATTATAAATCACCAGGACAGGCCCATGACCTTATGATGTATGCTATATAGCCTGTACTCTTAACTCCTCTTAGATATACTACGTACCTTAGTCCTTGTAAATAACTTTATAGCCAAATTTCAGAATTGTTAAACAATTTCTTCTTTCATGTTTTTGGTTCTGGGGCAGTGCCTAACCTCTTCAAGCTCATCTTAGTCCATTGCGGGTGATAGCATTATAAGTTGTTGTCGTGCACATTCTCATTTAGCAAAACCAAGCTCCCTATGTGAGTACCTATGTTTAATGAGTTTACTTATCCTCAAATCTTATAACCTTTGCTTGCATAGCACTTAGCTAAAAAAGAACCAACTTTTTACCATGCATCGCTACAAAAAGAAAATCTCCATTCCATTTTTTTGGTTAATTGAACACACCAACACGTGCATTTCGCCTTTGACTTGAGCTCATGACCTCTTTTAAAGTTTATTGTCCTCCTGAACTAAAATTATCAACTTCTTCAAGCGATTCCTTTTATAAATATCGTATCCAACATCAAGGGACACCTTGAACAGAAATACACCAGGTCTAGGAATTAAGTGTCCTGAACTTCTTAAGTTATGGGTTCTACAGAATCCCATCCGCTTGATCCCCATAATCATCTGACCAACATATTAGCCCATTTCAAGAATCCACAACTCTAATGTGATGGCTAGAACTGGATTTTAAAAAGAAACATGCAGCCGTTTGTTTTTCTTTCTCCGGTACAAATAGTGTATTTTCCATTCAAACATTTTTTCAACAAATGGGCAGAAGAAAGTCTCTGAAATTCTAAAATGCGGTCCGTAACACCACATTTTTCATTTCAATTAACAATCATAAAAATTCAGTTACGAATTGCGATCCAGAGGTTTAAAGAAAATGTGTACCATTCAATAAAAAAAGGAAAAAGGAGTGTATACCGGTAACTGTCTCTGATACAGAAACTGTCATTGGTACAAACTAAAATAAGAGTTAGACATTTGAAAATATTGTTTTACAGTGTATAGTTAGGGCTGTAAACAAACCAAGTCGAGCCGAGTTTTGTTGATTTCGAGTTCAAGTTGAATTTTTTTAAATCGAGTCGAGGCAAACTCTTTAACATTATTGAGAAAAATATCCGGTTCGAACTCAAGTTCGTTATCAACCGAGCCGAGTACCAAGTTTTTAACGAGCTTTCTTATCGATCCCGAGTTCGAGTCGAATTCGATCAAATTGTTAAACTTTTTATTTTATTTTTGTTTTCGGCTTATTTTATATGGAACTGACTAAACACTAAACAGATTATAGTCTTATCGAGTATAGACTGAGCCCAAACCTAAAGTAAGCAACATAAAACTAAAAATTAAAAAGTAAAATTCAATTATCTTATCCATCCGACTCCAGATCTGTAGACAACGACTACGACTCTTCCAAGTTCTTGTCTTCCGTCTTCCGTCAATTCGTGGTCATCGCTATTCGATTATCCTCTTTTGGTTTTATTTTTATATATTATTCTTATCTATTAAATTCTAATTGTTCATTCTAAATATCAATTAATGTTTACTATTTATTACTCTGTCCATCTATGTTTACCTGAAGGCTGAATCCTTGGAGATATTATATACTCACACAATTGAATTGCATGTAAACTTTTTATTGCAGGATGCCCCCAAAGTCACGGAAGTTATTGAGATCGTTTTGGATTTTGATAAAGTGACTACTTGACTATATCAACTACAACACAACCACACATGTTGTGAACTGATGTGTTAATACTTACTAGGTATGTTGTATTAGTTTCAACCTTGAGTGATTATTTACTTATACATAGATCCTGATAATTGCAATTTATATCAAGTCCAACACTGCTATTTGTCTAGCAAATGCTACTAGTTTGTCAAGTGATATTTTGTTAAACTTTCACTTTATGCAGGTTTTGGATTTTAATTTTTAAGCATCTTTTAGGAATTGGAATGACGTGTTGCAGTGGCCACCACATTTTGACTTATGATCTTATGTAGATTCACAAAAGTGCTAGTAACCTAGTGTAAAACTCTTTGGCTGGAAAGCATTTTGGAGCCGAGCGGGGCGGCATCACTTACTGATGCTGGGCTGGCTTTGGTTATGGGCTATGGGTTGGCTTCGCTGGTTGGCGATGGGCGGCTTCACCGGTTGATGCTGGCAGCATGGGTGACCGTTTGGGCAACGGCGCCAGGTTGGTTAAAACATGGTTGGCTGAGTTTGTTGGCTTTCTGGTTGGTTTTATATGGGAAACACAAAGCTGAAAGCTGAGCTAAGGGTCCAAATATAACTAAGGCAAAGTCAAAAACGTGGGCACATATTGGTGACATATATATGTGATATATATTATGTGTATTGCTGGGAAAATGGAAAATGAGTGGGCTTGGTAACTGATTGGCAGTTGTGGCTCAAGGAAATGGTGGGAAATAACTGCTAGAGGCATTTGAATTCTGGTAACCGCTGGTAACCGCCGGGCAGTTAGCTTGCCGAGCATGGATCTTGGCTTATATATAGAGATAGGTATTTTATATGTATTCTCTATTGGTTGTACAAGGTCATATTGTATTATGCACTGGTATTTTTATGCTAGGCAGTACGGTAAAGTACGTAAGCATAAATCTGAGTTGTATCCTTATATTGTGATTAATATAAAGGTTGGGCTTGGTGCCTGTAAATTGGCTGGTGTGTTTTACATTTGCTTGGTAATTAGACACAATTGCACACACGTGGTTCTTGTGTTGCGTTCTTGGTTAAGTGTTCCGCTGTGCTTTGTTCAACGGGTTGCAGGCCGCACAGGTTAGTAACTTGTGTTTAAGAATCTTTCCCTGTGACAACTGGTATCAGAGCTTCGTTGTAAGTTCGTGGGTTATACGGAATCATGGTTGGAAGAAATTCTACTAGTGAAAGGTTGGCAAGGTTTGAAGAATTTGTGGGAACGCCTCTGTCGACTGATGAGATTTGTTTGGTGAATCAGATTCAAGTTATGAGGGATAAATTGAATGAATTCAAAACAATGGTTGTTCCTTTCATGGCTACAAGTGATGGAAAATTCACGGATTTGTTTGCAACAACCGTAACTTCATCTGAGAACGTGAGGGAACAGTTGCGAACGATGGGGAATGAGATTACTATCATGAAGGGGGAAAAGGTGGCAAAGGATCTGGAGAATTTATTATGGGATATGGAGCAATATTTTAAAGCTGCTCATATTGATGAAAGGGAGCAAGTTTCAATCACGAGTATGTACTTGGTTGGCGATACAAAATTGGGGTGGCGAACTCGTACTGATGGTGATGCGAGTGTGGACAGGTCGGCAATAACCACATTTGAGGCATTGGAGAAGGAACTTAAGGAGCAATTTATGCCACTTAATGCTTCTTGGCTTGCTAGATAAAGTTTAAGGAATCTCAGACAAATGGGAACTGTTCGAGATTATGTTAAGGAATTCAGTTCTTTGTTGTTGGATAAAAAGACATGTTAGATGAGGATAAGTTCAATTTCTTGGCTGGACTCAAACCTTGGGCTCAGGCAGAATTGAGGAGGCATGCTATGAAGGACTTGCCAACTGTTGTGGCCGCTGCTGATGGTTTGGTTGACTACAAGCATGCTGGTTCTGACACTAAAAAGGGTAAAAACTGTGGGAATAATCACAAGGATGAGGGTAGAAACAAGAAAAACAGTGGGAAAAATGGCACTGGTGATGCCAAGGGTGATAAGCAGTCTCAAGGTGTTGGCGACAAAGGTTGTTTAATATGTGGAGGGCCGCATTTTCCAAGACAATGTCCCAAGAAAGAGAGACTGAATGCTCTTTGTGTTGAAGAAGAGAATGCTGGAGATAGTGAGGAAAATGAAGTGGGTTTTGCGAGGGCGAATCCTATGTGTTTGGTTACATTGAGGCTGAAAAATTCGTCGAGGGTGATGGGTTGATATATGTCAAGGCCTTAGTGAATGGGAAAAAAGTCATGGCTATGGTGGACACGGGTGCTACTAATAGTTTTATTGGGGGTAAATGTGCTGATGAACTCGATTTGAAGCTGGAATCATGTTCAAATAAGATTAAGATGGCTAACGCTGAGGTGCAGTAAATTCGGGGTTATTCAAGCATGGACTTGAAAATTGGTGATTGGCATGGTAACTTTACTTTTCATGTTGTTGCCTTCGATGATTTTGATTGCATTCTAGGAATGGATTTCTTTATCATGATTAGTGGTGCTGTTATGGTGCGCTATGGTGGGATTATGATCATAGATGAGGCATGTCCATGTTTTCTAAAAGTTGTTCCTATGCATGTTGATAAGGGCAAAAAGAAAGTCAGGAAGCTGGGGGCTCTACAGGTGGTTGTTGGCAATGTGGTTTGTGGAATCGAGCCAAAGGCTGGCGACTCTTCTGGTTGTAGTGGCGAACTTGATGGTTTTCTGGCTAGGCCTAAATCAATGTCTCCAAAGGTTGGGGGCATTGCTTGAACTTGAGGGTTTTAGGTAAACTTGGCAAGAGTTCTTATTATCTTAGTTAATTTTTTGTTATAACGTCGCCTCATCTCTGGGATATATAACTCTTGCTCTAATACCATTTCTGTAACAGCCCTAGATCCGGGGTCGGGGATCCGGTCATTACGGACTCAATATCCATCCACAAAATCAACATAAACTAAATTACAACCTTGTGACCCAAAACAATAACATAAAACACACCCGTTATAGTCCTAGAGATAAAATTAGAGTAATTACCAAATATTATTAATCACAAGTTTGAGTTCTTCCAAACGAATTACAATTTAACTATTACATACTCTTTGCCATCCATTTACATATGTTATATGGATAAATATATTCGATGCTTAAAAGCAGAAAACTAGCCTACCAATAGCTTCCTCCTTAGAAATGGTAGCTACATCAGCGGGTAACTCTCTGACGGATCCCGCGCTCTTGCGCCAAGTGTGCCTTGGACGGGCCATCTGCTCTAGCTGTTGTCGTGATATAATAAATAAAGCAAGGGTGAGCAATAGCCCACCAACAATAATGTATACTGAACAATAATATATATAACAATTCAAAAGTATTTTTGAAACCATATGCCATGCAATAACGAACATAGTGCCAGTATAATATAAACGATGAAGTTTCGAGGTATTTCAGAGTACTTTTAGTTCTGAACAGTTTTCAAACCCTGTCAACACGAGTGATACTTCATGTTGCAGAAAATAAATAGATTGGGAGGATGAACCAATGCTGGAGTATGTCGCGCCGGATGACACCACCTTACGATGATCAGTCGCAGGTCGTGCATCTCAAAATTTGTTTCTCTACATGTAGAAGGAAGAATATATAGACACCTTTGGGCTGTCCCACAGCCTCTTAAACCAGTTTTAAGAGGCTGGATCTCCCTAGCCATCTTTGGGCTTAGTCGAGGCCGGCGCCACTCGGACCCTATTTCCAGGATGGACTGTCCCACAGCCTCTTAAACTAGTTTTAATGATGGACTGTCCCACGGCCTCTTACACATTATACAAATACTCCTAGTTCGAATAAATCCATGACTCTGAAACGTAAAGCTCGTCCCCCTTTCCTCCAAGTGTAATACTTGTTGATAGGACTCCACAAGGTAGTCGTATCTAGTTGGAAAGGAAAATTCACCAATATTTCCCAAGCTGTTGCTTGTTAATGGATATCGACTTGTTCCAACAATCTTACCGCTCGAACAATGAAGAAGTAATACAGAGACTCGTCTTGATAAATAGCAACCAAGTTGCGAGTGAAAAGAATAGTTTTTAAAAGAATTATGACCGAGCAGTCAAACAAAATAAATAACAGCTCCCAAGTAAGGTTCCCTTATATTTTGATAGATAGCTTTAAATGAAGAAAATGGAGTTTGTGGGTCCCGAAATGGGGGATAATAAGCTAGAAGGGGGGGTTGAATAGCTTATCACCTTTTTAAAATTTTAAGCTTGGCGTTTTTGTCTTCCATTTTTGGATTTAAATTCGTTACTAAGATGTAAACGATTTAAAATGCGGAAAGTAAACCAAGAAAGAAAAGTGCAATCACATGGTCGATTTTAGCCTAGTTCGCGATGGCGCAACCCCTAATGGATCCGCTCACCCCTACGTCCAGTCCCCGAGCTCCTCCCCGGACTCGAGATTTCTTCCACTATAAAGAGACTCCTTTATAGTAGGCGGAGAAGCCTTTACAACACTAAGTATTTATCTTGGACCTTAATTACAAATTAACTCCTCAAAATACAAAGCAACACACTACCAGACTCGTCTTGGAGCGCAACTCCCCGTTACCTCCTCAAAGTCGAAGTAGAAACCTTTGTAGACTATGAACTTCTACCACTTGCCGGTCTTGGATCTTAGGTCTTAGGTCTCTGGTCTTTCCTTTTTTCTTTACGGTGCAAAGGTTACTAACTTCCCGTTAGCATGCCTAAGACTTGGGTCTTAGAAACAAGGATCACCTCACTTCACTTCACCTCACTGCAAGTCTAGAAAACAAGTCTAAAACAAACAAGCAATATATAAGATACACCAAGCATAAACAGTCATATCAAACCATGAATCGCTCTAACGAGACACCTGACTCACTGAGTCAGTACCGAATCGCACTGAGTTACCTCAATAACTCCGTCATATCGACATGATATCATAGAAAGACCTGTAAAACTCAATAAATTCATCAGAAACCCCATATACATAAGTGAATTGAGAAATCAAAAACTAGGGTTTATGAGAAATTTGAATTGAATCATAGGGCTTTTGAGATATGTGATTCAATCCTTCATATCAAGTATGAATATGATTGGAATCAATCAATACTTCATCGAATTGAAGCATAATTGACTTAGCCAAAATCTAGGGTTTCGTATATGAGAAATTGAGAGATTGGATATGAGAACAGAAACACAGAGGTAGTGTAAGATGATATGAGGAACACGAAAAAGGTGTCCATTTTCACAGACAAGGTCGGAGATGACCGAAAAAAAACAAATCGCCAACTAGGGTTTCGGAGAGAAGGAGGCGAGAGAGAGAGAGGCGAGAGAGAAATTGTGTTATGTCCGTACAATCTTGTAGTATAAGTATGATTCATTTTAAACGGCTAAGATTGTAGGGTTTAGAAATCAAGGGCTAGGATTAGAAGACATGAACCGTTTTTGCTGGAAAAATAATTCTGATTCACTAGAAAATCATTTTATTGATTTTAAATTGCTCTAGATAGGTATAAAATTGCTAAAATCACGTAAAAATATCTAGATAAATATAAAATTGCTAAAATTGCTAATCACGTAAAAATAATTTCTAGATAGATAAAAATTCGATCCAAATTTTAAAATTAATCCTAAAATTTAAGATCTTTGAATTTAATTAGTTTTCATATTTTTACTCCGAGTTTTGAATATTAAATTCAAGGCCATTCAAAAATTGAAAGCCAATTAAATTTTGTCTTTATTGAAACATTTCATTATGGTTTTTAGCCAAGACGTAGACAATAATAATAAAGTCTATTTTTACACAAATTTATCGTAGAGAAATCTGAATTTTGGACAACCAAAGATCCGCTCACACGATACGCTTGAGTGCGTTGACTAGAAAATCACGAATGCTTTATTTTCAATAAAGACTTTTAATTAAATATAGAAAATCCATATTTAATTAGAGTGGGCATTCCAACATTCCCAAAAGTAAACGTAATTTAGCAAAACGTTCGGAATGCATCGATTTTGTGAAAATGTCGGCAATATTATTTTCGGTATCAACATGGTCCATAATAATATCACCCTTATTAACACGATCACGAAGAAAATGATGTCGTATATCTATATGTTTCGCACGAGAGTGGGATACGGGATTTTTACTTAAATCGATCGCACTCTTATTATCACATAAGATAGATACGGCATCAAATTTAATCATATAGTCGGCTAATGTTTGCTTCATCCATAATATTTGAGCACAACATTTTGCCGCTGCTATATATTCGGCTTCCGCGGTGGACATAAATACGGAGTTTTGTTTCTTTGAAAACCAAGAAACTAAACATCCACCGAGAAATTGACAAGTACCACTAGTGCTTTTTGTATCGATTAAATGACCCGCATAATCCGAATCAGAAAAACACACTAAATTGAAAGGTAATCCTTTAGGATACCAAAGACCAAGTTCCGTGGTGCCTTTTAGATATCTAAAAATCCGTTTAACCGCGGATAAATGAGATTCTTTGGGCGCCGCTTGAAAACGGGCACATTTACAAACACTATATTGAATGTCCGGTCTACTTGCGGTAATATAAAGCAAACTACCAATCATACCACGGTATTTCTTCATATCTACTGATTTTCCGGAATCATCCACCACTAATTTCTCCGAAGGAGACATAGGAGTACAAAGTGGTTTGACATTTTCCATCTCAAATTTCTTAAGCATTTCTTTGCAATATTTTGTTTGAGATATATGAATGCACTACTAGAAATATGTCAATAAACATCGGTTTCTGGCCGTTGTTAAAAAAAATCTGACCGATGTCTATGCGAGTGTAGAGAAAGGTCAAAACTTTAGACATCGGTTTTTAGGCGTTGTCTATTATCGTCTTACACATCAGTTTCTTAAAAATTTCTGATGTCATTCTTTCATTATATGCAGTAGTTCTTTTTAAATTATGATATATTATGTGCATTAGATTAACATAAACATAACACGGACAAGCTAAATAATGACATAGACATCGATTTCTTGGTAAGACTGATGTTATATGCTGTATTAGACATCAGGTGGTATGTGAAAACCGATGTTATATAGTGTTACAGTGCCTAATATAATGAGACATAGACATCGGTTGTTTGGTAAGACTGATGTTATATGCTGTATTAGACATCGTTTTAATTAAAAAAATCGATGTGATATGTTCTGTTAGATATCATTTTCAGTAACAAAACCGATGTTATAGGTCCTAACATACATCGATTTTTAGCCATGCTCCGATGTTATATGTTCCAATTATACATCGTTTTTTTAGAAAAAGTGATGTTAATTATTGGTAAAGACATCAGTTTTATATGATAACACCGATGTCTGTGTAATAGTAGACATCAGTTCTTTTAAAAAATTTGATGCAATAGACCTTTTTTTACATCATTTGTTTTAATAACTGATGTATCAAGGTTTAATCCTATACTGATCATATATGCAGCCCAAAATTGCCAAAATTGAAATCAAACAAAACAAATTAATGTACAAAAACCAAGTACTTGCCATTCATTTACAAAAACATCCAAATGTTTACAATAGACATAATTAGTACCAAAATTGTACTTTTCGACCAAAAGCATATATAACCAAGTACATGTACGTACTTCGACAGAAGCATAACCAAAGTACACAAACTAACTACATGTACTTCCATAAACAGACCCCTTGTTCCACAAGTAGTGCAAACCAGTTCCTGACAGTTTCATTTAATAATTAGTACCAAAAGCTAGATGTACATAGGCAGAGATCTATACCAACTGTTCCATAAACCAAGTCACTATTTCATGAGTTTTTCAATGTGCTTTAAAGTCTTGTACCGCACCTCTTCAAGCTCTACCATCTTGTAAGATGCCCGAGTCTTACAAAGCCACTGCAAACAATTAAAACCCAAAGCAAAAAATAGGATAAATATACTATTTTTCAAATGCATAAATTTAATATTCACTAATTACACAATTATATTCCATATATCAAAACACACCAATTAAAGTATACCTTGGTAGAAAATGAGTACATGTCCTTATCCAAAATAATATCCCGCATATACCGCATGACAACATAACCACATTCAACAGCGCCAGGTTGTTTTGGCGATCCCTGTTCCAATAAAAATGAGAAAATATAGATTGACCAACCAAGAAAATGAAGTACATACATACATTCAACAAACCAAGTAAAGTGCTTAAATAATTACCGCAAGATTATCTATTTCGGGGGTTTTATTTACCCTTCCTGTTTGAGCATTGAAAGTTCTCACTGCACTGCAATTAAGGGCATGGAACGATAATGTGATACGTACCAAAGAAAGCATAATATATATATATATATACATATATATATATATATATAATTATTTATTTATTTGTCAATACCTTATTAAAGCTTTTTCTAAGGCTTGATTCCGTGGTGGATGAGATAGTGGATTGAGAGTGTAAATGTCACTTTCCCAAATTATAATCAAAATCCAGTGGAAACTGTATTAAAAAGAATACCACGAAGCAAGAATTAGTATAAATCGTAGTGCTACAATTATTCTAGTAAAAATCCACAAAATCACCTACTTTTCATTATGTGGCATGAAGAAAACGCGATCTGGGCTACCTTCTTTCAGCCTTTGAACAACTAAAGCTTCAAAGTCAGCATTCAGGTTATATGTGGCTGATGGATCAAAAAACCCAAAATAGTCCAGTAAATTCTTTTTACGCATAACATTATGCAGGTACCTACAAATAATTTAATGCAATAAGTACATATATATTCCTGTGCAATATGCAGAATTAGACAAGATTTAAAAAGAACAATACTTACGACATGTAAGTTGATATTACAGCCTGTCCAATCTGGTTGAACTCTAATAAGGAAATTAAATTCTCATGCAAGATAAATATTCTTTTCTCAAACCCGAAAACTTCAATATCACATGGAATTTCAATTGAGACACCTGACACTGCCATAGTTGTTGTTGCATGTTTATACAACAACCTAAAGCGGTTTGGCACATTTTTGTTTGTTGGCTCGGCATTTTTAAACATGTTCGCCAAATTCTTTAACGGATCATCAGCCTTCTGTGACACTTGCCTCTTCTTTTTCTACAAAAATTCATTTTATCATGCATAAATATAAACACAGTTTAGCACATCATGCGCGCAAGGTATGGAGAAAGAAAAAGAAATACAAACCACAACAGTTGGAAAAATAATCAACTCCTTAGGCCACGCGACGTGAGAACCAACAGCTTCGTGGACCTTCTCAATTTCACCCGGTACTGGCACTGGAACCAAAGCATTGTCGTTGATGCTTCCATCCACCAACACACGAATGCATCCATGCGGCATAGGCATTCCATGTATCTTTTCGTTCATGACCCCATCAGTCATCGCCATTCCAAATGCAACTATGTTGTGCACACTGCCTACAGCCAGCTCACATGGTTGCGGATCCTACATTTACAAGACATGCAAGGTGAAATTACAAGTTTGTATTATTCGTAGTACTGTCCATAGCTTACATAATTGCTATATATAAAAAGAAAGCGGGTGGACAATAGAGCTTGTTTTACCTTTGTTTCCTTTTTGGATGGTGGAGTAGGGTCAATAGCAACACAATCACCATCCACATTCAATTCTTCAACAGCTGCTGCCTTTTCGGGCATTGACGAGGGAACACTGGATGAACTAATCATCGCCTTTAGATCAGCAATTTGTGACATCAAATCATTCGTTCTTCTCTCCATCTCCTCATCCCTTTGTCGATCACGTGCCAGCAACTCGGCTTTTGTAATTCGAGTCCTTTTCACCTTCGGGGTGTTAAAGAATGATTTTGGGGTGGCGATGCCTCCGACTCCTCGAACCCTTCCTGAATGCTCAGGATTTCCTAATGCAAGAGTCAACACATCCTCAAATTCGGACAACTGCAGTTCACCCTTTTCCTTCTTTTCCAGCAAATCATCCTTTCAACAATACATTACATATTTACGATCAATACATATAATTACTTTTCACATAAAATGGCCACTTAACATATATGGTATAATTGTAGAAAACAGGAGGTAATTGAAAGATTTCTTACAATAACTTGGTTGATCTTTTCTTGTTCTTCATCAACTTGACCGTCCTTTCCCTTTCGAGCTTTCTTCCACATAATTGCCCGATCAGGTTCTTCTCCAGGCTGAATTTTCCCTTCTTTGACCTGTTTAAAATGAATGAAACATTAATTTGAAAGATATTCAGAAAGTCTAAATTGTAATTATAATTTAGAACTACTGCACATAATGATAAAATATTACGTCTTCTTCTAGCAGTCCGATGTAGCCCTTCCTTGATGTGCGGTGTGGATATTTTCGCTCTTTGACTCTCGCCACCTGTGCATTACGAAGTGGCTGCATCCAAACATAAAATACATAACTGACTTCAATATTGAAAGATATTACAAAAAAAAAGCCAATATGCGTACATAAAAGAATGTACTACAAATTGTGCATACCATCCAATCAACGTTGGTCCTTTGAGCAACAAATTCTCTCCAAGCATCCCTACCAACAAATGCATAATTATCTGGAGGCTTCCTTAGTTTCTTCTTTTCCCCAACAAATGGCATCACAAAATTAGAGGTTAATTTTGACTTGAACTGTCTCCACTTCCAGCCTGCAGACTGTAGAATGCTTGCTCGACTTTCTGGAGCAACTTTAAATCCAGCCTGAAATATGCAAGTAACTAATTAACCACTAAGAATGACCACATAAAAAGTAACTAATTTACATATAGACAAATATTACCTGAACATCATTCCATAACTTCTCTTTTAATTCAGGTTCCACATTTGGCCAGCTTCTAATGCTGATCGGAACCATAGTCCTAGCGAGCATGCCAACATAAGAACTCAAGGTGTGCCTAGTCTTTCCGATAGGATTTCCACGCGCATCATACCTGACTTTAAACTTCTTTCCTTGAGCCTTCTTCACCACAACTTTGTGCATAGCACAAACACTACGCTTTGCTCCTAACTTCCTTTTTGATGTTTCAGTACTAGCAATAAATTCTTCTGTCGTAGGATGAGTTTCTTGATGTGCAGAGCCTTCTGATTCAGGATGATTGCCTTCTGTGTTTACTTCCCTTTCAGGTTCCGACATAGCTTCAATTTTATTGCTACTTGCCTTGGTCTTTCGCTTCTTATTAGATCCTTTTTATTGAGGTCCCGACATAGCTTTCGAAGGCAACTGCTCCTCCACTTCATTTTTCTTACTACTTGCCTTGGTCTTTCGCTTCTTGATAGATCCTTTCGATTGAGGTACCGACATAGCTTTCGAAGGCAACTGCTCCTCCACTTCATTTTCCTTACTAATTACCTTGGTGTTTTGCCTCTTAGATCCTTCTGATTGAGGCCCCGACATAGCTTTCGAAGGCAACTGCTTCTCCTCCACTTCCTTTTTCTTACTGCCTGCCTTGGTGAGTCGCTTTTTAGGTGCCATTCTGAGATCTAGTACTTCAATCTGTAAGACACATATTAGTCGGGGTATACGTACAATTACAAAATGCAAACTAAACAAATAAATTCAACTAAAATTGCAGGTTTAACATTAAGGCGAATAAAAATTCTAATACAATTTCAGACTAAAAACAAATGCAAATAAAATTACAAATTCAAATCAAATTGCAAACTAATCATAAAATTCAAATAAAATTACAAATTCAAATAAACATCTGGACTAAACACAAAGACAAATAAAACTGAATATTCAATTAAAATTATGCACCACAGACGGTACATGACATAAAACTAGAAAATATGGATCATTTTTTAATCCAAATTCCCTCAACATTTTGTCTTTTATTGCTAACAGTACCCTCTATTTCATCAGTTGTGTCACACGTTGGAATATTAGAGCAGAAAGGGGGATTTTCTAAAGTTGTGTCTCCTAATTCATCGTCATAATACAACTCCTGGTAGTCTCGAGGTGTGGAGTTTAGTACAACGGACCAGTTAGCATCGACCGGATCTTGAACATAAAAAACTTGTTTCACTTGGTCGATGGACACATATTTATCGTTCTTGTGACCTTGTCTAGTGAGGTCCACAAGAGTGAAGCCAAGATCATCAACCTTGATGCCTCTTTCATTGTCTGCCCATTTACACAAGAACAATGGGGCTTTAAATGCATGATAATCCAACTCCCAGATTTCTTCGATTATTCCATAAAATGTCATATCACACTCTACGGGATTTAAATCCTTAGCACTAGATACTTGGACTGTCTTGGCAACTAAAGAAACACCACTATTTTGGACAACCCTTGCATCATCTCTCTCCTTCGTGAATTACCGGTTCCCGTTAACTAGATAACCTTCATAGGTAAAAATAGAAAAAGCTGGTTTCCCTGCCAGCCATCTTATTGTTTCTGAAACATTGTTGGCATTTTCCATCATTTCGAGACTAACCTGCACACATTGTTTAAATCAATCATTAACTAAACAACAACGACGCACCATTAAAAAATAACAAAGAAAAAAAAGAAACCAACCCTTTTTTGAAACCAATCAGCAAATAAACGGTTGTGCTCTCCTATTAGCCACTGAGCACTCTTTTTTTTCCCCTGGTACTGTCTTTCTAGTAACTCCTTATGCATCCTGAGGAAATGTATATGTTAAGTAAACAACCACAAAATACTCGATATTTAAAAGATGAACTTACAATCAAAAAAATATAAACTTACATGATATAGGGATACACTTCAGAGTTGTTCTGAAGGACATGTAAATGTGCCTCATCTCGTTCTTTCTCCTCCACTGACTTTATTGTTACAACGGATAACGGACCTGAAAGCTTGCCCTTGTCCTTCGGAAGACCAGCAGTTGTGCAACTCTGCTTAACAAACTCCGCGCAAAATTCAACAGATTCTTCTCCTAGATAACTTTCCGCTATACAACCTTCTGGATAATAACGGTTTCGAACATAGCTCTTTAACACTTTATTGAACCGTTCAAATGGAAACATCCATCTATAAAACACCGGTCCACATAAACGCAATTCCCTAACCAAGTGTACTGTGAGATGAATCATTATATCGAAAAATGAGGGAGGGAATATCTTTTCCAACTCACACAAGGTAAGTACCAAATCTGCTTGTAATTTATCGAGCTTGGATACATCTACAACTTTGTTACACAAAGTGTTGAAAAAGAAACACAATCTGATTATGCTGACCCTAACATTTTTCGGAAGAATAGAACGAATTGCAACCGGAAGTAGTTGTTGGAGAAGAGTGTGACAATCATGGGACTTTAACCCATGTATCTTTAAATCAGACATTGATACACAATTTCTTATGTTTGATGAATGGCCATAGGGAAGTTTAATATTTGACAATGAGGACAACATTTTTTTCTTTTCTGCCCTTGACAAAGTATAAGGGGCAGGGGGCAAATATGTTCTCTTTTCTCCTACTTCTGGAGCTAAATCGGGCCTGACACCCATTTCAATCATATCACGACGAGATTCCTCACTATCTTTAGTCTTGAATGGCAAATTTAATAATGTCCCAATTAGACTATCGCACACATTTTTCTCAACGTGCATAACGTCGAGACAGTGGCGAACATGGTGAAACTTCCAATATTCCAAATCAAAAAAAATTGATTTTTTCTTCCATGGACAGTCCACTTTTTTTGCCTTCCTCTCCTTCCCAAAAGTAAATTTTATCCGTTGCTGCTGCGCTAATACTTCTTCTCCAGATAGGATTTGACGGGGGTGTCTAAATTCTTGTTCTCCATTAAAACCTGCCTTATGCCTCCTATAAGGATGATACGGAGCCAAATACCGACGATGACCTTGGTAACATATTTTTCGGCTATGAGTCAAATGTTTACCAACGGTATCATCACCACATATTGGACAAGCCATATAACCCTTATTGACACAACCCGACAAATTTCCGTACGCAGGAAAGTCATTTATCGTCCACATTAAAACTGCTTTTAGAGTGAAGTAAGACTTTGTATACGCATCTTATACATTTGGTTCACCTTCTTCCCAAAGCTTCTTCAAATCATCTATCATCGGTTGTAAGTACACGTCGATGTTATTACCTGGCTCATGTGGACCAGAAACTAACACCGTTAACATCATAAACTTCCTCTTCATGCATAACCATGGAGGAAGATTATAAGTTACTAGTACTACAGGCCAACAACTATACCGATTGGTTAGACCATTATTATGCGGGTTTATACCATCTGCCGCCAATGCTAAGCGAATATGTCTCGGTTCATTACCAAATTCAGGCCACCTATAATCAATATTCCTCCAAGAAGGAGAGTCAGCTGGATGACGCATTTGGCCATCTTGAGTTCGCTTCTTCGCATGCCAACTCATTAGTTCAGCTGTGGAAGTAGATTTAAACAACCGTCTAAATCTAGGAATTATCGGAAAGTACCACATAACTTGGCTGGAATGTTAATCCTAGGTTTACCATCTTTCCCCACCTTCCAGCGAGATAGATCGCACTTAGGACACTTGGACGCATCGACATTTACAGCCCTATATAGTACACAATCATTCGGACAGGCATGAAACTTTATATACTCGAGACCTAGATCAGTTAGGGTTTTCTTTGCTTCATATGCATTAAACGGCAACACATGATCTTTAGGAAGTAAAGATCCAACAGAAGAAAGGAGCTCAGTAAAGGCATTATCGCTAATACCAAATCTAGACTTCCAGTTGTGCAATTTCAACATCGACTCTAACTTAGTACACTCACTGCCCTTAAACAAAGGTTGCTCTGCATCGGACACAAACCTCCTAAACTCATGTGAATCGTCATCGTAATCACCCCTATTATAAGCTGCTTCACAAACATCAATTGTTTGTAAAGTCGGAATTTCTGCTAAAGGATTGTGCCCTGAAGTCACTGGCGTACTACTTGGGCACTTTTCTCCATGCCAAATCCAATCGACATACCCCAAACTAAAACCATTTTGATAAAGATGACCCCTAATTATTTTCACTGACAATTTTTTGAAATTACCACAGCGTGCACATGGGCATGGAATTTCTTTAGGATTTTTAGCATTTTCTTCAGCATATATCAAGAACCGTTCAACCCCAATTTCATACTCTAAAGAATCCCTATCTTTCGAAATCCACGATTTATCCATTTGTTCGTAAAGAAACCTACCTGGTATTGTTATTCAAAAATTAATGATAGACTTATCCAAAATTATACAAGTCATTAAATTACAATTACTATTCTAATAATAGAAAGAATTAAACATATTAACAAGAACGTAATAGGTATAAACTTATATCTAAACTTATATCTAAACAAATAATATAGACAACAAGAAACTAATATATAAGTAAGGACATAATAGGTATAAACTTATATCTAAACAAATAATCATCACAAGTTATTACAAGAACACATTATCGAAATCATATAAACAAGCACATGCATCTAATTAGAAATCAGGACACTGAAGAATAGAACTTATAGTTGAGCAATTACTAACCTGAAGAATAGCTCAAAAACAGAAAATGTTAACCGCACACACACAAGCAAAATGCTCCTGCAAAGTCATGTTCAAATTCAGAAGTCTAGTCCATTAGAATGCTCAAATTAACCAATAATCCAAGAGTGCAAAGAAACAGATCTCACAACTACTCACTATCAAGTATCAACTACTCACTATCTTACTATCTAACAACTACAAGTACAATAACCTGCAAGCTCAAAACTACGCAATCTCGAAAACATGAAAACTACAGTGCTGCATGCTTAAAACACAGTTCATAATATTAAAGTACTGGAACAATCAATTTCACAAGTACAATACAGGACTCACAAATAAATACACTGACTCACCAATTAATGCACAAAAATGAAACAAAAAAATTTAGAGTTTTTCAATTTTCAATTTATATACACCCAAAAACAAGAATTAACAAGAATTACAAGTAATACAAACTAAAAACAAGAAACTGGAAACATATATATTCACCCAAAAACAAGAAACAGAGAGAAAAATCAAAACAAGAAAGAAAAACAAGAACTTGCCGAGACCCAAAACAAGAAAAGTAAGAAAAAGATACATGCAAAAAGAAAACAAGTAATTAACACAAAAAACTTACTAATTGAAGATGACCCAAGCAACAAGAGCAACAAATCTGCAAAAAAAAAATTGTTCAATTAAAAAAAATCGAGCTTAATTCGAACTATTAATCGGAAAATGACTTACGATTCGAGCTTCTTCTTCTCTTAAATTCGAGCTTCCTCTTCTCTATTTCGATTTAGAGATTGACAGAGAGAGGGTCGTGAGAGTGAGAGAGAGAGAGAGAGAGAGATAGAGAGAGATGAGTGAGAGAGAGATGAGTGTGTGTGTGTGTGTGTGTGAGAGACAGAGAGATGAGTGAGAGAGATGAGTGTGAGAGAGAGAGAGAGAGACGAGTGAGAGAGAGAGAGAGAGAGAGAGAGAGAGAGAGAGATGAATGAGAGCTGTGTAGAGAGAAATTAGGGGAAAGTATGGCTAAGGCGAGATACTAAATTAGGGTAATGTTACTTAGGCGGGATTATAAAATTTTCTAAGGCAAATGTTTTATGAGAAAATGGGGGGAAAATGACTCAGCACATTTTTTTCTATTCCGAGAAAAAAGGTTTAGACATCGTTTATTTAAGCAACCGATGTCCAGAAATCTGTTTAACATCGCTTTTTAAATAACTGATGTTAAAAACGCTTTTAACATCGGTGGCTTTTCAAAGCGTTGTTAAAGGCCCGATGTCTAATCCATATTTTCTTGTAGTGATGCCTTCGTTAGATTGCTTAATTTGCAATCCCAAGAAGAAATTTAGTTCTCCCATCATGCTCATTTCGAATTCTTTACTCATGCTTTCCGAGAATTCGTTACATAGTGATTCTTTAGTCGAACCAAAGATAATATCATCTACGTAAATTTGAACGAGCAAGATATTATTGCCTTCATACTTCGTAAAGAGAGTAGTATCGGCAATTCCTCTTTTAAAACCACTATCGATTAGGAATTTGCTTAACCGCTCATACCAAGCTCTAGGAGCTTGTTTTAGTCTGTATAAAGCTTTATATAGTTCATACACATATTCCGGATATGTTAAGTCCTCAAATCCTGGTGGTTGTCTTACATAAACTTCTTCTTCTAAGACACCATTTAGGAAAGCCGACTTAACATCCATTTGATAGACTTTGAATCCATTATGACATGCGAAAGCTAAGAACATCCGAATTGCTTCGAGTCTAGCTATGGGAGCGTAAGTTTCATCGTAGTCCATACCTTCCATTTGTGTATAACCTTGAGCAACTAGTCGTGCTTTATTTCTTACCACCGTTCCACTTTCGTCTAACTTGTTTCGAAAGACCCATCTAGTTCCAATAATGGAGCCGTCGGTTGGTGGTGGAACTAGTTCCCAAACTTTACTACGAGTGAATTGGTTTAATTCTTCTTGCATGGAAAGAATCCAATCCTCATCAAGTAAAGCTTCTTTAGCCGATTTGGGTTCTACTTGTGATAGAAATGCCAAGTGACTAGCCATATTTTGTGCTTGAGATCGAGTTTATGTACCTTTAGTTATATCACTTACAACATTCTCGATAGGATGATTCCTAACCAAAGGTACATCCGAAGGTAACTTATTATCGATCTCAACCACTTCAAGAGGGTTATTCGGAACTATAGTTCCATGATCACAATTGTCGACTTGTCTTATAATATTTTCAACATTTTCTTGACAATCTTCTTTTGGATCATTTTCCTCTTCAACCAAATCTTTAAACTTTGAAAGTGGTTTTGATTCATCAAATACTACATTCAATGATTCTTCCACCGTTAAAGTTCTAAGATTAAATACCCGATAAGCTTTTCTTGTATTTGAATATCAAAGAAAAACGCCCTCACTTGATTTTGGGTCGAATTTCGTCAAATAGTCTTTTGTATTCAAACTAAAGTATTTACTTCCAAAGACTTTAAAATAGCTTATCTTAGGAGTTTTCTTAAAATAAAGCTCGTAGGGAGTCTTCATTTTAATTGGTCGTAGTAATACTCGATTAAGAACATAACAAGTCGTTGACATAGCTTCGGCCCAAAAGTACTTAGGTTGACGATATTCATTTAGCATGGTATTCTCCATTTCTTGCAATGTCCTATTCTTTCTTTCCACTACACCGTTTGATTGAGGTGTATAAGGAGGAGAAAAGTTGTGAGTAATACCATTTGCTTCATAAAAGTTAACAAACTCGAAATTTTGAAATTCTTTACCATGATCCGTCCTTATATAAATAATAGACGTTTCTTGTTGAGTTTGTATTCTTTTGCAAAGAGCAACAAACGATTCAAATGCATCACTTTTTGCTTTTAGGAATTCCGTCCACGTATATCGTGAGAAGTCATCTACTACTACAAGAGTATATAAACTACCTCCCAAACTTTGAATGGGAACGGGTCCAGTTAGATCCATATGTAGAAGATCTAATGGTCTAGTAGTAGACACCATGAATTTGGCTTTATGAGATGCTCGAACTTGTTTACCAATTTCACACGCTTCACATATATGATCTTTTACGAAATTGAGTTTTGGTAAACCACGTACATGTCATTTGAACATATATTTTTGATGAGTTTCATGTTAACATGACCTAAACATCGATGCCATAACCATGGATCCTCATTCATGGATACCAAACACACATTTTCATAATCATTTAAGTCACACGAGTACACATCCTTACTTCGTGGACATTTAAGAATTATCTTCCAATCTTTGTCATAAATAGCACAATGAGATGGAAAGAAAATTACTTTACAACCATTATCACATAATTGGCTTATCGAGAGCAAATTATACTTTAATCCCGTGACTAATTGCACGTTATGGATTTTAAAGCTTTTATTGCCGATATCACCAATTCCGATAATTTCATCTTTGCTACTATCTCCAAACGTTACAATTCCGTTGGATACCTTTTTAATGTTGTTCAACAATGACTTATTTCCGGTCATATACCGTGAACATCCACTATCAAGGTACCAAACATCTTTCTTAGCAGCAAGGCACACCTATACAAAAGATTAATTAAACTTTTTGGTACCCTTTTTACTTGAGGGTCCGGGTGTTAGCACATCATAAGGCAATCGAGTACTTTCATAGATGAATCGAGGTATAGGATAGTCATTCACATAAACAGTGTCATTTCTAGATGCATGATTCCTATTTGAGATATGATAAGAATTTCTCCTAGGAGCATATTTATAATTACCACGAAAAGCATTAACATTATCACTACGAGGAAATATAGTAATAACGGAATCTCTGGCACGAGTATTAGCATGGTAATTCACACGATTATTTCTAACATGAGCATTATTATTTCTAGGATAAGCATGATGACTCACATTAGCATGATGACTCGATCTAGCATTATAATGACTCGTATTTCTAGGTATAGCATAAGCATTTATATTACGAGCATGACCATGACCATTTGGGTTTCTAGCTTTATGACCTTGATTCGGAACTTTAGAAGAACTAGCATTGTTAGCACTAGTACTTGCTTGATGTTGCATGTTCCTTTGTTGAAAATTAATTGGTCTTAGTTGATAATGAAACTTTGGTTGCTTCTTGTCATTAACGACTACTTTTTCTTTCTTCTTAGCAACTTTCGTTTTATTACCATTTTTCGAACATTCACCTTTAGGAATCCATCTATACTTCCCATTTTTCTCACCTTCTTTGGCTTTGCAAAATAGACTTATCTGTCCTCTTACATTACAATATGAACACTTAGGTGGTGATGATTTAGGAGGAGTATTCCTTGAAGTATTAGGGGGTGGAACTTCTCGTTTAGGAGGAGAGTTCACATTATATCCCAATCCTTCTCGATTAAATGGTACTTTTTAGTTAAATACCATACTATCCAATATAGTATTACTCTTGGTGAATTGCTTAACGGTTTTCTCAAGATTTTCTTTTTTGGCTAATAAAGAATTAATCTTGTTATTAAAGAAATTTGCTTGGTCCAAGACTTGAGATAAGAGCTTGTTATTATCATTTTGAAGCCTTTGATTTTCCACAAGAACCGATTTAAGTTCCGAGACTGCATCTTCTCGTTCCTTTGAATTGGTCTCGAGTAAATCATTTAGTTTTCCAAGTTTGAAATCTTTATCGGATAACATAACTTGAAAATGTAATTCTTTTTCTTTTAGGGCTTCGTGTAGCTCTTCCTCAATATCTCCCGTTAAAGCTTGTTCGAGTTCCTTTATCTTTTCACTTAGTGTCTCATTTTCACGAATCAAAGATTCATTTCAAATCTTTAAATTCAACATCTCAACATGGAGATCACTAGTGTTAGTAGATAATTGAACTTTTTTCATTTTCCATCTCTTCGGCTTGAATAACCAAGGATATATTATCTATCTCAAGATTTTGAATAATTTCATCCTTCTTAGTATTTTCAAGATTCAAGTGCTCTTTTTGAGATGACATAAATTCGTAATATTCCATATCTTTGACATGGATATCGGTCAAACGAGTGACCTATTTTTGTAGCTCAATATTCACATCTCGTATTTTATTCCTTTTCGAACTAATCGTGATGTATCTTTGGCTAATTTCATCATGACTCGTTTTCAACATTTTTACAAGATAAATAAGCTCCGAGACACCCAAATTTGCATAGTCTAATAACTTTATACTTACATTATCACTACTACAAGACGCCACATTATTAGTAGAGTTTAGGGTTACCTCTTGATTAGTAGTGGAGGTTTTCGTTGGTGTAGTCTCATCACCGATCGCCATCAAGCACAAGTTAACAACTTCTTCACTTTGTTCGGGAGCTTCTTCATCCTCGCTTAAGTCCCATCCATTTTCGGCTACAAGACTTCGTCCTTTAGCCAAGTTTGGACATTCCTGTTTAAAGTGACCGGGTTGTTTACATTCGAAACACAAGTCATGTGTTTCTTCACTTGGCGATTCCTTCGGCTTAGGTGGAGAATAATTATTCGAATATTTCGAATGATTAGTATTATTCCCTTGTTGAGCACCTTTGCCTTTGTTAAAACTCATGGTCGGAAAATTGTTGTTACTCTTATAATTAGGCCTTCCTTTCGAGTTAAATACACGTTGTTGATTACTCGACTTAAGGAATCCTTTTCCGTACAGTTGAGCTTTACTTTGCAAAACCCGACGTAGTTCTCTCGAAAGTAGTGCAATCTCTTGTTCATCGAGATTTTGCAACTCTTCGTTCAACTCATCGTCGTTTTCATCTTCATCGATAAGAATTGCTTTTAAGGCCATATTCTTTCTTTTATCTTCCACTTTAAGAAGGGCCTTTTCCAGAATGTTATCTTCCTCGTAAGCACGAAGATTTCCGAATAAGCTATCGATGGAGTATGAATTCAAGTTATGCATTTATTTGATTGTGGTAACTTTGACTTTCCAACTTGGAGGTAATGCTTTCAAAATCCTACGATTTTTCTCATTAATAGTATATACCTTTCCAAGTTGTGCAAGTTCATCGACTATACGAGTAAACCTCGTTTCCATGTCGATGATGGTTTCACTTTCGAGGAGTTTAAAACTTTGACTCCTTGGGATCTAGCATAAATTCTAAATCATGTTTTCCAAGTAGCAAAGTTGGTACCATCGAACAAAGGTGGTCTAGAACTTGAAAGTCCTTCGCCGCACCCTATAGTACTCAAATACGCCATTATGATCCCCTTTTGTTGTATTTGTCAATTAATACAAGTAATCGACTAAATACGGTAATGATCTACTTTTTGCGGTATTTTAGGATTATCACAACAATCGAAAAAATACGTTAAAAAGCACTGCTTTGATACCAATTGTGGGTCCCAAAATGGGGGATAATAAGCTAGAAAGGGGGGTTGAATAGCTTATAACCTTTTTAAAATTTTAAGCTCGGAGTTTTTGTCTTCCGTTTTTGGATTTAAATTCGTTACTAAGATGTAAACGATTTAAAATGCGTAAAGTAAACCAAGAAAGAAAAGTGCAATCACACGGTCGATTTTAGCCTGGTTCGTGATGGCGCAATCCCTAATGGATCCGCTCACCCCTTCGTCCAGTCCCCGAGCTCCTCCCAGGACTCGAGATTTCTTCCACTATAAAGAGACTCCTTTATAGTAGGCGGAGAAGCCTTTACAACACTAAGTATTTATCTTGGACCTTAATTAGAAATTAACTCCTCAAAATACAAAGTAACACACTACAAGACTCGTCTTGGAGCGCAACTCCCCATTACCTCCTCAAAGTCCCAAGAAAGAAAAGTGCAATCACACGGTTGATTTTAGCCTGGTTCGTGATGGCGCAATCCCTAATGGATCTGCTCACCCCTTCGTCCAGTCCCCGAGCTCCTCCCAGGACTCGAGATTTCTTCCACTATAAAGAGACTCCTTTATAGTAGGCGGAGAAGCCTTTACAACACTAAGTATTTATCTTGGACCTTAATTATAAATTAACTCCTCAAAATACAAAGCAACACACTACAAGACTCGTCTTGGAGCGCAACTCCCCATTACCTCCTCAAAGTCGAAGTAGAAACCTTTGTAGACTATGAACTTCTACCACTTGCCGGTCTTGGATCTTAGGTCTCGGGTCTTTCCCTTTTTCTTCATGGTGCAAAGGTTACTAACTCCCCGTTAGTACGCCTAAGACTTGGGTCTTAGAAACAAGGATCACCTCACTTCACTTCACCTCACTGCAAGTCTAGAAAACAAGTCTAAAACAAAAAGCAATATATAAGATGAATATATAATAAATTCGTGCAAACTAGTATGTTACGGTACTAGTCACGGGGACGCTATTACGCGTTAAATTATCACGCAAACACAACTCACACGTACGGAAATGTAACTCGCTTATCTATAGGATAAAACGAGGGCCGCTATTATGCGTTAAAATATTACACACACACACACAAGCAAGAATATTAAACTAAAGTGCAAGTAGTGCAAGTTAGCACACAAAATGGTTTGGCCGAATATATATAAGTATATATATATATTTGTATATATATATATATATATATATATATATATATATATATATATATATATATATATATATATATATTGTTTCGAAGCAAGGCTAAGTCACGGAATAACGGACTAGGCACTTTAAATCTAACAAGTATACAAATTATATATATCAACTATATATGACCGAATATATATATATATTATAGATATATATATTTGTTACGAAATATGGCTAAGTCACGAAAGAACGGACTCGGTACTTTAAATCCAACAAGTATACAAGCTATATATATATATATATTTAAAAAATAGGGCCGAATATATGTTAGTGGCCAAGGAGTGAAATGAACTTGTTTGAAGCTAGTCTTGCCTTATAACAAAGTGGCCGAATATTTAAGGCCAAAGAGCAAGAAGACTAGTTCAAGTTACAAGTTCAAAATGGTCTTGTCTTTTTAACAAAATCCAAAATAATATAAAACTTTTACAAGTTTATAGATTTATGTTTCTTTAATACAATATGACCAAGTTTAGTTATAGATTCAAGATTTTGTTTCACCTTATACAAGGTTACTAAAAATACCTTATTTTGAATCGAACAAACAAATCGGAGCAAGCTTTCACGATTCAAGAAAGGTCTTTTGCTTAAGAGCAATGTTTCCTTTATTTAAAGATCGTTACTAACTAAATAAAACCACTTACAAGTGTCCAAAAATACACTACACGAATAAATTTCAAGAACAAGTGTATTTAGGTGACAAAATGCAAGTTAACTTAAATATGTTGTATAAGCAAGTAGATCTAGCAAGTATAAGCACAAATATACAATATTTAAGCAAGAAAACTAACTTGTAAATCTTGACCTTACAAAGGCTCAAGCTCCTCTTAATATTAAAGAGAAAGCTACAAGAAAAACAAGCTAGGAAGCCAAGAAACACACAAAAAGAGTCGCTGAAAAACTTGCCGGAAAGTGGCCGGAAAATGGCCGAATGGGAGGCTTTAAGGTTCGACTTTTGGGGGCTCCTATTGTCACTTTTAGGCTGCGTAAATGAGGCTTGGAAGGTGCAAGAACAAGGGTGACCAAGGGTGTGTGTTAGAGAGCAAGTTTGGTAAAGAAATACAGGCCAAAATGATGTTTTAGCAAGGTTTAAAATTGGCACAAACACAAGTTACGTTTTTGCAAGTTTAGGGGCTGTATAGAGAGTGTTTGGGAGAGTATTTCTTCAGCATTTAGTTGGCTCTTCAAGGCTTGGAGGAAATGTGAGGGATAGGGGCCTTTTTATAGGAAAATAAAGTGAATGGCATGTGTTTTACATGTGTTGGCATGTGCTAACATATGTTGGCATGTGTTTGACACACTCCCTAGCTGCTACACAATTCAAAAATGTGTGGGAAAGAGTGCCTACATGTTTTTACAATTAATTGCTAGCACGAAAATTGAATAAAAAGCAAACCGACAAGAAAACAACACGAATAAGCCATAAATCGAAAAATCATTGAAAAATTACGAAATTTTGGGAATCCCCTAGAAATGTGCCCAGAGGATTATGATCAAAATTTCACCTTGAAATGAGTTGACCATCTATGACTTTCGAGCGACCGAAAAATCAATTACGTATCAAATATTTGGGTCCCGGACAAAAGTCATGAAAATATTACAAAAATTTTACTGAAGCTTCCTAATGATAAACTAATGATGAGTGGAGAATGTTTGAGAATTTTTCGAATGTTAAAACAGCTTTCCGGAGCGACCGAAAAAATTCATTTATCTTTACCGACGAATTAGACAAAAGTTTTTGACTTGACAAATATTCAAACAAAATATTCCATGAATGATAATGACCATGAAGTCCAAGGAACCATTTAGTTTGAATTTAAAGTGATTTTATCCAGAAAAATAAGGATTTACGAGTAATTCGGAATGAAATCTGTTTTTGCTCTTTTGACATGGCTTTTGGCACGATAAATTGTTTAGAAATATTTGAGGAATATATGAAGAATATCTGGGAGTAAAAAATTTAAGAACAACACTCTTTTAAATATTTTTGGAAATTTTGGTTCGTAAAAGCAGTGTTTAAAAATTCTTGATATTCGCGCCTTTTGCCGATGCTTAAATCTTTCGACACAAAAGACCTAGAATATAAAATACCATTAACTTGATATTCTTATTCTAAGTTGATGTCAAGAACATGTCGGAAAATATTTTTGGGTTTGGTTTGACCAGTTTGACTTGAATTCTGAAAATGCCATAAAATGAACCTAAGGGAGGATTCTAAGTGCAATCCTATTTAATTTATTTTCCCTTTTATTTGACAAATTCCAAAACCTAAATCTATCAATCTTATTGTATTTAAACTGAAAAAGGAAATTATTTAGTTATTGAAAAATAGAAAAGGTAATATATTTAACATGAAAAAGAAAATCGATTAATAAAAGAGAATTTTAGTTAGATAAAATATAAAACATATTGTATTTTACCTGAAAAAAAGAAATTATTTAGTTATTGAAAAATAGAAAAGATAATATGTTTAACCTATCTATACTATTATATAAAAGCCGAAACATTAAAAGTTTTGGTACCTATTTTTTGGTACTTCGTGAATTTTCTTATTTACCTTTCATTATAAAGAAAAATATATATGATATATATATATATATACTATTAAAATACCTAAAATAAATAATAACATAATATAATTAATGGTAATTAGTCGATTACAGTTTTCACATTTACTTTCAGTTGAATATATTACCTTTTATAGACATCTAAAAACATCAATCATATCTTCCAATAATTAATATTTTTTCGAATTAAAACACGTTACCTTTTTTATTTAAAACTTATCTTTCAATCATTAATATATACCCGAAAATATCACGCCAAGATATTACCTTTTATAAACACCTAAAAACATCAATCGTATCATATCTTCCAATCATTAATATTTTTTTTGAATTAAAACACGTTACCTTTTTGATTTGAAACTAATCTTTCAATCATTAATATATACCCCAAAATATCACACCATACTTTTTAATTATTAATAAAATATATTAAAAATCCGTATACGTTGTCTATAATAAGGAAACATTAGTATAATTTGTAAACATGAGTATATTACTATCATATAAAAGCCGAAACATTAAAGTTTTGGTACCAGTTTTTTGATATTTCGTGAATTTACATATTTACTTTTCATTATAAAGAAAAATATATATTATATATATACTATTGAAACACCTAAAATAAATAATAACATAATATAGTTAATGGTAATTAGTCTGTAAGAACCCCAAATTTTGGATATAATTAAAACTTTTTATTAAGTAATGATAAAATGAGGAACAATGATTCCGACAACAAGGTCACCAGCTCTAATGAATGGTGGTTTCAAAGAACAATGATTGTAATGAATGGATATTGCTTTGGACAATGATCCTGATGCATTGGTATATTGTCAGAATAGAGTAATTCGATGGTTGAGGACCTAGATAAGAATAATCTACCATCCAGGAAATAGCTAATGGATCCTGGAAGGGAAATGAGTACGTGCATAGTATTTCCCGTACGTGCATAGTGTTTCCCGTACGTGCATAGTGTTTCCCGTACGTGCATAGTGTTTCCTGTACGTGCATAGTAATTTGGTGGATGAATAGTGATTTTGTAAGTTGGAAAACTTTTCACGCCACCCTATGTACGGGACGTGATATGGATGTTTCGAAGTCATATTAGTAATACGCGGAGGAAATAAGTGAATGCAGAGACGATCGGAATTCAGAAATTCCAAATTCTTTTTCGGTATAATATTTGACCGGACAGTGGATTAAATATTATTATAATCCAAGAATTGAGATATTAACTTTGAGGATTTGATATTTTGGGATGTTATTATATTTGATTTAAGAATGAAGGTAGGAAACCACTGAGGCAGTGAATCAAGCGTTCTAGAAACCGCTAAAACGTTATAACGAGATTAATCAATAAAGCGAACGAATCCTAGATTACGGATTAAGTTCGTATCGAGATTAAATATCCTACATGGTCATCACGAGGATTATATTAAGGATTGGGGAAGGTATTATGAATATCGAGAAATTTCCCGGTAAACCCTAGAGGTGAAACTACTTAGTTATTCGTCCGAACGATCAATGAATTGAGCAATAAACGGACAAAGAAACAAGCAGGGAATCAAGATACATGCATGTAGTGGTGGAAAATATCTAGCAAACCAAGTGATGACTCATGCAACTAGCATACTTAGCAAGGAAACTAGTACTTAGAAAGCAAACCATTTAGTTAGCTTATAACCATACAAAACACAACACTTGTCTTGCAAAAATACATCATCTAGTGCATCATCACTTTATTAAAGTAAAAAGAGATGAGATATTATCCAAGGCTCATCCATTTTATGCATTATTCCAAGAAAAACCACAAGAACACATCAAACTCTCTCTAGCTTTACCATTCTAATTTTTCCTTAATTCCAAGGGGGAAATCCCACTTCCAACCATCATTTGATCTTGTAATTTTTATGGTAAGTCCTATATTTCATAAAAGTGATACCCTAGAAATTTTAGCTTCAAATTCCTTAGTTTCCATTTTCAAAAAAATCATGAAAGAGGAGGATGAATAGTAACCTTCTTGAATTAACTTTGTTTATCTTGATTTCCATGATGATCTAAGGTTTGTTAAGGCTAGGAAAGGCACATACAAGGCTTATTAAAGCTAGGACATATCCCAAGGAAGGTAATCCACTTGAAACCCTAGATCTTGTTTTGAGAATTATGCATGTTCTTGATGGATTTAAGCTTGGTAATGATGTTAGTATGTTATAAGCATGATTAGTTAAGTGATTTAGTGATTTTGGTAACATGATGATTATAGTGGTAAAGTAGATGTTCTTGGACAGATTTGGGATAAGAAATATGTGTATGAGTTGTATTGATGCCCGGTGTGGCTTGGTTGTGTTGCTATGATTTTTAGAACGTTCGATTTATAGCCGTCGTAATGCCGAAATTTTGTTAACACTTAGAAACCAAGCATGGCAGTTGATATAATTTCCTGATCTTGATAATATTATGACTGGCCCTTGTAGTTCTTGAGTCATAGATCATTTTGGAAAAATAATCGAATCAAACAGACTTACGGTTTAGGATTTATGGCCGATTTACTAAAAGTAGTTCGAATCCGTAAACGAAAGTTCGTAACTGAAATTGAACCCTCGTAAAATATGTAAAGTCATGACGAATCTTGGTAAATAAATACTAGAGGTAAAAAGGAAGGTGTGAAAGAAAACCGTATGTCAAAAGGATCATTTTTCGATTTATTAAAAATATTCGAGTCGAGGTTAAACGCGAACGAACCCCTAAAAGACGACTCTATTATAACTTCGGTAAAACACTTAGTAAACGGGCGATAAAACTCGGAGCATAATATTGGTTCGTAACGATCAACCTTAGAACTCATATGACTTAAGTATGTCCCAAGTATAAGTGCAGTGACAGGTCGTATTAACGAACGAATGTCGGGTCGGATCAGTGATAATAAGTAATCCACTAAAAAGGGGTATAACGAGATAACTCGAGAACGTGTTTCGAATTAAGTATAACTTAACTTTTAATATGTTAAGTGATTAATCCCGAATGCCTTGGCTATTTATAGATCACCAAGCTGAACCGGGACCCGCTACCACTACCCCTTACCGTACTCGACTACCAGGTAAGTTTTAATTCCCTTCTTTTAGGCTGTTGTTGTGATTGAATAAATATATATATATGATTGCTGATATACATATGCCATTGCATGCATGCCTACTTTCAAGTTGAATTGATATACTTGTTCCCTGAATGTTATTGTTGGCTTATAAGCTAGATAGTTATACATCAGTTATAAGCCGGTTATTGTAAGACCCTCATAGAAGGGCGTATACATCTTATTCATCAAATATAGACCGGGAGTCAATATTTCTTGATATATCGAGATTACCTCGGAGGAAAATATTTAAGTAAATATTTTCCATTATTCGGGCGACGAATATTATTTGAATATTCGTTCGAGATTATTTATTTTAACGATCTTTACTTCAAATAATTATTTGAACGTAACTATTCGACGAATAATATTTTTAATATTCATTCAGAGTCGAATTATTTATCGATTATTATTGCGAATATTCTTCTAAAGGTTGGACTACTAAATGAATATTAATTGGATATTCATTTAGAATATTATTCATTAAATGAATATTACTTTTGAGTATTCATTTAAGACAGTAATTACCTATCGAATATTATTTTAATGTTCATCTGAAACTTGATTTATTTATCGAGTCTTATCTCGAATATTCCTTTAAAGTTTGGATTACTAAATGAACATTACTTGATATTCATTTAGAATATTATCCATTAAATGAATATTACTTTATCAATATTCATTTAAATTCCTAATTAATTATGAATATTATTTTGAATATTCATCCAGGGTTCTATTTAATCATCGAATATTATTTTAAATATTTTAAATATTCCTTTCAGGTCTTATTAATTAATGAATATTATTTGGAATATTCATTTGAATATTTAGTTATGCAATAAATATTCTCTCGATATTTCTTCAAGAATTATTTGAGAGATACTCTGATTAAAGATATTCTTTCATATTCCTAAATATTCCGTAAAATATTTTAATTCAATAAATATTCTCTGAATATTTATTCCATACTTAGAATAACCTCGATAAGGTTCATCTTCTTCGATTATTACAGAAAATATTTCGGAGTCATATTATTATTAATCTTATATCAAGAAAGGTTCTCAGACATCATTCTTCTTTGAGTCTATCTCCTTAATAATAGGGAACCTTACTTGGAAAATGTTATTTATCTTGTCGACTTCCCGGTCATAAAGTATTCCCTTCACTCGCAACTCGGGTGTTGTTGACTTATTAAGTCGTTGCTTACCTTCTCATCTTTCGAGGGGTAAGATTACTGGAACAAGTTGATATCCGTTACCAAGTAATAGCTTGGGAGTTATTGGTAAATTTTCCTTTCCAACTAGATACGACTACTTTGTAGAGTCTTATCAACAAGTATTATACTTGGGGAAAGGGGGACGAACGTTACATTCAGAATCATGAATTCTATTTGAACTAGGAGTCGTGTAAGAGGCCGAGTAGCGCCGGTCCATCCCCTTTGGCCCAACCGTTGGCCGGGGAGAGCTAGCAAGGCGGTATACAAGTAAAGCCGTCAGTTCTTCCTTCTACCGGTAGTAAATCTAAATTGAGCTGTACGATCTCGACTGATCATCAAGATTGGAACAGCGGGCACGGTGAATACTCCATCATTGGTTCATCATCCAAATTTATTTATTCCCTGCAACATGATTACTGTTGGCAGAGTTGGAAAAGGGTCATAACTGGAATTGCAACCTTTTCTTGCAAACTCCTCTTCTTAATAACAATAAGAATATCTCGCTTACTTTGATGTAGCAGATATTTCTACAAACAAATACTTTAAGTTACCTTGTAACTTCATCGTTCATATTATACTGGCATCATTTCCGTAAATGCATGGCATATGGTTTGACAGATACTTTTGAACTGTTATATATTATTGTTCAGTTATATATTATTGTTGGTGGGCTATTGCTCACCCTTGCTTTATTATTATATCACAACAACAGCTAGACCAGATGACTCGCACAAGGCGCACTCGACGCGGGCGAGGACGATGAGACTATCAGAGCTGAAAAAGAAGCTATTGGTAGGATATATTTATTCTTTCAGTACCAAGAATATGGTCTAGTATGACTTATGTAAATGGATGGCAAAGAGTATGTATTTATATTGAAATTCTTTTGGATTGTAAGAACTCATAATGTGATTAATAAAAAATTTGATTTTTACTCTGATTTCATCTCTGGGACTATAACGGGTGTGTTTTATATTGTTGTGTTGGGTCGTAGAGACGTAATTTATTTTATGTTAAGGAAAGTTCAATTGTTGTGGACAGAATTGGAAACCGTAACCACCGGATCCCGGACCCCGGATCTGGGGGTGTTACATAGTCGATTTCCTTTTTCACATTTATTTTCAGTTGAAAATATTACCTTTTATAAACACCTAAAACCATCAATCATATCGTATCTTCCAATCATTAATATCTTTTCGAATTAAAATACGTTACCTTTTTGATTTAAAACTAATCTTTCAATCATTAATACATACCCGAAAATATCACACCAAGATATTACCTTTTATAAACACCTAAAAACATCAATCATATCATATCTTCCAATCATTAATATTTCTTTCGAATTAAAAAACGTTACCTTTTTTATTTAAAACTAATTTTTCAATCATTAATATATACCTAAAAATATCACACCATACTTTTCAATTGTTAATAAAATATATTAAAAATCCATATACGTTGTTTATAATAAGGAAACATTAGTATAATCCGTAAACATGAGTAAATTAAAATTTAAAAAATTATTATAAACATTAAAAGTTTTGGTACCTATTTTTTGTACTTCGTGAATTTATGTATTTACCCTTTTTTTTTGAAATGTAAAAGAGAAAGTTCATTAAAAGTCACACCTCCGAAGGTGATACAAAGCAGAAACTAGCCAACCAACCCCTAGAAGCACTTTAAACAAACTTAACCTATCCATAGCTCATACTCCACTAAGACTCTAACTCAATTAAGAAGCACAATAAAACGAATACAACTACACCAATTCATAGGAACTAGAAATACCCTTTTAATCTTGCAAGGACATTAACCTCCACTTTAATGAACTACTCGGACTGCATGATGTGAATGAACCAGATAAGAACATTATAGGTCATCCACCTGCACTAAAATTTCCTCCTGCATTTCATCCTCTTCAGCCAAGTCACCTTCCCATACTTCCTGAAATTGTTCACCTAACGGGCCAAGCCCCATGTCATTGAACCACAACTCTATAACCCTTCCAAAAGGAGCTTCAATGATCACCAGCCTATCCCAAGTACGAGCTCCATGCTGTGCCAAATATCTTGTTAACAAATTAGCTTCTTGAGAGATTGCCCTGACCTTCATCCTTAGATTCGTATCAGCCTTGCGTTGCTCCAACTGATTTACAACATATCTATGTTCTGGAAAAACTCCCTCCATGTTAACAAAAGTCCATTTCCAATAGGCAGCTGCGTTATCAGTTTCAAGTATTATGTCATTGAAGTTTTCCCAGTAAGCTCGACGAAGAGCCATTAGCATAGCATACAGTTCGTTGATTCTTTCCTCTTGAATCCTTAGAGATCCACCAACCATTCTTACAATACAACCAGTGTCATCCCTAAAAACAAACCCTATACCAGTTCTGTTTCCATTATCCAATGGTTGATCAATGAAGAACCCATGAGCATTAATCTTTATTACGCCTTGAGGTGGCATCAACCATTGAACGCCAGCATCTACATTATTCATTTTGAAGAGAAGAGAAGAGGATGAGAAAGAGTTTCTAACTTGTTTGAAGTTCCTCTGAAGGAATGAACACAACAGAGGCCTTTAATATGCATTAGAAGTCTAGGAATAAGCAAACGTCTACACATTTTTCCAAGTATCCACAGTCTTTTCCCCCCAAACTGTTGGTATTTCTCTTGGAAAAATATTCAAATTCCGAGAAAATAAATACCACAGTGATATCTCTTTGAAAACCTAATGCTTATTAAAAGAGAAGAAAGCCCAACAAAGAAGCCCAACAAATAAGCCCACATAATTACTAATATGCCCCAATAAAGTCATTCTCAGCCCACTCCATTCGAATCTTAACACCAGGCATATAGAATTTTGCTCCTAGTCAAGCCTTGTTTAGCAAGATTATCTGCTTCAGAATTCAAAATCCTATTCACTTTTTTCAATTCTATCTTCACAAATAGTAAATATTGCCTGATCTTCTCCTCAAAATGATGCTTAGAGCTGAACTTAGCCTTCCGAATTTCTTTTATTAATTCTGTAGAGTCAGTGTAAATAACACTATGACTGTTGTTCCAAGGACTGGCTACAAGATGTCTGATCACAAAAAACATGGCCTCAAATTCGCATTGAGTGGCTGTTAGTGCCTCAACCGGACCAGAAAAGATAAAGATCAAGTGTCCCTCAGAATCTTTCAAATATCCTCCAATTCCTGCTTGTACTGCACCCTTCTTATCTTTCTTCCAAGCACCATCTATAAAACCAATCAATCTTGCATTGCTCGAGAGCAGCTTTTGTTGTCTTGTAAGGCTTGATTTAAGTATTAAGCCTATAGGATTAGAACTCCAGAGATCGGAGGCTTCAATTATATTAGCTGCTTGACACCACAATTGAGATCTATGTACTATTAGAAATAGCAGTTCTAATTTTTTAACCTTGATATTTTGGAAAACCATTTGGTTTCTACATAACCAAATAGTCCACAGAGTTGCAGACCATGTAACCTCCCAAGCATCTCTTATGTTCATTCCCTTTGAAATGATTCCAGAAAAAACATCAAAGCAATCCTGAATTCGAACTTTCCACCATTCTGAAATGATAAGCTCTTCTAGTTCTTACACCAACATCTGGATCACCAATGATTAGCTCAAAAGGGTGAGCACTATTCCAAACAGTCTATCTAGGAAGATTAGATCTTGATGATTTGCCTTGTTCTTCATTGTGATGTTGAGTATGACTAGTTGATTCTTCAATGTCTCCCCCTGAGTTATTGCCAGGTTGACTTGATGATTTTTCAGGAGTGTCAGGGGTATCTCCAATATTATCATTGTTTCCATCGCCACCACCGTGATCATCATCATCATTATTGTTATCATCATCAACAACATTTGGTGGATTATCACCATCTGAATCTAACATGTCATCAAAAGTTAATTCCTCATATGGATCTTCTGTTTGGATACTGGGGAGTTTGGTGTCATCAAATGTTACATTGACACTTTCAAGCATTTTCTGTTGATCAATCACATACACCTTATAGGCTCTTCTAGTATAACCAATACAAATTGCTTCATGTGCTTTGGCCTCGAATTTTCCACCATGATCATCTCCTTCTTTAAGCACACAACATTTTGCTCCAAATACATGAAAGTATTTGAGTGTTGGTTTCTTTTCATACATTATTTCATAAGGTGTCTTCATTAAATCTTTATTGATAAGAGTTTGATTCTGGGTATAACTCGAAGTGTTGACAGCTTCAGCTTAAAAAATATAAGGGAAGCCTTGATTCACTTAACATTGTACATGTAGCTTCAATCAAGATTCTATTCTTTCTTTCTACTACCCCATTTTGCTGAGGAGTTCTTGGAGATGAGTACTGTGTTGTTATGCCCTTGTCAGAACAAAAGTCATTTAGAACTGCATTCTTGAATTCAGTTCCGTTGTCTGACCTTATTGCTCTTACTGGATTCTTTGAATCTAGCTCAATCAACTTGATGTGATCAATCACCAATTGTGGAGTTTCATCTTTGGAATTTAGAAAAAAAACCCAAGTGTACTTTGAGAAGTCATCAACAATCACGAGAGCATACCTTTTCTTTGACATAGACTCATTAACCAGACCAAAAGGATCCATGTGTAGTAATTGCATAGGTTCAGTTATTGATGATGTGTCAGTGCTCTTGTGAGTTGCTGTTTTTAATTTCCCTTTTTGGTAGGCATCACAAAGTCCGTCTTGAGTAAATTCCATAGAAGGCAAACCTCCCACCAGTTCTCTTTTAACTAGAGAATTCATTGTCTTGAAGTTAAGGTGAGAAAGTTTATGTGCCATAGCCAACTCTCATCTGTAGATGCTTTAGAATAGAAGCAAGTGATTTCTTGAGTGCTTCCAAAGTTCATGTTGGCTACATACAGATTACCTTTTTTTAACTCCAACCAGTGCAGGCTGTTCATGTCTCTTGTGTGAGATCAGACAATTCTTCTTGTTAAAGAAGTGTAAGAACCCAGATTTTGGGTGGAATTAAAACTTTTATGTATTTAATGATGTAAGAATGAATAGTGGATACGCCTACAATGTAATAATTGATATTTGGGAAAGAATGAATGGAATTCGACTTTATTATGTTTATGTCTTGAAGAATGCTAAAGGACAACAACATAGGTAAGAATAATCTATCTTCTAAGGGAATAAGATATGGCAACTTCAAGCAAGAGAATAATCTCATGTCATCCAGATCGATAACGATTAATCCAGTAGTTCCGTAAAAAGGTTAAGGAACGATCGAAAGAGAATACGGACAATTATACAACCCTAAGAGAACAAGTAAAGAATACAGAATGAATAGTGTTTTGGTGGGAATATATAATAATATGAGACGACACTATATAGAAGTATTCGGAACGGATTTCCGAGTTCGTATTAGTGATCCAAAGGGAAAATAAGTGTATGTAAAAGCTGTCGGATTCTGAAAAACCGCACTTTTATTTTCTCCGAGAGTTCCCTGGACACTGATAGCCTTAAGTATTTAACGAATGGATTTAAGGAATATAAAATGGAAAGTTAGAATGAAAGATGGAGAATGAAAGTATTAATATTAAAGAGGATTCCCGGTAAACCCTAATTAGAAATCCGTGAAATATTCTCACGAACGATCAATCGAAACGGGTAATAACCGGACACAGAAACAAGCAGAGGAAGCAAGAGTCTTGTGCAAGCTACTAGAATAAATATCTAGTAACCAAGTGGGCAAGAGTAACTAGATTAATTGGAGCATAACTAGTACTTAGAAATCAAAAACCCTTGGTTAAGCTTTCAACCATGGAAAACACAACACTTGTCCATGCTAATTACCTCATCCAATGCATCACACTCCACTAACCCCACTTGGATGAGATATTATCTCACAAAATCACTTTAAGCATTATCACAATCAACCAATACAAAGAAAGAGCAAGAACATTTCCCCCCCCCATTACCATTCCATTCGGCAACACCTTTAATTCCAAATCCAAACTCCACCTTCCCACCATTTTTTGTTCTTGAAATAATTAAGGTGAGTCTTACATTTCATAAAACTTATCTCCTCAAAATCTTAGCTTCAAACTCATCCTTTTCCATTTTCAAAAAAATCAAACAAGAGGAGGGTGAATAGTGTTCATCAAGTACTAACTTTGTTTTCATGATTTTTCATGGTTGATCTAGCAAGCATAATCACTCCTAAGGACCATACAAGGCTTAGAAAGGCTACATCACTATCTAAGGAAGGTATAAAGCTCTTGAAACCCTAACCCTTGTTTGAGATTTAAGCATGTTTATGATAGTTATAACTTAGTTATGGTTATGTTAAGATTATAAGCATGATTATGTATGGATTTTTGGATTAATGATGTAAATAGCTAGATGAACGGAAAGGCATTGCTTGGCCTCAGTTCATGTATATAATTCATGTATATGTTGTTTGGGTTGGATACTATGTTTATGGGAAGATTCGAAATTGGTAGATATTGGATTTACAGCCGTTATACTGCCCGATTTTACAATACCATGTTTTGTATGCCATTTTCCATGTCGAACCCCTACTGTCCAGAGACCTTATCTGCCATGATAGGATAGATAATGTTCTAAGCTTCGTTTTGATATAAAGATCACGTGAAACGGACTTACGGTTTAGGATTTATGACCAAATTACTAAAAGTAGTTCGAATCTGTAAACGAAAGTTCGTAACTGAAATTGAACCCTCGTAATCTATGTAACGTCATGGCGAATCTTGGTAAATAAATACTAGGGGTAAGAAGGAAGGTGTGAAAGAAAACCGTATGTCAAAAAGAGCATTTTTCGATTTATTAAAAATGTTCGAGTCAAGGTTAAACGCGAACGAACCCCTAAAAGACGACTCTTTTATAACTTCAGTAAAACACTTAGAAAACGGGCGATAAAACTCGGAGTATAATATTGGTTCGTAACGATCAACCTTAGAACTCATATGACTTAAGTATGTCCCAAGTATAAGTGCAGTGACATGTCGTATTAACGAACGAATGTCGGGTCGGATCAGTGATAATAAGTAATCCACTAAAAGGGGTATAACGAGATAACTCGAGAACGTGTTTCGATTTAAGTATAACTTAACTTTTAATATGTTAAGTGATTAATCCCGAATGCCTTGGCTATTTATAGATCACCAAGCTGAGCCGGGACCCGCTACCACTACCCCTTACCGTACTCGACTACCAGGCAAGTTTCAATTCCCTTCTTTTAGGATGTTGTTGTGATTGAATAGATATATATATATGATTGCTGATATACATATGCCATTGCATGCATGCCTACTTTCAAGTTGAATTGATATACTTGTTCCCTGAATGTTATTGTTGGCTTATAAGCTAGATAGTTATATATCAGTTATAAGCCGGTTATTGTAAGACCCTCATAGAAGGGCGTATATATCTTATTAATCAAAAATAGACCGGGAGTCAATATTCCTTGATATATCGAGATTACCTCGGAAGAAAATATTTAAGTAAATATTTTCTATTATTTGGGCGACGAATATTATTTGAATATTCGTTCGAGACTAATTATTTTAACGATCCTTACTTCAAATAATTATTTGAACGTAACTATTCAACGAATAATATTTCTCAATATTCATTCAGAGTCGAATTGATTATCGACTATTATTTCGAATATTCTTCTAAAGATGAGACTATTAAATGAATATTATGTGGATATTCTTTTAGATTATTATTTTATTAAATAAATATTACTTTTGAATATTCATTTAAGATATTAAATACTTGATGAATATTATTTTAATATTCATCTGAAGCTTGATTTAATTATCGAATATTATCTCGAATATTCCTTAAGGCTTGGATTACTAAATGAATATTACTTGATATTCATTTAGGATATTATTCATTAAATGAATATTACTTTTGAATATTCATTTAAATTCCTAATTAATTATGAATATTACCTTAAATATTCTTTTCAAGTCTTATTAATTAATGAATATTGTTTTGAATATTCATTTAAATATTTATTTATTCAATAAATATTCTCCTGATATTTCTTCAGGGATTATTTTGAGAAATACTCTGATTTAAGATATTCTTTCATATTCTTTCATATTCCTAAATATTCTGTAAAATATTTTAATTCAATAAATATTCTCTGAATATTTATTCCATACTTAGAATAACCTCAATAAGGGTTATCTTCTTCGATTATTACGAAAAATATTTCGGAGTCATATTATTATTAATCTTATATCAAGAAAGGTTCTCAGACATCATTCTTCTTTGAGTCTATCTCCCTAATAATAAGGGAACCTTACTTGGAAAATGTTATTTATCTTGTCGACTTCCCGGTCATAAAGTATTCCCTTCACTCGCAACTCGGGTGCTGTTGACTTATTAAGTCGTTGCTTACCTTCTCATCTTTCGAGGGGTAAGATTACTGGAACAAGTTGATATCCGTTACCAAGTAATAGCTTGGGAGTTATTGGTAAATTTTCCTTTCCAACTAGATACGACTACTTTGTGGAGTCTTATCAACATGTATTATACTTGGGGAAAGGGGGACGAACGTTACATTCAGAATCATGAATTCTATTTGAACTAGGAGTCGTGTAAGAGGCCGAGTAGCGCCGGTCCATCCCCTTTGGCCCAACCGTTGGCCGGGGAGAGCTAGTAAGGCGGTATACAAGTAAAGCCGTCAGTTCTTCCTTCTACCGGTAGTAAATCTAAATTGAGCTGTACGATCTCGACTGATCATCAAGATTGGAACAGCGGGCGCGGTGAATACTCCATCATTGGTTCATCATCCAAAATTTATTTATTTCCTGCAACATGATTACTGTTGGCAGAGTTGGAAAAGAGTCATAACTGGAATTGCAACCTTTTCTTGCAAGTTCCTCTTCTTAATAACAATAAGAATATCTCGCTTACTTTGATGTAGCAGATATTTCTTCAAACAAATACTTTCAGTTACCTTGTAACTTCATCGTTCATATTATACTGGCATCATTTCCGTAAATGCATGGCATATGGTTTGAAAGATAGCTTTGAACTGTTTTAAATTATCGTTCAGTATATATTTGTTGGTGGGCTTTCGCCCACCCTTGCTTTGTTTATATTATGTCACAACAACAGCTAGGACAGATGGCTCGCGTCAGGCGCACTCGGCGCAAGCAGGTTACCCGACCCACCGGACTACCCGCTGAGATGCTAGCCGCCATTGCTTTGGTAGCATAGTTAGACAGCTTTTGTTTCCTGTTTAACTATATGTATAATTAATGTAATCAACGGCAAAACTTTTAAACCTATGATGTTATCCTTTTGGGATTGTAATAACTTTTATTCGTAACCCCTTTAATGTAAGACTTATTTCAATTTCATCTCTGGGACTATAACTGTTGTGTGTGTGAGTGGTAATTATTGTGGGGTCACAGCATGTGATTTATTTATTGTGGACCCAAGTCAAGTATTATGAATGGATGTAAGACCGTAACCACCAGATCCCCGACCCCGGATCTGGGGGTGTTACAAGAAGGCTTCATAACCCTTGTCACAGAATTGACTAATACTTAGTAGATTCTGTTCAAGTCCTTTCAGAAAAGACACTTCATCGATGATAACATTTCTAGCTTCCAATCTACCATATCCATTAGTTTTACCGTTGCTTGTAATGCCCCCAACAAATAACAAATACAAATACCCAATAACCCACGGGAATTTAATAAGAATTCAGCATGAAGTATTCGTAAATCGGACTATCCACCTGTATATAAATTTAATACACCAACGATTCCTCACCGAGGATCGATTCCAGGTTATGGTATCAAACAAGAATCTAAACTATACAAATTATTACAATTTCTTTCACTACTCTGAATACAATTACTTTACTGTCTAATCTGTAGCTTAATTCCAATCTGTGCTTACCCGCTCTGACTTCGAGATCTATCCTGTATAGGCTGCCTCATTGCTCTCATATGACTTGTAAGATGTGGACATCCACCCTTAATCCTAACTGAAAGGTTAGGGAAAATAAAGCAAGAGTGAGCCAACAACGCTCAGAAAGTTAATAATATAGTGAAACAATAACATTTCAATGATTCATTGATGAACAATATCAATGACCAACTTATCTCAAGAGAATAATTCGATTATCATTATGGAACAAGGCTTTTCAATTTCTTCAATCATAGCTTTCCAATTAAAACATTTTTTTTCAATAAAACTGTTTTATCATTGAACATACTTTTCGTAAACCTTTTCAAAAACATTTAAGTCGATTGGAGTTTTTCCACGACCCCGGACAATACGGGTGATCAGCCAAGTAAAGTCCCCATACCGGACACAAAGTCCCCTGGACCTTGAAATTGGGTTCCCAATTAGGCAACACATTGGCCTTTAATAAAAGTGGTGGACTAGGACCACCCTAGCCTCTTACGCTAAAAAAAATGTTGGATCGGTGTCACCCGGCCTCTTACGCCTCCAATCTGAAGGAATCTGTAGAAAACATTTTGACGGAATTCCCCCACATTAAAATCTTTAAAACATTTCACTTTTAAGTCCTTTATACTCAATGATAACAGATCAGCCCAGTATAAGGAATTTAAAAAAAAACATGTTTAGTTATTTAAACCATTTTAGGGAGCAACATTAAAAGATTAAGGGACAGAGAAGCAGTTGATATAAAGAATCATAACAATAAAGCAATAAGGTTAACTAAACATGGTAGGGTTCAGCAAGACAGAATCGTATATCAACAAGGATACATAAATCAATTAAGTAACGGAGCAAATTTTTTTTAAGATACTAAAATGTGAACAGCAATTATAAAGAAATCAGAGAATACATGGAATTCGAAGTTCAACAGAAGATTTAAGTTACTGCACTGATTATAACCACTCATTTCAAAATTATCAATTGATGAAAATCCATTGCAAAGTTTGAACTAACATGAAAGATTCGAATAGTTTAAAATGAAGATTTAAGAAATTCTCAATTACTTATGGTCTCACTCTTGTGAGATAAGCACTCATAGGCTTTTGCTGCCAGAACCGGCATGACAGTAATGAGTTTAAATAATTAAGAAGATCTCAATTCATTCTTGGCTTTAACCATCAGTGAGCAACACATGCCTCAGCAACAGTACAAACCTCAAATTAGTTTACATAAATTTGAAAGAAAATATACTTTGAAGAATATTAGCATAGACGAAGAATATTAAAATAAATCAACACCTGAACGATAGGTGCGGAAAATAAACGATGACAGAATAATTTGAGAATAAATGTTTGTAATTTAATAGAAGAAAATGTCACTGGGAATAAAAATGAAAAGTATAGGCACTAGCAAAATGATTTGAAAGGATTATCGTAAAATTAACAGGACAGGTTCACGGTATTCAGAGTAAAAATGAAGAATATAATTGCTTGCAAGAAGGGATTTCGAAAGAACAATAAATAATACAAAAGGTTTCACATCACTTGAACAATAAGTGAGGGATAGTAAACTTGCCTCAGTACATGAAGTTTTCAATTCCAATATCTCAACTCTTTACTCACTTTACATCAGTCTCCACTTCTTTATACATTTATCTTTATTCGATCACACGTCCGTCTTTCTCTTATCACTTGTCAGTCTCTACCCGGGTACACTTGTCCACTCCGATAATTACTCCATTCCTCGAGATTCCATCTAGACGTGCGCTGGCTCTTTGTTGGCCTCTTGCTGGTACCTATATAAAGGTAAAGTACTACTTCAGTATGTTTATAACCTTATCCGTCTAACTCTATTCTACCCAATCGTGTCCTATACGCCTTACAGTTTATCATATATAGCTCAAAATAATAACGTATAATCAAAAAATCATATAAGCACATAGCACGTAATGTCAATTTACACTTATATCTCTTAACACGTATATCATATTTATTCACAAATAACTTTTATCAATTGACTATGCGAATTACAAAATATTCTTAATAAAAAAAATTGGATAACACCTCATTTATAATGTCGTCTAACCTGTCTGAAAAACAACCGAACCAATCAATAATCAGTCTATCCATCGCTACAATATAATTCAAAGTTAACTCTAACCATTTTAATGTACCTCTTTGGTACAGCTCTGACAAACCATAACTTAACTCACCACATACGTACTACTCAATCCAAACGAATACACATACCACTTATTCGCACTTACTAATGATTTAACAATTATAATTATCACTTTAAATACAACACGCAATTTACCGCACTACTAAACAGTCCGAAATAAATTTTCAATCCAACTAAAATCACATATAACTTAGTACTTCATATAACTCAAATACTATATATTCTGCTCAATAATGTAAAATAGATATTTTTTTTAAAAAAAAATGTCGACGGCATTTCCTATGTGCGGGTAGCCTACCAGTCGGACACAACCGACACAAAATCAATAATCCATCACATTCAAATCATAATTAAACTACATCATAAATAAACAATTCAAATTATAACTATTCCCAAAACCAAACAATTCTCATATTAAACTAATCATACCAATCAACAATCAGTCTGTCCATCGCTACAATATAATTCACAGTTAACTCTAACCATTTTTGTAACACCCCCAAATTCCCTACCGGAATCTAGGTTGTCACACCTCTTGCGGAATATACAATCACCTGCTCATAATATAATCTACAACAATATTCTTAATAGACTCCACAATTACTCCACGGGTTATAGTCTTAGAACAAGCATTCCATAAATCAAAGGTTAATACAACACGAGTTCATCTACTAGAATTTCTGAATGTTATTACAATTCCAAAATACTAGATAACAAAATACTAAACCACTACTCTTCAGCTTCCACCTTACTTAGATACTACAAGGCCACCGCGCTGAATCAGTAGTTCGTCGCTTTCCCCTTGCCTCGATTGGCCATACTTGAGTTAGCCCTGGATGCCACTGCTTAACAATATATAAAATAACAAGAATGAGCCAAAGAATGCCCAGCAAGGTTATAACTATCCCCTATTCCCAACAATTCACACAAAATATTACTAAGCCGCTCTACAAGAACTTTTCCCCTCATACGGATATATATTTATTTTGAAAAGAGATTTATCTCGAAATTTTAATACCCAAATGATGGAATAAATACATCTCAATAACTTCTCCATATTACTCAACGGTAACATGATAATTGCTCTAACTCCTCAATATAATAATATAATATAATAATTTCTCAGATCGATACCCTAGTTAATCCGAACCACAAAGGCATCGGTTAATAGCTAGAGAATCAATGATTGGACTTTTCCTCGAACGCTGCATCAAGTAATGGATGATCAATCCATTGTCACATCTCAATTTTTCTATCGATAGAAAGGACAGTCGACGTCTCGAACCATCCAATAATATTCCTCATAAGGATGAGTCGACAGACTCGGACCCTCACCCTTAGTTGGGCCGGTGCGTTACTCCGGTCACTTTCATCAATTTATGTGCCGAGCCGGCCCTATCCCGGTCTCGTACGCACTTTCATCGATTTATGTGCTGAGCCGGCCCTGTCCCGGTCTCTTACGCACTTTCAGTCCAGGATATTAGGTGTCGGAATCTTCGATCACCTTTAACAACAAATAGCTTAGGCGTCACGGTGAAATAACACGTGCACCTTTATTTATTTTGAAACGAATTAATACTCCAATATCGTTCAGAAACAATGAACGATATACACCTCCAATAATTTGGTTCTCCTTCCGAATGAGTGGAGGAAAATATTTATGAAAGATTGTTCTGACTATGAATCCAGAATGAAGGACCCATGTCAGTATATATAAATATATACATAACTCCACCTTTAAATAACAGTAAATATATAGTATGAAGATATTATTAATACGCCTTTATTATCTCCTCTTCAAGTACGAATGAAGTAACTCGATAAATGTCCCACAATACGGACCATCTCATGAACTAAAATAGAACATCTAGCATAATAATATTATTCAAGTAACAGCTCAAAAATAATATATATATATATATATATATATATATATATTGCAAGAAGAAAACATCTCTAAAAGTAATCACCTCGATAGAATAATTTTGTAAATCAACATTGATATTTCTCCGGACAAAGTTGTTTTAAGAAAACATTTTTTTGAAAATAATATTCTTCTAATTAAATAAATCTAATTAGACGAATAAGGTTCATTTAATCAGTAAATGCTACCCAAGTATCTACTTGATTAATAAACGCTAGATTATTGGTGATGTTTCCTTTAGGTTCATTATTGCGAAATTCTTTAAAATCTTTGTCCGGGTTTTTGAAGAAAATCCAACTCCTCACTACTTCGTATTCACTATTTACTCCTCATGTTACATCATCTAAAGGGAAACGTGAGTTACTCCTAACCATACTTCCCTTATCTCCTCAATATAATAATTCACATATAACTACCATTACGAACATTTTATAACACAAAACATCTCTACTCTGAATGATAGAGTAAGAGTTAGTATACTTGCCTGGTACTCCTGATGCAGTAACGGCTGGTAGCGGGGTCCGACAATCTAAATAAAGTCAAGAAAACATGCTATTAATCCCCTATACAATCCAATAATAGTCCAACACTTAGACACTTAAGTCAATCAAAACAAAGCACTAAGGGGTCCCTCTAGACTCGTCTAAGTCCATGTTATACTTAACCATTTTTAACCTCGTTCTTTACACCAATATGTTGCCTTGATAATTCTTAACAAGTTTCATGTTTTAGTCGACTCGAAATTCCTCTTTTAACTCAGCCAAAGCGGATGGTCAAGTAGCACCTCTAGAGTTGACTTTCCTGAGATTCACTATTCCGTGACTCGCACTCCAACACTTTTAATAAATCACCGGGAATGTATTTAAATACGAAACCACCTCTAAAATCACCTTTGGTATTTGTAATATTTATCATAAAAGTTTCGATTCAAATCTACGGGTCTAGGCAGGGGAATTGTATTTTTGAAGTTCAGTCAACTACGGGTTTTACTATTTGCACCTCTTTCACTAAAATGTTCATAACTCGATAACCGTTAACCCAAATGACGCACCGTTTTCGCGTACACGATCTAGGGAATGTCTAGAAGGTAACTAACTCAAAACTTGGCTCTGGTCAGAAGGCTCATTTTTCGGAATTTTCAAAACAGGGCAGTGGCTATGCAGTGAGTCTTATGGTCTTTCTAAGGGGTTTTCCACTTGCGCAATCTCGGCTTACGCCCTTTTTATAAAATCGAAAAATAATCTTTTTAACTCGAAACCTTCGTACAAACCTTTCTAACTGACCTTAGTATTTATCCTCAAAATATCATACTCTAATTCAATTTTTTAAGGGTCTCAAACTTAACCTCAAAGTTGATACATTTCTGCGACATGGTTTCTCGAATCGCTTTCACTAAAACGGTCATTACTCACAAACCGTAAACTCTTTTGACACGATTCTTGCGGCCACATAAACTAGAATCCAAAACCTACCCAATATGGTCAGTGGTTGCAATTTAAACATGTTTAAGGACTCGGGTAGCTACTGTCAACATTGTTCAAGAAATTTGGGCATTATAACGGCTCTAAATCGAACATTACCATTTTTGTAACTCCTCAATCAAGCCATACAAGGCAACCCAAACTCTAATATTACACACCAACACTCATACTAGGCCTCTAAGGGCAGTGGTAAGGTCCAATGACCACCACTCAACATATACACCTCAAGACAAAGCTAAACAATCATATAAATTCTTAACATGAACTAATCTTTACACTAGCATCAAAACTTCACCAAAACTCATATATATAAAAGGTAAAGTTGAGGTTTATACCTTTCTTGATACTCTCACAACACTAACAAAGCTCTGTACACCTTATAATAGCCTTGGGTAGTCTTAAGCTTGCTAAATCAACCAAAGAAATCAAAGAAATCAAGATTAGTTTATGAAGGTTACTATTCACCCTCCACTTTGAGGATTTATTTGAAAATGGAAACAAAGGAGTTTGAAGCTAAAACTCTTAGGAGATCATTTATATGAAATATAGGACTTACCATAAAAGTTTCAAGATCAAATGATGGTTGGAAGTTGGATTTTGAAATCTCAAAACTTCAAAAATTCGAAGTGGGTTCTTCAAGGGGAAAAACAGAGCGATTTTCTCGAATTTATTTGACCACTCAAACGATCTTCAAAAATTATGAAATTAAATCCACAACTTCATCTTGATGTGCAGAAGCTTCGTGAATTTTTTCATAATTTTTAAATGAGTAGAACTGGGTGAAAAAAAATCGGAAAGATCCCTGCTCTGAAAAATCTGATCTGCTGGAAAATGGGGAAGGAAAGAGAGAAAAGTGTTTGGCTTGCTTGGTTGATATTTTTGGTGTTAGAAATGAATTATTAGGCTTGTAAGTAATGTATATCAGCTGTGCTACTCTTCATATTCTCCTTCCACACAAGTGTCAAGTAATGGGAGAGTTTAGGTGTTTTATTTGCATGGTTTTAACAAGAACACCTCACCTTGTACTATTCTTAATCCACTTGCATCTTGTTTGGTTTCACACTACTTCTATTGATTTGTTGCACTTAATAATCTTGCATGGTATTTAATCTTGTCATGTGTTCAATCTATAATCCAATATTAAATCCAACATTCCTTGTTTATTCTCTCTTTATCTCTGGAAACGTCCTCCCGATTTTCTCAAGTATTCTCTATTCCTCACCTCTAGGGTTTCATCCTCAATCCCATTTTCCTCTCATAATATATATCCCTCCTTGGACTTCTCATATCCAATATCCTCAATTAATAATCCAATTATTATATCCCTGACTCCTCTGTCAAAATTGGAATAAAATAAAGTTTGGATTCTCTGAATTCCGATCGTCTTTACATACACTTATTTACTCCATGGGTCACTAGTACGACTTCGGAATATCCATTCTACGTCTCGTACATAGGTGACATGAAAACTTTTCCTAATCCTCAAAATTATTATTCATCCACCAAATTACTATTCACGTATGACAACACTATTCACGTATATACCTATTCTTAATAATAAAAGTTTTAATTCTACCGAAAATTTGGGTTCTTACAATCTTCCCTCCTTAAAAGGATTCCGTCCTCGGAATCAACGCAGGTAACAACTAAGGTTAATTGTCTCGTACTCTACTAGTCAATATATTCGCCTTACCCGTACTATGCTTTCTACTTCCAGTTATACATTCTCATATTATAACGCTATTCCATCTCCGATAACCCTCTTATTCCTTAACATGCCTCTATTTTTACACTAACTCATCATTAATCTATGCATTCCCAAAATTTAAGAAACTGTGTACCTGGCGCCTCGTTCCTCTCCTTTAAGCCATCGGCCAATGTCATATTAAAAACTCTAGCGGTTTGTCGGTTGCTATTAACTCCACTGCTTTGTCGCGATGTCGCGGGTCCCGCTGTCGACACTCTACAATCTCTAGAGATGTGGCCCTCCTTTCCACATTTGAAGCAAACCACTCCCCTCCTGGGACAATTCATCTTCTGATGCCCCTCCTGACCACAGTTATAACACTTAACTTGGTTGCAAACTCCCAGATGCTTCTTTCCACACACCTCACAGTCCGGCAGCGGTGGTCCTGACTGCCTAAACTGGCTCCCATTTCCTTGTTGTCCCACTTGTACACTAGCCATACTTTCTGCTGGGTTAAACCCCCCGGACCTCCCAGCCTTAAATCCAGACCTCCTACCATACTGGTTCTGAAATGCTCCACTGGCCTGACTTCCTCCCCAACTCTCCGCTTTTCTCTTCTTCCCTTCATTCTCCTTGGGATCAAAATTACTCCCTGCTTCTACCACTTCTGCCTTGTTCACCACCTTAACATACTCAGTAAGCTCAAAAACAGCTACTCTAGTTTGTATCCACGGTTTCAACCCATGCTGAAACCTCCTCGCCTTCTTCTTGTCGGTATCCACGAAATGTGGTACAAACCTAGCTAGCTCCGTAAACTCCTTCTCATACTCAGCTACTGTCTTATTATTCTGTTTCAGCTCCAAAAACTTTATCTCCATCCTGCCCTCCATATGCTCAGGAAAGTACTTCTCCAAAAACAACTCAGTGAATCTCGCCCAGGTTACTACCCCTTCAGGTTCCATTGCTTCCTTAGACTCCCACCAATAATTTGCCTCCTCTTTCAGCAAATAGGTGGCAAAGATCGTCTTCTGCGCATCTTCCACTCCTATAATCTTAAAGGATTTCTCCATCTCTTTCAGCCATGACCTCGCCTCTACTGGTTCACCGAACCCCTTAAACTCAGGTGGTTGGATTGACTTAAAAGCCTTGAAAGCTGCTGCAGTCTGGTTCCCTACATTAGGTCTAGGATCCTGGTGGCCACGGTCTAGGGTTTGCCTCAACAAATCCAAAAGTTGGTTCATTCCTTGCTGGTTCTGGTTGTTATTCTGGTTATCTCCTTGGTTGTTATCTCCTCCTGTATTTCCTCCACCAACAATTGATTCTTCATCAGGGTTAGCCCTCGCGTTCCTTCTAGGCGGCATTCTCCTATAATAAAAGAAAACTTAATAAATCAGTCGGTTCGATGAAACTACATACTCATGAAACACTTATTTACGAAGCAAACAGTATATACACATGCACATAAATATATATAAATGCATTTGCAACTACACATATATATATCTACGGATCCATATAACTTTTAACTCCTTCAATAATCATGGATACACATTTTTCTCGTCCCAACTGATTCTACTACTGGTCTGGGCCATCATGCCTCTACCCTAACTACCCCTTAAGGTTCTACTACCGAACTTCCATCTCGGTCTCTCGGTTTCTAAAACTCTTGTTCTAAGGTTTATAACCTATCGCTCTGATACCATTACTGTAACACCCCCAAATTCCCTACCGGAATCTAGGTTGTCACACCTCTTGCGGAATATACAATCACCTGCTCATAATATAATCTACAACAATATTCTTAATAGACTCCACAATTACTCCACGGGTTATAGTCTTAGAACAAGCATTCCATAAATCAAAGGTTAATACAACACGAGTTCATCTACTAGAATTTCTGAATGTTATTACAATTCCAAAATACTAGATAACAAAATACTAAACCACTACTCTTCAGCTTCCACCTTACTTAGATACTACAAGGCCACCGCGCTGAATCAGTAGTTCGTCGCTTTCCCCTTGCCTCGATTGGCCATACTTGAGTTAGCCCTGGATGCCGCTGCTTAACAATATATAAAATAACAAGAATGAGCCAAAGAATGCCCAGCAAGGTTATAACTATCCCCTATTCCCAACAATTCACACAAAATATTACTAAGCCGCTCTACAAGAACTTTTCCCCTCATACGGATATATATTTATTTTGAAAAGAGATTTATCTCGAAATTTTAATACCCAAATGATGGAATAAATACATCTCAATAACTTCTCCATATTACTCAACGGTAACATGATAATTGCTCTAACTCCTCAATATAATAATATAATATAATAATTTCTCAGATCGATACCCTAGTTAATCCGAACCACAAAGGCATCGGTTAATAGCTAGAGAATCAATGATTGGACTTTTCCTCGAACGCTGCATCAAGTAATGGATGATCAATCCATTGTCACATCTCAATTTTTCTATCGATAGAAAGGACAGTCGACGTCTCGAACCATCCAATAATATTCCTCATAAGGATGAGTCGACAGACTCGGACCCTCACCCTTAGTTGGGCCGGTGCGTTACTCCGGTCACTTTCATCAATTTATGTGCCGAGCCGGCCCTGTCCCGGTCTCGTACGCACTTTCATCGATTTATGTGCTGAGCCGGCCCTGTCCCGGTCTCTTACGCACTTTCAGTCCAGGATATTAGGTGTCGGAATCTTCGATCACCTTTAACAACAAATAGCTTAGGCGTCACGGTGAAATAACACGTGCACCTTTATTTATTTTGAAACGAATTAATACTCCAATATCGTTCAGAAACAATGAACGATATACACCTCCAATAATTTGGTTCTCCTTCCGAATGAGTGGAGGAAAATATTTATGAAAGATTGTTCTGACTATGAATCCAGAATGAAGGACCCATGTCAGTATATATAAATATATACATAACTCCACCTTTAAATAACAGTAAATATATAGTATGAAGATATTATTAATACGCCTTTATTATCTCCTCTTCAAGTACGAATGAAGTAACTCGATAAATGTCCCACAATACGGACCATCTCATGAACTAAAATAGAACATCTAGCATAATAATATTATTCAAGTAACAGCTCAAAAATAATATATATATATATATATATATATTGCAAGAAGAAAACATCTCTAAAAGTAATCACCTCGATAGAATAATTTTGTAAATCAACATTGATATTTCTCCGGACAAAGTTGTTTTAAGAAAACATTTTTTTGAAAATAATATTCTTCTAATTAAATAAATCTAATTAGACGAATAAGGTTCATTTAATCAGTAAATGCTACCCAAGTATCTACTTGATTAATAAACGCTAGATTATTGGTGATGTTTCCTTTAGGTTCATTATTGCGAAATTCTTTAAAATCTTTGTCCGGGTTTTTGAAGAAAATCCAACTCCTCACTACTTCGTATTCACTATTTACTCCTCATGTTACATCATCTAAAGGGAAACGTGAGTTACTCCTAACCATACTTCCCTTATCTCCTCAATATAATAATTCACATATAACTACCATTACGAACATTTTATAACACAAAACATCTCTACTCTGAATGATAGAGTAAGAGTTAGTATACTTGCCTGGTACTCCTGATGCAGTAACGGCTGGTAGCGGGGTCCGACAATCTAAATAAAGTCAAGAAAACATGCTATTAATCCCCTATACAATCCAATAATAGTCCAACACTTAGACACTTAAGTCAATCAAAACAAAGCACTAAGGGGTCCCTCTAGACTCGTCTAAGTCCATGTTATACTTAACCATTTTTAACCTCGTTCTTTACACCAATATGTTGCCTTGATAATTCTTAACAAGTTTCATGTTTTAGTCGACTCGAAATTCCTCTTTTAACTCAGCCAAAGCGGATGGTCAAGTAGCACCTCTAGAGTTGACTTTCCTGAGATTCACTATTCCGTGACTCGCACTCCAACACTTTTAATAAATCACCGGGAATGTATTTAAATACGAAACCACCTCTAAAATCACCTTTGGTATTTGTAATATTTATCATAAAAGTTTCGATTCAAATCTACGGGTCTAGGCAGGGGAATTGTATTTTTGAAGTTCAGTCAACTACGGGTTTTACTATTTGCACCTCTTTCACTAAAATGTTCATAACTCGATAACCGTTAACCCAAATGACGCACCGTTTTCGCGTACACGATCTAGGGAATGTCTAGAAGGTAACTAACTCAAAACTTGGCTCTGGTCAGAAGGCTCATTTTTCGGAATTTTCAAAACAGGGTAGTGGCTATGCAGTGAGTCTTATGGTCTTTCTAAGGGGTTTTCCACTTGCGCAATCTCGGCTTACGCCCTTTTTATAAAATCGAAAAATAATCTTTTTAACTCGAAACCTTCGTACAAACCTTTCTAACTGACCTTAGTATTTATCCTCAAAATATCATACTCTAATTCAATTTTTTAAGGGTCTCAAACTTAACCTCAAAGTTGATACATTTCTGCGACATGGTTTCTCGAATCGCTTTCACTAAAACGGTCATTACTCACAAACCGTAAACTCTTTTGACACGATTCTTGCGGCCACATAAACTAGAATCCAAAACCTACCCAATATGGTCAGTGGTTGCAATTTAAACATGTTTAAGGACTCGGGTAGCTACTGTCAACATTGTTCAAGAAATTTGGGCATTATAACGGCTCTAAATCGAACATTACCATTTTTGTAACTCCTCAATCAAGCCATACAAGGCAACCAAAACTCTAATATTACACACCAACACTCATACTAGGCCTCTAAGGGCAGTGGTAAGGTCCAATGACCACCACTCAACATATACACCTCAAGACAAAGCTAAACAATCATATAAATTCTTAACATGAACTAATCTTTACACTAGCATCAAAACTTCACCAAAACTCATATATATAAAAGGTAAAGTTGAGGTTTATACCTTTCTTGATACTCTCACAACACTAACAAAGCTCTGTACACCTTATAATAGCCTTGGGTAGTCTTAAGCTTGCTAAATCAACCAAAGAAATCAAAGAAATCAAGATTAGTTTATGAAGGTTACTATTCACCCTCCACTTTGAGGATTTATTTGAAAATGGAAACAAAGGAGTTTGAAGCTAAAACTCTTAGGAGATCATTTATATGAAATATAGGACTTACCATAAAAGTTTCAAGATCAAATGATGGTTGGAAGTTGGATTTTGAAATCTCAAAACTTCAAAAATTCGAAGTGGGTTCTTCAAGGGGAAAAACAGAGCGATTTTCTCGAATTTATTTGACCACTCAAACGATCTTCAAAAATTATGAAATTAAATCCACAACTTCATCTTGATGTGCAGAAGCTTCGTGAATTTTTTCATAATTTTTAAATGAGTAGAACTGGGTGAAAAAAAATCGGAAAGATCCCTGCTCTGAAAAATCTGATCTGCTGGAAAATGGGGAAGGAAAGAGAGAAAAGTGTTTGGCTTGCTTGGTTGATATTTTTGGTGTTAGAAATGAATTATTAGGCTTGTAAGTAATGTATATCAGCTGTGCTACTCTTCATATTCTCCTTCCACACAAGTGTCAAGTAATGGGAGAGTTTAGGTGTTTTATTTGCATGGTTTTAACAAGAACACCTCACCTTGTACTATTCTTAATCCACTTGCATCTTGTTTGGTTTCACACTACTTCTATTGATTTGTTGCACTTAATAATCTTGCATGGTATTTAATCTTGTCATGTGTTCAATCTATAATCCAATATTAAATCCAACATTCCTTGTTTATTCTCTCTTTATCTCTGGAAACGTCCTCCCGATTTTCTCAAGTATTCTCTATTCCTCACCTCTAGGATTTCATCCTCAATCCCATTTTCCTCTCATAATATATATCCCTCCTTGGACTTCTCATATCCAATATCCTCAATTAATAATCCAATTATTATATCCCTGACTCCTCTGTCAAAATTGGAATAAAATAAAGTTTGGATTCTCTGAATTCCGATCGTCTTTACATACACTTATTTACTCCATGGGTCACTAGTACGACTTCGGAATATCCATTCTACGTCTCGTACATAGGTGACATGAAAACTTTTCCTAATCCTCAAAATTATTATTCATCCACCAAATTACTATTCACGTATGACAACACTATTCACGTATATACCTATTCTTAATAATAAAAGTTTTAATTCTACCGAAAATTTGGGTTCTTACAATTTTAATGTACCTCTTCGGTACAGCTCTGACAAACCATAACTTAACTCACCACATACGTACTACTCAATCCAAACGAATACACATACCACTTATTCGCACTTACTAATGATTTAACAATTATAATTATCACTTTAAATACAACACGCAATTTACCGCACTACTAAACAGCCCGAAATAAATTTTCAATCCAACTACAATCACATATGACTTAGTACTTCATATAACTCAAATACTATATATTCTGCTCAAGAATGTAAAATAGATTTTTTAAAAAAAAAATAAAAAATTTTGACGGCATTTCCTTTGTACGGGTAGCCTACCAGTCGGACACAACCGACACAAAATCAACAATCCATCACATTCAAATCATAATTAAACTACATCATAAATAAACAATTCAAATTATAACTATTCCCAAAACCGAACAATTCTCATTTTAAACTAATCATACCAATCGAATATAAAATTTTCGGAAATTAAACACAAAACAATTAATATTGTATAATGTATAAAATTATTTTCAGCTCAGTAATACATCATAGCCAATTTCCATCGACTCAAATAAAATCACGGTCGATGGGGCAAAATTCCGAGGGTACCCGAATTGGGTTTCCGGCTCGAAACTCCGCATACAGAAATCATACAAATATTTCACAATTTATTACTCACAATCTTTATCATACTGAACATCAGTTAATCACATAAAATTGCAAAATAAATAACAAGGTAGGTGTTGTAACAAGCCGAAGCACATAATCAATGCCTCAAATTCACCGCGGGAATTTAACAACAAAAGTTCAAAACATCACAAGTCAACAGGCTCAATCCCAACAGCAATAACACTCACACATGAACACTATACGCACACACCCAGTTTGATTCACCCACAGAACACACATAATTTCACTCACCCACACATCACTAGACGCGCGCGCGCACACACACACACACAGAAACTCAGCAGGACACTCATACACATATAAACTCTCGCACAGCAGCAGAGCAACAAGGGGAAGAGAGGTTGCGATCAATTCGCAGCACACCCGTCCGTAGAACCAGAATCGAAACTCAAGGGACTGAGAGATAAACAGAGAATATAGAAAAGGAGTGACTCACGAGAAAAAGAGAGAAAAGAGAGTTCGAGATTAACGGGAGAGAGATAGGAACATTCGAGAGAGTTTTAGAGATTAGAGTGTGATAAGTGCATATTTTTCCATATTTTTATTACCTATTTATTGTTTGAACTCGTATTTTAATAATTTATTTTGTTGCATTTCAGGAAATTCATGAATAAATAAAGAAATTGCAAAATAAAGAAATAAATAGCAAGGAAGGGAAAAAGAGGAAGAAAAAGGACTTAAATGACAAAAGGAAAAGAATTAGGAGCTTGGAAAAAAAGGAATCTTTCAAGACACATGGAAGGTGGAGATCATCCCAACACACTAAATAAGTGTATGGCCAAGATCCACTCAACAAAGCTTAAGGAGGAAGAAAACAATTGGATGGCTAGGATTTCTCAACCACATTAGAAGGTGTATGGTGGAGATTCACTCAACACACCCCTAGTCCCTAATTCTTATCCTATAAATACCCCCTTACCCCCTTGTATTTATGAACATAGATTTTAGGGTAGTTTTAGGATAGTATAAATTTCTTTCTTTTCTTGTTTTGTAGATCTAAATTTTGTAAACACTCCTTTTAAGTTTAATGCAATTTCAAGTTTCCTTTATTTTCTTGTTTTGCTCTCTCATTTATATTGCCTCACTTTCGTTATTTTCGTAAATCCGTTTGGTGGATAAAGTAGCGAGATGCTAACCACTTGGGGTTGAAAGTAACGATTTTTATTTTCTTGCTCTTAGTTAATAATCGTAATTGAGCCCTTTTAAACATCCATTTTATTGTGGGTTTTATGATTTGTAGTTGTAGATCTCATTTGGTGTTTGGTTTGAGGTGTTAGTGTAATGGGTTTGATAATTTAGAGATAGATTTGGTTTTGGAAGTGTTAAATTAGCTCTTTTAAATTTATAGATCTACTTTATGTGAGTTGTTCTTTTGTTGAATTTTTCGGTGGGTTTACTTTTTATGGACAAAAATTCCGGTGAGGTTCCGGCACAAAATGGAATTTGTGTTGGAGTTTCATTGTCTCGTTTTCTCTTCGACTTTCACTTTATTATCTTCTTACCTTTTCAATTTATAATAGATTATTTTTTTTAATTATGGTAGCTTAGTTTCTTCTCCAGTTATAATTTTTCTAGTTATTGTTTACTCATTCCCTGTAACTAGTGTAGTTCTTTTCCTAGCTGCTTGCATCTTTTAACATATATTTCTTTTATGTTTAGCCTCTATTTTTGTTGCACACTAGTAATTTAAATCTTGCTGCTGTTTCATTAGCCTACTCCTTTCATTAATATATGTTGTTCACCGTGTCTGTGTTTTGTTCACCATGTCTTTTGCCTTGCTATTCACTATTTGCTGCGTTGCTTGCTTGCTTTAGCTGACCACCTACTCCCATTTCTTTTGTGTTTAATAATCCTAAGCTTTACTAGTAGTAATAATTTTTGGCCATTTAAGTTTTCTGCTCATTTTTACTTTTGCCTGATTATTGTTTCAACTTGCAGTTACATTTTTATTCAAGCCCATTATGCCTGTTACATTTTTTTTGTTTATTAAGTTAGTTTAGGCCCATTTAGATCTTCCTGGCCCAATCTAATTCTACATGATTTTTAATTACCTGGCCCATTTTAATTTCCTTATTTAATAACCTGGCCCGGTTTAATTTCTGAAGTTTTAGTTCGACAAGTACTAGTACTTGTCTTTTAGCTCCCATTTTGTTTAGTTGGCGTATTACTCCTACCATGCCATGTTCCTATTTTTTAATTGTTTATTACTTTAGTTGTTAATTACTTAATATTTTCTTCTTGTTTTCTTTAATAATCTAGTTAGTAATTAATTTTCCTTGTCTAAGCTAAATCCTTGCTTAATTTTTTATTAGTAAAACAACAAAACTCTTTCAAAATTAATTGTTCTAATTCGCCATAATTAATTATTAAGGATCGTGAAAAGTTATTTTAGTCTCTGCGGAACGAATCTAAAATACTAAAACGAGATCGTGCGCTTGCGATATTTAATTATTTATTTGTTGCACATCAAGTTTTTGGCGCCGCTGCCGGGGACTAATTATTTTTCGCGCCTTGATTTTTAATTTTTTGGATTAGTTTTACTTGTCTTATTTTTGTCTCTGTTTTTTTTTAGGAAAGTTGGAAATTTCGGGAATCTCCTCTCGAAGCTTGGAAAAAATGGGAATTTTTGGAAGCGTGCTTCGGTAACCCGTATTTCTCTCTTTTCGCCTTTTTATTATTTTAGAAAATCACAAAAAAATTGAAAATTTAAAATCCAAAAAAAAAAAGTTAGAAATTACATAATTGTTGCATCATGCATTTAATCACTTAGGGCACATCATCTAGATTTTTATTTTTTGTTTTTAATTTTTCGTACCTTATAAATTGTGGTGATCGCTAGAGGACCCAAAGGTACGTTAAATTTTTCTTTTCTTTAGATTATGACATGTAGTTTAAAGCATCCATAAATGTTTATAGTTTTTTATATCTCGTTGTTTGTTGCATTCATTTGTAAATTAATCTTAAGGGCAAAACCACTTACAAGATAAGGGAAGAGATTTCATCACTCTTTCCTTGGCCCACAAGAATTAATCCCTCATTTTGCATGTACTTAGCCTTAATAAAATTAAATTAGACATGGCCCCTAGGATTTTCGTGCTCAATTAGGAAGGTACCTAAAAAAAGGACGTAATCTTTAATTATTCCGACTTTTTGGTGTCTAGGCAAGCGAAAGCTCACCTGGCCAATTAAGATTTGGTGTCTAGGCTGGTGTTTACCCTCTTGGCAATGCTTGCACCTACCTGGGCAAATCGGTCCAAATAATTTCTAATTTACCGAATTTTTGGTGGTCCTTAAATTTAGGAGCAAAGTCTAGTTTATTTTATTTAAGGAACCCTAGATATAGGATTTTTCTTTTGATTTTTCACCCTTTCTTTTTGTGTGTCTTAATTTTTGCACTTATTTGCTATGTGTTTCCTTTCGTGGTTTATGCGAACTACTTGGCGTAGGGATAATTCTGCTAGGCTAGTGAGATCATTTGAGATTCCATCCTCTTCTGATTCCGAGTCTTTAGAAAATTCCGAACCAATAGTAACCATGGCCATGTCTCTTAAGGACTGTTGTTATCCCACCCGTTCCGCTCAATCATCATGTATCACTCTTCCTCCCGTTAATGGTAATTATTTCGAAATCAAATCTCACCACATTAATATGTTACCTAAATTTACCGGGAGTGATGGTTTGGACCCGTATCTTTTTCTTCATGAATTCGAGGAAGTTTGTGCCTTATAAAAACTCCAACATTTAACCGAGGACTCAATTAGGCATAGGATCATTAATTTTGCTCTTAAAGAAAATGCTAAAAAATGGTTATATAGCCTACCGGTTAATTCTATTTCCACGTGGGAGGGATTTGTGGTAATTTTTCTAAAAAAATATTTTCATAATCACAATACTACAAGGATTACAAACGAGATAAATCAATTTCATCAAAATGAAAACGAGTCTTTCTGGAAATATTTTGACCGTTTTAAAAATCTTTTGTCACAATGCCCCCACCACGGAATAGAAAAATGGAGACTTTGTAAGATTGTCTACGAGGCCTTAGATAGTCCAACAACTGCTTTGTTAGAGTCTATGTGCCAAGGTAAATTCTTGGAGAAAAATGAGGACGAAGGGTGGGCATTTTTCGAGGAATTAGCTGAAAAGACTATGTTGTGGGAGTCTACTAGGGAACCTAATAAGTCCAATGATTCGTATAGTACATCTAGGGGTTTGCATTCGATTGAGAATTCGATTGCAATCGATGCCAAATTAGCTGCTGTAACTAGAAGACTCAAAGCCCTATAAACTAGTAACGCCCCCTCACAAGTGTTTATGTGTTCTAATTATAATCAAGGTTTTCCAAACTTTCCCGGTTGTGATCAAGTCAATGCGGTGTTTCAAACAACCCCTTGAAATGATCCTTTTGCTACTACTTACAATCCCAGTTGGAAGAATCACCTGAATTTCTCGTGGAACCAAGGCCTAAACTACCAATCTCCGCCACCTTCTTTTCAACCTCCCTTTCAAAAGCCCAATCAAAACTCGAACCCAACTCTAAACCAAGGCCCTTTTCCAAACCCGACTCAAAATCACGGTCCTTATCTAACTCAAGCACCCACCCACCCTCCCGGCTTTCATGAGTAGGATAAGAGAATTGATTCCTTGGAAAAGACACTTGATGCGCTTTTGAAATCAATAACTAATTTGGCTCAATCTCAACAAACCTTCATGCAAACCATGACTCAAGATAGGCAAATTTTGAATGCTAGTAATCAAGCCTTATCTAAGTTAGAGGTTCAAGTGAGTCAATTAGCAAACGCCATATGTGAGCGAGAGAAGAACAAGTTCCCGAGGTCAACCCTAAATTTCCTCTCAACCAAAGACCTCATGAAAATGTTAACGCCATCATTTCTTTAAGGTCGGGACACAAAGTTAATAATCAAGTAGGAGTCGAGTCCCCCGACGAAGAAGATGAGTCAAATGTTGAACCAAACCCTAAACTTGATCATTCAAACCATACTCCAAATCCCGAACCTCTCGAGTCATCTAGTACACCACCTTCACCTCTTGAACCTTCATCTTCACAATCCATTCCCAAAGAACCTAGCAAATGAGTCTTTAAGCCTAAAGCTCCTTATCATCAAAGACTCCTTTTAAACAAACAATCGGCTCAAATGGATAAGATTTTGGAAGTCTTTAAGCTAGTCGAGATCAACATTCCTCTTTTAGATGTCATTCAACAAATTCCCTCTTATGCTAAATGTCTAAAAGATTTGTGTACTCATAAGCGCTCCACCCACGTCCCTAAGAAAGCCTTTTTGACCTCTCATGTTAGTTCAATTCTTTTGAATCAAATTCCCGTGAAATATAAGGACCCCGGTTGTCCTACAATTTCATGTGTCATAGGCAATACTTTTGTGGACAAGGCATTACTTGACTTAGGTGCTAGTGTGAATCTACTTCCATTTTCGGTCTATCAAGCCCTAGGTTTAGGGGAACTTAAAAAGACGAACATGACACTTCAACTAGCTGATCGTTCTATCAAAATGCCTAAGGGAATAATTGAAGATGTCTTAATTAAGGTTGGTGATTTCATTTTTCTGGTTGATTAATTGTAGGGATGGTTCGATGAAACTTACTTTTGGTAATATGACAATTATCCTTAACATCTTTAATGTCAGAAAAGAACCGAATGAGCTTTATGAACAAACAATAAGGGTTAATCTTGTTGATGACATTGTTAATTGGTCAAACTTTGAGGATAGTGAGATTGAGTCTCTTCTTGTTGAGGATTTTCACGTTTAGGGATATGAACTCGGAAGAGATGTTAAGAGAGTTGGACGATATTTGTTCTAAATGGGAAACCAAACCTGTGGAGGTCTCTTGTGAACCAATCTTATTGTTAAAACTCCCGTTGGTGAACCACCCACATTTGATGCATTGTTAGAAGATTTTAATGAAATTTGTTCCAAGTGGGAGACCCCACCCGAGGTTGTTAGTGTTGAGCCCGTTGATAAGAGTCCCGTATGAACACCTCCTGCATTTGACTCAACTTTGTATCTTCCCGAGTTTGATCAACAGTCATTAGGAAATGATGGACCCTTATCTTATGTCATTCCTAGTGATTCAACCTGTGACCAAACTTTCATTGTATCTAATTTGCTTAAACAAAACAAAGAAGCCTTAAGTTGGTTTAAGGAGAACATTAGTGACACTTGTTTGATACGGTTGAATGATGCCATGTTGCTTGAGAAAGTCTTTTCTAATCAAAATTTTCAAAAATGTCTTGATTTTTTCTCAAAGCTTCATCTTAATTTTCCAACCGGCATCGGCTAATTCGATTTTATTCCTTTGCCTCCCCTCGTGAAATTCAGATATGTGGGAGTATAAGTGTGCGTGAGTAGTGTTAATTAGTTGTTTTTTATTTTCGTTCCTCTCCGTCAGCCCTTATCAGATATTATCTCCTCATTCTCCTTTACTCATTTCTGTTGCATTTGCATACATTGAGGACAATGCATGATTTAGGTATGGGGGAGGGTTTTTTTTAGTGTAAGTACATAAAATTGAAAAATCCAGAAAAAAAAATTAAATAATTCAAAAATCCAAAAATAGAGATATTTTAGCTTAGTTGTCCTTCCCACTCTTTAAATTTTAGAACTAGTTGGTGTTAACAATTTTTTGAAAATTATATGTATAATGCCTTTAGATGATTTGAACGTAGTCAAGTAAGGTTTTACACATGAAATTTGTGTCGAACAAATTTTTACTTAAAAGTCCAAGACGACACATTTGCACCTTTGATGGAAAGATTGTATAGGGATGTTATTCGATACCTGAGAGAGAACCCACATGTTAAAACAATGTCGAATCAAACCTTTGCGATAAATTGTTCATATAGTGTCTAAAAAAAAGAAAAAGAAAAAGAAAAAGAAAAAAAAGAGTCAATAAATGTTTGTAGTTGTAGGGTGCTAATGGAAGGAATGGCTAGATTGGGCTCATTAGTACCCGAGCAATTAAGTCTGAGGGGACTTTGTGCCTAGTAACCTAAAGCCCTTTGTGGTTTGGGATTGCTGACCCAACGCTCGTTACATTGGTATTAGTGCATAAGTCTTTTGGGACCTTAATCATTGCACGGTCATTTCAACCATTACTGTTAATAAATTCTTAAGTTCTAATAAATTCTTAGTAGGGAAATCGGCTAGGTTGGGCTCATTGATAGCCCGAGTAAGTAAGTCCGAGGGGACTTTGTGCCTAGCAACCTAAGGTCCTTTGTGGTCTGGGATTGCTGACTTAAAGCTCGGTAAATGGGTATCAATGCAAAAGTCTTTTGGGACCTCAGCCATTGCACGGTCGGTCTAACTACTAAGAGCGTGAAGTTTGGCTAGATACTTGTTTTGATAGAGATTAGGTCAGTTCAATATTGGTTGAAAAAGAGAAAATGTTCATATGCACTTTATCCATCAAAGGCCATAAATTCACTACACACCTTCGGATGTTTTGTAAACTTTTATAGTCGACTCATGTAGATTGTGGGAACCTATAACTTGGCTATTATTAGAATAATCTTTAAGGCATGAATTTTCCTATAAAAAATGTTTTGTTGACAACAATGAAAGCTAGATTGAAAGAGGAAAGTTGGATACTTGATGATTATCTCAAAGATTTTATGGGTATATCTTTTGTAAACCCTTAGAAGACAACACTCCTCTTGTAGAGATCGTCTACCAGTTTAATGGGTTGGTAAACCTAAAATTACCCGTGATTCCTACGACAGTGAGTATAGGTTTTTTATTCTGCATTTTTCTTTTTTGTTTTAGTCGAGGACGAGCAAAAGATATGTATGGGGGCATTTGATAATTGCATATTTTTATTACCTATTTATTGCTTGAACTCGTATTTTAATAATTTATTTTGTTGCATTTCAGAAAATTCGTGAATAAATAAAGAAATGGCAAAATAAAGAAATAAAGAGCAAGGGGGAAAAAGAGGAAGAAAAAAGACTTAAATGACAAAAGGAAAAAGAATTAGGAGCTTGGAAAAAAAAGGAATCTTTCAAGACACATGGAAGGTGGAGATCATCCCAACACACTAAATAAGTGTATGGCCAAGATCCACTCAACAAAGCTTAAGGAGGAAGGAAACAATTGGATGACTAGGATTTCTCCACCACATTAGAAGGTGTATGGTGGAGATTCACCCAACACACCCCTAGACCCTAATTCTTATCCTATAAATACCCTTTACCCCCTTGTATTTATGAACATAGATTTTAGGGTAGTTTTAGGATAGTATAAATTTCTTTCTTTTCTTGTTTTGTAGATCTAAATTTTGTCAATACTCCTTTTAAGTTTAATTCAATTTCAAGTTTCCTTTATTTTCTTGTTTTGCTCTCTCATTTGTATTGCCTCACTTTCGTTATTTTCGTAAATCCGTTTAGTGGATAAAGTAGCGAGATACTAACTACTTGGGGTTGAAAGTAACGATTGTTATTTTCTTGCTCTTAGTTAATAATCGTAATTGAGCCCTTTTAAACATCCATTTTATTGTGGGTTTTATGATTTGTAGTTGTAGATCTCATTTTGGTGTTTGGTTTAATGTGTTAGTGTAATGGGTTTGATAATTTAGAGATAGATTTGGTTTTGGTAGTGTTAAAATTACCTCTTTTAAATTTATAGATCTATTTTATGTGAGTTGTTGTTTTGTTGAATTTTCCGGTGGGTTTACTTTTTCTGGACAAAAATTCCGGTGAGGTTCCGGCACAAAATGGAATTTGTGTTGGAGTTTCGTTGTCTCGTTTTCTCTTTGACTTTCACTTTGTTGTCTTCTTACCTTTTCAATTTATAATATATATTTTTTTTAATTATGGCAGCTTAGTTTCTTCTCCGGTTATAATTTTTAGTTATTGTTTGCTCATTCCCTGTAACTAGTGTAGTTCTTTTCCTAGCTGCTTGCATCTTTTAACATATATTTCTTTTATGTTCAGCCTCTGTTTTAGTTGCACACTAGTAATTTAAATCTTGTTGTTGTTTCATTAGCCTACTCCTTTCATTAATATATGTTGTTCACCATGTCTGTGTTTTCTTCACCATGTCTTTTGCCTTGCTATTCACTATTTGCTGTGTTGCTTGCTTGCTTTAGCTGACCACCCACTCCCATTTCTTTAGTGTTTAATAATCCCAAGCTTTACTAGTAGTAATAGTTTTTGGCCATTTAAGTTTTTTTGCTCATTTTTACTTTTGCTTGATTATTGTTTTAACTTACAGATACATTTTTATTCAAGTCCATTATGCATGTTACATTTGTTTTTGTTAATTAAGTTAGTTTAGGCCCATTTAGATCTTCCTGGCCCAATCTAATTCTACATGATTTTTAATTACCTTGTCCATTTTAATTTCCTTATTTAAGAACATGGTCCGTTTTAATTTCTTAAGTTTTAGTTCGACTAGTACCAGTACTTGTCTTTTAGCTCCTATTTTGTTTAGTTGCCGTATTACTCCTACCATGCCATGTTCCTATTCTTTAATTGTTTATTACTTTAGTTGTTAATTACTTAATATTTTCTTCTTGTTTTCTTTAATAATCTAGTTAGTAATTAATTTTCGTTGTCAAAGCTAAATCCTTGATTAATTTTTTATTAGTAAAAAAACAAAACTCTTTCAAAATTAATTGTTCTACTTCACCTAAATTAATTATTAAGGATCGTGAAAAATTATTTTAGTCTTTGCGGAACGAATCTAAAATACTAAAACGAGATCGTGCTTGCGATATTTAATTGTTTATTTCTAGCACATCAGAGTGATATGAGAGAGTCAAGAGATTGATGTCAATATTGGGGGAAAAATAAAACTATTAGGGATTTAGAGAAGAAGGGGGTTATCTGGAAATTTTATAATTCAATTTCTGAAAACAAACAAATTTTAAAACCACTTTATAAAATGGGAACTAAATAAGTAAAAGTTGAGAATAAATCCCAAATTAATTTTTAAAATATTGAAAATGAAATTATCTAACTCCCCGTATTTTTAAAATATTTTTAGGACCAAAAACGAATTAAAAATGAATTTTGCAAATTTTGATCGTTTAAATGCAATAAAACTTTTAAAATCATTTTAAATTACTTAAACACCCAAAATAATTCTCCCAATAATTTTAAAAACTAAATAAATATGCAAAGATAATATTATAAAAGATTTCGAAATTGTTAAATACTCCGATGATTTTATAAAAAATTTCGAATATCAATAATGCATAATTTAAATAGATTTTTAATCACAAAAATTCAAATAAATAAAAAAATACACGGACCTACTCGACACACATACATCACCACATAAACATGTAAACGTGATGTCACATATATTTAACCTAAAAAAAAATCACACTATATATCCCACATTTAATATTTAAATAATAATATTTATAATTACGAAATTTCTTAGGTGTTATATTGTTGTTATCTCCAAAAGTAACCATTGGGGGCCGGCTTTCTCCACCACATTTGTCAGCAGGGCTCTATCTCCGGTCATTTGCCTTGAACATCCACTGTCCAAAATCCACATAACACGATTAACTTGTTCCATTCCCTGCAATGACAAATAGGTTAAACTTTCTTTGGAACCCAAATTTGATTGGGTCCAGAGTACTTGAAGAATTGGCCTTTATCAGGCAAAACAACATTCTTGATCATTACAATAACATCTTCAACAGAGACTGGACACTTAACCCTGTACAGCTTTAAAATTCTTTGGTTTCAGCTTGGGTATCCATGTCTTCACCATAACCTTAGGAGGACTTGAGGTCCTTGACTTAGGATTTGGTGGAGTGACAGTCCTGGATCTAAAATGCTACTCATATGTTGTTGAGGAGCAGTCTTATTAGCACATGCATGATTACCATTAAAGCAAGCAGACATAGCATTAAAAACACACGATATTCAATTCACAACACCACATGCTTTATGAGAAGTATCAATAATAGAAATGGTAGGCATTTTAGACATGTTGATATTGTTCACATTCTTACAACTTAATCCAGTCTTCAAAGAACTAGTTGAATTAACAACCTTAACTGGTACCTTAGGTATATCTTGTTTAGAAAAGACATTTGCATTGGCAATGTCCTCAGTTCTCAACTCTTCATGAATAATTAAAGAAGTGGTATTTAACACTTTAGCACTAACAGGATCAGGGGAATTTATGCCTAAGATTCCAACAACCTCATTGTAACCAAACCCAATTCCTACGGTTTTATCAACAGCTTGTTTGTTGAAAATCTCTTTAGCCACTTTACAAGAATTATACTCTAACGTTGGTCTCAAGTTCATTGATTTTATCAAGTTGTTTAGACACTACTTCCACTAAGGACTTTTTCCTCTTATTTATTAGTTCTATTTCCTCTTTTTGCTTATCCTGACACTTGTGCACATTTTATAGTTCTAACACTTGATTTTCAATATCAGTGTTTAACAAATTTATTCTAGCATTTTCTCTTTTAGCACAATCCAATGTACTACCTAGATGACGTATTATCTCAGCATCAGTAAATGTTACCTGTGAGGTAGAACCATTGGTGTTGTCAGAATTTGCCATCAGCGTAAGATTACCAACTTCTTCATCTTCACTGTCTGTTAGATTTAAATCTGAACTTGGGATTCCTCCTGAATCTAAAGTTACTGAACTGTCTCACCATCATCGCCATGGATTCAACCTCTAACTGATCCAGCTCTTCCAAAGAATAAAACTCTCCACCATCCTGAGTAACAGGTGTCTGACCAACTTCAACTTCAAACTGTTCCCTGTCAGTACTGTAAGGTCGAACAACCTTAGCTTCTGTAACACCCCCAGATCCGGGGTCGGGGATCTGGTCGTTACGGTCTCAACTCCAACAATAATACTTGAACTTGGATCAAAATAAATAAACTGCACATTATGACCCCACAATAATATCACACCACACAAATAGTTATAGTCCCAAAGATGAAATCAGAGTAATCTATCGTATATTATTAATCACTGGTTTGAGTTCTTACAACTTAAAAGAATAACATTCAACTTACAAACTCTTTGCCGTCCATTTACAAGTAATATAAATAAATATAACTGGTACTCAGAAGCTGAAGATTAGTCTACCCCTGGCTCTCTGCTCCTCAATGGTAGCCACATCGTCCTCAGGTTACGGACCATATGCTCTATCTGTTGTTGTGATATAAATAATAAAGCAAGGGTGGGCCAAAGCCCACCAAAATAATATAACTGGACAACAATATATATAATAGTTCAAATGAGTTTTGAAACCATATGCCATGCATTTAATGAACATAATGATAGTATAATATAAACGATGAAGTTATAAGGTAACCCAACATATACTTTCCATAGAAGTATCTGATGTGCAAAAATATGAACAAGATGTCATCATATATCACAAAGAGGAACTTGCAAGAAATAATGCAATTCCAGTTTTGAACACTTTTCAACCCTGCCAACATAGAGAATGTTGCAGAAAATTTCTAACTTTGAAAGATGAACCAATCCCGGAGCATTGACGCGCCAGGAGCCATAACATTTACGATGATCAGTAGCCAGTTATGCTCCCCATCATTGTTCTCTACATGTAGAAGGATGTACCGACGGATTTACTTGTCAACCGCCCTCTGGAACTCCCCGGCCAACGGTTGGGCCATTGCAGGACTGGTGCCACTCGGCCACTTACGCGGCTCCTAGTTCGAATAACATCCATGACTCTGAAACGTAAAGTTCCTCCCCCTTTTCCCAAGTATAATACTTGTTGATAGGACTCCACAAAGTAGTCATATCTAATTGGAAAGTAAAATTCACCAATATTTCCCGAGCTGATGCTCGTTAATGGATATCGACTTGTTCCAACAATCTTTCCCCTCGAACGATGAGGAGGTAACACAACGATTTAATAGATAAACAGCAACCGAGTTGCGAGTGAAAAGACTAATTTTAAAATATTTATGACCGGGAAGTCAAATAAAATAAGTAACAATTCTCAAGCAAGGTTCCCTTATAATTTGGAAGATAGACTTGAATGAAGAATAGAATCTGTGAGAACCTTTCTTGATAGAAATAATGATATTAATAATACTTAGAAATAATTTACGTGATATTTGAAGATCAAAAGTAATCTTTGAATAATGTCAATCATTATGAAATTAATTTAAAAGAAGTCAAATCAATATTCAAGGAATATTCATTAAATCATAAATATTTAAAGAATATTTTAAAATAAAATATTGCTCATAATTAATTCTCGAGTGAATATATAAAATATTCACTAAATAAATATATATTTAAATGAATATTTACTAATTAATATTCAATAAATACATCAACCTTAAATGAATTTTCAAAACAATATTCATTATATAAATCAAGTCCTCCATGAATATTCAAAAATAATATTCCATAATATTTATCGTCTGAGATAATATTCAAATAACATTCCTCGAATAATTTCCAAGTAATTAATACTTATGGAAATCTAAACAATGTTCATAAATAACATTCCTCAAATAATCTGTCACTGGAATCCCTCTGGGTTTCCACGACTATCTATACAATACAAAATATTGACTCCCGGTCTATACTGAAGGAATGAGATTATTTGCCCTTCACTAAGGGTCTTTGCAATATCCGGCTTATAATTAGTATATCTTGTACCTAACTTATAAGCCAACATCAATACGGGGAACAAGTATCACAATAAACTTTTGAAAACAGGCATGCATGCTATGGCATATGTATAACAGAAAGCACAAATATAGTATCACAACAACAGGTTCAAAGTTTGAACACTTGCCTTGTAGTCGAGTAGGGATAATGTGTCCTGAGTCAGTCTGGTGATCTATACATAATCAAAATATCCAAGATTAATCACATAATGCTTTGAGAGGTTAAGTATATAATTAACTTAGTCGAAACATGTTTTCAAGTCATCTCGTTATATACCTTCTAGTGTAACTCTTATTAATACCATTATGATCCGACATTCGTTCGTTATTAAGGCTTGTCATTATACTTACACTTGGTAGATAATTAAGCCTTATAAGTTCTAAGGTCGGTTGTTTACGAACCAAGATTATACCTTGAGTTTTATCGCCCGTTTTCTAAGTGATTCACCAAAGTTATAACCAAGTGTAGTTTTAAGGGTTCGTTCGCGCTTAACTACGATTCAAACATTTTTGTAAAATTGAAAAATGATCCGTTTGACACAAGGTTTTCTCCCACACCTTCCTTATGATCTCTAATATTTAATTACCAAGATTAGCAACCGAATTATTCATGTTAAGGGGGTTCAATTACAGTTACGAATTCATACTTACGGTTTCGAACCACTTTTAGTAAATCGGCCATAAATCCTAAACCGTAAGTCCGTTTGATCCGATTCTTTTTCCAAAATGATCTACGACTCGAGATCTACAAGGATATGTTATATACGTAACCAGATCAGTGATTTATAGCTACTACTATGCACGAGTTTCAAGGTTTAACGAAATTCTGGCATTATAACGGCTATAAATCGAGCGTTCCAAAAATCATAACATCAAAACCAAGCCACACCGGGCATAATACACATCTTATATACATGATTCTCATCCAAATCTGTCCAATATCATATCACTTCATCCTTATAATCATCATATGTTTAAACCACTACAAGATCATGCTAATCAAGCTTATAACCATGCTAATATCATAACTATACTAAAACTCATCAAGATCATGCATATACTTAAAGTAAAACCTAGGGTTTCAAGAGAGTTATACCTTCCTTGGTGTGTCTAGGAGTCTAACAAGCCTTGATCTAGTCCTTGATCACCTTAATATAGCTTAGAGCAACAAAGAAAACCAAGAAAACAAAGTTAGTTTCTAAGGGTTACTATTCATCATCACTTTTGTAAAAATCATAGAAAATAGAAAAATAAGATTTTAGCTCTCAAATTTTTACCACATCTTGGCCTCTTCATAAGCTTTGTTTTTGGTCATAGATCATCAAATTTGAAGCTTCCTAGCTAAGGTTTTGAGCCCCCTTTCTCCGCTGGACAGAAACTGCCAAGCACAGATCAGTTTGGTTTCTTCAACTTTGGGGAGGGATTTAACTAGGCCATACTACTTGGATTGTAATGAAATTTTGAACGAGGCTTGCCCAAGGAGTAGAAAAGCTATGGTTAAAATTTGGTGATTTTATCATGGATATAAATGGAGATATGAATTTTCTTCTTGAGAGTGTTTCTAATGGGCAGTTTAGAGAAAATGGAGAGAGATGGAGTTTGGCTTTCAACTTAAAGGGAGTTAATTCGTATGTCATTTATGCTTTCAATTTTACTTTCCGTTGTGTCCAATAATTTGGCCATGTCAATTTCTTACTTTTCTTGCTTTATTACTGGGGTTTCTCAGGAGTCCGCATAACTAACTCCCTTATTGATCCTCCACTCTATTTTTTTGATATCAGCCATTTTATTTCTATTTCGACTATAATCTCCTCATGAACCATCATGACATTATCATTTATTTCAAACATCTCGTCATTCCAAAATTAATCCATCAGAAATAAACCTTGGCGATTCCTCAATCCTAGACCCAATACAATCTATTTCTGCCAAACTTGTCTCTTTCTATCCGTGACTTCCACAGGTTGTTCTTCGTAAGTCAGATCAGGTCGTAAATCTATCTGCTCTTATTCTATCCTTTGTCGAGTATCTAAGTTTTACTCGTGTAGCCTTGCCATAAGAAACACGTTATGACCATGTCATAAGTTTTGGGGTAAAGCTGGCTCATTTGCCATCTTCCGATCGCTCCTAAACCTTTAGATGACCCAATAAATCTCGGGCTCAACTGCCTTTCTCTTCAAATCTCATTACTTCTTTCCATGGGAATACCTTTAGCATTCTGAATTTCTAACCTTCCATTTTCTATCTTGTTTGCGTAAAAATACACCAACATAAACTTGCTTGTCCTTCATCAACATGCCATTTAGCTTATCAATAGTATTATTATCTCTATCTTTGTGTTGTCATCTAATTTCTTAGAAGAATCGCCACTACATTATGTAGTCCTTCGTTGAATCACCCTCGTGTACTGTTTACGTAGGGCTTTAATAGCTGACCATAGGGTTTCAAATCCTCTAGGGAGACAAAGTATTCACTTTTCCTCATCCATAAGGAATACTTCCTGAACTCTGCGAAAGAAGAAAAATATCTATCCATCTTTTTCCATAAGTCATTGCTTTCACCTTTCTGTGTGGACTTTATCACGGTTACTCCTAATCATACCTAGGATATTTCTTCTCTTAGTTCTTTCTTGTTTTAGGATAATCTCAACCTTTATTGGTTCAACCCATACCCCTCATGGTCTCACACATGCCTCATCTAGCATCATTATTATTATTATGTCATACATCCCCTACCAAGCTTCTATTTTGCACTCAGGATATTATCTTTTTCCTTGTGAAATCCCTTGGGTCATTCTCATCATTCCTCCTGTATTTTCTGGGTACAAGTATAATGCCATTAATCACTCCTCTAACAATTCTGTCCATGCATCTTTCGAAACTTCCTTCAATAAATCCTTAAAGGTTATGGTTGCCTTAGCCAATCCAACTTATATCTTCTGAACTCACAATGTCTTTATTAAGGTAATGCCATCCTTTGTGCATCCCCAGGGTTCATCTTAACTTATGGATATTCTATCCTCACTTCTACTTTCAAGAATTACTTACATCCTTTAATTGGAAATCAAACCATACATCCTTAATAAGGGTCTCTTTTCAATCATTCTTATCTTGATAATCCATGGTATCCTCATGCTAACCTTCTCTTTCAAATGGACGTCAGTCTAAATGACCTTCAAAAGAACGCTTATGGCTATTTATCTTTCCTTCAGAATTTTGGTAATGGTGGCAAGGATGTTCTGGAGGATATTGGTCGAGTTCAACGTGAATCTCTTAGTACTTATCACTCTTCTTAAGGATACTAAATTTCAGACAACATCTATGCATCATACTACACCATTTCTCACAATCTTCATAAACCTTCATTGATCACTTTCCTTAGTCATAATACATCCATGGTATTTATAAAATCTCATCATCAAAAGCTCTCGCGGTCGGCGCTTCACCCCCGCTTTGTCCTCACATCACTGGTCTAGTCACTTAATAAACCTTTGTGACATGGCCTCAACTGGTCGCACTCAAAATATATGAGTTTAGGGGTTAACTAACAGCATTACTTTTCTAACAATTGCTGCCCGCGTCCATAGCGAAGATAATTATCTAGGATAGGTTATGCTTATCCATATGCTTTTTCCCGTGCATTTCTAGACGTATTTATTCACTGCTTTCCCTTACACAGCAAATCTTAGGTACCAGAGTAGCATAGTTACTCGACTTGAGCACTGCCACTCTTCGTTCATTCCTCTTTCTTGATACCTTCTGATCTTTCCATATAAATCTCCATCGATGTAAGAACCCAGATTTTGGGTAGAATTAAAACTTTTATTTATTTAATGATGTAAGAATGAATAGTGGTTACAGCTACGATGTAATAGTTGATATTTTGAAAGAATGAATGGAATTCGACTTTATTGTTTATATGTCTTGAAGAATGCTAATGGTTGACAACATAGGTAAGAATAATCTATCTCCTAAGGGAATAAGATATGGCAATTCCAAGCAGGAGAATATTCTCATGTCATCCAGATCGATAACGATTAATCCAGTGGTTCCGTAAAAAGGTTAAGGAACGATCGAAAGAGAATACGGACAATTGTACAACCCTAAAAGAATAAGTAAAGAATAAAGAATGAGTAGTGTTTTTGGTGGAAGTAAGAATAATATGAGACGACACTATATAGAAGTATTCGGAACGGATTTCCGAGTTCGTATTAGTGATCTAGGGGAAAAATAAGTGTATGTAAAAGCTATCGGATTCTGAAAAACCACACTTTTATTTTTTCCGAGAGTTCCCTGGACACTGACAGACTTAAGGATTTAACGAATGGATTTAAGTAATATAAATTGGAAAGATAGAAAGAAAGATGGAGAATGATAGTATTAATATTAAGAGGATTCCTGGTAAACCCTAATTAGAAATCCGTGAAATATTCCTACGAACGATCAATCGAAACGAGCAATAACCGGACACAGAATCAAGCAGAGAAAGCAAGAAACATGCATGAGCAAGTGAGAAATATCTAGTGACTATCAAGTAACTAGATTAATTAGAATACAACTAGTACTTAGAAATCAAAACTCTTGGTTAGTTTTCTACCATGCAAAACACAACACTTGTCCTACAAAATCATCATCCATTACATCACACTCCACTAACACCACTTGGATGAGATATTATCTATCAAAATCACTTTATGCATTATTCCAAGCAACCAATACAATAGAATAGCAAAACACTCTCTCCCCCCGCCCCTTAACCATTCCATTCGACCAAACCCTAAATTCCAAATCCAAAATCAACCTTCCCACCATTGTTTATTCTCGAAATTTTTATGGTGAGTCCTATATTTCATAAAACTAATCTCCATGAAATCTTAGCTCCAAACTCCTTTGTTTCCATTTTCAAATAAATCATACAAAAGGAGCATGAATAGTGTTCTTCAAGATCTAACTTGTTTTTTTTCTTGTTTTCATGGTTAATCTAGCAAGCTTAAGCACTCCTAAGGATCATACAAGGCTTAGTAAGGCTATATCATACTCTAAGGAAGGTATAAGACTTGAAAACCCTTGGTGTTATTTTGAGATTTTATGGATGATTTAGTGTTAGTATGTTATGATATGCTTAGATCCATGTTATTAGTTGATTATGGTTGTGATTTGGTTTATGAACCATGAGATGGTTGATATGAGATGTTGTTAGATCATGATGTTTATCATGTGTTGTAAAGGTTGATTTTATCATGGTGTGATCGTGATAAAGTTTAAAAACTTTGGAAAACGAGTAAACATACCCGTTATAATGTCCGATTTTACAATATCATGTTTTGTATGCCATTTTTCGTGTCAAAACCCTACTGTCCACAAACCTTTTTTTGCCATGATTAGATAGATTATGTTACGAGCTCGTTTTGATATAAAGAACGTGTGAAATGGACTTACGATTTAAGAGTTACGGTCGGTTTACTAAAAGTGGTTCGAAACCGTAAACGAGAATTCGTAACTGATATTGAACCCTCGTAAAATACGTAAGTCAGTGGAAAATCTTGGTAAATAAATACTAGAGGTAAAAAGGAAGGTGTGAGAGAAAACCTCACGTGAATCGGATCGTTTTTTGATTTTATAAAAATGCATGAATCTAGGTTAAACGCGAACGAACCCTTAAAAGTATAACTTTGGTTATAACTTAGAAAACGAGCGATAAAACTCGAGGTATAATCCTGGTTCATAATTGATCGAATTTAGAACTTATACGACTTAAGTATACACTAAGTGTGAGTACGATGACAGGTCTTAATGACGAACAAATGTCGAATCGTATCGGTAATAAAAAGAGTTACACTAAAAAGGGGGTATAACGAGATAATTCGAAAACATGTTTTGACTTAAGTTAATACTTAACCTTTTTAAAAGTGTTAAACGATTAACCTCGAATCTCTTGGCTATTTATAGATCACCGAGCTGACCCGGGATACCCTACCACTACCCCTACTCGTACTTAATTACCAGGCAAGTTTCAACTCTCCCTTTTTAGGCGGTTGTTGTGAATATATATGCTTTCTGTTATACATATGCCATAGCATGCATGCCTACTTTCAAGTCATATTGATATACTTGTTCCCTGATTGTTCTTTGGCTTATAAGTAGATAGAAAATATATCGATTATAAGCCGGATGTTGTTAAGACCCTTAGAGAAGGGCATATGAATCCTATTTGTTGAATATAGACCGGGAGTCAGTACTTCTTGATATATCGTAATTACTTTCGAGGGAAATATTTAAGTAAATAATTTCCATTATTTGGTTGACGAATATTAGTTGAATATTCGTCCGAGATTATTTAATTAACGATAATTACTTCAAATAATTATTTGAACGTTATCTATTCAATGAATATTATTTTTCAATATTCATTCAAAGTCGATTCATCTATCGAATATTATTTCAAATATTTATGTAAAATCTTCGATTATTAAATAAATATCATTCGGACATTCATTTAGAACATCATGTGTTTAGTGAATATTATTCTCGAATATTCATTTAAGGTTTGATTTATTAAACGAATATCACTTGGATATTCATTTAAATCATTAATTATTAAATGAATCTTACTTTGAAGTCTTATTTACTTAACGAATATTATTCCAAACATTCCTTTCAAAATTATTTATTAAATGAATTTTATTTTAATATTCATTTAAGTAATTGTTTATTCAATAAATATTTTCTTCATATTCTTTCATGGATTATTTTGAGAAATACTTTGATTAAAAATATTCTTTCATTCATTAAATACTTCCGACTCAATAAATATTCTATAAATATTTATTCAATACTTGGAAACAACTTCAATGTTATTTATTTTTCTTCAAATATTATCTTCGACCTTCGATCATTCTGTAAATTCTTCGGAGTCATACGATTAACATTATATTAAGAAAGGTCCTCAAGATTCCATTCTTCACTTGAATCTATCTCTTAAATTATAAGGGAACCTTATTGAGAAAGGTTATTTATCTTGTTGACTTCCCGGTCATAATTTATCCTTTTCACTCGCAACTTGGTTGCTATGGACTCATTAAGTCTGTGTGTACCTTCTCATCATTCGAGGGGTAAGATTGTTGGAACAAGTTGATATCCATTAACAAGCAAAAGCTTGGGAAATGTTGGTGAATTTTCCTTTCCAACTAGATACGACTACTTTGTGGAGTCTAATCAACAAGTATTTCACTTGGGGAAGGGAGGACAAACTCTACGTTCCAATGCTGTGGATTTATTCGAACTAAGAGTCGTGTGTAAGAGGCCGAGTCGCGCGGTCCATCACAAGGCCTAACCATTGGCCAGGGAGTACTATTAAAGGCAATCGATAAGTGGAGCCGACAGTTCTTCCTTCTATCGGTAGTAAACTATATTGGGATGTACCATCCCCGACTGATCATCAGGGAGTGGGACAGCTGGCGCGTGATAACTCCAGTATTGGTTCATCTCCCAAATTGGGAATTCCCTGCAACATGTATCGAAGAGACTTCTTTCAGGTTGACGGTGTCTTCTGCAACACGTATCGAAGAGACTTCTTTCAGGTTGTAGAACTTCGAAAAATGTTAATAACTGGAATTGCAATATTTTCCTTGCCAGTTCCTCTTAATATGATAAATGATAATATCTTGCTTCTTTTGACTTAGCAGATATTTCCACAAAATAAACACCTTAAGTTACCTTGTAACTTCATCCTTTATATTATACTGGCACTAACTTCGTTAATGCATGGCATATGGAAATAATGATACTTAGAACTGTTATATACTATCACTGCCTTGTTATAATATTATTGGTGGGCTATTGCTCACCCTTGCTTATTTATCATGTCACAACAACAGCTAGGACAAATGGCTCGCGTCAGGCGCACTCGGCGCAAGCGGGTTACCCGACCCACCGGACTCCCCGCTGAGATGCTAGCCGCCATTGCTAAGGTAGCATAGTTAGACAGCTTTTGTTTCCTGTTTAACTATATGTATAATTAATGTAATCAACGGTAAAACTCTTAAACTTATGATGTTATCCTTTTGGATTATAATAACTTTTATTCGTAAACCCTTTTATGTAAGACTTATTTCAATTTCATCTCTGGGACTATAACTGTGTGTGTGTGAGTGGATATTATTGTGGGGTCATAGCTTGCTACTTATTGATTTTGGACTCAAGTCAAGTATTATGTATGAGTTATGAGACCGTAACGACCCGATCCCTGACCTCGGATCTGGGGGTGTTACAGAGATGGTATCAGAGCGAGAGTTATATATCCCAAGAGATGATGCGACATTATATAATAATAAATTCACTAATATAATAAGAACCCTTGCCAGGTTCACCTAAAACCCTTACGGGAACTTTTTAAGTATCATGATAGTAACATAGTTCGTCTTGTGTAGGCGAGCGACATGTCAGCCCAGGAGGCAGCTGCGAGACAACATGATGAGGTCATGTTCCGGACTAGGGACCCGTATTATGAGCACTTGCCTGATGAGGATACTAAGCCTGAGGAGGAGGACCCTGAGGAGGTCCAGGTTGATGCTGATACTGATGTGATTGAGTCTGAGGAGGAGGACCCTGAGGAGGTCCAAGTTGATGCTGATACAGATGTTGTTGAGACTGAGGGGGGGGGAGGACCCGGAGGGGGTCCATACAGGGCAGGACGCTGAGTTAGTTGCTGAGGATGAGGATTTTTGGGTTGTATCTAAGATTAGGACCATGGAGGAGGACACTGATATGACCACTGAGCAGGTCATGGATGCTGTTGTTGGACAGGCTGTAGAGGAGGATGAGCCAGTGGATGATGCAGTAGGGAGTTCCGGACTACGAGTGCCACCCCTCTCTGTTGAGAGAGCCCCTACCCCACCACCACTACCTGTGAGTCCATTCCCCGATGAGTTTGAAGAGCATACCCCAGAGCCCCAACAGACAAAGACTGCAGCTCCAGCTGAGCCATCCACCCCACCTCATGTCCCGATAGGGGGAGTCCCAGTATGTGTTCACAACTTGATTGTGAACGGGCTTTATAGAGAGTTGTCAGTGGCGGATGCCAGGTTGGCAGAGTCTAGGAGGGAGCTAGCAGCAGAGAGAGCCGCCCGGATGAGGTTGCAGGGCCGGAGGACTATCAGTGATAGGGTTGGGTATAAGGCTGTGACCCGCATCGAGCTAAGGGCTCGGGTGCGACAGTTGCCTACTGATGGGCATGGTATGGTAGCCAGAGTAGATGCCGAGGAGATTTTCCGCATCGCCATGGGGAGGGTTCGGATGATGTTTCGTCGTGGCAGCTGATTTCAGATGTAATGATGGAGTAGTCTAGTTGTCTAGTCATGTACGGACGTAGTAGTGCCGGCTTTTGTAGGGATGGTTTCATTGTACTTATTTTCCCTTTTTGCAGACTAGACAGATAAATAGCGTATTTCACTTTTGACTTGTTGTTGTTGTTAGGAAGGTTGTACTTTAAACTATCGTTTTAACTTAGATGTTGTACCTTTTCGGTACCTGGTATATATTTGTTTCCCTTTCAGTTATTTCAATTTTGTTGGGATGTGATCACGAGTTTATTAGCATATGTACTGCTTTCAATTAAGTTGCCATGAGATATAAAACCGTGGGATCTTAAATCCAATCATGTGACGAATTATGCAAGGAAAAATCCTTTAAAACAGGTAAGTGAACCTAATGTAAAATTTTCCAAATTTTCAGTAAAATGCCTCCAAGACGAATGGGCACTAGGGCTAACCCCCGTGAATCTACTGACCAAGAGAGTCACAACAAACATGAGGAAAACCATGAAAATAGTGAAGAACAAGATCAGGACTATAATGAGCAAGAAGATTCCCAGTATGGAGCAGAGGATGAACCCATGTACTCTGAAGACTTTGAGGGGGAAATAGAGGGTGGTAAACTGAAGTGGAGCAGGAAGGGGAGAACCAGGGCGGAGACCCTGTTGTGCTAAAAATAAAGATTTAAATTTGAATCGCAAGCGCACAATTCGTTTCGTTGTAAAATTTGCGATTCGTTCCTCGGAGACTAATATTTTCGCAATCCTTAATTTCTAACTTAATCGAATTAGAACAATTTTTGAAAATTTTTGAATTTTAACTTTTTCTAATTAAATCCTAAAAGAAAATTAAAGCTTTGGTAAAGAAAATCTGATTTATTTTAAATTAACTAGTTAAAAATTAGTAAAACACAACTTCATTAATTAAAAATTTTAAATGCAATCTCGAAATATGAATTTGCACAAAATTTAACATAACTAAAATTCTCGGGACTATAGAAAAGCAACATCACCGAACAACTAGTAACACATCCATGAATTTCAATCAAAACGAAACAGATTCGTATTCATCAAACGGAAAATAGCTTGGACAGGAATGCAAACTCGAAAACAAAGAAAACATTCAAGAACAGGGAAAACCAAACCAGGAACAAAACTCGCGGCTAACATTCCAGAAACAAAACCAAACCGGCACTCGGAAAAATAAAACCAGCACTCGGAAACTCGTTTAATATGACAAAATTCATAGGACCAAAACTACACAATCATAACAAGCTTGATTCCAGACTCAACAATTCACAAAAAAACAATTCGAACTCAGAACATAGACTCCAGCCAGTAATTTGACAGCAGCTCAGCAGTAAAACAAAAAACTCAGATTCAGTACACTCGACTAAATTCAGTACACAATCATAACTTCATAGCAACTCAATAGCAATTAAATACAGAACCAGCAAAAATGCAGACTCGGTAACTCGATACAACTCGAAATACTACTCATCATCTAAACACGAAACCCAAGCAATTCGAAAACACAACCATGAACTCAAACATACAACTCGATAGACTTGGCAACAGACAACTCGATTCAAACAAAATGATTCTAACAATTCAAAGAGCAACTCAGTTAAAACCACTCAAAATCAAAATGATTACGATGAAGGAAATCAATTAAAACAATTTTTACGATGATTATTAACGAATGCAGCCAAGAAACAGGAATTCAGAGGGAAGAAAAAACTCGGACAAATCTGAAAAAGAAAATAAGGAAAGGGAGATGGGCGATTTTCGTGGGGAGGAGAGAAGATAGAGAGAGAGAGGGAGAGAGAGAGAGAGAGAGAGAGAGAGAGAGAGAGAGAGAGAGAGAGAGAGAGAGAAGGAGGGAAGGAGAACAGGGGTTGGGATTGTTCGAAGTCGACGAACGGAGGAGGTGGAATTGTTCGAATGTAAGGAGATATACAGGGGAGAGTTTGATTGTATTTGGAAGGAAATTCTGGGTTAAGAAAACAGGGGAAGACTTTGTTTAAAAAAAAAAACACGGACTTGGTTTATAAAAAACAAACGAAGCTTCGAATAAAGAAATTAAAAGCTAATATTATTGTCTAAAATTATCAAAACTAAATATTTTTGTGATTTTTTTTTAAAAGAAAACAAGGAAAATAAAGAAATTAAACTACGAAATCAAAATTTACACTAGAACGAGAATTTTGGAATTAAAATGGCCCACAATAAAATTGAGATTTTTAAAGGGGCTTAAATTACGAATTTAAACTAAGAGCAAAAATTTCGTTACTTTCAACCCATAGTGGTTAGCTTTTCGCTACTTTGTCCACTACTTGGATTTACGAAAATAACGAAACAAGGCAACAATAACGAAAGAACAAGACAAGAAGTAAGAAAATAAAAATTGCATTAGTTATAATAGGAGTGTTTACAAAATTTGAAACTAAAAAAAGAAATACAAGAAATTAAAACTACCCTAAAATCTAAGTTACTCAATACAAGGGGGGGTGAGGGGGTATTTATAGGATAGGAATTAGGGTTAAGGGGGGTGTTGGGTAAATCCCCACCATACATTTGGGTTGTGTGGTGGTGAAATCCTAGCCATCTATTTGATTCCTTCCCCCTTAAGCTTTGAAGAGTTGATCTTGGCCATACACTTTTCTAATGTGTTGGGATGATCTCCACCTTCCACTTGTCTTGAAATATTCCTTTTGCTCCAAGCTCCTAATTCTTTTCCTTCTTTCATTTTTGGTCCTTTTTCTTCCTCCTTTTTCCCTTCCTTGCACTTTATTTATTTATTTTGTCATTTCTTTATTTATTTATGATTTACCTGAAATGTAACAAAATAAATTATTAAAACACGAGTTCAAGCAATAAATAGGTAATAAAAATATGCAAAAATATGCACTTATCAGACCCCTGTGGCTAGTTTATGGATCTACTTAGGTAGAATTTGAACCAATACCCTCAACCACCACCAGGAAACAACACTTCAGTGGCAAATTCCTTTAGGGCCTTTAAGTCCCTTAAGCCCCCACAGTTCCACAAATCGGCTGTTCCCGTTGAGGTGAGGGCCTGGATCAAGGAAATGGAAAAATCTTTCGAGATTCTGAGTATCAATGAGGCTCAGAAGACTGTTTTTGCCACTTATCTAGTGAAGGGAGAGGCCAATTATTGGTGGGAGGCCAAAAAGAACATGGAGACTGATGCTGTCGTAACCTGGGAAAGGTTTAAACAATTATTCCTGGAGAAGTACTTCCCGAAGTTCATGAAAACTCAGATGGAACTTAAGTTTTTGGAACTGAAACAGAACAATATGTCAGTGGTTGACTATGAGGCCAAATTTACCGAGCTGTCGAGATTTGTGCCAGAATTTGTGGATACCGAAGAAAAGAAAGCTAACAGGTTTCAACAAGGGCTGAAACAGTGGATCCAGAATAGAGTGGCGGTTTTAGAAATTACGGATTATGCCACCTTGGTGCAAAAGGCCACCATTGTGGAAGCTGGAAGCGATTAGATGCAGAGAGAGAAAGAGAAGGGGGGATTAAAGAGAAAACATGTCAGTATGGGCGGAGGGTCAGCAGGAGGAAAGCCCCCGAACAAGTTTAATCGAGGAGCAGTCTCTCTACCTAGCAGGGGTATAGGATTCAAACCACCTGTGAGCATGAGTGTGAGCCAGGGCGGCCAGCATACAGGAGTGTCCCGTTCCCATCAGTCTAGACCTTCCTTGCCAGCATGTGCAACGTGTAGGAAAAGGCATCCCGGAGTGTGCAACCAGAAGAATCCAACCTGTTATAAGTGTGGACGAGTGGGCCACTACTCTAACACCTGCACTGCGGTTGTCCATAGTACCAACAAAAGCACCACTTGTTTCCAGTGCGGACAGCTAGGGCACATGAGGAAGGACTGCCCAAGGAACAAACTAGCAGCATCAAGGGCAAGCAGGGCTGCCTCAAATAGGCCACCAACTGCTAGGACTTTTAATATGTCAGTACAAGATGCCGTGAGGGACACGGATGTGATAGCAGGTGCATTTTCTCTCAATTCAGTCAATGCAAATGTCTTATTTGATTCAGGAGCAACTAAGTCTTTTATATCTAGAGATTTTACGCATAAATTGAAACTTAAAACCTAGCAACTAAGAGATTCCTTACAAGTAGAGATAGCTAATCAGGAAATCGTACCGGTTAATCAAATTCACCCCGACTGTAAACTAGAAATAGGAGGACGATCCTTCTATGTCGATTTAATTCCTTTTAAGCTAGGGGAATTTGATGTCATTTTGGGTATGGATTGGTTGTCTTATAATAATGCGCAGATAGATTGTAAAGGGAAAAAGGTTAAGTTGAAAACCCTAGGGAAGAAAGAAATAGTGTTTAAGGGGATGCGACAGACCCAGAAAATTCTGACCATGGCGCAAACCAAGAGATTGTTACGAAAAGGGAACGAGGCTTATTTAGCTTACGTTATAGACACTCAGAAGGAATCGCCAAGATTGCAAGACATTCCGGTAGTTAATGAGTTCCAGGACGTGTTCCCACAAGATCTTCCCGGACTACCACCTGATAGGGTAATTGAGTTTGCCATCGAGTTAGCCCCGGGGACGGCACTGGTCTCGAAGGCCCCGTACCGATTAGCCCCAGTAGAAATGAAGGAGCTAGCTAAACAGTTACAGGAATTGTTGGATAAGGGCATGATAAGGCCCAGTGTGTCGCCATGGGGCGCACCAGTGTTGTTCGTTAAGAAAAAGGATGGGAGTATGAGATTATGCATCGACTACAGAGAGTTGAACAAGCTAACCATAAAGAATAAGTATCCACTACCCAGGATAGATGATTTGTTTGACCAGCTAAGAGGCGCTGAATACTTCTCTAAGATTGACCTGAGAACGGGATATCACCAACTGAAGATTAAACCTGAAGATATCCCGAAGACTTCATTCTGTACTAGATATGGACATTATGAGTTCTTGGTAATGTCATTTGGATTGACCAACGCCCCAGCAGCTTTCATGGACCTAATGAATAGAGTGTTCAAGGAATATTTGGACAAATTCGTGATAGTCTTCATTGATGATATTCTCATCTACTCAAAGATAAAGGCAGAACACGATGAACATTTAAGGATAACTTTAGAAATACTCAGGAAGGAGCAGTTACATGCCAAGTTCTCAAAGTGTGAGTTTTGGAAAAATGAAGTACAATTCTTAGGGCACGTGATCAATAGAGAAGGAGTGTTGGTTGACCCCTCCAAGATAGAAGCAGTTTCAAACTGGGAACGGCCAACTACTCCAACCGAGGTGAGGAGTTTCATCGGACTGGCCGGATGTTACAGAAGATTTGTCCAAGATTTTACGAAAATCGCAGCTCCATTAACTTGCCTTACCCGTAAAACTGAGAAATTTGAATGGACTGAAAAATGCGAAAAGAGTTTCCAAGAGTAAAGAAGAGGTTGGTGACAGCCCCAATGCTGGCATTACCTGATGGAAAAGGAGATTTCGTGATTTACAGTGATGCTTCGCATAAAGGATTGGGATGCGTGCTTATGCAGCACGGCAAGGTAATAGCATATGCATCTAGGCAATTGAAGGATTATGAGGTCAGATATCCCACGCATGATCTAGAACTAGCAGCCATAGTCTTCGCTTTAAAGATTTGGAGACACTACTTGTATAGGGAAAAGTGCGAGATTTACACTGACCATAAGAGCCTCAAGTACATTTTCACTCAGAAAGAGCTTAACATGCGCCAGAGGAGATGGTTAGAGTTAATCAAGGATTACGACTGTGAAATTCGTTATCACCCGGGCAAAGCCAATGTGGTGGCTGGTGCCATTAGTAGGAAAGAGAAACTCAAGATGATAACTTCAGAGGAAGAGTTAGTGAAAGATTTTGAGAAGCTGGAAATTGAGATTAAGTTACCCGACGAGGGCCAAGAAAAGTTGATGGAAATTAGAATCCAACCTCCATTGTTAGAAAAGATTAGACTTTGCCAAGAACGGATAATGGAGGAGGAAGAGAACTCCACAGAAGAGATAATGACCGGGGAAGAAATTAAGTGTGAAAGAGACAAGGAAGGGATCATGAGGTACACGTACAGGATATGGATCCCAAACGTTCAGGAACTCAAGGATGAAATTTTAAACGAGGCACAAAACTCAAGATACTCATTGCACCCCGGTAGCACCAAAATGTATAGGGATTTAAAGGAGTATTACTGGTGGCCCAATATGAAAAAGGAAGTAGTAGAATGAGTAAGTAAATGCTTGACCTGCCAGCGAGTGAAAGCAGAGCACCAGAAGCCCAGCGGACTTCTACACCCCTTAGAGATTCCAGAATGGAAATGGGAACACATAGCCATGGATTTCGTAGTAGGTTTACCAAGGACCAAGGCTAATCATGACGCCATATGGGTAATTGTAGATCGACTGACGAAGTCTGCTCACTTTCTCCCGATCAACGAAAGGTACACGGTCGACAGACTAGTGGATATCTACTTAAAAGAGATAGTGGCGCGACATGGAGTCCCAGTCGCAATAGTATCTGATCGAGATCCAAGATTTAACTCCAGGTTTTGGAGAAGTTTTCAAGAATGTGTAGGGACCCGGCTGAACATGAGCACAGCCTACCACCCCCAGACAAATGGGCAAAGTGAAAGGACCATCCAAACGCTAGAGGATATGTTGATAGTCTGCGCGATAGACTTCAAAGGGAATTGGGATGATCACTTGCCATTGATCGAGTTTTCCTACAATAACAGTTTTCATTCAAGTATAGGAATGCAACCTTATGAGGCCCTCTATGGAAGGAAATGTCGATCTCCCTTGTATTGGGATGAAGTTGGAGAGCGAAAGATGCTCGGGCCCGAAGTGGTCCAACGAACTAAAGATGCAGTAGATCTAATCAAAGGACGGTTGGTAGTAGCCCAGGATCGACAAAAGAAATATGCCGACTTAGCTCGGGAAGGCAAAGAATACGAAGTAGGAGACCTAGTGTTCTTGAAAGTGTCACCTTGGAAAGGTTTAATGAGATTTGGAAAGAAAGGAAAGCAGAGTCCCAAATACATTGGACCATTTGAGGTCTTGAGACGGATTGGGGGACTAGTTAATGAGCTGGCATTTCCCCCGAATCTACAGCAGGTGCACAATGTGTTCCATGTTTCGATGTTGAGGAAGTATAATCCGGATGCCAAGCACATTGTAGAGTATGAGCAAGTGGACATGCAACCAGACTTGACCTATGTAGAGAAACCTGTGGAAATCATAGACCGGAAAGAACAAGTGCTCCGAAACAAGGTCATTCAGCTAGTCAGATTTTTGTGGTAGAACCACAATGTAGAAGAATCAACCTGGGAGCTTGAAAGCACAATGCAAGAAAAGTACCCCCACTTGTTTTCAAATTGATTCCGGGACGGAATCCTTTTAAGGAGGGGAGACTGTAAGAACCCAGATTTTGGGTAGAATTAAAACTTTTATTTATTTAATGATGTAAGAATGAATAGTGGTTACGGCTACGATGTAATAGTTGATATTTTGAAAGAATGAATGGAATTCGACTTTATTGTTTATATGTCTTGAAGAATGCTAACGGTTGACAACATAGGTAAGAATAATCTATCTCCTAAGGGAATAAGATATGGCAATTCCAAGCAGGAGAATATTTTCATGTCATCTAGATCGATAACGATTAATCCAGTGGTTCCGTAAAAAGGTTAAGGAACGATCGAAAGAGAATACGGACAATTGTACAACCCTAAGAGAATAAGTAAACAATAAAGAATGAGTAGTGTTTTTGGTGGAAGTAAGAATAATATGAGACGACACTATATAGAAGTATTCGGAACGGATTTCCGAGTTCGTATTAGTCATCCAGGGGGAAAATAAGTGTATGTAAAAGCTATCGGATTCTGAAAAACCACACTTTTATTTTCACCAAGAGTTCCCTGGACACTGACAGACTTAAGGATTTAATGAATGGATTTAAGGAATATAAATTGGAAAGATAGAAAGAAAGATGGAGAATGATAGTATTAATATTAAGAGGATTCCCGGTAAACCATAATTAGAAATCCGTGAAATATTCCTACGAATGATCAATCGAAACGAGCAATAACCGGACACAGAATCAAGCAGAGAAAGCAAGAAACATGCATGAGCAAGTGATAAATATCTAGTGACTAGCAAGTAACTAGATTAATTAGAATACAACTAGTACTTAGAAATCAAAACTCTTGGTTAGTTTTCCACTATGCAAAACACAACACTTGTCCTACAAAATCATCATCCATTACATCACACACCACTAACACCACTTGGATGAGATATTATCTATCAAAATCACTTTATGCATTATTCCAAGCAACCAATAAAAGAGAATAGCAAAACACTCTCTCCCCCCCTTAACCATTCCATACAACAAAACCCTAAATTCCAAATCCAAAATCAACCTTCCCACAATTGTTTGTTCTTGAAATTTTTATGGTGAGTCCTATATTTCATAAAACTAATCTCCATGAAATCTTAGCTCCAAACTCCTTTGTTTCCATTTTCAAATAAATCATAAAAAAGGAGCATGAATAGTGTTCTTCAAGATCTAACTTGTTTTTTTCTTGTTTTCATGGTTAATCTAGCAAGCTTAAGCACTCCTAAGGATCATAAAAGGCTTAGTAAGGCTATATCATACTCTAAGGAAGGTATAAGACTTGAAAACCTTTGGTGTTATTTTGAGATTTTATGGATGATTTAGTGTTAGTATGTTATGATATGCTTAGATCCATGTTATTAGTTGATTATGGTTGTGATTTGGTTTATGAACCATGAGATGGTTGATATGAGATGTTGTTAGACTAGTCATGATGTTTATCATGTGTTGTAAAGGTTGATTTGATCATGGTGTGATCGTGATAAAGTGTAAAAACTTTGGAAAACGAGTAAACATAGCCGTTATAATGTCCGATTTTACAATATCATGTTTTGTATGCCATTTTTCGTGTCAAAACCCTACTGTCCAGAAAATTTTTCTGCCATGATTAGATAGATTATGTTATGAGCTCGTTTTGATATAAAGAACGTGTGAAACGGACTTACGGTTTAGGAGTTACGGTCGGTTTACTAAAAGTGGTTCGAAACCGTAAATGAGAATTCGTAACTGATATTGAACCCTCGTAAAATACGTAAGTCAGTGGCGAATCTTGGTAATTAAATACTATAGGTAAAAAGGAAGGTGTGTGAGAAAACCTCATGTGAATCGGATCGTTTTTCGATTTTATAAAAATGTTTGAATCTAGGTTAAACGCGAACGAACCCTTAAAAGTATAACTTTGGTTATAACTTAGAAAACGAGCCATAAAACTCGAGGTATAATCTTGGTTAATAATCGATCGAATTTAGAACTTATACGACTTAAGTATACACTAAGTGTGAGTACGATGATAGGTCTTAATGACGAACAAATGTCGAATCGTATCGGTAATAAAAAGAGTTACACTAAAAAGGGGTATAACGAGATAATTCGAAAACATGTTTCGACTTAATTTAATACTTAACCTTTTTAAAAGTGTTAAACGATTAACCTCGAATCTCTTGGCTATTTATAGATCGCCGAGCTGACCCGGGATACCCTACCACTACCTATTAGGTCCAATCTGTTTGTAGAAGGGGGGGTTGAATACAAACAGTACTGTTTTATCGAAATTTGTCCGGATAATTTAATTTATATTTTGACAAATTTGAGCGGAATTAAATGAAACAAAATTCAAGTTGAATATAAAATTATATTAACTTGAGGGGTTTGTTACAAATACAGTACAGAATTTATATCTAGTTAATAAAAACAAATTAGAAAATTCAACATGAATTTTTCTAGATTTGTTAATAAAAATCAAGATATAGATTAGGAGTAAAAACTCGCTAATAGTACAAGAGTATCAAGGAAATCAGTTCTATCGGATCAGATATTAAAAATAAGATGAACTTGATTTTCTAAATAATTTTCTGCTTCTTGTGCTGTGTTCTTGATGAGAGAGAAGAGAGAATTCAGTTCTTGAATGTAATATTTTCTGTGTTCTTTTTCTTACTGATTGCTTCTGTTGAGATGTCTTGTTATATATCAATCACTGACTCTTTGTCTTCAAATATAACTGCCAAGACAATCGTCAATACAATTTATTCTTCCAAGACAACCAATTTTGTACTGCCAAGACAATAGGCAATACAATCGTCAAGACAATCAGGTTCTTCCAAGACAATCGTCAAGACAATCAAATTCAGATATCTTTGTCTTGCTTTATCAAATTTATCATTCTGTCTGAAGCTTTTTCTTTTTTATCATTATCAAGACAATCAAATTGAACTGCCAAGACAATCGTCAAGACAATCAAATTAGATTTTTATTCCACTTTTTAAAAGCTATTCAGACATTATCATTATTAAGACAATCGGCAAGACAATCAGGAATTGTCTTGCTTTAATGATTTCTTCTCCAATACAATCGGCAAGACAATCTCCTATTGTCTTGCTGTTCTGAATTTAACCTTCAAGACAATCGGCAAGACTAGTTCATTTTTCAGAATTAAATTAAAATTGATTAATAAATAATCATTTTAATTTATTCTTACTTAAATAATTAATCTGATTTAATTAATCTAATAATTAATTTAATTAAAGAATTAATTCAAAATGAATTAATTAATTAATTAAATTGACTACTTGATTTAAATTAATTAAACAAGAATAATTATATATCCTTGGATTGTCTTAATTCTTTTCTGAATCACTGAAAGTAATAAAGGAATACCACTGAATATTTTGTTGACGTTCCATGTACTGTCTGGTTCATGAACGACTAACCTCAATGACTGTCCTTTAATTTTCACATTAATAATGTGATTCATTTTTCTTCTCATCTCTTTCTCCTTCTTGTACTTCACTGTATACTGTCTGAACCTGTCACTCTAGAAATCTCTGTCTTAGAAATAAATCCACTTCTTTAATGCTATACTGAGGCTTGATCAGCAATCTGAACTTCTTCCAGTGTAAAACATCAAAACTATAGATTGACTTTAGGGTTTTTCTTCTGACAGATAGTACCTCCTGAGATTTCTGTGACAGTTAAAGTTATTTACTTATTACAAACTAAGCTTAAGTTGAGTTGAGTCCTCGAACTACAAATAGGCTATGTCATATGCCTTTCAATCTCCCCCTATTTGTTTGTTAGACGATAACAAGCAAATTCCTAGAGGATTACTCAACTAACTCAACTTAACTTAGTAAAAGATAAAACTTTAAACACAAAATAAATAAACGAAAAGTTCTGGTTTATATTTAACATTTTCCAGATTCAAACATAAAAGATAAATACAAAATAGATGATCCTCTAGACTGATCATATAATACATTTTTCTATCTTGACCTATCTAAGCTCTAAAGATATTACATGTAGAGCTGATCTTCACTTTGAAGTTTCTTCATCCCTTATCTCTCCAGGTTCAACTTCATCTTCTTGCTCTAGGAATCTTCTGATATTCTCTATGTCAAATCGTTCTTGATCATCCAAGGTTTTGATCAAATCCTTGTCAAGTACACGTTCATAATCTGACACAAGACCTTTAGGTTTCTTAGGCAAGATTCCAAGGTTACCCCAAAGCCGATTCCAAAGAATGTAATATTTCTTTTCAAATCCAGTTAAAGCATATGATCGAATAATGTCAGCAACAAAGATACTTTCTTTATCTTCGAATCCTGTAGTCCTCAGCATATGTTCTAACCATGCCAGATGAGATGCAGTGTATAACTTCATTGACTTAGAATCAAGGAAACAAAAGTGTAGTGTATTACCCTTGAGAAACTTAACATGATGTGGAGTTTGAATAACTTGTGGACTATTCCTTTGAGCAAACTCCAAAAGTCTTTCATGAAGTAAAATATTCAGTTCAGAAAACCTTTTTACCTTTGTAGACATAATCCACAGTTCCATCAAGCTTCTCTGTTGAAAGATTTGAAGTGACACATAGAGAGAACCCATTGTACGAGAGTCAATCTGAATTATCAATTGATCTACACATCTATCAAATCCAGCAACTATCCTTGAAATTTCCAGCATCAGTGCATCCATATATTGCAAGTAATCTGGATTGGTCTCTTGAAACTGTTGAAGTAGTTGGAGTAAACGTTCATCATCATTAGCAGTGTTCTGAATAGAATCAAAAATCTCTCTTGCTCTATCCCACTTTGGACCAATCTTCAACTGAATATCTCTTTTCCTTTCCTGTACACTGATTGCATGTAGCTTTTGTTTCTCTGCATCTTCAGCTTGCTTCAGCTTCAATCTTTCTTTCACTACCTGTCTGGTCTTCTCAAGCTTAGCTTGTCTCATCAGACGATCAGCTTTCTCCTCTTGCAGTTCCTTCTCAAACACAGGATCATCTTGCCAGTTTGAAAGATCTTCTTCGATATCATTTAATTGATGTACTTCAAACTTACTATTCCTGAGATCAAAATCAAACTCAAATGCATCCTGATCATGAGCAGCTTGAGCAGCTTTTTCTTTTCCCTTGGTAGACTTCTCCTTATGCCTCCCTTGTGACTTACTACCTTGTGACTTACTACCTCCTCCTGCTTCTCCAGACTTACCTCCTCCATCTCCAGACTTCTCCCCCTTAGTTGAGGAATCCTCTACAGACTTCCGTTGACTGTCAAGCTCCCTATTTGCATCATTATCCCCCTCATTATCATCAGCATAGTCTTCAAAGTATGCTCTTTGTTCTGGTGTGATATTATGAGTAGGTTTAACAATGTTGTATAGATGATCAAGGCCTTCAAACATGTAATCATACTTCTCTTCAAGATTTGCAAAGGTTGTAGCATATGATTGAGCAGATTCATGCATTTCCACTTGAAGTTCATCCACCCTATTAGAGAGTCTGTCAATAGCATTTAGAATGTCTGTTCTTTCTGTAGAAGCCTGGGAGTTAGATTGTATCAATGTATTGATTGCTGGAGTGAGTGTAGTCTTTATATTGTGGACATCGTCACGAATGATCATGAGCTGATTGTTGACAGAGGTGGAAGAAGAAGACCGTTCATCCACTTGTGCTTTCAAAACTTGTTTTTCAGCCTCAGTTTCCATCAATTTCTTTTGCAGTTCTTTGATTTGAGCCATTAGAGACAAAGTGTTTGTGTCAGTGTGTGCGCTCACCTGATGTTCACTCAAGGATATGTCACTCTCCTTTCGTGCATGTGTTTCACTCATATTTAAGGTGGTCCTCACATCACTCAACACTAGCTCCTTTCCTTGAGCTGTACCTGCATAAGAAATCACCCTAGCCTCTTCTGAAGAGGTCAGTGGTGGTGCAATGGGAGTTCGCAATTCCCAATCCTCAGTCATCTCTATCAATTCATTTGGATTTGATAACTGAATTTCTTCAGTGATAGGATGACCAAGTTGCCTTTCACTTTCACCAGATAAATCTGCGAGTGAAGAATCCCTTGAGGGAGCCAGGAATGTTCCTCCTGGGAGGGGAGATGATGACTCTATTATGCTTGGCAGAGAGTCAAGATTTCCCTCTGAAGCCTGTGAAGGCTCTTCTACCGTAACAATGGTAGGCACAGTAACAATCCTATCGTGCACTCCTTGTTCAGTGTCCTTAGCAACATCAGATTCTAAGTTAATGTTTTCCCCCATTGTGAGTAATAGAGGTGTGCTTGACTCTGTACAAGGTGCCACGGCCCTTTGGCGAATTTCAATAATTGCATCCTGTTGAGAGGATGAAATTAGTAACAGTTCATCGGCCATTTCAATGTCCAAATCCTGTTGGGAGGAAATGGATGGGCTAACAGATGCCTCAAGTAGTAGGTTTCTTCTCTTCTTTGGTGGAGGCAGAGCTGTGGGATCACTCACATCATCACTTCTTCTATCAGCTCTTTTTGTCATCAACTTGCTTCTGGCTTTAGGTTTAGAGATTTGGTTAGACACAGTGTTTGGCTCTAAGACCTGGGATAGAGGCTGTGGTTCTACAACCTCTTGGTCTGACCTATCAGCCACTTGGGCTCCAGAAACAGTTTGAGAGATAGAAGGTAATACCTGCTCCATTGATGCAGTAGCTGTACCTGAAGGAATAGATTGTTCCATTTGATGTTGATGTTCAGGGACAGGTACATCTTGAGGTTCAGGTTCAGGTGCATTCAAAAGTCGAGGAATGACAGGTAGATTTATGAAGTGAGACAAATATGGTGTAATATACACTGGCACATTTATCAACTTTCTATGTGTATCAAGGCTAGTGAATATTTTCTTGGTTTGCCTGCCTGATACCATAGGGTTGTCATTCCTAAAAACTGTTTGTTGACCAACAGGAACAAGATGATTAAATAACAGAGTTAAAAATCTAGGATAATAACATAGAACTTTCTTACCCTCATCAAAATCCTTTCTGGCCTTAACAATCCTGTTAATAATAGTATTCCAAAGTAGGTTACCAATATTGATTCTACGGTTGTTAGCAACAGCATAACCAATAGTTTGTAACATAGAGGTGAGTAAGTGAAAATTACCTCTGGCTGAATTAGCAAATACCTTGGAGATCGTGTCGAAGAATGCATCCCATGGTTGAACCAGATTCCTTTTGCTCAGGTTGTTCATATCAATTACTCCATGATAATTAATATCAATGAAGAATTGATAGAGTTGCTCACTGGTTGGAAATGGATCATAATTATCCGCCGGGAGAGTTGATTCTGTCACGACGTGGTGTGTACCATCAAAATCAAAATAGAATGAGGTCAAGTCTTCAGACACCACAGATTATGTGCAAATCAATCTCAGTGGTCCTATTTTAATTGGGGCTTCAATCGAAATGGCAGTTCGGATAATTGAATCTTCATTCAAAAATCGTATCCAAGGCCTAAATCGATCGTAGGGACAATCGTTCGGATTAAAATAGCCAACCAAATTATGTTTCATTATCTAAAAATTATCAGCCATTTTTAAATACAACAACACACTTTAATTTTAAGAAAATTAAAACAATTCGAAAATTTTCAGAATTAATAATTAATTAAAATTAATTAAAAATTCGAATTAATTCAAAGTTGTCAGAAAAATCTCAAAAATTTATATGCTGTTCTCTTGATCACTGGGAATCTCAATCTATTTTTAGATTTCTCAGAAAAATTTTAGAACTCTCAAAACAGTCAAAACCCGATTCTATTTTTTGAAAAATTTGATTTTCAAAAACTTAACCAAACTTGAAAATAATCGGTTCAAATGAAAGATAATTGAACGATCTACTTGAATCAGGTCTTGTTTTTCAGTTTGGTTGAGAAAATTTCAGCAGCGATTCAGTACAATATTGCGTGTATTGTATGTATATATGCTGAGATCTCTGTGTAAAGACACGAGAGAGAAAGAGAGATAATTGTATTGTTGTGATTTGTGATCAGTTTTTCTGTTTTTGTTTTTTTTTTTAAGTACAAAACTATACTACAAGACAATCGGGTTGATTGTCTTGCCGATTGTCTTGGTAGTATAAATACTATCAAGACAATCGTTTACAATTCTGAATAAAATAAAATGAAAACGAAAATATATTTTTTTAATTTTATTAAAACACAAACTAACAAAGACAATCGGTTTGATTGTCTTGCCGATTGTCTTGTTAGTATAAATACTATCAAGACAATCAATTATTTAACTGAATAATCAACAAATTAACACACATTTTTTTTTAATTTTGAAAATAAAGAAAAACACTCCAAGACAATCAGTTGATTGTCTTGCCGATTGTCTTGGTAGTTCAAAACTATCAAGACAATCGTTTGTTTTGAGTAAAATAAAATGAAAACAGAATAAAAATCTGAAAAATATTTTATTATCAACAAAATAACCTTCCAAGACAATCTGTGGATTGTCTTGGCGATTGTCTTGATATGATAATCACAATCATAATAATTAATTAAACTGCTAATAAAATGCTAATAAAATACAAATAATGTGCAAAATTATCCAATTAAAATACACTCTAATATTATTAAAAATACTAAAAATAAATATTTTACAGAAACATGGATTAATCTTTTTACGAGAACAAATTTAAATAACAAAAGGACAAACATTACAAAACATTTAATAAAATAATTATTAAAATAGTAATAAATATCTACAAATATTCTAAAAATATAGAAATATGGAGTATTAAATAATATGAATAAACAAAGTGAAAAATAACTAAACAAGCAAGAAAATTAGTTGGTAAAATAATTATACAAGTGATTTCAAACAACAAATATTCACAGAATAATCACTTGCAAAATTATTAAAGATCAAATTTCAGATATTAACAGTATTAATTACTAGGACTGTTTAACATACCCAATTCACTAACAATTCTAGTGAATGAGGATTCATTAAGCGACTTAGTAAAAATATCTGCAGTTTGATCTCCAGAGCCTACAAATAGTAGTTCCACTGTACCATTCATTACATGTTCTCTTATAAAATGATACTTTATGTCAATGTGCTTTGTCCTTGAGTGCTGCACAGGATTGCTGGCGATTGCTATGGCACTTGTATTATCACATAAAATAGGGATATTTTCCAATACAATGCCATAGTCCATTAATTGATTCCTAATCCATAAGATCTGAGCACAACAGCTTCCAGCAGCTATATATTCAGCTTCGGCTGTAGAGTTGGAAACTGTTTGCTGTTTCTTACTGAACCAAGATACCAGTCTTCCACCTAGGTATTGGCAACTCCCAGATGTACTTTTCCTGTCTACAACACTTCCTGCATAGTCAGAATCTGTATATCCAGTTAAAGTAAAACCAGATTCATTAGGGTACCAGATGCCTAAATTAGGCGTACCCTTTAGATATCTTAAGATTCTTTTGACAGCAGTGAGATGTATTTCTTTAGGGTTCGCTTGAAACCTTGCACACAAGCATGTGGCAAACATTATATCTGGTCTACTAGCAGTTAGGTAAAGTAACGAGCCAATCATACCTCTATAGCCTGTGATATCTACCTTGGCAGAACTTTCACATAAACCAATTTTGACAGCTATAGTTGATGGTGTCTTTGCTGATGAGCACTCCTCCATATGATATTTCTTGAGGAGCTCCTTGATGTACTTAGATTGACAAATAAATATTCCATCTTGTCTCTGACTTATTTGTAATCCAAGAAAGAATTTCAGTTCTCCCATCATGCTCATTTCAAACCTACCCTGCATTAACTTAGAAAACTTCTTGCATAGAAGCTCATTAGTAGACCCAAATATAATATCGTCCACATAGACTTGGACTAGTATTATATCATTCTTATGTCTTTTAGTGAAGAGAGTTTTGTCTATGACACCTCTTATAAAACCATTCTCTATTAGAAATTCAGAAAGAGTGTCATACCATTTTCTTGGGGCTTGCTTAAGACCATAGATAGCTTTGTAAAGAAAGTAAACATAGTCCAGATGATCTTGATCTTCAAAACCAGGAGGCTGTTCTACATACACTTCTTCATCTAGCTTACCATTCAGAAAGGCACTCTTGACATCCATTTGATAAACTTTGAATCTTGAATAGGATGCAAATGCCAAGAATATTCTGATGGCCTCAAGTCTTGCCACTGGAGCATAGGTCTCGTCATAATCAATGCCTTCAGCTTGAGAATAACCTTTAGCTACCAGTCTTGCTTTGTTTCTTATCACAGTGCCATCTTCATCTAGTTTGTTTCTGAATACCCATCTTGTGTCCACCACTTTTCTATCTTTAGGTCTGGGCACCAGCTTCCATACTTCTAGTTGCTTAAATTGATTGAGTTCATCTTGCATAGCAATCACCCAATCAGGATCAGATAGAGCTTCTTCTACTTTCTTAGGTTCCATGACAGACAGGAACCCAGAATAGTTACATTGATTCTGATAAGCTCTTCTTGTTTTCACACCAACATCTGGATCACCAAGAATCAGCTCAAAAGGATGAGCTTATTCCAAACAGTTTGTCTGGGAAGAATTGATCTTGACGATTCGCCTTGTTCTTCAGTATGATGTTGAGTATGACTTGTTGACCCTTCATTATCTCCCCCTGAGTTGTTGCCAGTTTGACTTATTGATGGTTCAAGAGTATTAGTGGTGTCTTGAAAGTTATCATTGTTTTCACCAGCATCACCTTGATCATTACCACCAACATTTGGATTATTATTATCAGCAACAACTTCAGGTTGATTGTCATCATCTGAATCTGAGTCTGACATGTCATCAAACTTAAGCTTTTCAGATGGATCTTCATTTTGGATACTTGGGAGTTTTGTGTCATCAAATGTTACATTGACACTTTCCATGGGTTTCTGTTGATCAATAAGATACACCTTGTAGGCTCTTCTAGTATAACCGATAAATATTGCTTCATGTGCTTTTTCTTCAAATTTACCACCTTGATCTTCTCCTTCTTTCAACACAAAGCATTTTGTCCCAAATACATGGAAGTACTTGAGAGTTGGTTTCTTGTCATGTAGAGCTTCATATGGTGTCTTCATTAAGTCTTTATTGATAAGTGTTCGATTCTGGGTATAGCATGCAGTGTTGACAGCTTCAGCCCAAAAGCTCAATGGAAGCCTTGATTCACTTAGCATAGTACGTGCAGCTTCAATCAAGGTTCTATTCTTTCTTTCAACTACCCCATTTTGCTGAGGAGTTCTGGGAGCCGAATACTGTCTAGTTATACCCTTTTCAGTGCAAAAGTCATTCAGAACTGCATTCTTGAATTCAGTTCCGTTGTCTGACCTTATAGCTCTTACTGGACGATTAGAGTCCAGCTCAATTAACTTAATGTGATCAACTACCAGTTATGGAGTTTCATCTTTTGAGTTCAGAAATAGTACCCATGTGAATTTTGAGAAATCATCAACAATCACAAGAGCATATCTTTTTCTTGACATGGACATCACACTAACTGGACCAAACAAATCCATATGGAGAAGTTGTAATGGTTCAGTTATTGATGATATGTTAGTGCTCCTGTGAGTTGCCCTTTTTAACTTCCCTTTTTGACAAGCATCACATAGACCTTCCTGAGTAAATTCAATCGAAGGTAAACCTCTCACCAACTCTCTTTTCACTAGAGAATTCATTGTTTTGAAGTTTAGGTGAGAAAGTTTCTTGTGCCATAACCAACTTTCATCAGTAGATGCCTTTGAATAAAAACATCTAATTTCTTCTGTGCTTCCAGAGTTCATATTGGCTATGTACAAGTTTCCTTTTCTTACTCCAGTCAACTGCGGCCTTTCATTTCTCTTGTGTGATATTAGACAATTATTCTTATTGAAATGCACTTCATAACCTCTGTCACAGAATTGACTAATACTGAGCAAATTGTGCTCAAGGCCGTTCACAAAAGAGACATCTTCAACGATAACATTTCCAGCTTCTAATCTGCCATATCCATCAGTTTTACCTTTGCTGTTATCTCCAAAGGTAACGACTGGGCCAGCCTTCTCCACCACATTTGTCAGCAGGGCTTTATCTCCGGTCATATGCCTTGAACATCCACTGTCCAGAATCCACATGACTCGTTCAACCTGTTTCAAACCCTGCAATGACAAATTGGTTAGACTTTCTTCGGAACCCAAATTTGATTGGGTCCGGAGTACTTAAAGAATTGACCTTTATCAGGCAAAGCAACACCTTTTATTTTAACAACATTTTCTTTAGGTACTGGACATTTAACCCTGTAAGCAGCTTTAACTTGTTTTGGTTTCAGCTTGGGTAACCATGTCTTCACCATATCCTGAGAAGGACTTGGGGTCCTAATCTTAGAATTAGGAGATGTTTCAGTCCTGGATCTAACATGTTTATTTCTGCTCATTTGCTGTCTAGGAGCATTCTTATCAACACATGCATGATTACCGTTAAAGTACGCAGACATTATATTAAAAGCACAAGACATGCAATTAACAGCATCGCATTTCTTATGAGCAGTATCAATAACAGGAATAGCATGCATGGTAGATTTGTTGTTGCATTTATTCATGTTGTTACTTCTGCTACTAGTTTTCAATGAACTAGTAGACTTACCAACTCTTTCTGCTTTTACAAACACAGTCTTTCTATCTTTATCATTTTTAACAACTTGATTACTTTCTAAGACTACGCCATTAGCTACGTCCTCAATGCGCATCTCTTCCTTAATGATTAAAGATGTTGTATCCAAAGGTTCTGCTATGGATTTCTTAAAGAGTGGGTTACTAACACTCTTAAGCACTAATGGTATACCCCTATCTACAGCACTGACACGATTAGGGGTATTAATGCTTTTTCGTCCAATAGCTTCATTATAATCAAACCCAATTCCTACGGTTTGATTAATTGCTTGTTGGTTAAACAACTCTTTAGCCACTTTACAAGAATTAGAAGTAGCACTAACCCTTATTTCTAGTTCAGCTATTGTTTCACGTTGTTGAACCACTATCTCTGCTAGAGACCTCTCAAGTTCTTTTAGCATTCTTATTTCTGATTTTTGTATAACATGGCAATTTTGTACATCATGTAATTCTGATAATTGATTACTAAGATCTGTATTTAACAAATTTAGCCTTTCAATCTCTCTATTAGCATTACCTAGTGTATCAGTAAGTTGATAAATATATTGACTTTCAGTACATGATACCTCAGATGATGTACCACTGGAGTTATCAGATTTTGCCATCAGGGCAAGATTGCCATACTCTTCATCTTCAGAGTATGTATCATCCCAACTCTTTCCAGCAGCCACATAGGCTCTTCCTGTCTTCTTCTTCTCAGATCCAAAGTCTTTTCTTTGGTTTTGTTTTGGCTTCTGACATTCAGTAGCGAAATGTCCAAGTTCATTACAGTTGTAGCATCTAATTTTACTTCTTTCAACTGTTCCAGTTTTGTAACCTCCTCTGTTACTTGAGGATGAAGAACCTCCTCTCTGGAACCTGTTATAGTTAGATTTGTACCTGAACTTGGGATTCTTCCTGAATCTGAAGTTACTGAATTTCCTTACCAACAAAGCCATGGACTCATCTTCCAACTGATCTAGTTCTTCTAATGAATAGAAGTCACCTTCATCTGGAGTAGCATTCGTTTGACCAACTTCAACTTCCAGCTTGCCACTGTCAACACTACAAGGTTGAATAACCTTATCTTCCACTTCCTGTTTGTTCTCAACAATAAGAGCTGTAGAAGTATTAGGAACTCTTCATTTTCCATAAATCTCCTTTTGTTGAGATTGTTCCAGTTCATAGGTTTTTAAAACACCAAAGAGTCTTTCTACAGTTATTTCACTTAGATTCCTTGACTCTCTGATAGCTGTAATTCTATGTTCTAAATGAACAGGCATTGATAGTAGAAATTTTCTATTGATCTCTTTCTGAGTGTAGTACTTGCCATGCATCTGTAAATTGTTGACAAGTTTGTTATATCTTTCAAACACATCTTGAATACTTTCATTGTATGCTGATCGAAAGTGTTCATACTCAGAAGTCAAAATTTCTAGTCGATTCTCCCTAACTTCCTCTGTTCCTTCATTCACAGTTTCAATGGTTTCCCACATGTGCTTTGCTGTCTTGCAGTTAATCACATGACTGTACATCACAGAGTCTAGAGAATCTATTAAAATCAGTCTTAAATTAATGTCAAGTCCAGCTTCCTCTCTTTCAGCAAGAGTGAATTCAGAAGAATCTTTTTGTACAAGCTTTGCAGGGGTAACAACTTTTCCATCAGTAACAACTTCAGGAGTTAATCCAAAAGGTATTATTGGTCCTTCTGATAAGACTTTCATGTATTTAGGATTTGCAGCCTCGAGGAACATTAACATTTTGTTCTTCCACATATCATAACTGTTTTTGTCATATATGGGAATTTTCACAGTTCCGACTTTAGAAGACATGATGAATTTTTTAAGAGAGTTAAAAAATTCGGGGATGATTTTTAATTGAGTAAAATGGAATCTTTGGTTTGTGTATCAACCAACCGGCTCGGATACCAATTGTTAGGTCCAATCTGTTTGTAGAAGGGGGGGTTGAATACAAACAGTACTGTTTTATCGAAATTTGTCCGGATAATTTAATTTATATTATGACAAATTTGAGCGGAATTAAATGAAACAAAATTCAAGTTGAATATAAAATTATATTAACTTGAGGGGTTTGTTACAAATACAGTACAGAATTTATATCTAGTTAATAAAAACAAATTAGAAAATTCAACATGAATTTTTCTAGATTTGTTAATAAAAATCAAGATATAGATTAGGAGTAAAAACTCGCTAATAGTACAAGAGTATCAAGGAAATCAGTTCTATCGGATCAGATATTAAAAATAAGATGAACTTGATTTTCTAAATAATTTTCTGCTTCTTGTGATGTGTTCTTGATGAGAGAGAAGAGAGAATTCAGTTCTTGAATGTAATATTTTCTGTGTTCTTTTTCTTACTGATTGCTTCTGTCGAGATGTCTTGTTATATATCAATCACTGACTCTTTGTCTTCAAATATAACTGCCAAGACAATCGTCAATACAATTTATTCTTCCAAGACAACCAATTTTGTACTGCCAAGACAATAGGCAATACAATCGTCAAGACAATCAGGTTCTTCCAAGACAATCGTCAAGACAATCAAATTCAGATATCTTTGTCTTGCTTTATCAAATTTATCATTCTGTCTGAAGCTTTTTCTTTTTGATCATTATCAAGACAATCAAATTGAACTGCCAAGACAATCGTCAAGACAATCAAATTAGATTTTTATTCTACTTTTTAAAAGCTATTCAGACATTATCATTATCAAGACAATCGGCAAGACAATCAGGAATTGTCTTGCTTTAATGATTTCTTCTCCAATACAATTGGCAAGACAATCTCCTATTGTCTTGCTGTTCTGAATTTAACCTTCAAGACAATCGGCAAGACAATCAGGGATTGTCTTGCTAGTTCATTTTTCAGAATTAAATTAAAATTGATTAATAAATAATCATTTTAATTTATTCTTACTTAAATAATTAATCTGATTTAATTAATCTAATAATTAATTTAATTAAAGAATTAATTCAAGATGAATTAATTAATTAATTAAATTGACTACTTGATTTAAATTAATTAAACAAGAATAATTATATATCCTTGGATTGTCTTAATTCTTTTCTGAATCACTGAAAGTAATAAAGGAATACCACTGAATATTTTGTTGACGTTCCATGTACTTTCTGGTTCATGAACGACTAACCTCAATGACTGTCCTTTAATTTTCACATTAATAATGTGATTCATTTTTCTTCTCATCTCTTTCTCCTTCTTGTACTTCACTGTATACTGTCTGAACCTGTCACTCTAGAAATCTCTGTCTTAGAAATAAATCCACTTCTTTGATGCTATACTGAGGCTTGATCAGCAATCTGAACTTCTTCCAGTGTAAAACATCAAAACTATAGATTGACTTTAGGGTTTTTCTTCTGACAGATAGTACCTCCTGAGATTTCTATGACAGTTAAAGTTATTTACTTATTACAAACTAAGCTTAAGTTGAGTTGAGTCCTCGAACTACAAATAGGCTATGTCATATGCCTTTCACTACCCCTACTCGTACTCAATTACCAGGCAAGTTTCAACTCTCCCTTTTTAGGCTGTTGTTGTGAATATATATGCTTTCTGTTATACATATGCCATAGCATGCATGCCTACTTTCAAGTCATATTGATATACTTGTTCCCTGATTGCTCTTTGGCTTATAAGTAGATAGATAATATATCGATTATAAGCCGGATATTGTTAAGACCCTTAGAGAAGGGCATATGAATCCTATTTGTTGAATATAGACCGGGAGTCAGTACTTCTTGATATATCGTAATTACTTTCGAGGGAAATATTTAAGTAAATAATTTCCATTATTTGGTGATGAATATTAGTTGAATATTCATCAGAGATTATTTAATTAACGATAATTACTTCTAATAATTATTTGAACGTTATCTATTCAATGAATATTATTTTTCAATATTCATTCAAAGTCGATTCATCTATCGAATATTATTTCAAATATTTCTGTAAAATATTAGATTATTAAATAAATATCATTCGGGCATTCATTTAGAACATCATGTATTAAGTGAATATTATTCTCGAATATTCATTTAAGGTTTGATTTATTAAATGAATATCACTTGGATATTCATTTAAATCATTAATTATTAAATGAATATTATTTTTGAATATTAATTTGAAGTCTTATTTACTTAACGAATATTATTCCAAACATTCCTTTCAAAATTATTTATTAAATGAATATTATTTTAATATTCATTTAAATAATTATTTATTCAATAAATATTTTCTTCATATTCCTTCATGGATTATTTTGAGAAATACTCTGATTAAAAATATTCTTTCATTCATTAAATACTTCCGACTCAATAAATATTCTATAAATATTTATTCAATACTTGGAAACAACTTCAATGTTATTTATTTTTCTTCAAATATTATCTTCGACCTTCGATTTCGATCATTCTAAAAATTCTTCGGAGTCATACGATTAACATTATATTAAGAAAGGTCCTCAAGATTCCATTCTTCACTTGAATCTATCTCTTAAATTATAAGGGAACCATACTGAGAAAGGTTATTTATCTTGTTGACTTCCCGGTCATAACTTATCCTTTTCACTCGCAACTTGGTTGCTATGGACTCATTAAGTCTGTGTGTACCTTCTCATCATTCGAGGGGTAAGATTGTTGGAACAAGTTGATATCCATTAACAAGCAAAAGCTTGGGAAATGTTGGTGAATTTTCCTTTCCAACTAGATACGACTACTTTGTGGAGTCTTATCAACAAGTATTTCACTTGGGGAAGGGAGGACAAACTCTACGTTTTAATGCTGTGGATTTATTCAAACTAGGAGTCGTGTGTAAGGGGCCGACTCGCGCGGTCCATCACAAGGCCTAACCATTGGCCAGGGAGTACTATTAAAGGCAATCAACAAGTGGAGCCGACAGTTCTTCCTTCTACCGGTAGTAAACTATATTGGGCTGTACCATCCCCGACTGATCATCAGGGAGTGGGACAGCTGGCGCGTGATAACTCCAGTATTGGTTCATCTCCCAAATTGGGAATTCCCTGCAACATGTACCGAAGAGACTTCTTTCAGGTTGTAGAACTTCGAAAAATGTTAATAACTGGAATTGCAATATTTTCCTTGCAAGTTCCTCTTAATATGATAAATGATAATATCTTGCTTATTTTGACTTAGCAGATATTTCCACAAAATAAACACCTTAAGTTACCTTGTAACTTCATCCTTTATATTATACTGGCACTAACTTCGTTAATGCATGGCATATGGAAATAATGAAACTTCGAACTGTTATATACTATCACTTTCCTGTTATAATATTATTGGTGGGCTATTGCTCACCCTTGCTTATTTATCATGTCACAACAACAGCTAGGACAGATGACTCGCGTCAGGCGCACTCGGCACAAGCGGGTTACCATACCCACCGGACTCCCCGCTGAGATGCTAGCCGCCATTGCTAAGGTAGCATAGTTAGACAGCTTTTGTTTCCTGTTTAACTATATGTATAATTAATGTAATCAACGGCAAAACTATTAAACTTATGATGTTATCCTTTTGGATTGTAATAACTTTTATTCGTAAACCCTATTATGTAAGACTTATTTCAATTTCATCTCTGGGACTATAACTGTGTGTGTGTGAGTGGATATTATTGTGGGGTCATACATGCTACTTATTGATTTTGGACTCAAGTCAAGTATTATGTATGAGTTATGAGACCGTAACGATCCGATCCCTGACCCCGGATCTGGGGGTGTTACAATCGACTTCTCGGTATCGTCTCCGGTCACTTTTCCTTTAATTTTATCTCTTCAACTCCTCTTATCAATCCCACATGCTACACACGCTTACCACTTTTGGCATAATAGCCTTTTCATTAAGTCAATCTCGGAATTTCTCAGTCTGTTTCGGTCATTGAATGCAGTTTTCCTTTACCGTCCAATCTCACTATAGCATTTTATCTGTACAATTAATTATAATAATCAGGGTCTATTTGCCAACCCATATAGCGGCTACCTACCCGATTCACTGTATTCGCTTCAGTTTCCACTCTTTTCATTGACGTTTTCTAATAATCAGAAAGACAAGGTTTGCCAAGATTTGTTGAATTCTTTCCAGAATTAGGGAACTTGGGCCAATCTATCCACCCACTAGTAGCACTACGAAGATCAATTTTAGAACCTGAGGAACAGTTCTATAAACATCCATGCAGGTAGAATCGCAAGTAGTTATAAAAACGAAATGATTGCCATAAGGTTGGAAGTTTAACCACTAGTCTTAAAAGAAACAATACCGTCGGAGTTAGTCGTTCCACAAAATTAGCACTACCAGGGTCATTCAAACCTGGTGAACCGTGTTGTTCGAATGCATCCGTAATTATTCTACCGTGCTGCATAAGCACATCACCTAAACCTGTATAAGATGCATCATAATATATCATAAAGTCTTCCTTCTTCCATTAGACAAAGCCAACGCTGGGTTGTCACCAATTTCATCTTTAGCTCCAGGGAGATTTTCTCACATTTTTTTATCCATTCAAACTTCTTAGTCTTACAAGTAAATCGGGTTGCGGGACTGCAATCTTGGTAAATTCCTGAACAAATCTTTGGTAATTCCTTGGGAATCTTATGAAATTTCTTGCCTTTGTTTGTGTGGTTGGCCTTTCTAAATTGAAATTGCCTTTAACTCGGTGGGGTCAACCAACACTCCTTCACTATTGATCGTATGTCCTAATAACTGAACTTCATTTTGCCAGAACTCATACTTCGAGAACTTGGCAGACACTGGTTCCTTTAGGTTTTATTTTTAAAACATTCTCCATTACCTCTTAACCATTGATCACATTACTTGATCCATTTACGATTCAGTGTCAGAACAAACTTAATGCAACTTACTATAATCCATTCAAGGAAAAGAAAGAATTTAATATTCTTCTGAATCACATGCATCTCATGCTTCTGGTTCATCATTTAATTGAGTGGGATTAACCTCATACTTAGTCTTCGACAATGGTCTTATTACGAGTTTATCATAGACTTGCTGGTCTTTTCCTCTTGTAGGTTCTGAGATCCTCGTCTCGCTTACTACTTTCTTATTTAACTTTATCCAATCATGCCATTACTTTCCAATGTCTTTACTTTCTAAGCTGATCCATCTATAAAATGAACATTTCTCTGAATCAAGCCGCCTCATCAATCTCAATTTGTCTTCATAACACCCTATGAAATCTGCCCTCTCCTGGCGAATTACCATTGACAATATTCACCCTAATCCATTTATCAATGATATGGCACCTGTTGTCTTTATCTCAACTGCTCCTGGAGACTCCGTTCCCCGTTCTATATCGATGTCTTTGATAATCATGCATCATTCTAACACTTTTCTCATTAATCTGAAAGTCTCTAAGGATTTTTATTTATCCCCATATAAGATCTCAAGTAATTCTTCCAATCCGTCTTACTTGCTGGTAATTCATCCGGTAGTCCGTCTTTGAATCCGATATGCATCCTTAGTTCTCTCAATAATAACTCAGTTCTTTACACTAACTTTTCTGAGCACTACACCATAACTCTTACAGTCTCTCTGGCTGCAGCCCTTATTTCCCCAAGGGTAAATTCTTTATCCTTAACGGGGTTTTCCTCCATAGCTGGAACCTCCTCCAACTTCCCAGTAGGTACTCTATCGCATCCTCAAGCCGATCGTCACCATGCAATAAAGCATCCTCGTGCTGCTGCTCATAAGCCTCAAGGTCTGTCACCTTGCTCGTCGATACGATATCGAGCTAAGTTACTATCATGATACTTATAAGTTCCCGTAAGGGTTATAGGTGAACTTGGCAAAAGTTCTTATTATAATAGTGAATTTATTATTATATAACGTCGCATCATCTCTGGGGATCTATAACTCGAGCTCTGATACCATTTCTGTAACACCCCCAGATCCGGGGTCGGGGATCTGGTCGTTACGGTCTCAACTCCAACAATAATACTTGAACTTGAATCAAAATAAATAAACTGCACATTATGACCCCACAATAATATCACACCACACAAACAGTTCTAGTCCTAGAAATGAAATCAGAGTAATCTATCGTATATTATTAATCACTGGTTTGAGTTCTTACAACTCAAAAGAATAACATTCAACTTACAAACTCTTTTCCATCCATTTACAAGTCATATAAATAAATATAACTGGTACTCAGAAGCTGAAGATTAGTCTACCCCTGGCTCTCTGCTCCGCAATGGTAGCCACATCGTCCTCAGGTTACGGACCATTTGCTCTATCTGTTGTTGTGATATAAATAATAAAGCACGGGTGAGCCAAAGCCCACCAAAATAATATAACTGGACAACAATATATATAATAGTTCAAACAAGTTTTGAAACCATATGCCATGCATTTAATGAACATAATGCCCGTATAATATAAACGATGAAGTTACAAGGTAACCCAAGATATACTTTACATAGAAGTATCTGATGAGCAAAAATATGAACAAGATGTCATCATATATCACAAAGAGGAACTTGCAAGAAATAATGCAATTCCAGTTTTGAACACTTTTCAACCCTGCCAACATAGAGAATGTTGCAGAAAATTTCTAACTTTGAAAGATGAACCAATCCCGGAGCATTGACGCTCTAGGAGCCATAACATTTACGATGATCAGCCACCAGTTATGCTCCCCATCATTGTTCTCTACATGTAGAAGGAAGCACCGACGGATTTACTTGTCAACCGCCCTCTGGAACTCCCCGGCCAACGGTTGGGCCATTGCAGAACCAGCGCCACTCGGCCACTTACGCGGCTCCTAGTTCGAATAACATCCATGACTCTGAAACGTAAAGGTCCTCCCCCTTTCCCCAAGTATAATACTTGTTGATAGGACTCCACAAAGTAGTCATATCTAATTGGAAAGGAAAATTCACCAATATTTCCCGAGCTGATGCTCGTTAATGGATATCGACTTGTTCCAACAATCTTTCCCCTCGAACGATGAGGAGGTAACACAACGATTTAATAGATAAACAGCAACCGAATTGCGAGTGAAAAGAATAATTTTAAAATATTTATGATCGGGAAGTCAAATAAAATAAGTAACAATTCTCAAGCAAGGTTCCCTTATAATTTGGAAGATAGACTTGAATGAAGAATAGAATTTGTGAGAACCTTTCTTGATAGAAAAAATGATATTAATAATACTTAGAAATAATTTACGTAATATTAAAGATCAAAAGTAATCTTTGAATAAGGTCAATCATTATGAAATTTATTTAAAAGAAGTCAAATAAATATTCAAGGAATATTCATTAAAGCATAAATATTTAAAGAATATTTTAAAATAAAATATTGCTCATAATTAATCCTCGAATGAATATATAAAATATTCACTAAATAAATATATATTAAAATGAATATTTACTAATTAATATTCAATAAATACCTCAACCTTAAATGAATTTTTAAAACAATATTCATTATATAAATCAAGTCTTCCATGAATATTCGAAAATAATATTCCATAATATTTCTCGACTGAGATAATATTCAAATAACATTCCTCGAATAATTTCCAAGTAATTAATACTTATGGAAATATAAACAATGTTCATAAATAACATTACTCAAATAATCTGTCACTGGAATCCTTCCGGGTTTCCACGACTATCTATACAATACAAAATATCGACTCCCGGTCTATACTGAAAGAATGAGATTATATGCCCTTCACTAAGGGTCTTTCCAATATCCGGCTTATAATTAATATATCTTGTACCTAACTTATAAGCCAAAATCAATATGGGGAACAAGTATCACAATAAACTTTTGAAAACAGGCATGTATGCTATGGCATATGTATAACAGAAAGCACATATATATTATCACAACAACAGGTTCAAAGTTTGAACACTTGCCTGGTAGTCGAGTAGGGATAATGTGTCCTGAGTCAGTCCGGTGATCTATACATAATCAAAATATACAAGATTAATCACTTAACTCTTTGAGAGGTTAAGTATATACTTAACTTAGTCGAAACATGTTTTCAAGTCATCTCGTTATATACCTTCTAGTGTAACTCTTATTAACACCGTTATGATCCGACATTCGTTCGTTATTAAGGCTTGTCATTATACTTACACTTGGTAGATACTTAAGCCTTATAAGTTCTAAGGTCGGTCGTTTACAAACCAAGACTATACCTCTAGTTTTATCGCCCGTTTTCTAAGTGATTCACCAAAGTTATAACGAAGTGTAGTTTTAAGGGTTCGTTCGCGCTTAACTCCGATTCAAACATTTTTATAAAATTGAAAAATGATCCGTTTGACACGAGGTTTTCTCTCACACCTTCCTTATGATCTCTAATATTTAATTACCAAGATCAGAAACCGAATTATTCATGTTAAGGGGGTTCAATTGCCGTTACGAATTTGTACTTACGGTTTCGAACCACTTTTAGTAAATCGGCCATAAATCCTAAACCGTAAGTCCGTTTGATCCGATTCTTTTTGCAAAATGATCTACGACTCGAGATCTACAAGGATATGTTATATACTTAACCATATCGGTGAATTATAGCTACTGCTATGCACGAGTTTCAAGGTTTAACGAAATTCCGGTATTATAAAGGCTATAAATCGAGCGTTCCAAAAATCATAACATCAAAACCAAGCCACACCGGGCATAATACACATCTTATATACATGATTCTCATCCAAATCTGTCCAAGATCATATCACTTCATCCTTACAATCATCATATGTTTAAACCACTACAAGATCATGCTAATCAAGCTTATAACCATGCTAATATCATAACTATACTAAACTCATCAAGATCATGCATATACTTAAAGTAAAACCTAGGGTTTCAAGAGAGTTATACCTTCCTTGGTGTGTCTAGGAGTCTAACAAGCCTTGATCTAGTCCTTGGATCACCTTAATATAGCTTAGATCAACAAAGAAAACCAAGAAAACAAAGTTAGTTTCTAAGGGTTACTATTCATCATCACTTTTGGAAAAATCATAGAAAATAGAAAAATAAGATTTTAGCTCTCAAATTTTTACCACATCTTAGCCTCTTCATAAGATTTGTTTTTGGTCATAGATCATCAAATTTGAAGTTTCCTAGCTAGGGTTTTGAGCCCCCTTTCTCCGCTGGACAGAAACTGTCAAGCACAGATCAGTTTGGTTTCATCAAATTTGGGGAGGGATTTAACAAGGCTATACTACTTGGATTGCGATGACATTTTGAACGAACCTTGCCCATGGAGTAGAGTAGCTATGGTTAAAATTTGGTGAGTTTATCATGGATAGAAATGGAGATATGAATTTTCTTCTTGAGAGTATTTCTGCTGGGCAGTTTAGAGAAAATGGAGAGAGATGGAGTTTGGCTTGCTTCTCTTGCACTAATCTAGCATAAAGTGATTTCTTTAGATAGTATCTATGGTAAAGTAGCTTTGTTAAAGCTATTATGTCATGCATGATGTATTTTGAGGGGGCATGTGTCTTAGTCTTGTGGTTGGATGATGAAAGGAGCTAAGTACTTAGTTTAAGTCTTTAATTGTTCTAGTTACTCATGTAACTACTTGGTTACTTGATCATATCCACTTGTACATGCATGCATCTTGATCCTCTGCTTGGCCTTTTGTCTGGTTATTACTCAATTCACTGATCGTTCGAAGGAATATCTTGAAGATTTCTAGTTAGGGTTTTCCCGGAAACCGTCACGATATTTATACTATCATTCTTAATTTTCTTTAATAATTCTTGAATCCAAATTCCATAAATCTTTCCAATAACTCTTTAAGTCCTTCAGTGTCCAGGGAAATCTCGGGGAAAATAAAAGTGCTATTTTTCAGAATCCGATAACTTTTACATACACTTTTTTCCCCCTTGGATCACTAATACGAACTCAGAAATCTGTTCCGGGTACTTCTATATAGTGTCGTCCAATAATATTCTCATTTCCATCAAAAACACTATTCACCATTTATTCTCTCTTTATTCCTTATAATTAGAAAATATTCTCGTGCTTTCCCAAGCGTTCCTTAATCCTTCTACGAAATCACTTAACATATAACAGATATCGATTTAGGTGACATGGGAATATTTCTTTTCTTGGAATCCATATCTTATTCTTCCGACGATAGATTATTCTTATCTATTTTGTAAATCAATTCTCATCATTCATCTAGTACATTAACACTGAATCCATATCCTTTAAAACATTCGTTCCTTAAAACGGCTGTTAAATCGTAGTAAATTCCACTATTAATCCATACACCATTACATAATAAAAGTTTTAATTCCCACTAAAATCTGGGTTCTTACAGCTTCCATTTCCCTGGGAGTCTCAACAACCACTACTATAAAAAAGCTAATAGACATCGGTTTCTGGCCGATGTCTATGTGATTTTCAGACCGATGAATTTGTCGGTAATGTTAAAAGTCCCCACTCTTAGACATCGGTTTTTTTTCGATGTCTAGTAAGCTTTTAGACATCAGTAAAAGGTATGTTTTTTATGTTTATATCTATTTATTTTACTTAAATTGCATTAGCCTCACTTTTATATTGTTATTTTACTAATATTAGATGCAATTAAACATATTGCACACAGAGTATAACTCGACATATACATCATTTTTTGCTAGAAAATGATGTCTAAGTAAAGATTCACATCAGTAATATGCAAGAAAACCGACGTATAATATATCATTAGACATCGATTTTAACCGATGTGTAACTAGTCATTAGACATCGCTTTTGTTGTACTTAATCGATGTATAAGTGGATATTCGACATCACTTTTAAATAAAACTTCGATGTGTAAGTGGTAATTAGACATCGATTTTCTCAGTCATAACCGTTGTCTAGGTTGTTATTAGACATCGATTTTTTATGTATTTAAAACTAAAATTGATGTTATTTTTCATATGGTTACAAATAGATCTTTCTTTCATAAAAAACTGGAACCCAAAAAAACAAAAATGTGTATGATTAGTCAAGTTGTCATTGACAAAAATATTTAACCAATGTCATTCAAACAACCATAATCCAAACATTAATACCATAATTCAAAATAATCTATAATGTCTATGGAACTAGCCCAACCCGAAGCATCACAGTACTAAACATTAAATCCGTTTAACCAACACAATGTTTACTACTAGCTACCATTCACAAAAAATAAATAAACTCATTGTACGCTTTGGTTGAGCTTGTCTCAATTAGTCAATTTAGTCCTTAGCAACCCTAGAAGGGTGAGGAAGCTGCCACCCAAGCATTGTTTTCTACCTGCAATATAATAGAATAATTAGCATATGTAGTTACTTCAAGAAATTAGCATCAAGGACTTATAGAGACATGTTCAAGACATGTACAATTGTAACAGAATATCAAGTGTCAACCATAACCCTTGCCCAGTCACTCACCCGCCCGTGCCTTGATAAAAATCTAGAATTTTGTATCCTCACACCTATTTTAAGCAAGATTGTATATTAATCTAGAATTTTGTGTCATCATTGTTTCTTGGTGAAGGTTTTGTACTTAACTATTAATTTCTTCAAAACAATTAAAAAACCCCACTGATAATGCCATCCTTACTACCTGATTGTCATCATGGGAGTACCACATGCCACTTGATGTGCGCACAAAGCAGTAATAATGCCCAGAATGGGTACTCCATCCAGCATGAACCAAGACTCCATAAAGAGTGTAATTCAAATTTCTATCCGGTAAAATTATTAAAAGGACAGAACAAGAAGTCAGTAACTAACTAATATATGAGATATTAGGTATACGAAAATTATGTGGGATGCTACACTTGATCACATCAATATGTACCAAATTACTAATATATGATGCCATAGAGGCATCAATATCATTTCAAAGAAAATTAAGTAAACTAATTGATTGACATAAAAATTAGTTTTAAACAAAACTAACTAGCACCAATCTCTAGTTTAACACTATCAATAAAAAAACATAATTTTTTTGAACCATTTGTGTTCTATCTTACATTTTAGAGAGCCAACTAGAAATGTAGTACACATATGAAATTAATTAAAAAAAGGTAACTTTCTGCTTCATTAGCTTCATTGCCACCATCTTGAACATTGTCTTTGTTTATAATCTAGACCAAAAAAGATAAGTTCACCTAATTTTATTAAAGCGAAATACTTAGGTTCTCGGAATTTATAAATGCTGAACTTTCCAAAATTGCAGAGTTAGCACGCATTGCAATTAATGATTAAGTCTATTGATGAATGAGTTTTTATGTAAACTGATACATAGACACAGACGTACTGGCACATGTCGTCTGTAACACACAGGCAAAAGAAATTATGATATCTAGCAACTAACTTATGGTTCTTACTTTGTAGATATCAGAACCCACAACTACTGAATCCTCAATTATGGCCCTATCTCCAACCCTTGTCCTTAGGCCAAGGACTGAACTTTTGATGCTGCAATTCCGATTATAAAATATTAAGACTTGGATGAATAAGATTTTTGGATAAATTAACACACAAATTTTTCATGAACAAGGTTTAACATTTCTAATGCCAATCAGTTGAGGGTGATAAAAAGCTAGTTTCTTACACTGAGAATGCATCCATCCCCATTGAGAAGCTAGTTGGCTCGATATTTGAAACTGACACACGTTAGATATATACAGACTTCTGCAATAATACAATTATGTCAAAAACTCGAGCCTCATTGATTTTCTATATTAAACAGAAAAGAGTATACATTGTCGAAGCACTACAAAAGCTACTATATGCTTTTAATAATTTTGAAAATGTTTTTATACTCATTTAAGCCAGTATAGGATAATACATAATGTACATGCACAACATACTCACTTGTATGTCATATTTGTTGTCTTTGTGCTTTCCATATTTGCATGGTAGAAAGATTCAATGCTTCTCATCTCCTCCCAATACCCATCAAATTTATATGCTTGAACCTGCATTGTTCCGTGAACAAAAGATATGGAACTTACATCCTTGCCACATCATAAGATTAATCACAAAAAATTATGTAATCTATGACATTTAAATTTCGAACAGAATGTTCACCTTCATTCCTAAGGAAGACAAGTTCTTCAGCATCTGGTTCATTAGATAGGCTTATTGGTTTATTTCTGAGTCTTTCGGCCCAGTCTCTGGCCATTTGTATGAGAAGTGGTGGAAGACAAGTATCTATAGGTGTGTACCTATATATGTGGAAGCAGGTAATGATTATAGCAGAAAATGTTGTTTGAAAATTATAATATTTAGTACTTCGATTATATATACCAGGACACATTCTTCCCTCTATTCTGATCGCACATTGGGGGTTTATTTTCTTTACGTCTTTCATAGCAGGAAGAGGAAACAGGCTTCTAATATATAACAAGCCCAATACCAGTGAAATAAGATGTTTTAGCAACAACTTTCCAGCAAATTGATTCTGTGAGATTTACCATAGCTGCAATAAAAAAGGTAGTATGACCATTAACTTAACTATACAGGATAATGGCCAAGACACGCACAAAATCAGAGGTTTCTCACCTGCATTTATTAATGAAAAGATATAAATAGACAGACAAAAACAATATAATGGAAATTAAGGTAAGTTTTCAAGCATTAACATTTTATTACAACAGCCAATAGCCAGAGCACCACCAGACCCACCTTCTACCATGACAATGGAAACAATAGGTACCTTCAGACCGAACATAGTCCTCAAATTATGAGCAATAGCTTCACCCTGTATAGATGTTGGCAAAAGATCAAAATAACCCCTGCATCCCCAAAATCAAGTTGCAACATTAATATTTAATAAAATATCAAAAGACTCACTGTAAATACAAAATTAACCAGTGTAGAATTTACCTATGTAGCACAAAGTCAAGAAGTTAAAGCAACCTCCCAAAATTGATAATTGGACTGGATTACTTGTTAATGAAGGTAGTAACATTGGACTACATAAACATTATAGTCGATGATAATATCAAGGCCTAACTTTACATATCACTCTTCAATCCAAAAATACACATCAATTTCTCCAAGCATTCAAATTATTTCACCAAATTTACGACAAACCTCATAACCTTCAGATCACTCCAATAATAGTTGAAATTTCCCCATTAAGATTCAACCCAGAGAGATTATTGCATTGTTGTAAATCAACAACATTCTAATTATTTACCTCAAAACAAAGTCTAAATTTTTTACAAAAGGGTGTTGCTAAAAAAAACATCAAATATGTAATATCCCGTAATTTTTAGAATAATAATAATAATAATAATAATAATGATAATAATAATAATAATAATAATAATAATAATAATAATAATAATAATAATAATAATAATAATAAAAGAATAATAGAATAAAGGATTAAAATTAGATAATAATTAGGATGTAAAATTGGATTAGAATAATAGGCTTAAAATATGGATTGGATTTGAATACGGATAACTTTTAGGACTGGATTAGGGTTGTGAGACATTATAAATACATCTTATTCTTCTTCCTCATCTTTATTTACAAAATTCGTACGTCTATTCTTCACACAATTCAGCAGTCTTGTAAATTTCGTAAAAAATTTATCGTAATTCAGAATTTGTTGATTTTGGACTTTTCGGAAAGGTCTTTTTGTGCTCTACAACTTTCGTGCTTTGAGTTTTTCAAGAAAACATGGTTTAGAGGGTCAAAAATGCTGAATACAGATCTGGTCAGAATTGGATACATGATCTAGGATGATTTGATTCTTGAGTTTCCGCGTAGCGGTAAGTTTCTGATCGTTCTTTCTAGTGTGTTCAAAACTATGTGTTATGTGTGTATATTTGATTATTAAAACTTGGCCTAAGTGATAATTTATTTTGAATTGATATGTGTTAAAGTATATGTGTTATGTGTAATCAATAGTCTTGGAACTCTGATTTATGCCATGGTATGCGAAAATAAAGACTTAGGACCGAGTCACCGGGTTGTAGTCTCTGAAAATTTAGAACCGTTATCACCGGGTTGTAGTGGTCGTGGTATGAATTGTGCGTTTCAAGTTATTGTTACTGTTGTTATGTGCTATCGAATTATATCGAATAAGAATAAGCGCATCGTAAGTGATTGTGTCGTATATCGTTATTGTATTGTATTGAATATTATACTATCTTTATATGTATACGTGTTACTTGGCCTTACTAGTTGGATCGATTGGTTACTTGTTGGGCTTCGTAGCTCATTCTTTTAATATTTCAGGTTCGGTGTACGATCGAGTTTGCTAGCGTCGGAGTTCGAGGACCTTAGAATTGGGCTAGATTGTCTTTTCGATAGATGTTAGTTGCGCTTTTGTAATAAGTACCTTTGTAATTGACTTTTGGTTTAATAAATTGTAATTTGTTTTAGTTTTAGATTTAGAATTAATAGTCCGAAAAGTCGGGCTGTTACAGTTGGTATCAAGAGCAGACTATCCTTCGGAGTGTGTTAAGTATGAGACTAGTACATTCCCTAGGATGCGATCCTATAGACTATCGCTTGGAAGTAGACGTTTAGTATAGATTTGTCACAAACTTTTGGAATTTATGAGTTTAAGAATTTGGGGACCAAATACATTTTAAGGAGCTTAGTATGTAATATCCCGTAATTTTTAGAATAATAATAATAAAAGAATAACAGAATAAAGGATTTAAATTAGATAATAATTAGGATGTAAAATTGGATTAGAATAGTGGGCTTAAAATATGGATCGGATTTGAATACGGATAACTTTTAGGTCAGGATTAGGGTTGTGAGACATTATAAATACATCTTATTCTTTTTCCTCGTCTTTATTTACAAAATTCGTAGGTCTATTCTTCACACAATTCAGCAGTCTTGTAAAATTCGTAGAAAATTCATTGTAAGTCAAAATTTGTTGATTTTGGACTTTTCGGAAAGGTCTTTTTGTGCTCTACAACTTTCGTTCTTTGAGTTTTCCAAGAAAACATCGTTTAGAGGGTCAAAAAGGGTAAATACAGATATCGTCAGAATTGGATACATGATATAGGATGATTTGATTCTTTAGTTTCCGTGTAGAGGTAAGTTTCTAATCGTTCTTTCTAGTGTATTCAAAACTATGTGTTATGTGTGTATATTTGATTATTAAAACTTGGGTTAAGTGATAATTTATTTTGAAATGATATGTGTTAAAGTATATGTGTTATGTGTAATCAATATTCTAACTCTGATTTATGCCATGGTTTGCGAAAATAAAGACTTAGGACCGAGTCACCGGGATGTAGTGACAGTTTTCTGAAAATTTAGGACCGTTATCACCGGGTTGTAGTGGTCGTGGTATAAATTGTGGGTTTCAAGTTATTGTTATTATTGTTATGTGCTATCGAATTATATCGAATAAGAATAAGTGCATTGTAAGTGATTGTGTCGTATATCGTTATTGTATTGTATTGAATATTATACTATCTTTATTTGTATACGTGTTACTTGGCCTTACTAGTTGGATCAATTGGTTACTTGCTGGGCTTCGTAGCTCATTCTTTTAATATTTCAGGTTCGGTGTACGATCGAGTTTTCTAGCGTCGGAGTTCGAGGACCTTAGAATTGGGCTAGATTGACTTTTCGATAGATGTTAGCTGCACTTTTGTAATAAGTACCTTTTTAATTGACTTTTGGTTTAATAAATTGTAATTTATTTTAGTTTTTGATTTGGAATTAATAGTCCGAAAAGTCGGGCTGTTACAAAATAACAACAATTCGAACATTCAAGAAACGAACCAATTCGAACATTCAAACATTGACAATAAATAAATGAACATTTAAGGAAAAAATGATTACCAAATCGAGCTTTTGAACACTACCCAAACCAAAATATCCTTCCTGCATTAAAATTTGTAAGAACCCAGATTTTTGGAGGAATTAAAACTTTAATTATGTATTGATGTATGAACTGAATAGTGGTTATGATTACAATGTATCAGTGGTTTTAATGAACAAATATGTTAATGGATGTTGATTCTAGTGTCTATATGCTATGAATGGTGTAATGGGTTAACAATTTATATAAGAATAATCTATCGTCTAGAAAGTAAGCTATGGTATCCCAAGAAAGGAAGTTATTTTTATGTCATCCAAATCGATATCTGGTAGCTCATGTCATCCAAATCAATATCTGGTAAGAGTCAGAGAACTCCGCAAAGGAGATTGAGAATGCTCGAGAAAGCGCGAGGACATTTTCTAAGTACAAGAATTAAAGAGAGAATAAACAAGGAATGTTGGATATAATATTGATTTAAGGAATTGTGCCACAGTGAAGCAATGAAATGCAACATATAAGTCGTAACGTATTAAAATTATTAAAAAGACACAAGGGGAATCAAATTGGCGGAAGAAGGAGAAACCAAAGTGACATACAAGAAAGTCAACTACAAGCTAGGTGGTGGTTTTGCACTTTAGTAAAAAAAAAAGGAGTAACATGTTATAAAGCCAACAAGAGGACAAGTAGATTGGCTACACTTGGACCAATGAGTGGTTGACACCACAATGAACCAGGTTGGTTACAAAGGAACAAGCAACATTAGAAACTAACCAAGGTAGTTAGCATGGATGACATCATCTCACCACAAGGATTAAACACTTGGCTAGTTGATGAGGTATTAAGGGTGATGTAATCACTTTATTAAAGTAAGTTAGCTAGATATTATCCAAATAATTCATTTTATGCTAAATCAACCAAGAAAGCAAGAGAGCAACTCCATTTCCTCTCCAAAGAAGACCATTCGGCCTTGCTCTTTTTCAAGAATCAAAACCCAACTTCCCACCATTCAAGAATTCCAAGATTAATTAGGTGAGTCCTATATTTCATAACTAAGATATCCTATGAATCTTATCCTCCAATTCCATTTCTTTCCTAGTTAATAAAATCCTCAAAGTTGAAGTGTGAATAGTGATTTCAAGAACTAACTTTTGTTTCTTGATTTCTTTGATTGATTCAAGCTATATTATGGTTGTATAAGGGCTATACAAGGCTTAGTAGGTTCATATACACTACAAGGAAGGTATACATCTCAAGAAACCCTAGATTTTCTTTTAAGTTTTTGATGATCTTTGATGAGTTATAATGATGATGTTGTTATAAGCATGTATACATGATTATGTAGTTATTTTAGTAGTTCTAAAAGCCATGATTCAAATAATGGTTGAGTTGAGATGTTCTTGAGCTTGTTAAGGTGTATGTCATGCACATAAGTTGTGTTAGGAATAATTCATAAGTTGTGATGTTAAGAATAGAATTTTTCTAATACTTCTTGTATATCCTGATCTTATAAAGGATTTAGCACTTTGTTTAGGATATATGTGTTAAACAGTAATCTGTAGAATTTATTCAGGAACAGTGCGTCAGAGACTACATGTCAGGAACAGTGTATCGGGGACTACATGTCAGGAACAGAGGAGCAGATCCTGATACATTAAGTCAGATCCTGATCAAATACTGATGGGATAAGCAGATCCTGATGCAATGGGAAATCCTGATATCAGTCGTGTTATTGATGATGTCATTATGGATGCTACAGAAACTGGCAAGTGCTATAAAACAGGATCTTTGTTTTGGAAAACAAGCAAGAAGATATCATGAAGGAAACGAATTCTCTATTGATGGAAACTATCAACTGGACGGCAGAACATTGTCATAGAAAGATTATAATTCTGTTATTAGTTGATAGGTAGCATTATAAATACTCTCTCTATGTCATTGTAAAAAGAAGTGTGTGTAAGCGAGTGAGTTCGTAAGATTTGTATTCGAGAGTTCGAAACAAACAGAGAGAGAGATTTATATTATCAGCAGCTGCTAAAGGTATTGTACACCTTTGGTAGAGTTTGTATTTGATTATTTTAATACAAACAAAGTTTGATTCATTCGTTTATTCTTGTTCATATAATCAAGAAAAAATCAGACACGATTATATAACTTGTATTCAACCCCTCTTCTACAAGTTATTCGAGTTAACAATTGGTATCAGAGCAGGTTGATTTCGAATAATCATAAAGATCTGCAATCATGTCTGGTTACAAGGATGGTAACACTAAGATCCCTATGCTCAAGAGAAACGAATATACTCTATGGGAAGTGAAGATGTTGCATCACTTGGAAGCAACAAATCCTGATTATCTTGACAGGATCAGAGATGGGCCTTTTGTTCCAACAAGGCTTGTTCCTCAAGCAACTGTCGAAGGAAAAGTTGTTCCAGAACATACAACAGAGAAGCCTAAATCTGAATGGACAGATAAGGAAAAGGAGAACGTTCTTAAGGATGCTAAAGTGAGAAACATACTATTCAACGGTCTTGATTCTGTTCTCACTAACTATGTTCTCTCTTGTAAAACTGCTAAGGAGATATGGGACAATCTAAAGGTTCACTGTGAAGGAACGAAACCTGTCAGGAAGAATATGAGGACACTTCTCATACAACAGTGTGGGTACTTTGAATCCAAGTCTAGTGAGTCACTTACTGACACCTTTGATAGGTTTACTAAACTCATCAATGAGATGGCCATGCATGGTAAATATTATGACTTGGAGGATATGAATACGAAGTTCATGAAAGCTCTTCCTGATTTCTACAATGAGAAGATATCTGCAATTGAGGAAGTTAATGATCTTGATGAGATATCATTAGAAGCAGTTTATGGAAAATTGAGAGCTTATGAACTTGACAGGCAGCACAAAAAGAGCAGGAGTGAAGGAAAGATGAAAACTGTTGCACTCATTGCTCAATCTGAATCAAAGAAGCTTCCAGAAAAAAGTCTGAATCTACTGAAAGAGACTTGAGGAAGAAGAAGAGCAAAGAAAGTTCTGAGTCAGAGACTACAGATATAGACTCTGAAGATAATGATTCTGAATCAGAGATGCAAGAACTCTTTGCTATGTTTGCTAAAGCTTTCTAGAAAGGATGATTCAACAGGAGAAGATTTAGCAAAGGCACTTTTCAGAAGAAAGAGGAGGAGAAGAATGACAAAGGCAAGAGTACAATTATCAAGCTTGATAAAGCCAAGATCAAGTGCTTTAACTACAGTGAGCTTGGACACTTTGCTAGTGATTGCAAGAAGCCTAGGAATTCAGGAAAGGGTAATGCACTCATGGTCACACAGAAGGATTGGGCAGACTCCAGTGATTCTAAAGATGAATTGGATTATGATAACATTACATTGATGGCAAGTGCTTCAGACAAGCCTGGATCTCCAAAGAAAACTTCTTCATCATCTGTTGAGGTATCACTTCACTCTCTTCATTTGTTTGATAGCTTAGATTCTGATGATATTAGATCTATTCATGTTGAGTTTAAGAATCTTATGACTAATTTCAAAATTCTTGCTAGTGAAAAAGATGAACTTAAGGCTAAGAATGATGAATTAGTTAGTAGAAATAATTTTCTTGAATCTGAGTTAATTCAAATGGAAGAATATAAGTTAAGTTCTGATAAAGCTAAGCATGATTATGGTGTTATTTTTTAGGCTTATGACTATGTCAGAAAAGAACTAGAGGAAGAGTGGATGTGATTAAAACCATTAACAATTCTGGTAAAAAGGCTCAAGAAATCATTGAAAATCAAATTTTGGGTAAAGTTAATGGTTTAGGTTTTGATAAGGCTAGGCAAGAAGATACTGTAGCTATTGTCAGTAATGATAGTAAAACTGAAGCTAGCACATCTAAGTCTGAAGGTAAGAAGATAGTTTCTGAACCTAAACATGTTAAATTTGTTGATTGTAAAGGTACCCCAGTTGTGCACAAAAGAATTAACAATAGCAATTCAGATGAGAGAGTGTTAGAAAAACCTAAGAATGTTAACATAGGTTTTCTGTCTAAGTCTCAGTTGAAACAGAGACTAGAAAGTATTTCAGAGTCTAGCAAGATCAGAAGAAATAGGAATGGAAAAGAAGGTATTAACAAAAAGAATAATTACAAGAATGTACTTGATGCACCTAGGAAGAAATGCTATAAATGTGGAAATCATAATCATTTGGCCCTAGACTGCAATCAAAAACCTTCTTGGAAAACTGAGTCCAGATTCCCCAAGACTCAGAGAATTCAATACCAACCACAAGAACCCTGTTATCATTGTGGTAGTTTACTTCATTCCATTTATATGTGTAAGGAATATCATGAACTGTATTATGCTATTATTCTCTGAAATCTGGAACTCCTAGTCACAAACAGTTTATGAAATCTAAGTCTAAGGTTGACTCTGCAACAGGTAAATCAAAAGCAAAATCTTCAAAGCCTGTTGGTTCAAAAGTTAGTAAGAAAGGATCCAATCAAAGTTGGGTCCTAAAAAATTCTAACTAGCTACTTTTTGTTTACAGGGCATTGGAAAGAAACATTCAATTATCTTGGACAGTGGATGCTCTGGACATATGACTGGAAAGAAGTCCCTACTTACAAAGTTTAAGAGGAAAGCTGGCCCAGTAATATCCTTTGGAGATGGAAACAAAGGAGAAACTCTGGGATATGGCTCAATTATTTTGGGGAATGTCATCATAGAACATGTAGCACTGGTTGAAGTCTTGAAACACACACTTTTAAGCATAAGTCAACTGGGTGATAAGGGTTACCAATCAATCTTTGACAGTAAGGGATGCAAAATATTGAATATGAAGAATGGATACATTGTTCTGACTGGTCAGAGACATGGTAACATATATGAAGCCAGCTTGAGTGACACATCTAAATGAACTGTCGAATGTCTTTACAGCAAGGCATCAAATGAGGAAAGCTGGAACTGGCACAAGAAGCTCTCACATCCCAACTTCAAGAAGCTTAATCAACTTGTTAAGCATCATCTGGTGAGAGGCCTACCTCAGGCAAACTATGTGCAAGATGGACTTTGTGATGCTTGTCAGCTTGGTAAACAAAGAAGAACCACTTTCAAGAGCAAGACAGAAAATTCAATTACTGAACCATTTCACATGCTGCATCTTGATTTATTTGGTCCAGTAAACATTATGTCTATCAATAAGAAAAGATATGCTCTAGTTATAGTGGATGACTACACAAGGTTCACATGGGTATTCTTTCTACACAACAAGGATGAAGCTCCTCAGCAAATCATTGAACTTGTCAAGAATATTCAAAATCGCTCTGAGTACAAGGTCAAAGTGCTCAGAAGTGACAATGGTACAGAATTCAAGAATTCTACAATGGAGGAGTATTGTGCAGACAGTGGAATTACTCAACAGTTTTCTGCACCTGGAACACCTCGGCAAAATGGTGTAGTAGAAAGAAAGAACAGAACTCTCATAGAGGCAGCAAGAACCATGCTTGCAGATGCAAAGCTTCCAACCTGTTTCTGGGCAGAAGCTATCAACACTGCATGTTTCACTCAAAACTGTACCTTGGTAAATGCTCATGGCAAGACTCCCTATGAGATGATCAAAGGAAAGAAACCAAATGTGAAATACTTTCACATCTTTGCATGCAAATGCTATGTCCTGAAAGTTCATCCAGAACAACTTGGGAAATTTGAAGCCAAATCGGATGAAGCAATCTTTCTAGGATATTCAGCATCAAAAGCCTTCAAAGTATACAATCTCAGAACTCACATTGTTATGGAATCAATTCACGTTGCATTTGATGTTAAGAAGTTTGGAATTTTGCAAACTGATGAAAGTCATGACAATCTGGAATTTGAAAATCTTGTATTCTGAGATTCCTTCATGTGATGATGAAGGTTCTCCAGAGGAAATCTCTATTGCTTTTCAAAGGAATGCTACTGCCGAGGGGGAGCAATTCAATCAAGGAGAACATAGGACTGATCAGGATCAGACTGGTCATTCAGAGTCTACTTCATCAGGAATTGATCCTTCATAGTCTAATGAAGGAAGATCAGGAACTAGCAGCAGTACTGAATCCACTGATTCTACTGATCAAGGGGGAGCTTTTGAAGGCAGAGAAAGTTCTTCTACAAGAAATACCACTAACTTAGGGGGAGAGTCTAGCAGGAGTTATCTACCACCTGTTAAAAAATGGACAAGGGATCATACTGAGGATTTGATAATTGGTGATCCAAATAGTGGTGTTCGAACTAGAAGATCAATTCAAAATGAATGCTTGTACAGTTGTTTTCTCTCAAAGAATGAACCTAAGAAGGTTGAAGAGGCCTTACAGGATCCTGATTGGGTAATAGCAATGCAGGAAGAATTGAATGAATTTGAGAGGAACAAAGTTTGGAAACTGTACCAAGACCTAACGATAGATCTATTGTTGGTGCTAAATGGGTTTTCAGAAACAAGCTAGATGAATCTGGTATGATTGTAAGAAACAAAGCAAGACTGGTAGCCAAGTGTTATTCTCAGGAAGAAGGAATTGACTATGATGAAACCTTTGCACCTGTAGCAAGATTGGAAGCAATCAGAATGTTTCTTGCATTTGCAGCTCATTCAAAATTCAAGGCTTGATGAGGAAGTGTATGTGGAACAACCACCTAGTTTTGTTGATCCAAAGTTTTCAAATCATGTCTACAAACTTGACAAGGCACTCTATGGACTGAAGCAGGCACCAAGAGCATGGTATGAGACTTTGTCTAAATTTCTTCTTGAAAATGGCTTCACAAGAGGTACAATTGACAAAACTCTATTCTTTAGAAAGATAAAAGGTGATTTGCTTTTAGTTATGTTGATGATATTATATTTGGTTCTACTAATGAAAAGTTATGTGCTACGTTTAGCAAGCTTATGCAGTCTAAATATCAGATGAGCATTATGGGTGAACTAAATTACTTTTTAGGCTTGCAGGTCAAACAGACTGAGACTGGTATTTTCATTAATCAGTCAATGTATATCAAAGATCTTTTAAAAAGGTTTGACTTTCAAAATTGTGCAATTGCAAAGACACCCATGGCAATAGCCACTAAGCTAGACTCTGATCCTAAAGGAAAGAGTGTTGATAACACTAGTTATAGAGGCATGATAGGTTCACTATTATATTTAACCACAAGTAGACCAGATATAATTTTCTATACCTGTTTATGTGCTAGATTCCAAAGTGATCCTAAGGAATCTCATTTAATTGTTGCGAAGAAAATTTTTAGATATCTCAAGGGAACTCCAAATCTTGGTTTGTGGTATCCAAGAGAATCTGATTTCTCCCTAATTGGCTATTCAGACTCTGATTATGCAGGGTGTAAAATAGATAGGAAAAGCACTACAGGTACAGGTCAATTCTTGGGAAACAGATTGATTTCTTGGGCAAGCAAGAAGCAGCAATCAGTTTCAACCTCAACTGCAGAAGCTGAATACATTGCAGCAGGCAGTTGTTGTGCTCAACTCCTTTGGATAAGAAATCAGTTGTAGGATTATGGTATGACACTTAGTAATATTCCTATGTTTTGTGATAATACTAGTGCTATCAAAATTACAAAAAATCCAGTTCAACACTCAAGGACTAAGAACATTGATGTCAGGTATCATTTTATTAGAGAACATATTGAAAATGGTACTGTGGAACTTCATTTTGTTCCTACTGACAAACAGCTTGCAAATATTATAACTAAACCACTTGATGAGGCCACATTCATTAGATTGGTTAGTGAGTTAAGAATGTTAAATTTTTAGATCTTTAACATCTGCACAAGTAGCAAGGTATGTTGTTTCAGCTTATAGACTTGATATTTTATCAGGATCTATACTTGATTGATAAATGCTTAAGCTGTAACATTTTACTTTGATAAATTACAGTATGATAGACTTGTTAATAAACATCAGGATTACTATCAGTATGCTGACGGCATCAGTATTGACATCAGGATTGTATCGTCAGTATCAGGATTGTGAAATTTGTGTGTATTACTGTTTCAAATTCTGAAGTTCATGTTATTTGGTTGTTCAATTCCGAGTTTTGTTAAGTCTATGTTAGCAAGTTTTATTACATACATACTGATAATTTATATCATTATTCATGACAGTCAATAAACAACGATAGACAAGTAGATATTAAGAAAACTTGTATTTTCATTAATTAAAAGCATTACATACATGAAAATGAAATACAATTATTATTTTTGTCTAACTACTACTGATAATTCTATTCTTGTCTAATGTTGTTGCTGCTTCAATCCTCAACGATCGACTTCAGGACAAGGAGCATCTCAAGAATGAATTCCTTGTCTGGGCGACTTGAATGAGAGCAGCTGACTCATTTTCATGCTTATTGAAGAAGATGAATAGCATCTCCATCAAGATCAACCTCAGACTCTTCACCAAATTCTTCATCCTCAAGGAGTGAAGAGATTAGAGGAGGATTGTATCCAACTGGTAGATGTTTTAGAGGAGATTTGTGGAAATCATCTGGGTTAAGATTAACCATATTTGACTTGATGAGAAAAGTTATCTCTTCTAAGAGATAGTTCACTTGCTCCTGATCATCAAGAGTAAAGAACTTCTCAGTAGTAATGAACCAAAAGCTAGGGTTCATATGAAGATTTGGGTTGAAATCCATGATGGAAAGAGAAAAGAATGAAAAGGTTTTGGAGAATGGCATAAGACATCGGTTTCTTTTATAGAAAGACGTGGGAAGCTGAACAGTCATTTGGGAGATATCAATGCATTCAGTCATAATTATGTGTGACTGTTTTTCTTTTATTTTCAAGAAATATTGAATGAATTTAACCAATTGATCTTGTTATTTCTTTTTCAGGTAAAAGAAAATGCCATGTGGAAACTCTATTTAGTCTCTGGAATCAGGATGATATTGATCAGGAATACGAGTGTGTTCATATCAGGATTAGTAATTCTTTTTATTCAAAAATCACATTGAATCGTGTGATTATCCTGATGAAAAGATCACATCAGGAAGAGGAAACTGATCAGTATTGATTTTTATCTTGTTTTTACCTTGACTTATTTACTTGAAATCATTTTTGGATTTTATTTTCCAAAAGTCATGGGTAACTGCATTTTTCAGGGACTGACACCTGTCAACCTACGTGTCAACGTGGGATAATGGGTCTGAAGGATTTTTGAAATATAATTATTTTGACACTCTAACCGTGTAATTGCTTTCTCTAATTTCATTCTCTAAAGCAAAAACACTCTCGAGTTCTCAAAATCACTAATCAATTTCAAAGATTTCTTAAGTTCTTTTCAGATCAAAATGGCAACTCAAAGAAGACTACCCAAATCATTAGCTTTCAAGTTTGGTGACTTTGATTTTATGATGAACAATCATGTTGCAGCTATCACCAACAAGGAAGGGGTGTCATCTGATTTTCACCCGGTAATGGACTTTATGGCGAAAGGACCATTAAGCTATGCCTTGACAACATCTCCACAAATTAATCAAGTAGTTGTTTCACAAGCTTGGGAGAATGCTGAGGTAATTGATTCTACTCAGAGTCAAACAGGTAAGATTGTTCTACACTTAGGACAAGACTCATTTGATCTTAATGAATCTGTTATTAATTCAGTACTTCGCTTACCTGTTAGTACAAATTTTGAGAATGTACCATCTGATGATGATGTGAGAACTGTGTTATCTAAATTAGGTTATGATGGACCTCTAGATAACATGAGCCAGTTAAATAGATCTTTTCTTAGGAAAAATGGTCTTTCTTCTTTGATCAAATTGCTAAATGTTTTACTGGTAAATGCAGTTCTTTTCAACAAATTACAGCTGTTACATCACATATTGCATATGCTTTGCGGTATAACAGAGTAATTAATTTTGGTCACATTATCTTAAATCAGATGTTTATTAAACTTGGGTCAAGAGATCTTGACAGGAATATGGTTTATTATCACAGATTCATGCAACTGTTTATTAACCATTTCATTCCTGATGTTGAAGCTAGATTTGGTAGAGAGTATTGTCTTTCTTCTTATGTACAGAAAAAGAGAATTTTCTCTGACATTACAAAGAAGGACAGTGAAAAGAATCTAGATGAAATACCTGCGTTACACTATCCAACTCATGTTCAGGTACTTCTAAGAACTCATCTTCCTACTATCTATAATTCTTCTTTCTTTGGTGGTGAAATGACTCAGGAATCTCAATTGGAGGAGAACCCCCCCTGTGTCTACCCAAGTAGCCAAAAAGATTACAGTCTCTTAAACAATTCTAGAACCAAATTTTGATCCACAGCCTATTGTTTCAAAGAAGCCAACCTCTGGTGTTTCTCAAAAGACATCAGTTGTAAGGAAGAGAAGATTTGTCATTTCAAGTAGTAGTTCTAGTGAAGATGATGATAATATATCTCTTGCTGAGAGAGTAGAATTGAAGGCTGCAATTCAACTTTCTAAGCTAGGACAAAGAGATGGAACACCTAGTCACAGCCAGGCTGTAGTCCCTCAAAAGGTTGTAGTTCTTAAAAAAGGAAAACAGATACTAGATACTGTCTCTCAAAAGACTGTGTCTATTGAAAGAGGATCTCATCCCAAGATCACTTCTGTGTCTACACCTATTGAGTCTTCTCAAGACAAATCTGTTGCTCACTATACTAGGAGAACAAGGAGAAAGATTCATTTGTCACCTACACACACAGTGTCAAGTCCAACTAACATTATGCAGGTCTCTACAAATAATGCTATATCCATGTCAGTATCTGGCAAGAGAGATCTGGATCTTGATTCTTCATGGGAAACTACATTGACATACAGACTGGCTATGGAACTTATTTCTCTGAAAGTGAAGCTTTCCAGGCCTGTTCTAGATTTTTTGATTGAAAGAGTTCCCAAACTTTCATTTCCTGAAGAATATGGATTGTTACATCAAAGGCTTGACTTAATGAAGACATACTTGTATGTGTCAGTCAGAAAGGAGTTACATAAGAAATTTGGACTTCCTAAGCATGTTGCACTTCAATCACTTCATGCATATTTATTTGACAAGGATGTCATTGTTGAAGATGCTTCAGGTCAAGGTGAACAAGAGGAGGTAGTTAATAGAGGGAAGCAGTCAACAGAAGATACTATTGCACCAGTGGTGAATAGTGGAATAGATCATATCACAGTCACTGCAACACAAAAACCATCTAGTCAGAGGTTGGATGACTCAGGAACTGTGATTGATGATGTTGGAAGGTCTTCTGTGATGACTGAAATTGCAAGTGAGAAACCCTATGATATGGGAGGAATGACTTTGATTGATTTTTCTGAAGATCAAACCAATATTGTTCTTTCAGAGTCTATCCACCTTGAGGGTGTGTCTCAGCAACCAACACTTAAAGACGGTGGCATATTAGCTATGGTGTCTAATGAAGTATTACTGAAGACATCATAGTCTAGTGTAAAACCTGAAAGTGGTATACTGGAGCCTGTAGTTTCTGAAAAGAAAGTAGATGTTTGTAAGGGTTAAGAGACTATAGCAGCTCACTCCTTGGAGAAAACCTCAAGCCCCATGCCATATGAGGAACCCTCTCTCCATGTGAGTTCAGGTATAAAAACTTCTTCTAACCCCTATTTTTCTGTAGGTCATGAGAGCACTTATCCAAATTTAAGTGATATACTTGAAAAGATGGACATAGATCCACACACAGAGAGGCTGGCTCCTGACCAAGCAAAAGGAGAGTTAGAAAGAGTTTTGACTTTAGATAGTCAAAGTGAGAATGAGGGTATGGATGATCAACTCCATAGTGAGGGAGAGAAAATTAGGAAACCACCATCGTTTGATTTCTGGGATCAGGTTTTTCCTGAATCTTGGTCTGAAAATCTTGGTATGGATGCTGGTACTTATTCTTTTATCAAGATGTATGAGAAGCATGACTTAGCACATCACAATGCAAAGCCAGAAGTTAAAGCTCAGAAACAGAAAGAAAGGCTTGCAGAGATCATTAACAGAAGAGGTGAAAGGCTAAGACAAATCTCTACTCAACCAGTACCAGAAGAAATTCCTAATGATCCTAGTATTCCTTTGTTTGTACTTCAAATTTCAGCTAGAATTGAAACATCAACAATATCTGATCAATCTAAGGAGGAATCAGGATTTGTAGATGTTAGTACACAGAATACTGGTAAAGCACAGGATGATCATACTTCAGCTCCAGATCAGAAAGATGAAGATGTTTGTACTTCTACTCAAGTATTATTACTTGAATATCATTCTCAACAGGCAACTTCTTCTACAAGACTTGAAGATAATGTTCTTTCTGCATCTGAATCCGAAGATACAACAAGCACTTCCAACATTGAAGTCAATTCTGAAATTCTTAAGGACATTCAGAAATCTCAAAGTGATATTCAATCGAGACTTCAAATTCTTGAAAATAACCAAGTCACTATTATGGAAAATCAAGAAGTTCTGATGAATCTCATTTGTTCTGTTACTGAATCTCTTGGAATTAATGTTGCTGATGTCAAAAAGGGGGAGATAAAGACAATTCAGAGACAACAACAACAACAACAGACTGTGGGAGATAAATAGACTGGGAGCAGAACTAAGGGTGACGGAGTTGGTAAATTTCATCGTGGGAGTGGTAAAGGAAAAGAAGCATCAAATAGTTGAATTCTTTCTTCTAAGTACTAGATACATGTCTACATCTGAAGAAGGAGGTACTTAACTTCATGATCTTGAATTCATAAATTCTATTCTGGTTGTATTGTTATATGTTTTGACATCTACAACTTAGATTTATGCTTCAGATTCTAAAGCATAAATAAGGGGAGATTGTTAGGAATAATTCATAAGTTGTGATGTTAAGAATAGAATTTTGCTAATACTTCTTGTATATCCTGATCTTATAAAGGATTTAGCACTTTGTTTAGGATATATGTGTTAAACAGTAATCTGTAGAATTTAGTCAGGAACAGTGCGTCAGAGACTACATGTCAGGAACAGTGTATCGGGGACTACATGTCAGGAACAGAGGAGCAGATCCTGATACATTAAGTCAGATCCTGATCAAATACTGATGGGATAATCAGATCCTGATGCAATGGGAAATCCTGATATCAGTCGTGTTACTGATGATGTCATTATGGATGCTACAGAAACTGGCAAGTGCTATAAAACAGGATCTTTGTTTTGGAAAACAAGCAAGAAGATATCATGAAGGAAACGAATTCTCTATTGATGGAAACTATCAACTGGACGGCAGAACATTGTCACATAAAGATTATAATTCTGTTATTAATTGATAGGTAGCATTATAAATACTCTCTCTGTATCATTGTAAAAAGAAGTGTGTGTAAGCGAGTGAGTTCGTAAGATTTGTATTCGAGAGTTCGAAACAAACAGAGAGATAGAGAGATTTATATTGTCAGCAGCTGCTAAAGGTATTGTACAGCTTTGGTAGAGTTTGTATTTGATTATTTTAATACAAACAAAGTTTGATTCATTCGTTTATTCTTGTTCATATAATCAAGCAAAAATCAGACACGATTATATAACTTGTATTCAACCCCCCCTTCTACAAGTTATTCGAGTTAACAAGTTGGTTGGTTTGGTTGTGGTATGATAATGGTAAAGTGAAAAACTTGGAAAAGCATGTAAACATAGCCGTTATAATGACCGATTTTACAATACCATGTTTTGTGTGTAACTTTCGGACCCAAACCCCAACTGACCTTAGTCACCACTTCCATGATAAGATATTTCATGTTTTAAGGTTCGGTTTGAGGCGAGAATCGCAATATTTCGATTTACGATTTAGGAGAAACGTCCGTTTTAGTGAACGACGTTCGTTAAAACCAAACTGCACATTGTATGCAAACTTGAGGCTGTTTTTAAACCCCTTAAATGACTTGCGTGGATATGAAACTTTTGTGTAACATGATAGGAACGTCTAAGAAGGCACTTGAAAAGATTTCATGTTAAATTGATTATTTTTTGATTTTATAAATTGTCGGAGCCGAGCGTGCGCAAGAGAAATTCTTAAGGAGTTAACTTGTAAATGTGTTTTAGCATAAGTAAAGTATGTACTTAGCTTTTCAAAGCGTTAAGTGATTAATCTTGGATACTTTGGCTATTTATAGATCACCGGACCGACCCGAGCCCCTACAGAACTTCCAGGCAAGTTGTCAAACCTTTATCAAACTGTTGTTGTGAATAAATATGATTTCTGCTATATACGCACATAGCATGCGTAACTGTTTTTGAGTATATATATTGTGATACTTGAATAATGATTTGATTATTGGCTTATAAGCTAGATATGAGATATTAGTTATAAGCTGGGTTTTTGCAAAGGCCCATAGTGTAGGGCGTATGATTCACACTATTTAATATTTCCGTATATCTTGAGATTATTTCCTGAGAAAAATATTGGATAAATATTATTCCATTATTATATATTAAATGAATATTATTTTGAATATTCATTTAAGGTTTTATTTATTTAATGAATATTACTTTGAATATTCATTTAAAGTTTTATTTATTTAATGAATATTATTTTGAATATTCATTTAAGGTTTTATTTATTAGATGAATATTATTTTTGAATATTCATTTAGGGTTTTAATTATTTAATGAATATTATTTTGGAATATTCATTTAAGGATTTATTTATTAAGTGAATATTATTTTATATATTCATTTGAGGGTTAATTATGAGCAATTACTTTGACTAAAAATATTCTTTAAACAATTATGATGTAATAAATGTTATTTGAATATTTATTAAATACTTTTAAACTAGTTTTAAAAATGGTTTATCTTATTTGAAATTTGTATTTGACCTCCAATAATTATGAAGAATATTTCTTATCCTTATTATGATTATTTTATCAAGGGGAGTTTCCCAAACACTGTTTTCCATTTAAATATATCTTTTAAAAGATTTAAATGCTCGCTCAAACTTCCAAAATATATGGAACCTTACTTGAGAGACTGTTATTTATTATGGTTGACTGCCCGGTCATAAACTTTTGAAAGTATTATTTTCATTCGCAACTTTAGTTGCTACAATTCAAAATGAGTCTTTGTTACTTCCTCAATACTCGAGGAGTAAGATTGATGGAACAAGTTAATATCCATTAACAAGCAATAGCTTGGGAAATATTGATGAATTTTCCTTTCCAAATCTGATACAACTACTTTGTGGGGTTGTATTAACAAGCATTATACTTGGGGAAAGGAGGATGAACTTTACGTTTCAGAGTCATGGATTTTATTCGAACTAGGAGTCGTGTAAGAGGCCGAGTGGCGCCGGTCCATCATTGGCCCAACCGTTGGCCAGGGAGTTCTAAGGGGCAATGGACAAGTAAATCCGTCTGTTCTTCCTTCTACATGTAGAGAAATAAATCTTGAGATGCATAATGTACGACTGATCATCGTAAGGTTGTGGCTTCTGCGCGTCAATACTCCAGTATTAGTTCATCATCCAAATTTGGATATTTTCTGCAACATTATCGAGAGCACCCCGATCGGAAAGCTACGGCTGGGTGACCGATAAGTGTTGGCAGGGTTTGAAAAATGTTCAAAACTCAGATTGCAATAATTACCTTGCAATTTCCTCTTTTTAAGATATATGTTGATATCTTGCTTATAATATCTCTGCATAGCAGATATTATTACGGAAAAGTTATTTTGAACCACCTTATAACTTCCTATTTTACATTATATTAGAAACTTTGTTTATATTTTACTTAACAAAGGTTTCTGGAATATGATATTACTATATTGAAGTCTATGGAACTTCATTTTATATTATGATGAGATTTTGCTCATAGCATGCATGAAAAAGGTTTTCTGAAATGTTAAGGAACATGTTGATCTATATTGTGGATAGATACAAACTATTTTGGCGAGATGTTTTGCTCACCCTTGTTTTGTTTTAAATATATCACAACAACAGATAGGCAAGCTGAACTCGACTAAGCGATCAGTTCGTGAGCAGATGAGGAACGTTTCGTAACTTGATGAGGATGATGTAGCTACCATTGCTGAGGAGGAAGCTATTGGTAGGCTAGTTTTAACTTTTAAGTATCAAATGTATTTACTAGTATGACTTATGTAAATGGATGGCAAAGAGTATGTAAAGTTTAATTGTAATTCTTTTGGGTTGTAAGAACTCAAATTTGTGTTTAATAATATTTGATAGTTACTCTGAGTTCGTCTCTGGGAATATAACGGGTGTGTTTTATGTTGTTGTTTTGGGTCACAAGGTTGTAATTTAACTTATGTTGGTTCAAGTTCAAGTATTATGGATGGAAATTGAGACCGTAATGACCGGATCCCTGACCCCGGATCTGGGGCTGTTGCAAAATTCCCTAAATCAAAAATAAGAAAAACCAAATTCAAAAATTATGGTTTTGAATTACAAAATACCCAAGTTAAAATTAAATCAAACTAATTGAAGTTTAATGCAGAGCTTATCCACTCAGCAATTCGAGCTTTGTAGCTATGAACAAATGCTTTACAATTATGTAGGTTCAAGTTGTGTGGAACAAATCTTCGATCGAGAGAGAGATATATTAGAGTTTTGAGATAGAAAAGAGAGAGAGAGAGAAAGAGAGAGAGAGAGAGAGAGAGAGAGAGAGAGAGAGAGAGAGAGAGAGAGAGAGAGGGGAGCAGTTAGTGTTTTGAGAGAGAGCTGAGAGTGGAGAGAGAGGTGAGATTTGAGAGAGAGAGGTGAGGTGAGGTGAGAGTCGAGAGAGAGATGAGATTTGTTAGTTTTTAGTTTTTAGTTTTTAGTTTTATTTAATTTTTTTGAAGAAAAAATGAGGGGAGGGAAATACAAAAAAATTGGCTAAGGGGGGAGGGGGAAACAGAATTGGTTAAAAGCGGTAAATAAAAACATTAAGGGGGAAATATTTGAGTGGAGCGCGTGTTCATTTTTTTTAGTAGAGGTTTAGACATCGGTTGGTAAATGAAGTGATGTCTGAAATTATAAAAGACATCATTTTTAAAATGATCGATGTTAATTTGAGTTTTTACATCGCCTGGAAATTCAACTGATGTTAAAGCGGTGATGTCTATTGCAGTTTTTTTAGTAGTGAACTAAAGCTGTAGATGTGTTTGCAACTCGACCTTTACCATAAATCTCTTTCTGTTGAGCTTGCTCCAATTCATAGGTTTTCAGAACACCGAAGAGTCTTTCAAGGGAGATTTCATTCATATCTCTGGATTCCTTAATGGTAGTAATCCTATGTTCTAGATGAGTAGGCATTGATAGAAGGAATTTCCTGTTAATCTCCTTAAGTGTATAAAAATTTCCATGCAGCTACAAGTTGTTGATCAGTTTATTATACCTTTCAAACACTTCTTGAATATTTTCATTAGGGCCTGATCTGAAGTGTTCATACTCAAAGGTTAGGATTTCTAATCTGTTCTCTCTAACTTCATTCGTTCCTTCATTGACGGTTTCAATAGTTTCCCATATGTGTTTAGCATTTTTACAATTAACAACATGACTTTACATTATTGAGTCCAGGGAATCTATTAAAATTAGTCTTAAATTTATGTCAAGTCCAGGATCCGGTTTTTCATTAGGAGTAAAGGAAGCAGGGTCCTTTTGATAAGCCCTTGCAGGAGTAACAACAATTCCTTTAACAACTACTTGTTCTTCATATACCATAGGTATTTTTGGTCCATTTTTCAAAACACCCATATATTTGGGATTTGCAACTTCAAGAAATAACATCATTATATTCTTCCACATATCATAATTGTCCTTGTCATAGATGGGTATCTTAACGGTGCCAACTTTTGAAGACATGATGAATTTTTAAGTGAGTTAAAAATTCGGGCTCGATTTTTAATTGAGTAAAAATATGATCTTGATTTGTACTTCAATCAAACGGCTCTGATACCAATTGTTAGGTCCTGTAAGATTGTAGAAGGGGGTTGAATACAATCTATACCTTTTTCTCAAAATTTGTCCGATTGATTTAAACTTAGTTTGGACAAAATTAAAGCGGAATAAAATGAAACAAACTTTAAGTTAAATATAAAAATATATTAAACATGACGATTGTTACAAATACAATATAGAGTGTTATCAAGTTAATAAAAATTAATTAGAAAATTCGACTTGAACTTTTCTAATTTAGTTAATAAAAATTGAGATAAGAACTAGGAAAATTAATTCGCTAGTAGTAATAGATTCACAAATAATTAAGTTCTAATGGATACAATCTTTGAAACAAAGAACTTAAGAATTTATGGCAATATAAGTCTCCTTGAATGAGCTTTAAAGATGAGAGAGTTTTATGTTGGTGTATCTCATTTTTTTTTTGTAAGTCTGCTGCCTCTTCCTTCTATCTCATTTTTCTTTTTATAGGCAAATGAACATGGTTGCTTTCAGATGTAGATCTTTTATGGTCGGTATGACCTAAAGTTCTCCATGACTTATCAAGCAAAAAGGCTTCGGTATGACTTAGTAGGTCATAATGGTGTCAAGCTTCTGTTTGATATGACTTACCAGCATGACATAAGTCAGAATGACTTAGCAGCATGACTTAGATCAGTATGACTTAGCAGCATGACTTAAGTCAGAATGACTTAGATCAGTATGACTTGGAAAAATGACTTAGACCAGTATGACTTCAGCAACATGACTTAGATCAGTATGACTTCAGCAGCATGACTGAAGTCAGAATGACTTAATCTGGACAGCCTTGTTGCATTCTCTTTTAAGTCATACTAGAATTTTAGTTAACCAATGATTAATTAACTAATTCAGATTTAATTAATACAATAATCAATTTAATAAATAAATTATTTCTTTCAGAATTAATTTATTAATTAAATCAACTAAAATGATTTATATTAATTAAAGGAGAATTAATTTAAATCACTAGATAATTAAACCAACTCTTTGAACCACTGAAAATGATAAAGAATTACCACTGACTTTTTGCTGACGCTCCATGCACGGTCTGGTTCATGAACGACTAACTCAAATCAATATTCTTTAATTCTTGACTCTAAGCTCTGGTTCTTTTCTTCTCTAAACCTTTGTTTAACACTTCTGTACACTGTATTTCTTACACTATCACTGTAGAAACCTTTATCACTGAAAATGAGTCCACTTTCTTGCTGAGTACTACACTGAGGCCTGATCAGATGCCTGAATTCTTTCAATGTAGATAATCTTCAAGTCTGAAGATTGACTTTAATCTTTTTCTTCTGACAGATTGTACTATCTGAGATTCCTGTGAAAGTTCATATGATTATTTACTGTTACATTCTAATTTAAGTTGAGTTGAATCCTCAAACTATAAATAGGCTTTGTCATTTGCCTTTCAACACGGGGTCGCATCAATTTGGGAGCGCATCGCATACAAGTAAAAGCATATAAATATGGAATTACAAGTAAAGAATAAAGAATTACGAAGAAAAAGAGAAAGAAACTTACTTTTCGATGAAGAAAGATTGAAGAACTTGAAAAAAGTTGAGGTCGTTCTTGAAAAAAGTTCGAGTAGATTGTTGTGTTTGATCCTTGAGCAAATCCGGCAACAGTTCGGTATGATGTTAATAAGGATAGTGACAAATGATTGGAAGTTTGGGTTTATATAGTACTAAGGAGAGATAAAGATACATAACACGTGTCATCATCCTAGCGGTTTGGAACAGATCTCGAGACACGATAGCTGTCCAAAACCATTTAAATTCATAAGGGTCGTGATGCGATCTCGAGGCACTTGAGGGATAATCATGCATTTATCCATAGCAATCTTTAGCGAGCCTATGCCTCCCATCGGAGTTTTGATAAAGAAGTTTTTTATTCCACATCACATTTTCAATGGTAATATGGACTCGGGGGTAGTTGTTATGCTCAAATCTTGGCATAAGCCCTAAGCAGGCCTAATGGGCTAAAATAGTGGTCCACAACTTATGATGGGCCAGAGGATGAAGATTGGGTCACCAAAGCCCACTATTAGGAGCTAGTCCAGTACACTCTAATATTGCTACCAGAAGACAGTGACCACGAGCCGTGGGTCGCTCTCGTGTGTAACTCCTAGTATGGGATCGCAGTTCTATTTCTCTACAAGGTCCAGTGTGGCCTAGGATATTATTATTATGAAGGCTAATGACTAAGCATAGTGAGGTCGCATGAGTATAACTATCTCCATAACTTGGGACTACCTCGCATGATTAAGCCCAGTGAGGTCGCATGCGAGACCCATGTAAGCTCTCCATTAGCCTCGCCAGTGAGGCTCGTGATTCTAACATCATGTTAGCCATAGGTAACCTTTATTGAGCCATGGGTCATGAGCAGGATTAATGGATAAATTGTATCAGCCTATAGACGTCTAGTGGATTTGGGCCAAGACAGACCCATAGAAACCCTAGCCCGTCTGGGTAACTTCTTCTCCAAGAACTACGTGTGGCTTGATTCCCTATAAATAGGGTACGTAGGCCTCTTGTTAGGATTGAGAAACAGTTCACCCTGAAATATCAACGAACAAGATCAGCCACATACAAACATAAATCTCCTTCGTGTTCTTCGTGTTCTTAGCAGAATATCTGTATTTTGCTCCGTGATTCCAGCAACCTCCATAAATATTGTTATGCCAATTTTTCCCTGTAACACCTAGTATATTTTATATCACAAAAATATGATACAAACTAATAGAATATGCATAACTAAATGATTAAGAATAAGTTGACATTGGGGCATTAGAGCAAAGTTGTATTTGTCGAATATATATTACATAAATATAAAAAAATAAACATATGAATATAAATGTAATATAAATAGTTACTTATATAATAATTCGGTCTATACGGTCCGGACCTATTTCTTTTTCTTAAGAATTGAACCGAACCGATATTTAATTTGATCCGAACCGAAAATTGAATAAACTGAAATTTTAGAAAAAATAGAACCGAATCGAAATTACACGGTTTGGTTCGGTTTTCCAATTTGGTTCAGTTTTGGTCACCCATGAAACTCCTTGATGGGACAAAAGTAAATTACAATGGCAAAATTTAAATATGTAACCAAGTAGTAGTATATAACTCATCGGAACTCGATACTTTCGTAAACAAATTAACCCAAATTTATTATTTATTACATTATTAATAGTCCAACAAGGGGTTTGGTTTTAGCCCAAATTTATTACTATTACATTATTAATAGCCTAACAAGGTTCTTTATGAAAGAAAATTGGTGAGACAATTTATTCAACATGAAATTATCATTTTGTCGTTGAAAAATGGTGAGACAATATATTCAAACTCAATATACTAATTTACTTTTATGTTTTTTATTTTTTTAGAAAAAATTGTTGTTATGGAGGATCGAACTTGGTCTATCAAAAAATTTGCACATCATCATACCACTAGGCAACTAATTCATATGTGTTGTGAATCATTTACTTAATATGTGAATGCGTGGGTATGACTTGAACGAAAAAAATATTGTAACTCTTTTTTTTTATAGGGAAATTTCAAATGGTACCATTATACAAATGACTTTTCCATTTGGTACCATTTTTCATGTGGTACCATTCACTAATTAACTTACTATGGTACCATTTGAAAATGCAGATACTAACGTTTTGATTGACGGAGTGATATTTCATGAAAAAATCAATTGTACAATGGTACCATTTGGAAGTCAAAAACTTCGAGTGATACCAAATGGAAAAGCCAATTGTACAATGGTACCAAACGGAATATCCCTTTTTTATAAAAACGAGAACATACATAGTTCGATTATTTAAAATAACGTACAAAATAAATCAAATCAAATATACAATAATGTCAACAAAAGACTAGATTGAAAAAAAAAAGATATTTTTTTGAATAATTAGGCTTATATGCCTTATAAGTGAGTATCTGTTCTAAGATAATTCTCGGGGTGAGCGAGAGTCGAACCCAGGACTGGGCCGACAGAGGATAAACCCTTTACCACTTAGGTTATCTAATCGGGCTCAAAAACGATATTAGATAATATACTATACAAGATCAATCAACCAAAATGTGGGCCACCTAATTAAGCTAATTGAATTTAAAAAAAAAATAAAAAAACTAAATCCTTGATAATATTTAAAATATACGACTGTCGAAAAAAACAAAACTAAACTACTACAAAAATTTTATGTAAAAATTTGATTTAAGAATAAAAACTCAAATATAGGATCATACGTAATACCTAACAAAATTAAAAGTGTGTTATTTACTAATTTTTAATATAAAATTATCGCATGTGGTATTAGAATTTACCCGGTTAAAAGTACATTGCCGTTATCGAGTTTAATAAGTTTGTTTATGGGTTTCACAAATAATTTGCCCTAATAAAAAAGAATGTTTGTAGCATCACATCGATAGAATTATTGTGTTTGAGACCTTTAAAATGAATTTTTTTTAATAAGTAGGCTTATATACCTTACAATGAGTATCTGTTCTCAATAAATCTCGGGTTAAGCGAGAATCGAACTTAGGACCTGAGACGGTAATAGAATTATTGTGTTTGAGACAAACTAATTTAATAACTAATGTATACTAAATTTGTTAATCTTTTTAAAATGCCTTGTGGTTAGTTATCGAGTCTTGGGCTTGACCCAATTTTCAAAAAATACAAGAAATTTGACTTAGGTTGTCACAAGGTCGACCAAAACTAAGACGATAAACTTATCCATCTTATTTTCCATATTTCGCTCCTTAAGAAAACTTTTTGGATAATTTCAAAGTTAAATATTAGTTTGTGATCATTTTAATGACATTAAATTATTAAAGAGCTGATAAATAAGTCCTAATTTAATGTTCTAAGCATTATTTGAAAATAAATTTAAAGTACTTGTTATAAGTTTGAAAGATTTTTTATCAAGTAAAGAAATTCGAGAAGTAAATAGATGTTAAACGGTTTCAAACATCATCTCTATCAAAAATATTTTGATTATACTACCATATTTAATTATCAGAACATTTCTTCAACAAATTGTGAATGAAATCTTGATTTGTTCGCAATTGTTCAGTTTGATATTCCAAAACATTAAATTAAGATTGCCAATAAACTAAGATTGCATATCGATAGTGTTTCTACGATATTTTTTAAAGGTTTTTAAAATGTATTAGAGAACTCAATCTGTTGTTTTTGAAACGTAATTAAATTAAGAAATACGAAGTTTACGGAGACGGTATTTAATCATATCAATTATCGAACAGAAATGATGATAACTCAAAATGCTACATACATAAATTTCGATTACTAACAAATGACGTTAGAAAATACAAAAAATAATCCAGCGACATCACTATATAAAGGAAATTTAAGATCATAAAAAATAATTCATAAAAATGATTAAAATCATACCAATAGTGTTGGGCCGCGCAACACCCATTAACTTCACATTGGTATGATATTGTCCGCTCTGGGCCATGGCCAAGCCCTCACGGATTTGTTTTTGGGCTCCTCCCAAAAGGCCTCATACTAATGGAGTTACTTGGATGCTTATATTCAAGATAGTTCTTCTTTATCTTATCGATGTGGGACTTGGGTTGACACCCACTCTACAATCTCCCCTCAATCCAAGAACAACTAATCTTATGACCCTTATACCGCTGCTATTCATTTGTGGCTCCTCATCTTGCGGGACACACCGCCCGACCACCTCAATATCAAGAAGACTTTCGACACAAGGCGTCCAAGATCTCTAATCGTAGTTCTGGAGAGCCTCCTACACCACACAATTTGCAGCCCGCAATCCCATGATCAACTTCTGAACCATCGTCTCTGATACCACTTATTGGGTCGCGCAACACCCATTAACTCCACATTAATATGATATTGTCCACTCTGGGCCGTGGCCAAGCCCGCACGGATTTGTTTTTGGACTTCTCCCAAAAAGCCTCATACTAATGGAGTTGTTTGGCTGCTCATATTCAAAATAATTCTTCTTTATTTTATCAATGTGGGAATTGGGTTGACACCCACTCTACAAATAGATCACTCACTCATTTATGCTATGAATCATCACTCACTCATTTATGCTATGAATCATACACATAATATTTATGCGTGTGTGTGACGTGAGAGGAGTAACATTTGGAACATACATAACTTTTTTTTTAAAGATGCAACATACATAGCGTATATTGGTTATTGAAATAATATATTAAAAATAAACTAGATTAAACATATAAGGATATTAACTATTCTAATATTAAATTTATAAATGTTGAATCAGAAATCATTGGATTCTTAAATATCATAACTCTAAATTAATAAACATATTTATCAAATTTAAAATATTTGATTTAATAATAATAATTATAATAATGATGATGATAATAATGATGATGATGATAATAATGATAATGATAAGAATCATTATAATGATAATGATAATAATAATAATAATAATAATAATAATGATGATGATGATGATCATAATAATAATAATAATAATAATAATAATAATAATAATAATAATAATAATAATAATAATAATAATAATAATAATAATAATAATAATAATAGAAGTGAAAGCGAAAGTGATGAATTTAGTGATAGTGATAAATTTAGGGATGAATTTATTTGATAAATTTGGAGAATAATTTTAGTACTTATTAAGTTATTTTAAAGAATTCATAACGTTAGTGGAAAAAAAAAATTTTAAAGGAGGAACGAGTGTTCTATTTCTTTTGAGACAAGATGGATAATTATTTTTGAAGAAAATGACTGAAAAGAATAATTCGTTTAAATATTTTGTGACAAGTATTTCTTAAATAATTGCTTAAATAAGTATTATTTTTTTAGAGGGTGGTATTGTATTTTTGTTAAAAGCGGGTAATTATTTTTGGGATTAGAAAAGAATTAATTATTGTTGAGGAAAGAGATTTATTTAGATTTATGAGTCGATAAAATAGAAGAAGTCAAGAGACAGTGGATGAACATTTAATGAACACTTTTATTCGTTCTTAGAGCAATCATAGCGACTTTTATAAATCACGTACTGAGATTTTATTTTATGAACGCTTAGAAGCAAATAAGCCGAAAAACCTTATTTTTGAAAGCTTAGTGTTATGCCCAAATCTGGCATCCATATAAAACAAGTTCATTGTACCATAATGGGCCTAAATATGATAATTGGGTCACTGAAGCACACCATCAGGAACCAGCCCACCAATATTCTTAAGGCAATCTTTTTTATTTTCAAGAGACTCGCGACCCTGAGACCTGGCTCGCTTCGCATATGATCCCCAGCGAGGGGTCGCACCACCTTTACTCCTCAGTCAGGCCCAGCGAGCCCTATGATATTCTTATTACGAAGACTCATAGCTAAGCCCAGTGTGGTCGCATGTGTATTTCTACACTTGGGCACGCATCGCATGACTAAGCCCAGCGGGGTCGCATGCGAGCTCTCTATCAGTCTCGCTAGAGAGGCCTTACAATTCTAGCATCATGTTAGCTATAGGTAACCTTTATTGGGCTATGGATCATGAGCGGAATTGATGGACTATTTACATGTCAGCCCTAAAGTGAGTGGACTTGGGCAATGACTTATCTCCTAAAACACTAGCCCATCTAGGTAACTTGTTCCCTAAGAACTACGTACGGCTTGATTTCCTATAAATAGGATACGTAGGCCTCTTGTTATGGATGAGAAACAGTTAACCTTGAAAACACCATACAAGATCAGCCATACCCAAAGCACCAAAACCCTAAGCTTTGTTATTCACGTCTTTAGTAAAATATCCGTATTTTGCTCTATTAATCCAGCAAACCTCCAAAACATTGTTGTAACAAATTCTCCCTAAAACATCTAGCGCTATAAGGAGGGGCTAGTCATTGATTTGGGAGAACGATGACTAAATCAGGCAAAAAGAACAAGCATGGAAACGACCACAACGAGGAGACCCCAAAGAGAGACCCGCCCAAGAGAGACCCGCCTAAGGGCGATCCGCCAAAGAGTGATCCGCCTAAAAGCATTGTAAACCCCCTCAAACAAGGGACGGACCACAATGAGATCGTGACGTATCTCAGGGGCCTTAGAGATAAAGTAACTGAGGTTCAAGAGAGGGTCGCTATGGTGGAGAAAAGGTAGAGATCGAGGGGTTCGAAGAGGAATGCTTGGAAAGGCCCCTACATACATCAGGGGGAAGGTAGCAAAGGCCCCACAAAGCAGTTGATTGGTGAATTTGAAGGTGTCGCTACAGATCAAACCAACCCTGATAGGCAAGAAGAGATAGAATAGGATGAGGTCTCTAAGAAGAAACCGGCTTCGCAACCCGAGGCCGCATCATCTGAAGGAAGGTCAGTATCTGTCTTCAATCATATTGGGAAGAAACTAACTGAGCATGACCTCTGCCTCAAGCTTTAGAAGGCTACAGCTGACTGAAAAGGTAAGCGACCACAAGACAAGGAATAGGGCTCCCACAGACCCCCATCTCCTCATAAAGATCGTGAGCGGTCCCATCTTTGCGATAACAGACCCATATCTCAGCATAGAGATCATGAGCGATCCCATCGTCACGATGACAGACCCCCATCTTATCACCGAGATCGTGAGCGGTCCCACCATCACGGGCCTAATCCTGAGGATCGCAAGAAGGATCGCAGGAATGGCCAAGAAGAGTCTAGTGATCCTAAAAAGACTTAGTCACACCACGGTAGCACCGGGGGTGGAAGTAAAAAAGCTGAAAAGGAGGTCAAGGATGGAAATTATAACTAGAGGAATTGAAAAAGGCCTTAGACGCAATGAATGTGGAGAAAAGGATTTTCTGCAATATGGGCTCAACCTCGCCCTTCACTCATGAGATCCGGATGCACCGCTCCCCGCTGTGTTCGGAGGCCACCATTCAGATATGACTTATAATGGCGAAACAGACCCCGCAGAGTTTGTCTTTTGGTTTAATAATGAAATGGATGTATACCAGGTCTCACAGCTGGCTAGGTGTATGCTTTTCGCGGCCTCGTTAAGGGGGACTGCCCAACAGTAGTTCTCGAAGCTTGGGGTCCATGTTATCATAGAATCTTGGGATTAGTTTGTGGATATCTTCATCAAACAATTCCAGTCCTCAATGCTCTATGCACCCCCTGTCTCCACCCTAGCGAACATAAAGCAGAAAGAGGAGGAGAATTTGCAGGATTATTTCAAGAGATTTAATACAGAGGTCCTTAGGGTGCGAGGAGCAAATGACGAGGCTGTTAAAAACTTTTTTATTGCTGGGCTGAGAGAAGGTACTGAGTTCTGGAAGAAATTACAGGCCCAAACACCCAACACTCTTGCTGAGTTTTACAAGGAGGTTGAGCCTTTCAAGTGGGTGGAGAAATCAATGGAAGGTCTCAAGAAGAATAACGAGGCCGGAGGCAGTGGAAGCAAAGGCAAGGGAGTGATGAGAAAGGACTCCCGAAGCCCTAGAAGAAGATAAGATCGCAGCCCAAGCCCCAAGAGGCGGGATCGCGATACCTCCAGCCAGAAATGAGAGTCAGTTTGCCCCATTGGTAGCTTCTGTGGAGCATATCTATGCAGTCAATGCTAACAAGGGAATACTTAAGAGTCCTACACCTATGGGAAAAAAGGGAATTAGAGATACCAACAAGTATTGTACCTTCCACGAGCAAACAGGACACAATACTGCTGATTGCTGGCAACTCAAGGAACAAATTGATCAATTAATTCGAGAAAGGAAGCTAACTGAATAGGTGGTTCAAGAATTCAAGAAAAATCAAGGAAATTCAGGCAAGCCGGGATTAGGGTATAATGCTGTGCGACCTGTTGGTCAGAATGTGGAGCCTCGTAAGGAAAGGGAAGAGCGAGGTGGTAGCATCTATGTGATCATTGGAGGCCCCCACATCGCGGGAGACAAAAACATGGCTAGAGGGAGGTATGTTCGCGAGGCTAAAGAGTGACCCCTCACTAATGTGCATCATCTACAATAGAGACCCCCGAAGCTCATTAAGGGAGAGGATGCCAACATCATGTTTACCGAGGAGGATGTGAAGTGGGTGCACCATCCTCACTAGGATGCATTGGTGGTTCGAGTTTGCATTGGATCACAGAATATTTACAGAGTTCTAGTGGATAATGGAAGTGCTGTGAATGTCCTAATGTACGATGTCTATTAGAAGATGGGATATGTTGACAAGGACCTTATTCCTACAGTGGGGCATCTCTATGGGTTCACTGGAGCTTCAGTTAGTGTAAAAGGCCTCATCAGGCTCCCCATCACCTTAGGGGACGAACCCTGAATTACCACCCAAGTTGCTGATTTTATGGTCGTAGATCAACCATCGGCCTATAATGCTATAGTGGGGAGGCCAATTCTCAAGGAAATTAGGGTGGTGATTTCATGGTCTCAATGAAGTTCCCCACCTCGTAGGGTGTTGGTTATGTTAGAGGAATCTAGCATGAATCCTACGAGTGCTACAACAACAAGGCCCTTAAGTCAACAGAAAGGGGAAGTAGCTCTATGTCGGATAAGATGGAATGCGAGGAGGAAGAAAGGGCTCGTAAAGTGGCCTCGGAACCCTCAACTGCTTGCATTATAATATCTATCGAGGAGTTACCGGATGATTATTTTGATAACTTGGTGTTAACTCAAATAACTTGTAGAAGGGGGGGTTGAATACAAGTTATATAAACGTGTCTGATTTTTGCTTGATTAGATGAACAAGAACAAACGAATGAATCAACTTTGTTTGTATTAAATAAATCAAATACAAACTCTACCAAAGGTGTATAATACCTTTAGCAGCTGCTGACAATACAAATCTCTCTCTCTGTTTGTTTCAAACTCTCGAATACAAACCTTATACAGAGCTTCACACGATATGCACTCAAAAATTCACTCTTTTACAATGATATAGAGAGAGTATTTATAATGCTACCTATCAACTAATAACAGAAAGTAATGATCTATACATGACAATGTTCTGCCGTCCAGTTGATAGTTTCCATCAATAGAGAATTCGTTTCCTTCACAATATCTTCTTGCTTGTTCTCCAAACAAAGATGCTGTTTTATAGCACTTGTCAGTTTCTGTAGCATCCATAATGACATCATCAGTAACACGACTGATATCAGGATTCCACCTTGCATCAGGATTCGACATCCATCAGTATTTGACTTGGTGTATCAGGATTTGATCTCAGTTCCTGACATGTAGTCCTTGGTGCACTGCTATTCATGACTAAACTCTACAGATTATTGTCTAACACATATATCCTATAAAAAGTGCTAAATCCTTTATAAGATCAGGATTTACAAGAAGTATAAACAAAATTCTATTCTCAACATCACAACTTACGAATTATTGCTAACAATCTCCCCCTATTTATGCTTTTAGAATCTGAAGCATAAATCTAAGTTGTAGATGTCAAAACATATGACAATTCAACTAGAATAGAATTTATGAATTTAGGATCATGAGTACCTCCTTCTTCAGATGTAGACATAGTATTCAGTACTTAGAAGAAAGAATTCAACTATTTGATGCTTCCACTTCCTTATTGAGATTCACCTCTGTCACTCTTAGTTCTTCCTTTATCTCCAATCTGTTCATCTCCCCCATTCTGTTGCCTCAGAATTGTTTTTATCTCCCCATTTTTGACATCAGCAACATTAATTTTGAGAGATTCAGTGACTGAAAAAATAATATTCATCAGAACTGCTTGATTTTCCATAATAGTGACTTGGTTATCTTCAAGTGTTTGAAGTCTCGATTGAATAGTAATTTGAGATTTCTGAATATCCTTTAGAATTCCAGAATTAACTTCAAAGTTGGAAGTGCTTGTTGTATCTTCAGACTCAGATGCAGAAATAACCGTATCTTCAATCCTTATAGAAGAAGTTATCTGTGTAGCATGTTCTACTGGAGTAGAATGATATTCAAGTAATAATACTTTAGTAGAAGTACACACATCTTCACTTTTCTGCTCTGAAGCTGAATCATGATCATCCTGTCCTTCACCAGTATTCTGTGTACTAACATCTACAAATCCTGACTCCTCCTTAGATTGATCAGATACTGTTGATGTCTCAATTCTAGTAGATATTGGAAGTACATACAAAGGAATACTAGGATCATTAGGAATATCTTCTGGCACATGTGGAGTAAGATTTTGTCTTAGCTTTTCATCTCTGCTGTTGATGATTCCTACAAGCCTCTCTTTCTATTTCTGAGCTTTAACTTCTGGCTTTGCATTGGGCTTTGCTAAGTCATTCTTCTCATACATCTTAATAAGGAATAAGTACCAGCATCCATACCAGTATTTTCAGACCAAGATTCAGGAAAAACCTGATCCCAGAAATAAAACGATGGTGGTTTCATAATTTTCTCTCCCTCACTATGGAGTTGATCATCCATATCCTCATTCTCACTTTGACTATCTAAAGTCAACACTCTTTCTACCTCTCCTTTTGCCTGGTCAGGAGCCATCCTGTCTATGTGTTGATCTATGTCCATCTTTACAAGTGTATCACTCAAATTTGGATAAGTGCTCTCATGACCTACAGAAAAATAGGGGTTAGAAGAAGTTTTTATACCTGAACTCACATGGAGAGAGGGTTCCTCATTTGGCATGGAGCTTGAGGTTTTCTCCAAGGAGTGAGCTGCTATAATCTCTGAACCCTTATAAACATCTACTTTCTTTCCAGAGACTACAGGCTCCAGTATACCACTTTCAGGATCTACACTAGACTCTGATGTCTTCAGTAATACTTCATTAGACACCATAGCTAGTATGTCACCGTCTTTAAGTGTTGGCTGCTGAGACACACCCTCATGGTGGATAGACTCTGAAAGAACAATATTGGTTTGATCTTCAGGAAAATCAATCAAAGTCATTCCTCCCATATCATAGGGTTTCTCACTTGCAATTTCAGTCATCACAGAAGACCTTCCAGCATCAGCAATCACAGTTCCGGAGTCATCCAACCTCTGACTAGATGGTTCTTGTGTTGTAGTGACTGTGATCTGATCTATCCTACTATTCACCACTGGTGCAATAGTATCTTCTGTTGACTGCTTCCCTCTATCAACTACCTCCTCTTGTTCAATTTGAACTGAAGCGTCTTCAACAATGACATCCTTGTCAAATAAATATGCATGAAGTGATTGAAGTGCAAAATGCTTAGGAAGTCCAAATTTCTTGTGCAATTCCTTTCTGACTGATACATAGAAGTACATCTTCATTAAATCAAGTCTTTGATGTAACAGTCCATATTCTCCAGGAAATGAAAGTTTGGGAACTCTTTCAATCAGAAAATCTAGAACAGTCCTGGAAAGCTTCACTTTCAGATAAATAAGTTCCATAGCCAGTCTGTATGTCAATGTAGTTTCCCATGAAGAATCAAGATCCAGATCTCTCTTGCCAGATACTGACATGGATATAGCATTATTTGTAGAGACCTGCATAATGTTAGTTGGACTTGACACTGTGTGTGTAGGTGACAAATGAATCTTTCTCCTTGTTCTCCTAGTATATTGAGCAACAGATTTGTCTTGAGAAGACTCAAGAGGTGTAGACACAAAAGTGATCTTGGGATGAGATCCTCTTTCAATAGACACAGTCTTTTGAGAGACAGTATCCAGTATCTGTTTTCCTTTTTTAAGAACTACAACCTTTTGAGAGACTATAGCCTGGTTGTGACTAGGTGTTCCATCTCTTTGTCCTAGCTTAGAAAGTTGAATTGCAGCCTTCAATTCTACTCTCTCAGCAAGAGATATATTATCATCATCTTCACTAGAACTACTACTATAAACAACAAATTTCCTCTTCTTTACAACTGATGTCTTTTGAGAAACACCAGAGGTTGGTTTCTTTGAAACAATAGGTTGTAAATCAAAATTTGGTTCTAGAATTATTTCAGAGACTGTAATGTCTTTGGCTACTTGGATAGACACAGGGGGGTTCTCCTCCAATTGAGATTCCTGAGTCATTTCACCACCAAATAAAGAAGAATTATAGATAGTAGGAAGATGAGTTCTTAGAAGTACCTGAACATGATTTGGATAGTGTAATGCAGGTATTTCATCCAGATTCTTTTCACTGTCCTTCTTTGTAATGTCAGAGAAAATTCTCTTTTGTTGTACATAAGAAGAAACACAATATTCTCTTCCAAATCTAGCTTCAACATCAGGAATGAAATGGTTAATAAACAATTGCATGAATCTTTGATAATAAACCATATTCCTGTCATGATCTCTTGACCCAAGTTTGATACACATCTGACTTAGGATAATGTTTCCATAATTTATTACTCTGTTATAAAGCAAGCCATATGCAATGTAAGATGTAACAGCTGTAATTTTTTGAAAAGAACTACATTTACCAGTAAAACATTTAGCAAGTTGGTCAAAGAAGAAAGACCATTCTTTCCTTAGAAAGGATCTATTTAACTGGTTCATGTTATCTAGAGGTCCATTATAACCTAATGCAGATAACATAGTTCTAACATTATCATCAGATGGTACATTCTCAAAATTTGAACTAACAGGTAAGTGAAGTACTGAATTAACAACAGATTCAGTAATATCAAATGAGTCTTATCCTAATTGTAGAACAATCTTACCCGATTGACTCTGAGTAGAATCAATTACCTCAGCATTCTCTTAAACTTGTGAAACAGCTATTTGATTAATTTGTGGAGATGCTGTCAAAGCATAGCTTAGTGGTCTTTTCGCCATAAAGTCCATAATTGGGTGAAAATCAGTTGACACCCCTTCCTTGTTGGTGATAGCTGCAACATAATTGTTCATCATAAAACCAAAGTCACCAAACTTGAAAGCTACTGATTTGGGTAGTCTTCTTTGAGTTGCCATTTTGATCTGAAAAGAACTTAAGAAACCTTTGAAATTGATTAGTGATTTTGAGAACTCAAGAGTGTTTTTTGCTTTAGAAAATGAAATTAGAGAAAGCAATTACACGATTTAGAGTTTCAAAATAATTACATTTCAAAAATCCTTCAGACCCATTATTCCACGCTAACACGTAGGTTGACAGGTGTCAATCCCTGAAAAATGCAGTTACCTACGATTTTATTTTGGAAAATCCAAAATTGATTTTAATGAAATAAATCAGGGTATTATCAAAATAAAAGTCAATACTGATCAGCTTCCTTTTCCTGATGTGATCTTCTCACCAAGATAATCACAAAATTTCAGTGTGACTTCTAAATAAAAATAATCACCAATCCTGATGCAATCACAATTGTATTCCTGATCAATATCATCCTGATTCCAGAGACTAAATGGAGTTTCCACGTGGCATTTTCTTTTACCTGTAAAAGAAATAAAATCTGAACAAAATCAATTGTTAGATACGTTCAACATTTCTTGAAAATACAAGAAATACAGTCACACTTATTTATGACTGACTGCATTGATAATATTCAAATGACTGTTCAGCTTCTCTCGTCTTTCTATAAAAGAAACCGACGTCTTATGCCATTCTCCAAAACCTTTTCATTCTTTTTTCTTTTCATCATGGATTTCAACCCAAATCTTCATATTAACCCTAGCTTTTGGTTCATTACCACTGAGAAGTTCTTTACTCTTGATGATCAGGAGCAAGTGAACTATCTCTTAGAAGAGATGACTTTTCTCATCGAGTTAGATATGGTTGGTCTTAACCCAGATGATTTCCAAGAATCTCCTCTAAAACATCTACCAGTCAGACAAAATTCTCCTCTAATATCTTCACACCTTGAGGATGAAGAATTTGGCGAAGTGTCTGAGGTTGATCTTGATGGAGATGCTATTCATTTTCTTCAATAAGCATGAAGATGAGTCAGCTGCTCTCATTCAAGTCGCCCAGACAAGGATTCCAATCTTGAGATGCTCCTTTTCCTGAAGTCGATCGTTGAAGATTAAAGCAGTAACAACTGACATCAATGTGCTTAGTCCTTGAATGTTGAACTGGATTCTCATGCTCTTGGTGCGTGCTTTAGTCCATAGAGTGCCTTGTCAAGTTTGTAGACATGATTTGGAAACTTTCGATCAACAAAACCAGGTGGTTGCTCCGCATACACTTCCTCATCAAGCTTGCCATTTAGAAAAGCACTCTTTACATCCATCTAGTATACCTTGAATTTTGAATGAGCTGCAAATGCAAGAAACATTCCGATTGCTTCCAATCTTGCTACAGGTGCAAAGGTTTCATCATAATCAATTCATTCTTCCTGAGAATAACCCTTGCCCACCAGTCTTGATTTATTTCTTACAATCATACCACATTCATCTAGCTTGTTTCTGAAAACCCATTTTGCACCAACAATAGATCTATCTTTAAGTCTTGGTACCAGTTTCCAGACTTTGTTCCTCTCAAACTCATTCAATTCTTCCTGCATTGCTATTACCCAATCAGGATCCTGTAAGACTTCTTCTACCTTCTTAGGTTCATTCTTTGAGAGAAAACAACTATACAAGAATTCATTTTGAATTGATCTTCTAGTTCGAACACCACTATTTGGATCACCAATAATCAAATCTTTAGTATGATCCCTTATCCATTTTCTAACAGGTGGTAGATTGCTCTTGCTAGACTCTTCCCCTAAGTTAGTGGTATCTCTTGTAGAAGAACTTTCTCTACCTTCAAAAGCTCCACCTTGATCAGTAGAATCAGTAGAATCCGTACTGCTGCTAGTTTCTGATCTTTCTTCATTAGACTCTGAAGGATCAGTTCCTGATGAAGTAGACTCTGAATGACTAGTCTACTTCTGATGATCACTGTGTTCTCCTTGATTGTTTTGCTCCCCCTCAACAATAGCATTCCTTTGAGAAGAAATAGAGATTTCTTCTGGAGAACCTTCATCATCACTGGAGAGAATCTCAGAATACTTAAGATTTTCAAATTCCAGATTGTCATGGCTTTCATCAGTTTGCAAAATTCCAAACTTCTTATCATTAAATGCAACATGAATGGATTCCATAACAATGTGAGTTCTGAGATTGTATACTTTGAAGGCCTTTGATGCTGAATATCCTAGAAAGATTGCTTCATCTGATTTTGCTTCAAATTTTCCAAGTTGTTCTAGATGAACTTTCAGGACATAGCATTTGCATCCAAAGATGTGAAAGTATTTCACACTTTGCTTCTTTCCTTTGATCATCTCATAGGGAGTCTTTCCATGTCCATTTACCAAGGTACAATTTTGAGTGAAACATGTAGTGTTAATAGCTTCTACCTAAAAATAGGTTGGAAGCTTTGCATTTGCAAGCATGGTTCTTGCTGCCTATATGAGAGTTTTGTTCTTTCTTTCTACTACACCATTCTGCTGAGGTGTTCCAGGTGCAGAAAACTGTTGAGTAATTCCATTGTCTGCATAATACTCCTCCGTTGTAGAATTCTTAAATTCTGTACCATTGTCACTCCTAAGTACTTTGACTTTGTACTCAAAGCTATTCTGAATATTCTTGACAAGTTCAATGATTTGCTGAGGAGCTTCATCCTTTTTGTGTAGAAAGAATACCCATGTGAACCTTGTGTAATCATCCACTATAACTAGAGCATATCTTTTCTTGATGATAGACATAATGTTTACTGGACCAAAAAAATCAAGATGCAGCATGTGAAATGGTTCAGTAATTGAATTTTCTGTCTTGCTCTTGAAAGTGGTTCTTCTTTGTTTTCCAAGCTGACAAGCATCACAAAGTCCATCTTGCACATAATTTGCCTGAGGTAGGCCTCTCACCAGATGGTGCTTAACAAGTTGATTAAGCTTCTTGAAATTGAGATGTGAGAGTTTCTTGTGCCAGTTCCAGCTTTCATCATTTGATGCCTTGCTGTACAGACATTTGACAGTTCCTTTAGATGTTTCACTCAAGATGGCTTCATATATGTTACCATGTATCTGACCAGTCAGAACAATGTCTCCATTCTGCATATTCAAGATTTTGTATCCTTCTCTGTGAAAGATTGATTGGTAACCTTTATCACCCAGTTGACTTATGCTTAAAAATGTGTGTTTCAAGCCTTTAACTAGTGTTACGTTTTTTATGATGACATTCCCCAAAATAATTGAGCCATATCCCAGAGTTTCTCCTTTGTTGCCATCTCCAAAGGATATTACTGGGCCAGCTTTCCTCTCAAACTTTGTAAGCAGGGACTTCTTTTGTAACACCCCCAGATCCAGGGTCAGGGATCTGGTCGTTACGATCTCAATATCCATCCATAAAACCAACATAATTTAAATTACAACCTTGTGACCCAAAACAACAACATAAAGCACACCCGTTATAGTCCCAGAGATGAAATCAGAGTAACCCTCAATATTATAAATCATAAGTTTGAGTTCTTACAACCCAAAGAATTAAAATTTTACCATTACATACTCTTTGCCATCCATTGGTATATGCCATATAATAAATACATTTGATGTTCAAATGCTAACAGCTAGCCTACCGGAAGCTGCATCTTCGGCAATGGTAGCTATGACCTCAGCGGTTAATCCTCTGACGGCTGACACCTGTCTATGCTAAGTACGCCTTACGCGGCCATCTGATCTAGCTGTTGTTGTGATATAAATAAATAAAGCAAGGGTGAGCAATAGCCCACCAAAAATATAATTGAACAGTGATAATATATAACAGTCCAAAATATCTTAGAAACCATATGCCATGCATTAAAAGACGTAGTACCAATATATGGTATGAGATGAAGTTACAAGGTAACTCAAAATATATTTGTTCTGAAGAAATATCTACGATGTCAAAGATAAGCAAGATATTATCAAATTTTCATAATAGAGGAACTTGCGGAAGAATATTGCAATTCAAGTTCAAACACTATTCAAACCTGCCAACAATGATAATGTTGCAGGAAATTTTCCAACATTGAAAGATGAACTAATACTGGAGTTTGACGCGCCAGGAGACATAGCATTTACACGATGATCAGTCGCATGTTATGCTCCCCACCTCTTGTTCTCTACATGTAGAAGGAAGCACCGACGGATTTACTTGTCTACCGCCCTCTGGAACCCCCTCGGCCAACGGTTGGGCCATTTGCTGGACCGGCGCCACTGGGTCACTTACGCATCTCCTAGTTCATTTCACATCCATAACTTTGAAACGTAAAGTTCCTCCCCCTTTCCCCAAGTATAATACTTGTTGATAGGACTCCACAAAGTAGTCGTATCTAGTTAGAAAGGAAAATTCACCAATATTTCCCAAGCTGATGCTTGTTAATGGATAAAAACTTGTTCCATCAATTATTACCCCTCGAGCGTTGAGGAGGTAACCAAACAGATTCATATCGATGTTTGAAAGAATCAAGATGTGAGTGACAAGATAGCTTAGCAAGTATAGGACCGGGCAGTCCAATAAATAACATCTCAAAAGTGAGGTCCCCTATATAAGTATTTTGAAGTTTGAGCGAGTATTTAAATCTTCTTATAAGACAGATATAAATGAAGATAGAGTTTTGGGAACCTCCCCTTGATAAAATAGTCATAAAAGACTTCGATATATTTTACATAATATTCGAAGGTGAAAGATAATCTTTGAATAATATAAATCATTATAAAAGAATTTAAAAGAATTTAAATAAATATTCTAAGAATATTTATTAAATCAATAATAATTAAGGAATATTATTAAATCATAATGTTGCTCGTAAGTAATCCTCGAATAAATATATAGAATCATTTACTAAATACTCCCTTCTTTAAATGAATATTCAAAATAATATTCATTAATTAAATAAACTCAAATAAATGTTTAAGATAATATTCACTAAATAAATCAAACCTTAAATGAATATTTGAAAATAATCTTCATATAATAAATAATATTCTAAATAAATATCCAACTAAAATTCTTTTGGTAATCAAAACTTTAAAGGAATATTCGGAGCAATATTCCTTAAGTAAATAGAACTTCGAATGAATACTTTTAAATAATATTCATTAAGTATATAAAATCTTAAATGAATATTCAAAATAATATTCATTTAATAAATAAATCCCAAATGACTATTCAATTGATATTCATTAAACAAATAATATTCTAAATGAATATCCAAATAATATTAATTTAATAAATAATATTCTAAATAAATATCCAAATGATATTCATTTAGTAATCAAAACCTTAAGGGAATATTCGAAATAATATTCCTTGAGTAATTAGAACTTCCAATGAATACTTTTAAAATAATATTTATCAATTACATAAAACTTAAATAAATATCCGAAAGTGATATTTATTTAATGAATAAAATTTCAATGAACATCAAAGTAATTATTCATTAATAATCAAACTCTAATGAATATTCATAAATAATATTCATTTAATATTTCTCGACTGAAATAATACTCAAATAACATTTCTCGAAAGATTTCCAAGTATTTGATACTTTTATGGAAATATAAATAATGTTTAATTATAACATTCCTCAAAATGAATACTACTCCGTCGCTGGAATCCCTCCGGGTTTCCACGACTATCTATATAACACAAAATACCGACTCCCGGTCTCATATTTAAAGAATAAATATCATACGCCCTTCACTAAGGGTCCTAGCAAAACAATCCTGCTTATAACTGATAATCCATATCTAGTCTATAAGCCAATATCAATTCAGGGAACAAATATTCCAATATACTTTGAAAACAAACATGCATGCTATGGCATATGTATAACGGCAATCATATATATTATCACAACAACAGTTCCAAGGTATTGGAAACTTGCCTGGCAATCCTGAAGGGGTAGGGTGCCTCGTGTCAATCCGGTGATCTATAAATAGTCACAATAACCGAGGTCAATCACTTAACACTTTTTAAAAGGCTAAGTATAACTTATTTAAGTCGAAACACGTTTTCGAGTTATCTCGCTAAGCACCCTTTAGTGAAATTCTCTTTGTTACCGACACGATCCGACACTTGCTCATTATTAAAACATGTCATCATACTTATACTTGGTGTATACTTAAGTTGTATAAGTTCTAAGGTCGGTCGTTTACGAACCAAGATTATACCCCGAGATTTATCGCCCGTTTTCTAAGTCATTTACCAAAGTTATAACCAAGTGTACTTTTAAGGGGTTCGTTCGCGTTTAACCTTGATTCGAACATTTTTATAAAATCAGAAAACGATCCGTTTCACATGAGGTTTCCTCTCAAACCTTCCATTTAATCTCTAATATTTAATTACCATGATTTGTCATTGCATAACTCATTTTTCGAAGGTCCAATTTCAGTTACGAACCTGCTTTTACGGTTTCGAACCACCTTTACGAATTTAACCATAACTCCTAAACCGTAAATCCATTTCACACGGTCTTTATATCAAAACGAAGCTTATAACATAATCTAGCTTTTCATGGTGGAACATGAAACTGGACAGTGAGTTTTGGCTACTGTAAAACATGGTTTCTTAAGGTTAACGAAAATTCGGCATTACGACGGCTATATATCGAACGTTTCAAAAATTACCACAATCAAACCAAGCCACACCGGGCATCTAAACAACTTGTAAACATGTTATTCATCTCAACAAGTCCAACAACGTATCACTTTACCAATATGATCATCATATCTCTTAAACTAACTTAATCAACTACATAATCATGCTTAAATGCTTAACACAACATCATAATCATATCTAAGCCAAAACCCACCAAGAACATGCTTGAAACTTAAGATTCAACCAAGGGTTTCAAGGGTTATACCTTCCTTGGAGAGTGTACTAGCCTTATAAAACCTTGCATAGTCCTTGTATAACCTTAACCAAGCTTAGATCATCCAAACAAATCAAGAGATCAAAGTTAGTTTCTAGAAATCACTATTCACCCTCATCTTCAATGATTTATTTGAAAATGGAAAAAGTGGAGATTGAAGCTAAGATTTCTAGGAGATCATTTTTATGAAATATAGAACTCACCATAAAAATTTGGAGGTCAAACAATGGTTGGAAGCTTGATTTTGCTTCTTGAATTAAGCAAAAATTCGAAGTGGCTCTTTCAAGGGGAAAAAACAGGGTGGCTTCTCGAATTTATTTACCCATCCAAACGATCTTCAAAAATTATGAAATTAAATCCACAACTTCATCTCCATGTGTAGAAGCTCCGTGAATTTGTTCATGATTTTTAGATGAGTAGAACTAGGTGAAAAAAAATCGCCAAGACCCCTGCCCTGGAAAATGTAAACTGCTGAAAATGGGATAGAAAAGAGAGAAAAGGGTGGTTGGCTTGCTTGGTTCTCTTGTATTATTGATGTTTTAGGATAATATCTAGCATAAAGGCACTTTAATAAAGTGATTTGCTCATCCCTTGCATCACCTTGGACATGTGTTAGTATTTTGTGGTGAGATGAGGTGTTTTAAGCTAACTAGTTGGTTTGATCTCTAATGGTACTAGTTAGCATTGAAAATATCTTGTCTACTTGACCTTATCCTCTTGCACATGACTATCCCTTGGCTCTCTGCTTGATTCTTTGCCCGATTATTGCTCAATTTGATTGATCGTTCGGAGGAATATCTCAAAGATTCCTAGTTATGGTTTTACCGGAAACCTTCTTAATAATTATAATACCATTCTCCATTTTTCTTAATACTTCTCGAATTTAAATTCCTTAAATCCCTTAAATAAATCCTCAAGTCTTACAGTGTCCAGGAAAATCTCGGAGAAAATAAAAGTGCTATTTTTCTGAATCCGATGTCGTTTACATACACTTATTTCGCCCCTGGATCATGAATACGAACTCAGAAATCCGTTCTGAATACTTCTATATAGCGTCGTCTAATAATATTATTATTTCCACCAAAATCACTATTCACACTGTATTATTTCTTTTATTCCTTATATTTAATAAAATGCCCTGGTCCTCTCCTGGGCGTTCCTTAACCCTTTTCCGGAACCATTAGACTAATAACATATATTGATTTGGATGACACAAGAATAATCTTTCTTGGAATAATATAACTTATATCCCTAGGAGATAGATTATTCTTATCTATGCTGTCAACCAAAAGTATTCTTCGTGACATATAAACCTTGGAACCTTTATCCATTCAACACTCATTCCTAAGGACTGTTACTACCTTGGAGTCGAAATCATTGTTCCTTCTTTTCTCAACACTTAATAAAAAGTTTTTAATTCTACCGAAAATTTGGGTTCTTACAGTCTCCCCTCCTTAAAAGGATTCCGTCCCGGAATCAGGTAGAAGACAATTGAGTACTTGTTGGTTAGTTCACTTTCCAGTTCTCTAGTCAATCCTCAATCAATCCCAATCCTTTTTCATTAATCCTTGCTACTTTTCGTACAACACACGGTCCGGGTTATGCTCTTACCCAGTCATATACTATTACTCTTATTGGTATCTGCAGTGGTTTCGGTATTACTATAATGCTGCGAATTCGGAGATAACCTCACTCGTACCATGCATTTCTGATCGCTTTAATCTTCGCAATCTCGATCAATATATAGATTTAGAGGAATTTATTGAGAGATCACTATGATCAATGAACATTTGTTAAATTGCATAGTTAGTACAGAAGGGGGCCATCCTTTAGTACTTGACTAGCAATTAAACAATTAATGGCATTCCACTTAGACTTCTATCACACAAACAGAGAGTCACGTAGCAGTACCTCCCCTCCTTAAAGGGTTGTTCTTCTCAATTCAAAAAGATTATGAATAAGAGAGAAGAAAAGAAAAGAATTCCAGAGAATTATAGAAAATTTCATGATTGCAAAAATATCATACTTAGAATTTACCTCTGAACTGTAGAGGTTTATCGGAGAAGAAAGTAATTATACTCGCATCAAATACTATTTTAGCATAATCTCACGTGTCAGCATATCCTCGCTGCTCTGTCTATCATTCTATGAACTATGCTCTTGTTCAATCTCAGCAATGCTTGCTCTTGAAACACCTTCCAACCTTTCCGGTTAAATCTTATATTTCTCGCTTGACATCATTGTCACTAATATTCCATGCGACGCTACTAGAGCTTTCATATCCATAATAGTAACACCATCAGGTTGTCATTCCGAGAGCTCGTTAGGAAGTCCATTCATAACATTCCTTGCTTCACATTTTCGTAATTGTTTTTCCAATCTTTTCTTTATTAATCACATCCTTCTTATTATCTGATTCTCATTCACTTTTGTTATTTAACTCCGTTGTCATCTCTTTATTGAGACGCTCGTCACCTTTACTCAATACGCGTCACTTGATTGGGGTCAAACTTTCCTTTGTTCAACCATCTAGATTTCACTTTCTCATTCCACGAGTCTCTTTATTACTCAATCAATCTATTCCAAATTTCCTCAACTTCCCCCAACCTAAAAAGGGGTCAATTCGTATGTCATTTATGCTTCTAATTCCAACGTTCCGTTTTGGCCAATACTTTGCCCTGTTAATTCCATACTTTTCTCGCTTCATTACTGGAGCTTCTCATGAGTCCGCATATCTGACTTCTTATTGATCCTCAACTCTTCATTCATCTTTATCAGTTACTTGTCTTCATTTCTACTATAATCATTCTATGAACCATCATAGCCTAATCATTTATTTCAAATATCCCGTCATTCCAAAATTAAACCATCCGAAATAAACTTGGACGATTTCTCTAACTTAGATTCAGTTCGACATTTCCACAGTCGTTATCACCTAATTTCTCAGAAGGATCACCATCGTTTATCGTTACGCAGTGCTTTAATAGCTAAACATACGGATTTCATAGTTGTCAATTTAATATCCTCTAGGAAAACAAAATAATCATTATTCCATTTCCATAAGGAATGCTTCTTGAACTTGACGTAGGTATTACATGAAGCAGATGAAACTGCAGGAGAGCTTCCAGGATCACAGCTGGAACAGACTGGTGAGATTATTAATCATATGTCTCCAGTATAAGACTGGAAGCTTAACAGTTTACTTAATCACTTTCCGAACCTTGTTAAATATTTTCACAAGGATACTTTTCAGCATCACGACTCTCCAACCTCATATTCTCTATCTTGTTTGCACAAAAATACACCAACAATACCTTCTTGTCATTCATCATCATGCCAATTAGCTTATCAATATCAGTGCCAATCTTCCTTCTGTATTCAGTCATCCCTAAAATAAGGAAGAGTCTCTTGGGGAATTTGGTCTGGCCTGTCGCAGAGCCTTCTATTATCGGTAACATGCTTTAGACAATATTATGAATCGAATGTTTACTTAAACTATCCTTATAGTTGATTCTCGCACAATCATCAGAAGGAATGTCAAACCCTCCATCACATTCTGACCTTCAAGGTCCCTTTTTCATTCTTATTTTGTTCTCTTTTGCATGAGCATTTATGGTACTTCTCTATACTTACAGTGTCGGCCACCTCATTGGCCTTACTAGATAGCAATAATTTCTTGTAGTTATTGTTTTCTGGATCTATTCCAACTTAAACTTCTCTAACTCGTTCCCCTCACTGTGGGGTGAATGTATTCTTTCTTAGATTCTGACTCAGGAGAAAAATATACATCAATCTTTTTCTATAAGTCATTGCTTCCACCTTTTGGTGTGAACTTATCACAGGTACTCCCAATCATACCTAGGATATTTCCTTACTTAACTCCCTTCTTGTTTTAGGATAATCTCAACCTTATTGGTTCAATCCATACTTCCTCATGGTTTCACACATGCGTCATCTGGCCTTATTGTTACTATGTCATACATTCCTTTTTCAAACTTCCCTTTATGAAGTTCAGAATATTACCTCTTCCCTTATAAGGTTTCTTAGGTCATCCTCATCATTCCTTCTGTATCTTCTGGGTACAGTGTATATCAAACATCATTAATCAATTCTATAACAATTCTGTCTATGTACCTTTTGAGACTCCTTTAAACAAATCCTTACAGGTTATTGATACCTTGGTCGATTCAACTTATATCGTCTGATTTCACAATGTCTTTATTAGGGGTGATGCTATCCTTTGTGCATCCCCTAGGGTTCATTTTAATATTTGGACATTCTATCCTCAATTTTGTTTTCAAGGAATACTTACATCCTGTACTTGGTAATTCAATTATATATCCTTAATAAGGGTCTCTTTTCAATCATTCTCATCTTGATAATCTATAGGTAGCCTAATGCTAACCTCTTCTTTCAAACGAATGCCAGTCCATATGACCTTCCAAAAGACAACATATGTCTATCTGTCTTTCTTACAGAACTTGGTAATGGTAGCAAGGATGTTCTGGAAGATATTGGTCGAGTTCAACGTGAATCTCTTAGTGACTAATGCTCCTCTTAAGGACACTAAGTTTCAGATAACATTTTTGCATCATACTACCCCATCTTTGACAATCTTCGTAACTCTTTATTGGTCACCATCCTCAATCCTAATACGTCCATGGTATATATAAAATCCATCATCATGTTTCTCAATTCATTTTATATCAAAAGTCCTCGCAGTTGGCGCTTGGTTAGAAGCGGCCCTGCTTTGTCCTTTCATTGCTGGTCTAGTCACTTGATAATCCTTTGTGACCTGGCCTCAACTGGCCACACTAAAATATGTGAGTTTAGGGGTTGGCGAATAGTCTTACTTTTATTGCAATTGCCGGCATAGTGCCTTCATCTTTGATACCTTTTTATCTTTTCAAAACTTTACTCCATATAAGTCTCAATCGACTTCTCGGTACCATGTCCGGTCACCTTTCCTTTACTTTTATCTTTTTACTATTCTTATTAATTCCATGTGCCACAAAAGCTTAACACTTCTGGCATAACAATTTTTTTCATTTAAGTCAGTCTCAGAATTCCTCAATCGGGCTTGTTTCTTAATTACATTTTCTTTTTTTTTTCTTTTTTTTTTCCATCCAATCTCAACTTCATAATTTTATATCTACAGTCAATTGTAATATTCGGGGTCTGTTTACCAGCCCGTATAGCGGCTACCTAACCCAATCCACAGGGTTCGCTCCAGTTTCCACTCTCTTCGGCGACGTATTCAGATAATCAGAAAGACAAGGTTTGCCAAATTTTGTCCAATTCCTTTCCAGGATTAGGGAAATTTCAGTCAATCTTTCCACCCACTAGTGATACTAAGAAGATCCATTTCGATACCCGAAGAATATTTCTAGGAATATCTGAGCTGGTCGAACCATAAACAGTTATAGTAATGAAATGATTGACATAAAGTCGGGAGTTTAACCATTGGAAAGAAACCAAATATATACCTCCCCTAGAAGGGAAATCAAAAGTTTCAAACTAAAACATGCCACATCTTCCCGATACATATTCGTCCTAATAATCGATACTACCGAATACCGGTCTTTCTAATATCTAGTTCCAGAAGGAACACTACCGTCGAAATTAGTAATTACACAAAATTGGCACTACCAAGGCTATCCGAATCTGGTGAACTGTGCTGTCCGAATACATCCACAATTACCCTACCGTGTTGCACAAGCACAACACCTAAACTTATACGAGGTGCATCCTAATAAATTTCCAAAATTTTCCTTCCTCCATTAGATAACGCCAATGCTGGGTCGTCACCAATTTTATCTTTAATTCCAGGGAGATTTTCCCCCATTTATCTTGTACATTCAAACTTTTAGTCTTATAATTAAGTCGGGTTACGGGGCTACACTCTTTGTAAAGTCCTGAGCAAATCTTGGGTAATACCTCGTGAATCTTATGAAATTTCTCACCTTTGCCAGTGTGGTTGGACAATCTCCATTTGAAGCTGTCTTTAACTTGGTGGGGTCGATCAATCACTACTTCCTATTGATCATATGTCCTATTATCTGGACTTCATTTTGCCAAAACTCCTACTTCGAGAACATGGCCTACACCTGTTCTTTCAGGTTTCATCTAAAAGCATTCTCAATTACATCTCAACCACTGCTCGCCTTACCTAATCCATTTATGATTCAGTGTCAGAATAAACTTAAGGTAACTACCATAATCAATTCAGGGAAAAGAAAGAATTTAATCTTCCTTTGAATCACATGCATCTAATGTTTCTGGTTCATTATTTCACTGAATTGAACTAAACTTATACTTGGTTCCTGACGGTAGCCTCATTACTAGTTTATTATAGACTCAGTGGTCTTCTCCTCTTGTAGGTTCTGAGATCATTGTCTCGCTTACTACTTCCTTATATACTTTATCCATTCAGGCTATCACTTTCCACTATCTTTACTTTCTACGCTGATCCATTCATAAAATGGACATCTCACTGAATAAAGCCACCTTATCAATCTCATTTTGGTTTCACAACTTATAACCTATGAAATCTGCCTTCTCATGGCGAATTACTGTTTGATAATATTCAAATTTAACCCATTTATCAAATGATATGACAGTTCTTGCCTCTATCTCAATTGTTTCTGGGACTCTGCTCTTCGTCCTATATCGATGACTTTGGTAACCATGCCTCATTCTAACTCCTTTCTCATTATTCTGAAAGTCTCTAAAGATCCTTATCTAACCCCGTATAAGATCTCAAGTAATTCCTCAAATCCATCTTACTTGCTGGTACTTCATCTGGCAGTCCAGCTATGAATCCAATACTCGTCTTTAGTTCACTTAATACTATCTCAGTTCTTTACGCTCACTTCTCTGAGCACTATACCTTATCTCTTACAGTCTTTCTTGCTGCGGCCCTTATTTCCTCAAGGTGAATTCCTTATTCCTAACAGGATTTTCTTCTTTAGCCGAAACCTCCTGCTGGTTCTCTGTAGAGTACTCTATCGAATCAATCAAGCCGATCGCCAGCATATATAATAAAGCATCACTGTGCTGCTGCTCGTATGCCTCAAGGTCTGTCGTCTTACTATTTGGTACGAGAACGAGCTTAAGTTATGTTAAATATAATTGATGTGTTTTAATCAGTGTTTAAGTGTTACAGGGAGTTATCAGAGTTTAGCTGGAAGCAGTCAGAGTTTGCGTAAACTCTGACAGTTGGAAGCTTGACAGAGTTTGTTAAACTCTGTCTGGAGGAAGCGTGTCTACTGTTCAACAGTGATTAAAGATTAATTATGGAAGCGATATCTTTGAAGATTGGATAGCTATCAAAGAGATCGAGTTGACATAGGAGACGTGTGACAATCTGTAATTGATATCATTGTATAGCTGATTATTAGGAATATCAATTAGAGATTGTATCGTAGCTGTATGTTATATAAATACAGATAGGTTAACCCTAGAAGGGTATCGATAACGAATTATCATTATTGTAACCTAGCAGCTCTTTGTGATATTTTACATCACGAAGAGGGTTTGAAATACAAGAAGTTTTTAAAGTGCATAAACGCTTTTACTTATTAATCTCTCATACAAAGCTGATTATTAATTGTGTATTCGGCCTAACAAGTGGTATCAGAGCCAATCTGTTACTTTATTACAGGTTAAGATCCAAACACAACAATAATCATGTCAGAAATTCCTCCACCAACACCTACTGTTTCTGAAAAGGCTCCTACTACTGTGAGTCGTTATGAACCAATCAGGGTTCCTATTCTGAGGCCATTAGAGTATGCTATGTGGAAGGTCAAGATGACTATGTTTCTGGAGGCTACAGATCCAGAATATCTTGACAGGATTTATGAAGGCCCTCACAATCCTACAAAGCTATCTGTTGCAGTTGCTGGTGAAGCAGCAAAAATGGTTCCAAAGGAAAAGAAGGACATGACTCCTGAAGATCTATCATCAATTGCTAAGGATGCAAAAGTTAGGCATTTACTGCATAGTGCCTTAGACAATGTTATGTCTAACAAAGTCATTAACTGCACCACTGCAAAAGAGATATGGGATGCACTTGAAGTCAGGTGTCAAGGAACTGCAGCTATTAAGAAGAATAGGAGAAACATACTCACACAAGAGTATGAGCATTTTGAGGCTAAACCTGAAGAGACCATGACAGAAACATTTGATAGATTCTGTAAACTGATTAATGATCTGTCATTGGTCAACAAAGAGTATGATCTAGAAGACTCGAATCTCAAGTTTCTTCTTTCTCTACCTGAAAAGTGGGATGTGAAAACAACCACTATTAGAGACAACTATGATCTTGCTGAAACAGAGATTGATGAAATTTATGGACTGCTCAAAACTTATGAATTGGAAATGGAACAGAGAAACAGGAGATCAAGCAGAAAAGGAAAGTCTGTTGCTCTTAATGTTGAAGAGAAGCCTCAGAAGAAAGAGGCAACAAGAAGGAAAATGAAGGGAAAAGCTTTGGTCATGCATTCAGAAAGTGATTCACCAAACTCTAATTGTGATTCAAACTCTTCTGAATCATCTGACTCTGAGGATGATGAAGAAGAAATGAGAAAAATGGTTGTGCTGATGGTGAAGACTTTCAAGAAAATGGGCTTCAAGAATTTCAAGAAAGGAAAAAGGTTTTCTAGGGATTCAAATGAAGACAGGAAAAGCTACAGGAAGTCTGATAAGAGAGATTCTAAAGGGAAGAAGGATAAGTCTGAAATTCAATGCTACAAGTGTAAGGAGATGGGTCACTATGCTCCTGAGTGCAAGAAGGGTAAAACTGGAAAGGTACTCTACACTAAAGGCAGAGATTGGGCAGATACTTCAGATTTTGATGAAGAAGTGAACTATGCTCTCATGGCTACTACTGAATCAGAATCCTCTGAAAATCAGGTACCTCCAACTACCTATGCTTATAATATTGATGACATTGCTCAATTAAGAATTTTTCTTAAGTCATTGCATATAAGTTATAGGGATCAGACTTTAGAAAATGAGAGGATAAAAGCTGAAAATTCTGAACTTAAAGAGAGAAATAAACTTGTTGAAGAGAAACTTGAAAACATGCAACAAGTTCAGAAAGAGAGAGATGATGCTGTTTGCAAAGAACAGATTTTGCTTCAGAAGTATAAACAACTAGAGTCAGAGTTGAAGGAAGAAAATAATAAAATTAGGACTTGGACTAATTCTGGAAAAGACACTCAACAGGTTTTTCAAACAGACACTGTTGGTCTAGGTTATAATGAGGTAGATGAACTTAGATTTCAAAATCAAGTTAAAGTCAGAACTAAATTTGTTCATGGAACCAGTAAATTTTTGTCTGAGAATGAAAAAGAAGCTGTCCAAAGAAAACCAATAAAAACTAGTGTTAAACAGGTTAATATTGGTTCAATGACAGATAAATAACTCAAACATAAACTGAAGGAGTTAAAATCTGTTGAGAAAAAGAAAGTGTCAAACAAGAACAGAAATGGAAAAGTAGGCATCACTTCAGGAAATAAACCAATGCTTGCTAGTTATGCTCCAAGAAAGACATGTCATAACTGTGGTAGTACTAAGCATCTTGCAAATTTCTGCAAGAAAAATAAAAATATAAATTCTTTACCTACAAAGTCTGAGGTAAAGAAGGATTTTGCTAGAACTAAGCCACAGACTCTATGCACACACTGCGGAAGCACTTGGCATTCCATCTATACTTGCAGAAAATATCGTGCTATCTATCATAATTACTATGAACTGAAACCCAATCTAAAATGGGTTAAAGTTGATACTGCAAGTGTAAACACTGATACTGTTAGCTCAAACTCTGATAATGTTAATTCCACTGCAAAAGCTAACAAAGTTAAGAATGCCAAAGGATCCAAGCAAGTCTGGATCCTTAAAACTAATCCTCAGTAATTGTTTGTGATTGCAGGGTAACAGGGAGGCAACCCTAGTCGTGGACAGTGGATGTTCAGGACACATGACTGGAAATAAAGCCCTGCTATCAGAATATGAGGAGAAGGCTGGCCCAAAAGTTTCCTATGGTGATGGTAATATAGGAAGAACATTGGGATATGGCAATATCAATCTTGGAAATGTCATCATCAACAATGTAGCTCATGTCCCAGGACTCAAGCATGACTTGCTATCTGTGAGTCAAATCTGTGACAAGGGATATCATGTAGATTTCCAACCTGAATATTGTGAAGTTATTAGCAAATCTACAGGAAAGGTTGTTCTAGTTGGTCACAGGCAAAACAACATTTATGAAATCAAGCTTTTGATAGACTCTGTTGGAAAAGCTGTTTGCCTGTCTACAAGAATGTCTAGTGAAGAGAGTTGGTAGTGGCACAAGAAACTCTCACATTTGAACTTGAACAACATCAATGAATTGATCAGAAAGGATCTTGTAAGAGGACTCCCAAAGACCCTGTTAAATGTTGATGGCCTATGTGACTCATGTCAGAAGGCTAAACAAAGGAAGTCATCTTTCAAGAGCAAGACAGAATTTTCTATCACTGATCCCTATCATCTTCTGCATGTTGATCTATTTGGTCCAGTAAATGTTATGTCTATTGCAAGGAAGAAATATGCTTTAGTCATTGTTGATGAATACACTAGATTCACTTGGGTGTATTTTCTAGCAAAGAAGGATGAAACTGCATCAACTCTGATGGAGCATGTGAAGCTTCTGGACAAAGGATCAAGCAACAAAGTCAGAATCATCAGAAGTGATAATGGAACTGAGTTCAGAAATGCAACAATGGAAGAATTCTGCAAGGACAATGGAGTGAAACAAGAATTTTCAGCACCTGGTACACCACAACAAAATGGTGTAGTTGAAAGGAAAAATAGAACCTTAATTGAAGCTGCCAGAACTATGCTTGATGAAGCAAAATTGCCAAATTATTTCTGGGCAGAAGCTGTTCAAACTTCTTGTTTTACTCAAAATGCAACACTGATCAATAAGCATGGAAAGACACCATATGAGATGGTGAAGAAATAGAAGCCTAACCTGAAATACTTTCATATTTTCGGGTGCAAATGTTTTGTTTTGAAGACTCATCCAGAACAGTTGACCAAGTTTGAGTTAAAGGCAGATGAAGGAATTTTTGTTGGCTATCCACTGTCAACAAAGGCATTCAGAGTTTACAATCTGAGAACTAAAGTGATCATGGAATCTATACATGTTTCTTTTGATGATAAGAAGATAACTGGACTTGAAGACAAAGACAAATATGATCAACTGAACTTTGAAAATGAAGTTTTAAACTCTGATGAAGGAAACTTTGATGAAACAATTCTGACAGACTCTGTTGAAACAAACTCTGAACCTCTACTGGTAAATTCTGGAGAAACTTCTCAGTCACAACAAAGAGGAGAACCAGTTGAGGGGGAGCATGATCAAGATGAAGACTCAAACACTGATACTGAGTCAACTGAAAAATCTGGATCAAACTCTGATGCTTCAAACTCTGAAAATTCAAATTCTGACTCTGGACAGTCAAGTTCAGGGGGAGTCTCAGAAAACGAAGATAGATCACAACAGAATCAGGAGAGCATGGATCAAGGGGGAGGATCACATGCTGACAGAAGTCATTTGCCTTCTGCTAGGAAATGGACTAAATCACATACACCTGATTTGATAATTGGTGATCCAGATGCAAAAGTAAAGACAAGAAGTGCTACTGCAAGTGAATATCTGTTTCATGCATTCTTGTCTAAAAATGAACCAAAGAAAGTGGAAGAAGCTCTTCAAGATGCAGACTGGATAACAGCAATGCAGGAAGAGTTAAATGAATTTGAAAGAAATGAAGTTTGGACCCTTGTACCAAGACCAAAGAACAGATCTATTGTTGGTACTAAATGGGTTTTCAGAAACAAGACTGACAGTGAAGGTGTTATCACGAGGAACAAGGCTAGACTGGTAGCAAAAGGTTATTCACAGCAGGAAGGAATAGATTATGATGAAACATTTGCTCCAGTAGCAAGATTGGAGGCAATCAGAATTTTTCTAGCATATGCCTCTCACAAGAAATTCAAAGTGTTCCAGATGGATTTGAAAAGTGCTTTTCTGAATGGAAAGCTTGAAGAAGAAGTGTTTGTTGAACAACCACCAGGATTTGTGGACCCCAAATATCCAGATTATGTCTACAGGCTAGATAAGGCACTATATGGACTTAAGCAGGCACCAAGAGCATGGTATGAGACACTTGCTCAGTTTCTTCTAGAAAGTGGATTCAACAGAGGAACAATTGACAAAACTCTGTTTTATTTCAATCAAGGAAGTGACCTCCTTTTAGTTCAAATTTATGTTGATGACATCATCTTTGAGTCTACTAATGATAAACTCTGTAAGAAGTTTGCCAAGCTCATGCAGTCCAGATATCAAATGAGCATGATGGGAGAGCTTAGTTACTTTCTAGGCCTATAGGTGAAACAAACAGAAGATGGAATTTTCATTAATCAAGAAAAATACACCAGAAATCTTCTCAAGAAATTTGGTATGCTTGACTGTTCATCTGCATCAACTCCCATGGCAACAGCAACTAAACTGGACAAAGACACAGGAGTTTCAGTGGATATGACAAACTACAGGGGCATGATAGGATCTCTTCTATACTTGACAGCTAGTAGGCCTGACATCATGTATGCAACCTGTCTTTGTGCAAGGTTTCAGGCAGATCCTAGAGAGCCACATCTGACAGCTGTGAAAAGAATCTTCAAGTATCTCAAGGGCACCATATCATTAGGTCTGTGGTATCCCAGAGAATCAGATTTTAAGCTACTTGGGTATTCTGATGCAGACTTTGCAGGCTGTAAGGTAGACAGAAAGAGCACTAGTGGAAGTTGTCAATTTCTTGGTGACAGACTTGTTTCCTGGTACAGCAAGAAACAGAAATCAATCTCCACATCTACAGCTGAAGCAGAGTATATTACAGCTGGTAGCTGTTGTGCACAGATCTTATGGATGAAGAATCAATTGCTGGATTATGGATTGAGGTACAGTAATATACCTATTTACTGTGATAACCAAAGTGCTATTGCTATGACAGGTAATCCAGTACAGCATTCAATGACCAAGCACATCAGCATAAGGTACCACTTCATCAGAGAACATGTGGAAGAAGGAAATATTGAACTACATTTTGTCTCTACAGAACAACAGCTTGCAGATATCTTCACTAAACCATTGAGTGAAGCTACATTTACAAGGCTGGTTAATGAACTAGGAATGATCTCTGGTTCTGACTAGAAATGTTGGTTAGATTCAAACTTTACTTATGTGATGTATTAATCATATTTCCTGATTGGTTAAATGTTGAATGAGCTCTGTTGATTAAACTCTGTTATGCATACTCTGCTAAACTCTGTCAGCATGTCTGTATGTCATACACTGTTAATAAGTTCGATAAACTCTGTGAACTTTGAGTTGATTTTTGTCTGAATGAAAACACCAATGAAGAAATATGTATGAAGCATGATTCTCAGCAATTAATCATGAATCTTTCTGAGTTATTGAGATCTAATCTTAGATTGTGCAGAAAGTTAACACAGCATGATACTGGCTCATATTTATAGCATCTCTTAGTTTATTTTATCCTAAACTCTGAGTCTATAAATACTGTGTGCATTACCTTTCATGAAGAACTACTGATGTTGATGAACTCTAAACTCTGTTAGTTATACTCTGATAAAATAAAATGTTTACTGCAATACCCCAAAGAAAATGTATATAGGTTATTATACTCCTTTGAGATTATGTTGGATACTAGGATGACCCAGGAACCTATTGGTATATAATATGTGCTAAAATTCTCTGATTTTTGGTGACTAGTTAAATACTAGGATGACCCAGGAACTTATCAAAATGATAAGGGCTAAAATTTTTGAATTTTTGGTGACTGGTTCCAACCTCTGATTACTGGAATGAAAATATATATATATATATATATATATATATATATATATATATATATATATATAAAATGAAAAAAAAAAATGAAAAAAATGAAAAAAAAATGTGTATATAAAGGGGGTATAAAATAAAAATTACTGTATAAAGTTCGATTACTTCAGAGTTTAGCTTTCATCATACAGTCAGTGTTTACTATGACAGTTTGTGCATCCAGTGTTTATTGATTTACTTTATGGATTTTATGAAAAATTAGATGCTCTAAAAATTGACTTAGTAAACTCTGCTTCACACACACAAATACTCACAACTGTGCAATTTATGAAAGGGTTTCGGTGATAAAGTTGGAGAATTGACAAACGCTGTTGATTCGTGATTTGTACTCTAAGGTAAATTTTCACTTGGACAATTTGAAAGTCTTGGAGTAAGTAGGGTTTTTGACAACTGTTAATCAGTGGATAGTTGATGAATGTGTTCTTTATATGATTACTTTAATTAGTTTTCATATTCACTTCTTGATGCATTTTCTTGAAGAACAGTTCATATAACACAAATAACAGTTGCAGAACACAATGAATATGATTAGAAAAACAAAATTTTCATTGATAATAAGAAAGAGATTACAAGCAAATATTACATCTTTTTGTTCTCTCTATCTGCTAATCTATTCAACAGGAAAGTAAAAGGTCCGTCCACACCACTCCATTGTTAGCAAAAATTCCCAGATCCCATCTTTGCCACTTTGTTTGGGTGGAAGTTGAAGGGATAAGGTTATTTTTGCTGACATATTCATTAACAATGGTTGGTGGTGGTGGATGAGGATGCCTTCGAGGAGAGCCATGCCAATGTTGCTTGGAGGGCAGCATCGATGTCGATCACCCTTGCAGGTTTCTCTCTCTCGAGCTCTTCCAGACCAGCATCCATTTGCAGCCACAGCGTCTCAAGCTGCCTTTCCCACTCAAACGCTTCAAATTCTTCACGCGTATAGCTGAAGATGTCCATATTCTCGACAAGATGAAGGTTTTTCTCTTTGATGGTAAGGTTGGCCATTGTTTTTCAAGGGTATTTGGTTTGAAGGGTTTGTGATTTTACAGGGGAGACTGAAAGGTTAAAGGTTTAATGAAATAATCTGAGCAAGTCTCTAGGCCTTAAATAGAGATGGGTAAGAACGAAGTCCTTAATCGCTTCGTATTCTGGTTTTTAAAGGCAACAGGTAAACGTTTCAAATTCTGTTTTTACTTGGGTCCAGATATTTTTAAAAGAGTATTATTTGATTTTTGTTAAAATCAAATATTTTAATGTTTTAATTTCTAATATACTCTTTTTAAAAATAGGCGCACATGACCCACTCACCTTTAATGTGTCCCACTTACCTATTATCGTGTCCCACTACACATTAATCAAGGAACTGATTGAGTGTTTGTTACATAAGAGATTGAGTTTTTATTAATTTAATCACTTTTGTGTCCAAACGAGTTTGCTTTATTCTTACTCTCACAGTTTTCTTATTTTCTCTTAGGCACTCACACAAACACCTTTCTACATACATATCTCTTGGAAATTCTTAACTCAATGGCATCTAAAGCATTCACTGCTCTTGGCTTACGGTTTGTTCCTAATAACTATGAAGCTCCACTCTATCATCAACGCGTTCCAGAATCGTTTCATCTCATGCAGGACTTTTTTAGGGATTCAGAGATTGGACAAGCTCTGACTGGACCTGCTACTCTTTCTGCGTCTCAAATTGCTTCATTCTGGCAGAATTCAGTTTATGTGGATGGAGGAGAAAGTGGAACTCCTACCATTATCTTCACTTACGAAGACCATGATCATGTGATTACTCCACAGACTGTACGAGATACAATGGGGTTTGATACACATACTTCTTATACTCTCGTTAATGAAACTTATCTGAGAGAGATGCTACAAGAGATAGGTTACATGGAATCTCTTGACAAGCTTGGCAGTATAAAAAGGCCAAATCTCAGAAAAGAATGGAATTTCTTCTTTGATTGCATAACGAGGACGTTCCAGAAGAAAGTCACAAACTGGGATGCCATTCCAATAGACAGTCTTCAAATCGGGTATTCTCTGCTCTATGGTTCTAATTTTGATTTTGGTCGACATGTTTTGATGAGCTTAGGTGATAAATTGTCAGAGTCTACCACTGTCTATTATGCTCGTTTCTGTCAAATGTTGTTCAATGCATGTGTACCTGGTATTGAAATTGATGAAACTGATGAAATTGATCCGTTTAGAGTCAATAAGCGCATATTCTCTGATATGACTAACAAGGATGTTGGTAAAGAAAATCTTCCTGTGTTTGTCATGCCTCTTGTTCTACGAAATTTTCTAAATCAACCACAAGAACCACAACAAGACCAACAGGAACCACAACACGATGCACCACAACAAGATGAACCTGAACAAGAACCACAACAACCTGAACCACACCCTGAACTTCAACCAGAACCAAACACTGAATCACCTGCAAAGCAACCTTCACCCACTTCAAACACAAACTCTGATTCGTCACAATCTCCACCAGCATCACAGTCTAGAATGCAAAGAGTTAAGAAGGCAGTTACTAAACGACGTGCAAGTCTAAAGCAGGCAGAAGAGACACAAAGCAAATCAAAACGGAAATCTCCTGAAGCTGTTTACACTAGAAGGGGGAAAAGAATGAAAGCTCGGGCAAACATATCTAAGTCACTCTCAGTGGTAGAACAAACTCCACCAACTAGTGAAGAGGATTCAGATAATGTACCTCTAGCAAAACGAAGAAAAGTGATATTCTCTGATTCTGTGGATGAAGATATTGAAGCTCCAGAGGTTGTTTCACAGCAAACACCTCCTGTTGAAGTTGAGAAAGATGCAATACCTGCAGAGGATGTAATACCTGCAGAGGATGTAATACCTGCAGAGGATAAAATGCCTGCAGAAGAGGATGCAAGAGATGGTGTTTCTCCAATAAATGATGTTCCTGATTCATTTATGCCATTCTCTGATCCTATCTCTAATATTGGTGTAGCTGATCAACCTACGTCTGTTCCTTCTGAAGCTGTGGCATCTCATACTGAGAAAATATCTGATGCTCACCACACTGTTGAAGAAGGTGAAGAAATTGATCAGGCAACCAAAGTAACTTCTCAGTCAATGCCTGTTGCTGAGCCTGAGCAACATGGAGAAAATCTTGAAAAACCTACAGAAGATATTGCTAAACCTATGGCTGAAGATGAACCAGCTAAAGCTACAAGTGTTGAAGCTGAAGGTGACAGTAGTGCAAACTCTGATACTTCTCTGAGTGCACCAGTACAAACTGATGATAAACATACACCTTTTACTCAACCTTGTACTTCTCATGAAGTTGAGAGAGCACAATTTGCCAAGAGTGCTGCTGAATGGTACAAAGAAGATTGTATTTTTCCACCAGGAAGAGCAGCTAAGTTTGTTAAGCAAAGTGCTGATACTATCTCTAATCCAGAGAATCTTTCTTGCTTGAAAGCAACTATAGTTCAAGTTAAAACTCTGGATAGACGATTTGATGATACTAATTTGGCAATTACTGCTTTGCGAACTGAAGTTGTAGCTAGAGAGATGAAGATGGAAAGAGATTCGAAACTAGTGACTACAAAATTCTCTAAATCTCAAGATAATCTCTTTGCCAGGCTGGCTAAAGTTGAAGAGAACCAGTCTGATTTATCTGCTAAAATTGATTCTATTGCTACCTCCCTGGAGTTAATTACTTCTATCCTTATGCCTGATGATGTCAAAAAGGGGGAGAGAGTTGTCAGAAGGGATAGTGCTGGAGATGGAGGGGCAAGTAACAAAGGAAAGAAAAAGGCTGAAGAGGTTCAAACTCTGAGAACTATTAAGTCATCCAAATCACAGTCTGTTGGGAGAAATACTGATACTCAAGGAACTTCAAGGACCAAGAGTTTACTGTTATCTTCAAATCCACAAACTGATGAAGAATTGGCTGCTAAGCTGTTCATTGAAGAGAATGAGGAAGGAGTAACGATTGAGGACATTGAAGCTGAGGAAAAGAGTTTACAAGAAGAACATCTTAAAGCTTTAAAGTCTGATAAGGTACAAAGAGGAAAAGCTCCTAGACCTGTTGTTAAAGGTGTTGTGATCAGAGAGAGGACTGGTGTTAGTCAAAGTTCTCGGTTCTCAAAGGAAGCAATTGCAGCAGAGGCTAAACTCAAGCTAAAAGGCATTGAAGGTGAAAGTTCACAGAAGAAAGTTACAACTTCTGTTGCATCTCAAGCGATGATCACACCTTTACACTCTTCACAGTTGAAATCTGTTTTTGGAAAAGGAACAATTTCTGATCCAAATGTGTTATCTGGAGTCTCAATGAATATTTCTGATGGAAAAGCTTTATCTGGCAAGATTGGAAATAATAAGGCTGGACTAGGTTCACATAGAGACAGAAGGCAATATACTGGTCCTAGAGATCCTTCTTCACTGGCTGTTCCAGGTCGTGGTGTTCCTCAATAGAGTCTGGATAGACTGGAATCAGTGCAGTTGGTTCATCAGAAGAGTTTAGACAAGGATTTTCTTTTATACTTCATGGCTGATGGGACAGTATTCAAAGTTGGTGAGGATGATATCGGCTTGAAATGTTGGGAAGCACTAGAGTATGTTCTATATCTTCTCAAGGTGAATAGTCGAAGGACTCAATCAGTTGCAAATGTACTCAGACAGAAGATGACTCAGAATCTGGCAATTAGAGGACAGAAATACAACAGCAGATATATTCCTAAGTACAGGGATTACAAAGGCAATCTCATTGAAATGAAGAAAGGTACTGCAAAGTTAAAAACTGATTTGGGAATCACAGTACTTGACTTCAATACACAAGCAGAAAAAGTCAGATTTATCAGACTGGGTAATGAAATGAGAAGAAACAAGATTTATGATCTTAGGGCTGCTATTTACCGAACAGATGAAAGTGATCCTCAACTCAGAGAAATCAAAGAAGCAATGAAGATTGAACTTGAAAATGCAGAAAGAAGATTGTTGATTGATTATCTCAGAACCATGCCGGATCTTGAAATGATTAGAGATTAAGTTCTGTAAGAATTTTCTTATTCTCTATAGTTTTTAAGCTTAAACTCTGAATCTGTATAAACACTGTATTTATCTATTTGTTTTGACATCATCAATTACTGTCATTAACTTGTACATTTTTGCTAATGAACAAGTTGGGGGAGATTGTTAAATATAATTGATGTGTTTTAATCAGTGTTTAAGTGTTACAGGGAGTTATCAGAGTTTAGCTGGAAGCAGTCAGAGTTTGCGTAAACTCTGACAGTTGGAAGCTTGACAGAGTTTGTTAAACTCTGTCTGGAGGAAGCGCGTCTACTATTCAACAGTGATTAAAGATTAATTATGGAAGCGATATCTTTGAAGATTGGATAGCTATCAAAGAGATCGAGTTGACATAGGAGACGTGTGACAATCTGTAATTGATATCATTGTATAGCTGATTATTAGGAATATCAATTAGAGATTGTATCGTAGCTGTATGTTATATAAATACAGATAGGTTAACCCTAGAAGGGTATCGATAACGAATTATCATTATTGTAACCTAGCAGCTCTTTGTGATATTTTACATCACGAAGAGGGTTTGAAATACAAGAAGTTTTTAAAGTGCATAAACGCTTTTACTTATTAATCTCTCATACAAAGTTGATTATTAATTGTGTATTCGGCCTAACAAGTTACTATCATGATACTTAATAGTTCCCATAAGGGTTTTATATGTCAATACTACATTAAGTAGTCCGACTATGAACTTTGCAAGAGTTCTCATTATCTTAGTGAATTTATTGTCTTAACGTCGCGTCATCTCTGGGATATATAACGCTCGCTCTGATACCATTTCTGTAACACCCCCAGATCCAGGGTCAGGGATCTGGTCGTTACGGTCTCAATATCCATCCATAAAACCAACATAATTTAAATTACAACCTTGTGACCCAAAACAACAACATAAAGCACACCCGTTATAGTCCCAGAGATGAAATCAGAGTAACCCTCAATATTATAAATCATAAGTTTGAGTTCTTACAACCCAAAGAATTAAAATTTTACCATTACATACTCTTTGCCATCCATTGGTATATGCCATATAATAAATACATTTGATGTTCAAATGCTAACAGCTAGCCTACCGGAAGCTGCATCTTCGGCAATGGTAGCTATGACCTCAGCGGTTAATCCTCTGACAGCTGACACCTGTCTATGCTAAGTACGCCTTGCGCGGCCATCTGATCTAGCTATTGTTGTGATATAAATAAATAAAGCAAGGGTGAGCAATAGCCCACCAAAAATATAATTGAACAGTGATAATATATAACAGTCCAAAATATCTTAGAAACCATATGCCATGCATTAAAAGACGTAGTACCAATATATGGTATGAGATGAAGTTACAAGGTAACTCAAAATATATTTGTTCTGAAGAAATATCTACGATGACAAAGATAAGCAAGATATTATCAAATTTTCATAATAGAGGAACTTGCGGAAGAATATTGCGATTCCAGTTCAAACACTATTCAAACCTGCTAACAATGATAATGTTGCAGGAAATTTTCCAACATTGAAAGATGAACTAATACTGGAGTTTGACGCGCCTGGAGACATAGCATTTACACGATGATCAGTCGCATGTTATGCTCCCCACCTCTTGTTCTCTACATGTAGAAGGAAGCATCGACGGATTTACTTGTCTACCGCCCTTTGGAACCCCCTCGGCCAACGGTTGGGCCATTTGCTGGACCGGCGCCACTGGGTCACTTACGCATCTCCTAGTTCATTTCACATCCATAACTTTGAAACGTAAAGTTCCTCCCCCTTTCCCCAAGTATAATACTGTTGATAGGACTCCACAAAGTAGTCGTATCTAGTTGGAAAAGAAAATTCACCAATATTTCCCAAGCTGATGCTTGTTAATGGATAAAAACTTGTTCCATCAATTATTACCCCTCGAGCGTTGAGGAGGTAACCAAACAGATTCATATCGATGTTTGAAAGAATCAAGATGTGAGTGACAAGATAGCTTAGCAAGTATAGGACCGGGCAGTCCAATAAATAACATCTCTCAAGTGAGGTCCCCTATATAAGTATTTTGAAGTTTGAGCGAGTATTTAAATCTTCTTATAAGACAGATTTAAATGAAGATAGAGTTTTGGGAACCTCCCCTTGATAAAATAGTCATAAAAGACTCCGATATATTTTACATAATATTCGAAGGTGAAAGATAATCTTTGAATAATATAAATCATTATAAAAGAATTTAAAAGAATTTAAATAAATATTCTAAGAATATTTATTAAATCAATAATAATTAAGGAATATTATTAAATCATAATGTTGCTCGTAAGTAATCCTCGAATAAATATATAGAATCATTTACTAAATACTCCCTTCTTTAAATGAATATTTAAAATAATATTCATTAATTAAATAAATCAAACCTTAAATGAATATTTGAAAATAATCTTCATATAATAAATAATATTCTAAATAAATATCCAACTAATATTCTTTTGGTAATCAAAACTTTAAAGGAATATTCGAAGCAATATTCCTTAAGTAAATAGAACTTCGAATGAATACTTTTAAATAATATTCATTAAGTATATAAAATCTTAAAGGAATATTCAAAATAATATTCATTTAATAAATAAATCCCAAATGACTATTCAATTGATATTCATTAAACAAATAATATTCTAAATGAATATCCAAATAATATTCATTTAATAAATAATATTCTAAATAAATATCCAAATGATATTCATTTAGTAATAAAAACCTTAAAGGAATATTCGAAATAATATTCCTTGAGTAATTAGAACTTCCAAAGAATACTTTTAAAATAATATTTATCAATTACATAAAACTTAAATAAACATCCGAAAGTGATATTTATTTAATGAATAAAATTTCAATGAACATCAAAGTAATTATTCATTAATAATCAAACTCTAATGAATATTCATAAATAATATTCATTTAATATTTCTCGACTGAAATAATACTCAAATAACATTTCTCGACAGATTTTCAAGTATTTGATACTTTTATGGAAATATAAATAATGTTTAATAATAACATTCCTCAAAATGAATACTACTTCGTCGCTGGAATCCCTCCGGGTTTCCACGACTATCTATATAACACAAAATACCGACTCCCGGTCTCATATTTAAAGAATAAATATCATACGCCCTTCACTAAGGGTCCTAGCAAAACAATCCTGCTTATAACTGATAATCCATATCTAGTCTATAAGCCAATATCAATTCAGGGAACAAGTATTCCAATATACTTTGAAAACAAACATGCATGCTATGGCATATGCATAACGACAATCATATATATTATCACAACAACAGTTCCAAGGTATTGGAAACTTGCCTGGCAATCCTGAAGGGGTAGGGTGCCTCGTGTCAATCCGGTGATCTATAAATAGTCACAATAACCGAGGTCAATCACTTAACACTTTTTAAAAGGCTAAGTATAACTTATTTAAGTCGAAACACGTTTTCGAGTTATCTCGCTAAGCACCCTTTAGTGAAATTCTCTTTGTTACCGACACGATCCGACACTTGCTCATTATTAAAACATGTCATCATACTTATACTTGGTGTACACTTAAGTCGTATAAGTTCTAAGGTCGGTCGTTTACGAACCAAGATTATACCCCGAGATTTATCGCCCGTTTTCTAAGTCATTTACCAAAGTTATAACCAAGTGTACTTTTAAGGGGTTCGTTCGCGTTTAACCTTGATTCGAACATTTTTATAAAATCGGAAAACGATCCGTTTCACATGAGGTTTCCTCTCAAACCTTCCATTTAATCTCTAATATTTAATTACCATGATTTGTCATTGCATAACTCATTTTTCGAAGGTCCAATTTCAGTTACGAACCTGCTTTTACGGTTTCGAACCACCTTTATGGTTGGAAGCTTGATTTTGCTTCTTGAATTAAGCAAAAATTCGAAGTGGCTCTTTCAAGGGGAAAAAAACAGGGTGGCTTCTCGAATTTATTTACCCATCCAAACGATCTTCAAAAATTATGAAATTAAATCCACAACTTCATCTCCATGTGTAGAAGCTCCATGAGTAGAACTAGGTGAAAAAAAATCGCCAAGACCCCTGCCCTGGAAAATGTAAACTGCTGGAAATGGGAGAGAAAAGAGAGAAAAGGGTGGTTGGCTTGCTTGGTTCTCTTGCATTATTGATGTTTTAGGATAATATCTAGCATAAAGGCACTTTAATAAAGTGATTTGCTCATCCCTTGCATCACCTTGGACATGTGTTAGTATTTTGTGGTGAGATGAGGTGTTTTAAGCTAACTAGTTGGTTTGATCTCTAATGGTACTAGTTAGCATTGAAAATATCTTGTCTACTTGACCTTATCCTCTTGCACATGACTATCCCTTGGCTCTCTGCTTGATTCTTTGCCCGGTTATTGCTCAATTTGATTGATCGTTCGGAGGAATATCTCAAAGATTCCTAGTTAGGGTTTTACCGGAAACCTTCTTAATAATTATAATACCATTCTCCATTTTTCTTAATACTTCTCGAATTTAAATTCCTTAAATCCCTTAAATAAATCCTCAAGTCTTACAGTGTCCAGGAAAATCTCGGAGAAAATAAAAGTGCTATTTTTCTGAATCCGATGTCGTTTACATACACTTATTTCGCCCCTGGATCATGAATACGAACTCAGAATCCGTTCTGAATACTTATATATAGCGTCGTCTAATAATATTATTATTTCCACCAAAATCACTATTCACACTCTATTATTTCTTTTATTCCTTATATTTAATAAAATGCCCTGGTCCTCTCCTGGGCGTTCCTCAACCCTTTTCCGGAACCATTAGACTAATAACATATATTGATTTGGATGACACAAGAATAATCTTTCTTGGAATAATATAACTTATATCCCTAGGAGATAGATTATTCTTATCTATATTGTCAACCAAAAGTATTCTTCGTGACATATAAACCTTGGAACCTTTATCCATTCAACACTCATTCCTAAGGACTGTTACTACCTTGGAGTCAAAATCATTGTTCCTTCTTTTCTCAACACTTAATAAAAAGTTTTTAATTCTACCAAAAATTTGGGTTCTTACATCTTTCCAGTCATATGTCCAGAGCATCCACTGTCCAAGATAATTGAATGCTTCTTTCAAGTGCCCTGCAAACAAAAAGTAGCCAGTTAGAATTTTTTAGGACCCAACTTTGATTGGATCCTTTCTTACTAACATTTGAACCAACAGGATTTGAAGATTTTGCTTTTGATTTACCTGTTATAGAGTCAACCTTAGACTTTGATTTCACAAACTGTTTGTGACTAGGAGTTTCAGATTTCAAAGAATAATAGTCATAATACAGTTCATGATATTCCTTACACATATAAATGGAATGAAGTAAACTACCACAATGATAACAGGGTTTTTGTGGTTGGTATTGAATTCTCTGAGTCTTGGGGAATCTCACAGATGCCCCTTATGTCGGTTCCTTTGACAGATAAGCGTTCGATTCTAAAATTTCTTCTTTTCCATGCACACCCTAAGGTGCTCGATAATTTACGCCATCGTCGACTTCTCAGTAATCGCTAAAGATTCAACCATCGACCTTTATAATCGCATGAAGTTTTATCAAACTCAGCACGAGTTCCTCATGCAAGTGTTCTATTCGCCGAGAAGACTTTGATTCTGATGTCGCCCCTAATCAACGACGAATTCCACCTGTCGAATGGGCAGTACTCCGGGAGACCATGAAAATAAATGCTTCTTAATACCATACATTAATTTTTCTCGCGTCAATCCCGCGTGCTACTCAAGCTTAACACTCTCGGCATAACAGCCTTCTTATTTACGTCTTTCTCAAACTTTCTCATTCCGTCTCGATTCGTAAAATATATTTTGTCTTTGTGGATCCTTTAACAGATATCCACAACCATCCCAAAAATTGAGTTCTATCTCAACAGATCCTTCAACACAACATTCCAATCGAAACTTAACCATTGGTACTATATCCGATAGCCCATCACAAACTCTATATGAGTTCTGACGTTCTCACATAACTATACCCACTCCTACTCACTCTTGTTTCTAGTTTACTATAACCTCAGCTCTGATACCAACTTGTAACACCCCCAATTTCACACATTTGATTAATCACACTAATCCACTTATTCCAATTAACAACTAATTTTTTTTTTTAACAATTTTAATCCATATGAAATCATTTAATAAATGAATTACATCATTTTAACTTTCAAACCACCAGCATCTTCTAGGCTATAGGGCTAGAAACGAGAATTAAATATTACATTCTCACTATCCATCTAATTACATCACTTTATATTACAACTTATACTAGTATAATCTTCTATGAGAAGTATACTAGCAACTAATATTATATATATAAAGTATTACTTACAATACTTCAATATACAAACATACAAATTACTCCAGCTATAAAATTTCTGGATCAAATCATCTTCACAAGTCATGTTGCCTGCTTCTTCCAAGCTGTGCAGGTAAGCCTCATCTGTCTACCTTCCTCTGAAAGGTTAATATTTAAAACAAGCAAGTATGAGCGAAAGAATTGCTCAGCAAGTATATATTCGTATAATTAAATGATTGCAACAATGGAAGAACTGATATGTAAAATCCATTTCCATGATAACTAGAAAGAAGAACTCAAAGGTAATCAAAGTTCAAGTAATATCAATGCAGTGACTAGAATAGAATTGGACTATTATATAATTTTTATAAAACAATTAGGTTAGGCTGCTGATCAGTCACGCACTAACCCCGGACAAACGCACACAGCAATGTCCTTAATGGATCCACGGCACACATTGGCCTTAATAATTCTGACCACGAATCTGGTCCGACCCTTACGGTCCACATTTTAAAAAAACTAACAGTCCAATCCTATATCTAACGTCTCAGGTGTCGGAACAATCGACAACCTCTAAAAATCAGCAAATCTGGAAATTCACATTCCAGAATAATAACGTAACTAATAACAGCAAAAGAGTCCAACAACTCAAATCTGATTTTGATAAAGAAGTCCAAGTTTAGAAACTTGCAATATGAATTTAAATTGGATTCATAAACATCATATATATTTCAAAATATAAACACTCTGAATGATAGAGTATGCATAATAATATGCCTTTGGTCCTTAGCATAAAGCAGAAAAACGCAACATTTTCCCAGCATTTCACCCAAACAATCTCCATGAACCTCACATGATGTCCCGATCTCTCCTATTTGATATACACCGCTTCAACCTGATCACGCTTTACGATGCTGGAATGGTTACGCGTACGTGTCAGTCTAGCCTCGTATCTTGAGTAGACACATCGCAGAATTATCACTAAGTCACCTAAAGTAAAAATATAGGTGTCCTTCCTATAGTTGACTACTCTAATACAACTTAATGCACATAACACATTTATATCCATTTAATAGACTTAAACCAATTTAATATATAATTAATCCTCAAAGCATCATTGATCCTCAATACCATTTTTAATACTTAACTTAGCACATAAATCCTCGACACAACAATTAATCCTCAAATCAACCACTTAACACATATACACATAAACAGTTAACATCCACTTCATGCCTCTAGACCACGGAAATTTAATAAATTAAATATAATTAATCGCAGGGGATCTTCAGAAAATTTCGGCATGAAGTATTCGTTTATCGGACTATGGGCACAACCCCTCAAATACAATACAACCCTGTTTTGCAAAAATAAAGCTGCCTCAACTTGCAGCAACATAAAATAAACACATAAGAAAGTATCCGCCCTGACATGCGGCACATAGCACATAATGATTTATATTAACACTACTACTTACGCTAACCAATGATCGTATTTCTCACACATTTTAATGATACACGTGACAATCAATCATTGATGTTCGTAAGCCCTAGGGAACAACTCCTAGCACTAACTATTACTTACTCTATATCGATGATCACAACACTCAAGTATATTAATTATACTCGTGATAGCAAATCATGGATATTCGTAAGCCCGAGGAACTAGTTGCAGAGAATTACACAAGTCGTTAAATATTGACATTTAAGACCCGTGATCTCATTACAACTCCTCGGAGATAAACATATAAAGAAAAATGAATTTAACAATTAATCTTTGATAAATAACATTTTAAAACCATACAATCAACAATCTCAAATAAACTCTTAACATATTATATTCGACAATAATAACTAGCAAATCATACACTTCAACATTATACGACGTATAATAGTCAATAACTAACAGTCATTTAACCACTTAAAAACCAATACCATGTAGTTTACAATTATGACGTCCCACATACTAGGACTCCACTTACAACACATAAACATTATCGAAATCAACTACAATAAGTAAAGCCACCTAAACTCCCAATATTTTACGACAATTAATAATTAACCACTAATAGTCATTAAACCTGAATATTAACGACACCCCACAAATACTACAACTCCACTTATAGCACTTTGCACGTAGACATTTACAAACTGACCAACTCATATAATCACACATTATGCAACTATAACAATTAGCACTTAGCAATTAACAATTACAATTTGAATCAATAACACAATACATCTTACACTTAAATCAATGTTTACAATCAAATTCAAGTATTCGACTCGTACAATAACAAGTATGCATATATAACTTTCATTAGAACCAAATACAATGTCATTACCATTGACGCACTTGAAACCTAAATGATCGGTTCTGTTTGCAACTCAATTTACTCCATCAAGACAAGCTTAACTTAAAAAGTACAGAACACAAAAGTTGAAGAAAATCTCGAGACCCTTTCCAGAATGATAAGGCTCGTTAAAAATGGATAAGTAATGCATTCTAAAACAATTAAATAGTGAGCTGTTAAAACAGAGTCAGAACAGGATTTTTCTAGTATTTCCAAGTTTAGAGTACTAAGATCACATAATTCGAAAATGGACTGTAAATAAGAATTGTAGATTTTGAAAAGAGCTTTTCAGAATGGTATGGCTCAGAAATTTGGGACATACGATCAATTTACTACGAATTTTCGAAAACAGAGTTTGAAATGACCGATCAAAGCTGGTCGAATTTTACAAGGCAGAAAACTCATATTTCGGTTTGAAATCTCAGAAAACTCAAAACACAAAACTTGTAGATATTTGAAATATCTTTCCAATGACTTAAGAACGAACATCATCTGATAAAAACTCAATTTTATACAAATTAAACAAGACAGCAGCTCACCATCAAACTTACAATTCACATAACCAAAACCATCAAACCAAGTCAATTATCAAAAGTAATACAATCTGATTTTTTTGAAAAACTAAGAAGATTTGACATTTTAACAAACTTTCTTTTGCAAAAATCTTGAAAAATTAACTACAAGACAATCCCATAACAATTACACAATTATAATCAATTATATCACAATTAACTCTAATTTAATTATAACAATTCACATAATTCGAAACTAATTACTACGACAATTAATAATTACATCGAAAATTGAGATAAATAACAAATATATATAAACAAGAGTTTATACCTTCCGAATTTCCAATTCCCGTGACTCTCTCTCTCTCTCTCTCTCTCTCTCTCTCTCTCTCTCTCTCTCTCCCTCTCTCTCTCTCTCTACCGTGCACGCCTGCACCACCACACCGCGGCTGGATGTCGCCGGACATGGCGGGAACCACCGTCGCCGCCGCTCGATGATCTCCGGCGCCTCCTTCTTCCTCGCCCAAACTCGACTCACACACACACACTTGTATATACACACACATACACGTATAGACATATATATATACAACCCAATTAATACAAAAACCAAAACCCCCAACTCAATTTCTCTCTTCTTTCCTCTCTTCTTCTCTCGTTTTCTTTCTTTTCCCGTTTCTTGCTCTCTCCCGAAGGTTCTACTGCCTTCCCTCTTATTGGGCTTGGCCCAATAACCACAAATCTATATTACTCCTCATTCCGTCCCCACTTACTACTCTTAACCGACTCTAATAAATCGAAATCCAATAAAATACTCGAAAAAATTAAACTTATCATTTTTAAAATAAAGGATATAAAATTACGAGCACCCACATATTTTCGAAATATTTTTCGGATAAAAAATGAATTAAATATGAATTTTCAAAGTTTTGATCCTTTAAATACAATAAAACTCTTAAAATCATTTTAAAATACTCAACCACTCAAATTAATCCACCCAACAATTTTAAAACTCAATAAATATATAAAGATAATTTTACAAAAGATTTCATGATTTTTAAATGCTCCGATGATTTTATAAAAATTTCCGAAGCTCAACAATGCATGATTTAAATACATTTAAATCCTCAAAATACAAATAAAAATACACGGGCTTACCCAACACCCTTAAACCATCATATAAACACGAAAACATAATAACATATATATTTGACCTCTCAAAATATCCACAATCTTTTTCCTCCTTAATTGGAAAATAAATAAAATACTTAAATCATTAAAATAATAAATCCTGAAAATTCGGATTATTGCAATCTACCCTCCTTAAAAGGATTCCATCCACGGAATCAGCTAAGGCCTCTATTGGAATTCCTTAACCACCAAAATCTCAAACCATCTATAATGTCTCTATCGGAGATGGCTATCACTGGAGTTCACATCATATCACCATTCTCATTTCCTTTCAAATATAGTTTGATCAACTTCCCATTAACATAACAACCTTGAGAGAGAGTTCAATAATTCGATTAACACAACACACTTGAGAGAGAGAACGAGCCAATTCTATCGATACGTTACTAATATTCTATTCATCTTGGAATTCGCTCTTGTACTAGGCGATTCTGCTCTGATATTCTGACGTGGCTGACCTGATTGGCATCCCCTTGAAATTCATTAGAGATAACAAGAAATATGGAGCTTTGAAAAGATAGCTGCCATACCAAGACAAATGTCACAAACTGATGATCCTAGGATTATGAATTTTGAAGTAAACCTTATTTGAGATAAGAGAATTTACTGAGAGATCAATATGATCATAAGAACTCACGTTGCGTGTCTCAATTAAGACATACTAAAGGTAATTAGCCTTCTTGTATTTCACAACCCACAAGTGACGGCGTCCCGTCAGACTTCTATCACACAGACAGATAGTCCTTGTGGCCCCTATCAGTATAGGGTTGTTCATCTCAGTGGAAGTTGAGAAGTAGGAAAGCAACTTTGAAGTCAAGTTAATAATTATCATCTTTTGACAATTAATTATCAAGGGACACCTTGGATTAAAATTGATCAGATTCCAAGGCGTGATTTCCAAAGGAAGGATAACCAGAAGGATTCTAGTATACAACAAGTAAGTGGTGCTATATCATCATGGAATTGTCCACTATTGTAGAAAAGTGGAAGTTTGAAATAATATCATTGGCAGGGCTTCAGAAACTTGAAAGTAGGTATAATGGAAGCTTCTGGCATAATTGAAACCCAGTACGGGTGAACACAGGTATGACAATTTAACTCAGAAGAGGGAATATATTTTTTATCCAAAAATCTCGCTTGGAGAGATATCAAATAATTCATAGTTTAGGGAGGTAATCAAAAGGGTTTACAAATAGGGAGGGTATTGCCAAGGTCTCACAGATGCCCCTTATGTCGGTTCCTTTGACAGATAAGCGTTCGATTCTAAAATTTCTTCTTTTCCGTGCACACCCTAAGGTGCTCGATAATTTACGCCATCGTCGACTTCTCAGTAATCGCTAAAGATTCAACCATCGACCTTTATAATCGCATGAAGTTTTATCAAACTCAGCACGAGTTCCTCATGCAAGCATTCTATTCGCCGAGAAGACTTTGATTCTGATGTCGCCCCTAATCAACGACGAATTCCACCTGTCGAATGGGCAGTACTCCGGGAGATCATGAAAATAAATGCTTCTTAATACCATACATTAATTTTTCTCGCGTCAATCCCGCGTGCTACTCAAGCTTAACACTCTCGGCATAAAAGCCTTCTTATTTACGTCTTTCTCAAACTTTCTCATTCCGTCTCGATTCGTAAAATATATTTTGTCTTTGTGGATCCTTTAACAGATATCCACAACCATCCCAAAAATTGAGTTCTATCTCAACAGATCCTTAAACACAACATTCCAATCGAAACTTAACCATTGGTACTATATCCGATAGCCCATCACAAACTCTATATGAGTTCTGACGTTCTCACATAACTATACCCACTCCTACTCACTCTCGTTTCTAGTTTACTATAACCTCAGCTCTGATACCAACTTGTAACACCCCCAATTTCATACATTTGATTAATCACACTAATCCACTTATTCCAATTAACAACTAATTTTTTTTTTTTAACAATTTTAATCCATATGAAATCATTTAATAAATGAATTACATCATTTTAACTTTCAAACCACCAGCATCTTCTAGGCTATAGGGCTAGAAACGAGAATTAAATATTACATTCTCACTATCCATCTAATTACATCACCTTATCTTACAACTTATACTAGTATAATCTTCTATGAGAAGTATACTAGCAACTAATATTATATATATAAAGTATTACTTACAATACTTCAATATACAAACATACAAATTACTCCAGCTATAAAATTTCTGGATCAAATCATCTTCACAAGTCATGTTACCTGCTTCTTCCAAGCTGTGCAGGTAAGCCTCATCTGTCTACCTTCCTCTGAAAGGTTAATATTTAAAACAAGCAAGTATGAGCGAAAGAATTGCTCAGCAAGTATATATTCGTATAATTAAATGATTGCAACAATGGCAGAACTGATATGTAAAATCCATTTCCATGATAACTAGAAAGAAGAACTCAAAGGTAATCAAAGTTCAAGTAATATCAATGCAGTGACTAGAATAGAATTGGACTATTATATAATTTTTATAAAACAATTAGGTTAGGCTGCTGATCAGTCACGCACTAACCCCGGACAAACGCACACAGCAATGTCCTTAATGGATCCACGGCACACATTGGCCTTAATAATTCTGACCACAAATCTGGTCCGACCCTTACGGTCCACATTTTAAAAAAACTAACAGTCCAATCCTATATCTAACGTCTCAGGTGTCGGAACAATCGACAACCTCTAAAAATCAGCAAATCTGGAAATTCACATTCCAGAATAATAACGTAACTAATAACAGCAAAAGAGTCCAACAACTCAAATCTGATTTTGATAAAGAAGTACAAGTTTAGAAACTTGAAATATGAATTTAAATTGGATTCATAAACATCATATATATTTCAAAATATAAACACTCTGAATGATAGAGTATGCATAATAACTTGCCTCTGGTCCTTAGCATAAAGCAGAAAAATGCAACTTTTCCCAGCATTTCACCCAAACAATCTCCATGAACCTCACATGATGTCCCGATCTCTCCTATTTGATATGCACCGCTTCAACCTGATCACGCTTTACGATGCTGCAATGGTTACGCGTACGTGTCAGTCCAGCCTCGTATGATGTTGCAATGGTTACGCGTACGTGTCAGTCCAGCCTCGTATCTTGAGTAGACACATCGCAGAATTATCACTAAGTCACCTAAAGTCAAACTATAGATGTCCTTCCTATAGTTGACTACTCTAATACCACTTAATGTACATAACACATTTATATCCATTTAATAGACTTAAACCAATTTAATATATAATTAATCCTCAAAGCATCATTGATCCTCAATACCATTTTTAATACTTAACTTAGCACATAAATCCTCGAGACAACAATTAATCCTCAAATCAACCACTTAACACATATACACATAAACAGTTAACATCCACTTCATGCCTCTAGATCACGGAAATTTAATAAATTAAATATAATTAATCGCAGGGGATTTTCAGAAAATTTCGGCATGAAGTATTCGTTTATCGGACTATGGGCACAGCCCCTCAAATACAATACAACCCTGTTTTGGAAAAATAAAGCTGCCTCAACTTGCAGCAACATAAAATAAACACATAAGAAAGTATCCGCCCTGACATGCGGCACATAGCACATAATGATTTATATTAACACTACTACTTACGCTACACCAATGATCGTATTTCTCACACATTTTAATGATACACGTGACAATCAATCATTGATGTTCGTAAGCCCTAAGGAACAACCCCTAGCACTAACTATTACTTACGCTATATCGATGATCACACCAGTCAAGTATATTAATTATACTCGTGATAGCAAATCATGGATATTCGTAAGCCCGAGGAACTAGTTGCAGAGAATTACACAAGTCGTTAAATATTGACATTTAAGACCCGTGATCTCATTACAACTCCTCGCAGATAAACATATAAAGAAAAATGAATTTAACAATTAATCTTTGATAAATAACATTTTAAAACCATACAATCAACAATCTCAAATAAACTCTTAACATATTATATTCGACAATAATAACTAGCAAATCATACACTTCAACATTATACGACGTATAATAGTCAATAACTAACAGTCATTTAACCACTTAAAAACCAATACCAAGTAGTTTACAATTATGACGTCCCACATACTAGGACTCCACTTACAGCACATAAACATTATCGAAATCAACTACAATAAGTAAAGCCACCTAAACTCCCAATATTTTACGACAATTAATAATTAACCACTAATAGTCATTAAACCTGAATATTAACGACACCCCACAAATACTACAACTCCACTTATAGCACTTTGCACGTAGACATTTACAAACTGACCAACTCATATAATCACACATTATGCAACTATAACAATTAGCACTTAGCAATTAACAATTACAATTTGAATCAATAACACAATACATCTTACACTTAAATCAATGTTTACAATCAAATTCAAGTATTCGACTCGTACAATAACAAGTATGCATATATAACTTTCATTAGAACCAAATACAATGTCATTACCATTGACGCACTTGAAACCTAAATGATCAGTTCTGTTTGCAACTCAATTTACTCCATCAAGACAAGCTTAACTTAAAAAGTACAGAACACAAAAGTTGAAGAAAATCTCGAGACCCTTTCCAGAATGATAAGGCTCGTTAAAAATGGATAAGTAATGCATTCTAAAACAATTAAATAGTGAGCTGTTAAAACAGAGTCAGAACAGGATTTTTCTAGTATTTCCAAGTTTAGAGTACTAAGATCACATAATTCGAAAATGGACTGTAAATAAGAATTGTAGATTTTGAAAAGAGCTTTTCAGAATGGTATGGCTCAGAAATTTGGGACATACGATCAATTTACTACGAATTTTCGAAAACAGAGTTTGAAATGACCGATCAAAGCTGGTCGAATTTTACAAGGCAGAAAACTTATATTTCGGTTTGAAATCTCAGAAAACTCAAAACACAAAACTTGTAGATATTTGAAATATCTTTCCAATGACTTAAGAACGAACATCATCTAATAAAAACTCAATTTTATACAAATTAAACAAGACAGCAGCTCACCATCAAACTTACAATTCACATAACCAAAACCATCAAACCAAGTCAATTATCAAAAGTAATACAATCTGATTTTTTTGAAAAACTAAGAAGATTTGACATTTTAACAAACTTTCTTTTGCAAAAATCTTGAAAAATTAACTACAAGACAATCCCATAACAATTACACAATTATAATCAATTATATCACAATTAACTCTAATTTAATTATAACAATTCACATAATTCGAAACTAATTACTACGACAATTAATAATTACATCGAAAATTGAGATAAATAACAAATATATATAAACAAGAGTTTATACCTTCCGAATTTCCAATTCCCGCGACTCTCTCTCTCTCTCTCTCTCTCTCTCTCTCTCTTTCTCTCTCTCTACCGTGCACGCCTGCACCACCACACCGCGGCTGGATGTCGCCGGACATGGCGGGAACCACCGTCGCCGCCGCTCGATGATCTCCGGCACCTCCTTCTTCCTCGCCCAAACTCGACTCACACACACACACACACTTGTATATACACACACATGCACGTATAGACATATATATACAACCCAATTAATACAAAAACCAAAACCCCCAACTCAATTTCTCTCTTCTTTCCTCTCTTCTTCTCTCTTTTTCTTTCTTTTCCCGTTTCTTGCTCTCTCTCGAAGGTTCTACTGCCTTCCCTCTTATTGGGCTTGGCCCAATAACCACAAATCTATATTACTCCTCATTCCGGCCCCACTTACTACTCTTAACCGACTCTAATAAATCGAAATCCAATAAAATACTCGAAAAAATTAAACTTATCATTTTTAAAATAAAGGATATAAAATTACGAGCACCCACATATTTTCAAAATATTTTTCGGATCAAAAATGAATTAAATATGAATTTCCAAAGTGTTGATCCTTTAAATACAATAAAACTCTTAAAATCATTTTAAAATACTCAACCACTCAAATTAATCCACCCAACAATTTTAAAACTCAATAAATATATAAAGATAATTTTACAAAAGATTTCATGATTTTTAAATGCTCCGATGATTTTATAAAAATTTCCGAAGCACAACAATGCATGATTTAAATACATTTAAATCCTCAAAATACAAATAAAAATACACGGGCTTACCCAACACCCGTAAACCATCATATAAACACGGAAACATAATAACATATATATTTGACCTCTCAAAATATCCACAATCTTTTTCCTCCTTAATAGGAAAATAAATAAAATACTTAAATCATCAAAATAATAAATCCTGAAAATTCGGATAAATACATTACAAGGTAACTCAAAACATATATTCTGCGGAAATATCTGCTATGCCAAAGATAAGCAAGATAGCAGCATTTATCATAAAAGAGGAACTTGCAGAAAAAATATTGCAATTCCAGTTTCAAATACTTTCTTACCATGCCAACACCGACAGTGTTGCAGAAAATTTCCAACTTGGAAAGATGAACTAATACTGGAGTATTCACCGCGCCCGCTATTCCATATACGATGATCAGTCGCAGCATGTATAGCTCAAATTGAGTTTTACTACTGGTAGAAGGAAGAACTGACGGATTTACTTGTCCACCGCCCTTTTAGATCTCCCTGGCCAACGGTTGGGCCTTTGGGATGGACCAGTGCTACTCGGCCTCTTACACGACTCCTAGTTCAAATCAATCCATGACTCTGAAATGTAAAGTTCGTCCCCCTTTCCCCAAGTATAATACTTGTTGATAGGACTCCACAAAGTAGTCGTATTTAATTGGAAAGGAAAATTCACCAATATTTCCCGAGCTGATGCTCGTTGAAAGATAACAACTTATTCCAACAATCTTACCCCTCGAATGATGAGGAGGTAACACAAAGATTTAATAAATGAACCGCAACCAAGTTGCGAGTGAAAAGATTAGTTTAACGAGTATATGACCGGGTAGTCAAAGAAATAACAAATCTCAAGCAAGGTCCCCTTATATTTTGGAAGTTTGAGCGAGTATTAAATCCTCTTATAAGATGGATTTAAGTGAAAATAGATTTTTGGGAACCTCCCCTAGATAAAATAATCATAATAAGGCTCAGAAATATTTTACGTAATATTTGAAAGTCAAAGATAATAGTTTGAATAAGAAGATTATTTAAAACTAATTTAAAAGAATCAAATAAATATTCCAAGAATATTTATTATATCATAAGTATTTAAAGAATATTTTTGGTATAAAAATATTGTTCATAAATAATTCTCGAATGAATATACGGAAATTATTTATTAAATAAGTAAATCCTCGAATAAATATTTGGAATAATACCCAATAAATAATTCAACCTTAAATGAATATTCAAGAGAGTATTCATTGAATAAATAAAGATCAAATGAATATTCCAAATAATATTCATTAAATAAATAACTCAAATGAATATTTGAAAATGATATTCGTCAAATAAATGTCTCTAATGAATATTCAAAGTAATATTCATTAACTAAATAAACCCCAATGAATATTTAAAATAATATTCATTAAATAAATAATATTCTAAATGAATATTTGAAATAATATTCATTAAATATTCCTCCACTGAGGTAATAATCAAATAACATTCCTCGAACGATTCATAATTGAATAACAATCCCCGAAATAATAATCTGTCGCTGGAATCCCTCCGGGTTTCCACGACTATTTATATTTTACAAAATACCGACTCCCGGTCTATATTCGAAAAATGAAGATCATGCGCCCTTCACTAAGGGTCTTAAAAAATCCGGCTTATAACTAATATATCATATCTAGCTTATAAGCCAATTATCAGAGTGCAAAACATTTATCACAATATACTTTTGAAAACAGGCATGCATGCTATGGCATATGTATAAAAAAATCAAATCATATATATATATTATCACAACAACAGCTTCAAATTGATTGAAGACTTGCCTGGTACACCCGCTTATACTAGTGGCATGACTCGGGGTGGTCCGGTAATCTATACATAATCAAAAATATTCGAGGTTAATCACTTAACCCTTTTAAGAAGCTAAGTGTAACTCGTATTAACCCGACACTTGCTCATTACCAAGGCATGTCATTATACTTACACTTGGTACGTTCTTACGTCATATAAGTTCTAAGGTCGAAAGATTATACCTCGAAATTTATTGGTCGTTTTCTAACTGACTTTCCAAAGTTATAAGCAAGTGTACTTTTTAAGGCGTTCTTCGCACTTAACCTAGATTCGAACATTTTTATAAAATCGGAAAACGATTCTTTTGACATGTGGTCTTCTCTCACACCTTCCTTATTATCTCTAATATTTAATTACCAAGATTCGTAAATGGATCACTCTTGTTAAGGGGATTCAATTTCAGTTGCGAACTCGCACTTACGGTCTCGAACCACTTTTAGTAAACCGGCCATAAATCCTAAACCGTAAGTCTGTTTGTTTCGATTCTTTTTTCAAACTGATCTACGAGTCGAGATCTACGAGGGTATGTTACATTCTTAACCAGTTTAGACATTTAGAGCTACTGTGATGCACGAAGTTCAAGGTTTAACGAAATTTCGGCATTATAACGGCTATAAATCGAACGTTCCAAAAATCATACCATCAAAACCAAGCCACACCGGGCATCCATACAACTTTTACACATTTTATTCATCCTCAACTGTCCAAAATCATCTAATTTACCAACATGATCATCATATCTCTTAAATCAAATAATCACTACATAATCATGCTTATAATCATACTAACATCCTAACCAGGCTAACAACCATCAAGATCATCCATAAACTTAAAGTAAGAGCTAGGATTTTGATGAGATATACCTTCCTTGGAGGATGTAGAGACCTTACTAATCCTTTACTTGTCCTTAGAACACCTTAATCAAGCTTAACTAACAAGAATCATCAAGCACATAATTAGTGATTTTCGGATCTACTATAATGTATTGGAAAGATCATGAAAAACGAGGTCCTTATCGAGGTTTTCTGGACGGAGCTTCTAAAGGAGAGTTTGAGAGTATCTAACCAGCTTTCCAAAAAGCTAAAGAACACCAAATTCCATTGAGTAATGAAGGAGATATGGCCGTTTGAAAATCGTCACAGAAACTGTCATGAATCTGGACAGTTTGCTTCTTCCACTTGGGGAGGTGATTTCCCTAGGCTATACTACTTGGATTGCTATGAAATTTGGAGCGAATATTTTCCATGGAGTGGAGAGGCTTTGGATAAAATTTGGTGATTTTATCATGGATAGAAATGGGGATATGAATTTTCTTCTATGAGGGTGTTCTGCTGGGCAGTTTTAAGAAAATGGAGAGAATGAAGTTTTGCTTGCTTTCTTTGACTAACATTTGATCAATCCTCTAGATAAGCTCAGTTGGGTGGCTGAGTTTGATACTCTTAGGCTTGTGCAAGGTGTATTCAAGAAGTTTCATTGATATTTGTTTGGCTTTTATTTGTTTTTACCACCTTATCCTTGCCCTTTCATAATCCTTCCATTCTTGCCCTTGTCTCTTGGCTTTCACCATAAGCCACTTGATATAATGCATGTGGTTCCATCTTGTCATGAACTCAATCCAAATTCCTTAATTCGTTCGCTTTATCTTTTAATCTCGTTGTAAAGTTCCAGCGGTTTCTGGAATGCTCGTTTCACTATTTCTGTGGTTTTCGTTCCAAATCCCCAAATCAAATATAATAAAATTCTAAAATATTAAATTCTCAAATCCTCAAATTTAATATCTCATTTCTTGAATATAATAATATATAATTTAGTGTCTGGTCAAATATTATGCCAAAATAGAAATTGGAATTTCTGAATTCCGATCGTCTTTACATACACTTATTTCGTTCACTGATCATTGATATCCGTTCTGAATACTTCTATATAGTGTCGTCTAATAATATTCCAATTTCCACCAAAAACACTATTCATAACTTATTTTCTCTTTAATCCTTATAATCAGAAGAATGTTCTCGTGCTCTCTCGAGCGTTCCTTAATCCTTTTACGGAGTTACTTAACTTATCCTAGATATTGATTTGGATGATACGAGAATACTTCCTCGGTTTGTATATCATATCTTACTTCCTCGACGATAGATTATTCTTATCTACATCGTCAATCAGTTACAATGTTCGTGGCACATAAACATTTAAATCCAATCCATTCAATATTCATCTATTAACTCACTGATACATTCATACTCCAATTCATAATAAAAAGTTTTAATTAGTACCAAAAATCAGGGTTCTTACACTTACCTTCAGATTTGGATATGCTAGCTTTTTCTTTCCTATCATCCAAGACAATAGCTACAGAATTTTCACTTTTATTCTTTCCAAAACCTAAGCCATAGACTTTACCAAGAATTTGATTGTCAAAGATTTCTTGAGTCTTTTTACCAGAAGTGTTAATGGTTTTTATCATATCTCTCGCTTCCTCTAGTTCTTTTCTGACATAGTCATAATCCTCAAGGATAACACCATAATCATTCTTAGCTTTATCAGAACTTAATCTATATTCTTCCATTTGAATTAACTCAGATTCAAGAAAATTATTTCTACTAACTAATTCATCATTCTTAGCCTTAAGTTCATCTTTTTCACTAGCAAGAATTTTGAAATTAGTCATAAGATTCTTAAACTCAACATGAATAGATCTAATATCATCAGAATCTAAGCTATCAAATGAATCAAGAGAGTGAAGTGATACCTTAACAGAAGATGAAGAAGTTTTCTTTGGAGATCCAGACTTGTCTGAAGCACTTGTCATCAATGCAATGTTGTCATAATCCAATTCATCTTCAGAATCACTGGAGTCTGCCCAATCCTTCTGTGTGACCATGAGTGCATTACCCTTCCCTGAATTCCTAGGCTTCTTGCACTCACTAGCAAAGTGTCCAAGCTCACTGCAGTTAAAGCACTTGATCTTGGCCTTATCAAGCTTGATAATTGTACTCTTGCCTTTGTCACTCTTCTTCTCTCTTTCTTCTGAAAAGATCCTTTGCTAAATCTTTTCCTGTTGAATCTTCCTTTCTTGAAAGCTTTAGCAAACATAGTAAAGAGTTCTTGCATCTCTGATTCAGAATCATTATCTTCAGAGTCTATATCCGCAGTCTCTGACTCAGAACTTTCTTTGCTCTTCTTCTTCCTCAAGTCTCTTTCAGTAGATTCAGACTTTTCTTCTGGAAGCCTCTTTGATTCAGATTGAGCAGTGAGTGCAACAGTTTTCAACTTTCCTTCACTCCTGCTCTTTTTCTGCTGCCTGACAAGTTCATAAGCTCTCAATTTTCCATAAACTGCTTCAAATGATATTTTATCCAGATCATTAGCTTCCTCAATTGCAGATATCTTCTGATTATAGAAATCAGGAAGAGCTTTCATGAACTTAGTATTCATATCCTCCAAATCATAATATTTACCATGCATGGCCATCTCATTGATGAGTTTAGTAAACCTATCAAAGGTGTCAGTAAGTGGCTCACCAGACTTGGATTCAAAGTACTCATACTGGTGTATGAGAAGTGTCCTCATATTCTTCCTGACAGGTTTTGTTCCTTCACAGTGAACCTTTAGATTGTCCCATATCTCCTTAGCAGTTTTACAAGAGAGAACATAGTTAGTGAGAACAGAATCAAGACTGTTGAATAGTATGTTTCTCACTTTAGCATCCTTAAGAACGTTCTCCTTTTCCTTATCTATCCATTCAGATTTAGGCTTCTCTGCTGTATGTTCTGGAACAACTTTTCCTTCCACAGTTGCTTAAGGAACAAGCCTTGTTGGAACAAAAGGCCCATCTCTGATTCTGTCAAGATAATCAGGATCTGTTGCTTCCGGGTGATGCAACATCCTCACTTTCCATAGAGTATATTCGTTTCTCTTGAGCATAGGGATCTTAGTATTCCCATCCTTGTAACCAGACATGATTGCATATCTTTATGATTATTCGAAATCAACTTACTCTAATACCAATTGTTAACTCGAATAACTTGTAGAAGGGAGGGGTTGAATACAAGTTATATAATCGTGTCTGATTTTTGCTTGATTAGATGAACAAGAACAAACGAATGAATCAAACTTTGTTTGTATTAAATAAATCAAATACAAACTCTACCAAAGGTGTACAATACCTTTAGCAGCTGCTGACAATACAAATCTCTCTCTCTGTTTGTTTCAAACTCTCGAATACAAACCTTATACAGAGCTTCACACGATATGCACTTAAAAATTCACTCTTTTACAATGATATAGAGAGAGTATTTATAATGCTACCTATCAACTAATAACATAAAGTAATGATCTATACATGACAATGTTCTGCCATCCAGTTGATAGTTTCCATCAATAGAGAATTCGTTTCCTTCACAATATCTTCTTGCTTGTTCTCCAAACAAAGATCCTGTTTTATAGCACTTGTCAGTTTCTGTAGCATCCATAATGACATCATCAGTAACATGACTGATATCAGGATTCCACCTTGCATCAGGATTCGACATCCATCAGTATTTGACTTGGCGTATCAGGATTTGATCTCAGTTCCTGACAAGTAGTCCTTGATGCACTGCTATTCCTGACTAAACTCTACAGATTACTGTCTAACACATATATCCTATAAAAAGTGCTAAATCCTTTATAAGATCAGGATTTACAAGAAGTATAAACAAAATTCTATTCTCAACATCACAACTTATGAATTATTCCTAACACTTGGGTATTCAAGTAGAGCCAGTACCGGGAGCCCTTATGATGGAGGCCTCGCAACCTGTAATGGTACTTCAAGAAGGAATTGTAGAGGAAGCTAGTGATGAGGATGAGAGCTCAGAACTGGCTGCTGTGCGAGCCCGTAAGGGGAAGTGGGTTCGTAAGGAGACTTCAACATTAATGGACTTACCTAATGGGATCACTCGCGAGACTACAGTGATAACTGAGTATGGTCATGTGGGCACGACCCCAACTTCAGGCATCGTGTCTGCACCACAACAAAATGGGGTCGCAGATAAGGATGAAGGAGAGTCCAGTGGGGCTCACAATTATAAACTCTATCTAGATCCTCGTATCCCAGAACATGTTGAGCGATCTGGAGCTGCAGAAGATACAATCTCTATTCTTGTTGATGCTAAGGATCCCTCCAAGGTATTGAAGGTCGGGTCAGCTCAACCCTAAACTCTGTGAGAGGCTCACTGGTTTTCTAAAAGCTAACTTGGATGTGTTCGCCTGGTCCTACGAGGATATGCTTGGGATTGACCCCAATGTTATGTGTCACAAGCTCAATCTCGAGCAAAAAAGGAGTAAGGCAAAAGAGGAGGCCAATTATTGGAGAGCGGGCCTGAGCTGTCAAATAGGAAGTGGATAGGCTCCTCGAGGTCGGGCTAGTTAGGGAATCTTTCGACCCTGACTGGCTCGCGAACCCGGTCCTAGTAAAGAAGCCAAATGGTAAGTGGAAAACATGTGTGGACTTTACTGATCTCAACAAGCATTGCCCCAAAGATAGCTTCCCTTTGCCTAGGATTGACCAACTAGTGGACGCGACAGCAGGCACGTGCTCCTTAGCTTTATGGATGTTATTCTGGGTACAATCAGATACCCATGTATGGCCCTGATCAAGAACACACATCTTTCATCATGACCTAAATTAGCTGTTCTAGTAGGAGTTATAGAGGCCTCTACTGCTATATAGGGATCCCTTTTGGCCTCCTCAATGTCGGGGCCATCTACCAAAGGCTCGTTAATATGATGTTTGAGAAGCAAATTAGGAAGACAATAGAGGTCTACGTAGATGACATGCTTGTAAAGTCTAAGGAGGCTGAGGATCACATCGCCCACCTCGCTGAAATTTTTGATATATTGACGAGGTATAGAATGAACTCAACCACCAAAAATGTGTATTTGGGGTCGAATCTGGAAAATTTCTTGTTTTTATTGTCAACCACCAGGGTATCGAAGCCAATCCAGCCAAAATTAAAGCCCTAATGGAGATGAGATCGCCTAGAAGTGTGAAGAAGGTTCAAAGCCTAACATGAAGGGTAGCTGCTCTCAATAGGTTTGTTTCAAAATCATCGGACAAGTGTCATGAGTTCTTCAAAGCTATCAAGAGAGGGGGAAAGAATTTTGAGTGGACCCCTCAATGCGAGGAGGCCTTTTAGAGAATCAAGGAGCACCTAGGCTCGCCACCTTTACTTGCGAAGCCTAAGGACGAGGAGACACTCATTGTCGACCTGGCTGTGTTAGAACATGCGATCAATACAGTCTTGGTTCACGAAGAGGAAAAGGTTCAGTATCCTGTTTATTATGTCAGTAGGAGAATGCTAGATGCTGAGACTCGTTACACATACATGGAGAAGCTAGCCTATGCCTTGGTGTTGGCCTCGCGAAAATTGAGGCTCTATTTTCAGTCTCACAGCATTGAGGTTCATACGGCCTACCCTCTAAGGCAAGTGATGCACAAGCCTAAGACTTCAGGGAGACTCTTAAAGTGGACCATTGAGCTAAGTCAATTTGACATCAAGTACAAGGCCTCGAGGGGCAATAAAAGGGCAAGCCTTGGCAGATTTTATACTGGAATTCCCTCCCCAATCTGAGGGAGATGCCTGGGCTCTTGTCACGATCCCAGAGGAGGTAGAACATGAGACCAAGGAACAAAACCCAGCCTCGTGGTGGGAGCTTTATGTTGATGGTGCATCTAATAAGGAAGGAGCCAGAACCGGGGTCGAGCTTGTTACTCCTGAAGGCTGCAAGATAAGCAGTGCAGTTCACTTCACATTTGAAGCATCCAATAATGCAGTCGAGTATGAGGCCTTGATCATTGGCCTCAAGCTCACAATTGAAATGAAAGTGGAGAATCTCAATGCATACAGTAATTCCATGCTAGTTACTGGTCACATTGGATGTGGATGGCAGGCCACGGGACCTCAAATTGAACTCTATTTGCGATGTGTGCAGAGGTTAATGAAATCATTCAAGCAAGTCAGAGTAGAATTTATTAGAAGGGCAAAAAATCAAGGAGCAGATGCCCTTGCAGAGCTGGGCTGGCGTCGCGAGGCCACATTACTTGGAGTCATACCACTTGGATGACCCCAATGTGGGAATATGTGAAAATCGGGGTTGTCCCTCAAGAAAAGAAAGAAGCAAGGAAAATCAAGTATCAGGCGGCTCGCTATATGATATATGATGAAGTCTTGTATCGAAGAGGATTTAGCATCCCACTCTTAAGGTATGTAGATGGGGAAGAGTGCAATTACATTCTAAGAGAGGTCCACGAAGGAATATGCGGCAATCACTCGGGGGGTAGTTCCTTAGCCCAAAAGATTCTTCGCCAAGGGTATTTCTGGCCTACATTAAAAAGAGATGATTTTGAGTTCGCTTGAAGGTGTGATAACTGCCAAAGGATCGCCAACTTCAGCAATGCTCCAGTATCCCACCTTACCTCACGAGCCCATGGCCCTTCACCATGTAGGGTATAAATCTAATTGGGGAGCTCCCCAAGGCCAAGGAGGGGTCAAATATGCAGTTGTGGCCGTAGACTATTTCACTAAGTGGGCCGAGGCCGAGCCACTTGCAACTATCACTGCCAAGAAGTTAAAGGACTTTGTGTACAGGGAAATTGTGTGTCGCTATGGGATCCCATATCAGCTCATATCAGATAGTGGGCAACAATTTGACAACAAGGAAATGAAAGAGTTTTGTGAGAACTTGGGGATCAAGAAAAGTTTCTCAGCTGTGAGCCATCCTCAAACAAATGGTCAAACTGAGGCCATAAAAAAAATAATCAAGCATACCTTGAAGGCTAAGCTAGAGGAAAGCAAAGGCAACTAGCCTGAAGAATTGCCAAAGGTCTTATGATCTTACAACACGACCCCAAGGACCACTATAGGAGAGACTCCATTTTCTCTAACATATGGATGCGAGGCCTTGTCCCAGTTGAAGTGGGCTCAGGGTCGTTCAGGAGAGAACACTACGATCCCAAGGTAAACGAAGTAAATCACAGACTCTACCTAGACATGATAGAGGAAACTCGAAGCGAGGCTCAGTTAAGGCTCGCAACCTACCAAAGAAGAGCTGCGAGGTACTACAATGGGAAGGTTCATGTGCCGCATCTTTGTGTGGAGGACTTGGTGCTTAGAAGGGTGATGCCTAACACCAAGGTCCCAGCTCATGGAGTCTTTCGGGCTAATTGGGAAGGGCCCTACAAAATCTATGCTGTTATCAATGAAGGGACCTATTATCTCACAGACATGGATGATAAGGTCATACCTCGCGCTTGGAATGTAGAACACTTGAGGAAATAATATCAGTAGAGGCTTCGCCCCTGGTAGCTTCTATCTATTATTACTTAGCATGAATAAATTCATACAAAGTACTGAGGGGTAGTGATCATATAGACACCTCTTCTTTATGATGTAATGACTATTGGGCTTCGTCCCCTTTTTTATATATGAATTCATTTTCCAGATTTTACATTTTTGTTATTACTATTTTTTCTAGCATTTTAAAATATTTTCAGGATTAGGCCAGCACAATGCTTGCGAGGCCGAGCTTCCCTCAGATCGAAGGTGATGCGAAGTCAGTGATAGCTCGCACTACGATCCGAAGGAGTGTCCTTAAGAAAAAAGTTATCTAGAATGAAGCACATCTACTACAAAGTTGCGATCTTAGTCTTGGGTCCTCAACAGCGACCTCACGTTACTAAAACGAAGAAGGCATCGCATGTTGCGACCCCGAAGATATGCAACATAATAAAATGAAGATGGAAACAATGTATCAGACGAAAATTTAAAGCATTGATGATAAGGGATATTGAGTCACTATGCAATCCCGAAGTTAAGACAATCAAACAAAAAATATTACAACCTGCGAGACATTTAAAGGGTGCCCGCATCCCTAATTCAAGATCAAGTTTGTTAAAAAAAGTTTAAATTATGAAGCAGCTTCATTGGGGTTTGCCTTCTCGGCCTCTCTAGCAACCTCCGCCAGCCTCGCTTTTCAGCAGCCTCATCTACGATTTCTTTACGAAGGATCTCTACGAAGCCAACATTACCTGGTCCGAGCTTGTCCTAGTCAAATCAGGAATCTTCTTGATGAATTCCTTCATAAAAGTTACCTGACCCTTCGCCAGAAATGTTTCTTCAGTAGTGGCAAGCTCGGTCTTCGCGACGTCTACATCGTTCTTCAGCTTCGTGATCTCTTCCGCGCTCCTCTTGGAAGCATCTTCAGCCAGCTTCTAAACATCTTTGAGCTACTTTTCAAAGTCGTTTCTTTCTTTCTTAGCATTTTTGAGCTCAGTACGGAGCGATGCTGTTTCGGTTCGCAAATTTTTCTTGTAGGTCTCCTCCAGGGATCGCTTGTTTTCTTCCTTTTGCCATTCAAGAACTTTGACTTTTTTATCGAACTGGGCATTCGCTGCGGAAAGCTGCTTGAAACTCTTAGTATGGGCGGCTTGTCAAATGAAGGCTTCGACTAAGCATTTGCGTTCCCTTCAGGAGTTGACTTCCACCAACCAGTAGCCTCTACCTCATCAGAATATTTGCTCCCCAACGAAGCAAATAAATGTTGGGTCGCTGTAGCGGTTACAGTGGCTTTAGAGGTGGGCAGAGATGTCCCATCTGGTGCCCCATTCTTCCTTGATCGTTTGAGAGGACTTTGCTCAGGGGACCCTTGGTTTCGTTCTTTGGTGATGGTTGTAGCAGCTGGAGGATCTTGACTTTTCTAGATAACAAGTAGAGGTTGAGAAGAAGGGATCGTGGTAGAGCTCGTATTTTTCTTAGAAGCCCCCTGTAAGAAAGGAGGAAGAACACCCTTCCCACTTTTGTGTGAAGGTCACATCACACTAAAAATGTACCCTCGTTGTCTATGAATTCTACACGAGAGGACGATGCTTCCTCCCTCGCCTTTCTTTTTCGCGAGGACTTCTTCGCATTGGAAGGCCCCACTTCGGGAGAAAAACTGACTCCTTCTTTGAGAAACCCACATTCGATCAAGTTCTCAAGGGAGAGAAGGGTCCTAATATTCCTCTCCTCGCGTTTTGATTTCCTCAAAACATCATCGGCTCGCTGTTTCTCCTAGCCCTTGAGGACGGTGTGAACCTGACCAACTGCGATCCCAAACGAGTTGTTAATTCAAAAGATAAAGAGACAATGGAGAGGGATTATAAACTCAAGAAATGGTGACTCACCCGGAAGATAGTTAAAGGTTATTTTGATCCTAATGACCTCGTGAATATAGAATAAAGGTTCCTTCCAGGAGCCCGCATTACTGGGGTTGTTAGTAAGAAGCTCTTCTTATTGAAATCAGGCCACACAGAAAAGTACATGTAGCCAAAGTCCTTTGCTTCGCATCGTTTGAGTTGTAGAAAATAGCCCATGGTCCTCGCATCCAGTGAAGGATAGCCGAGCTTGTGATATAAGATGTAAAGAGCTATCATGGATCTATATCCATTATTACTTATCTGTATAGGGGCTAGGTTATAGGTCTCACAAACGTCCCTTATAAACGGTTGGAGGGGTGAAGAGACACATATCTTCATCATGGGGACTGTCAGGACCATCCTAGGTACCCTACCTCCATTGGCTTCATTATTAAAGCGATAGCATCGCATTTCGGGCTTGAGAAGAACTATTTTGCCTTCTGGCCTAAACTTGTCAACCCGCTCGGTTATTGTCTTTACTGTCAAGGTCGTGGATAAGTCTCTGCATGCTAAGGTACAAGGCCTTCCCGATTTCACATTAGAGCCCTCCTCGATGTCTTCGGGAGCAGGCCCACCAACATAAATAACGCCCTCTAGCTCAAGTTGCAGGGTTGGCTCATAAGGTACAGGCGAGGCCTCAGGGATATATGTATAGTCCTCAAAATTTACAACTCTCGACACTTCGTCAAGGTCACCATCATCAAACGAGGGCTCTTCATAATCGGTGTCATCAGAGTTTGCCTCATTGTCTCCACCTCCCTCGAGGTCGTATTACACCTCGCCAAGTGAATCCATTGGAAAATCACTAGTTATTTGAATTGGAGAAGTTGTGTGAAGTGGAGGGATTTGCTTTCCTCTTTCTTTCAGGATTTGCTTTCCTTTTCTCATCATTTCGGCTTCTTTACTTCAGAAGAGTCTCCACTTCTCTTCCAACCTCCATGACATGCTCCTGAGGATCTTTTTGGATAGGAGGGACCTCTAAAGAATGGCTTTGCGACCCTGAGGGGTGTTTTGATCGCCATGTGTATAGGGGCATCTCTCTAATGTACTCTTCGTGTGACCACAAAAGGTCAAGATACAGCTTAAATGAACTATCACTTGTACTCGCAACTCTAGCAATGTTAGCGGCTACTTCCTCGCTGATCTAAACGTTGGGAATTGGGGAAGGCATCCTCGAACTGTCGTCGTGTGACATCTGAAAACAATGTGGAAAGATAAGTGTGTGCGCTTACAGAAAGTCAAAGAGAGTCTAGAAAGAAAAGAACAAATAAACAGAAGGGCTCTAGGTGTTCTCACTTCGCTCGTGAGGAATGATGGGGGATCGCGGTCCTAATTGAAAAAGGGGATCACATTCCTAGTTAATTTGAAAACGCATCTATATTCCTAAGAAGGGGATCGCACTCCTATCATTTCGAGGACAAGATCGCAGTGTGAAATTGATAATGTGTGATCGCAGTAATATAGGGTCGCATCGCATACAATTAAATACATCTAAGCATGGATTAAAAGTGAAGGACAGTAATTTAAATATCAATGAAGATCGAAAACTTACTTTTTCTTAAAGAAGTTTGAAGAAATCTGAAGAAGTTGAGGTCGCTGGTGATAAAGCTTGAAAATTTCTTGCGTTTGATCTGGGAGTAAACTGGCAGGAATTTGTTATCTTGTTAATAAGGAAAGTGACAAATGATTAAAAGTGTGGGTTTATATAGGCATCAGGAGAGAGAAGGGGTTTAAGACATGTGTTAGAATCCTAGCGGCTGAGCGCAGATCTCGAGATGTGATAGTTGGCACAACTCTTCAAATTTCTAAGATCTCGATGCGATCCCATGGTGTTTGACGTTTACACTTACAGCGATCCCAGGCTTCGCATCGCTAAGATTCCAAGATGTATTATTGACTCCACATCGCATTTTCAATGGCAATGTGGATTCGGGGGGTAGTTGTTATGCCTTAATCTGGCATAGATCTAAAACAAGCCCACTGGGCCATAATGGGCCTAAATATGATAATTGGGTCGCTAAAGCACACCATCAGGAACCAGCCCAACAATATTGTTAAGGCAATCTTTGTTATTTACAAGAGACTCGCTACCCTGAGACCAGGCTCGCTTCGCATATGATCCCGAGCGAGGGGTCGCACCACCTATACTCCTCAGTCAGGCCCAAGATATTCTTATCACGAAGACTCATAGCTAAGCCCAGCATGGTCGCATGAGTTTCTACAATTAGGCCTGCATCGCATGACTAAGCTCAGCGGGGTCGCATGCGAGGTCCATGTGAGCTCTCCATCAGTATCGCTAGAGAGGCCTTACGATTCTATCATCATGTTAGCTATAGGTAACCTTTATTGGGCCATGGATCATGAGCGGAATTGATGGACTATTTACACGTCAGCCCTAAAGTGAGTGGACTTGGGCCATGACTTATCTCCTAAAACCCTAGCCCATCTAAGTAACTTGTTCCCTAAAACTACGTACGGCTTGATTTCCTATAAATAGGATACGTAGGCCTCTTGTTATGAATGAGAAACAGTTAACCCTGAAAACACCATACAAGATCACGCATACCCAAGGCACCAAAACCCTAAGCCTTGTTCTTCACGTCTTTAGTAAATATCCGTATTTTACTCTGTTGATCCAGCAAACCTCCAAAACATTGTTATACCAAATTCTCCCTATAAAACTTAGCTATAAATTTTAGGAATAAGCAGAACAAGGATGAGGCAAGTGACCTGCTATCCCTATCTTTGATTGAATTTATTATGTGATTCTATAAGTGAAATTTGGAAATTATGATATAATTGAAGTAAGCTCGATTTCTATGACACAACTTTTGATACAAATCATTCGTTGTTCATTAAATTATGAGTCCTTCAATATCATCTTTACCCGAAAGTCGTTCAAATACTCTATCTTAATCATAAATAAAATTCTTGTCTAAATTTATTAGTTATCATCAGGTTTAAAAATGTGATTCGTAACTCTTAGATGTATTAGTTTACATGATCAAATTTTAGTTAAAAAAATTGATATTTATTAAATTTTACACACCCAATTTAATATTTGTGCTCTATTTTGAATTTTAAAAATCTTTGATAGATTTTACGGTTCACGTGACACTCACAAAATAATTTATAGTTTAGTGATGATTTAACAGTTCTTTTCCAATTAAACTTATCATGAAATTAAAGAGAAAAGAAAGTGACGAATTTTACATAGAGTATTTTATTTGATTTCGGAAATTTACTTATATTTGGTTTAATTATCAAAATACCCAATTTAGTATTTGAATATAGTTCTACTAACAACCAATTACACTTTTTAATATTAGATCAAATGATTCTCATCTATCTATTTTAAGATCTAATTATTCTTATTATTTAGGTATATAGAAAATAAATATAATTTAAATATTAATTAATTTGGCCTTCTTCTATACTATACTATACTATTATAAGCAAAACAAGGTATATTTGGTTAGTTGGTTGGTTGGTTAACCCCTTCCAAAAAAATAGTTAGCACCTTCCTAAAAATAACAAGTTAAAAAAATTATTTTAAAAAAATTAGTTTATTTATTATAAACAACAAAAGTTACCAATAAAGCACAAAAGTACGTTTTTAAAATTTTAAAAAACGTATTAAAAATTCCAAATTCAATTAAATTATACTCCCTCCTACCCGTTTATATTGGTCATCAATCAAAAAACACGTATTGAGCAATCAAGTGAAAACTGTCAAACTTACTCTCAGTTGTTTAAATATTTAGAAAAACTTAACATACTTAACCCTTAATTTGTTTAATTAAGGAAACATGACCAATACTTTTGGTACATGAAAAAAATGAATTGTGACCAATATAAACGGGCTGGAGGGAGTGTATAATTTATTAAAAATAAAAAATCACATGTTTTATAGAAATATAAACGTTTTCAATTATATTCCGATTAGAATCATCTCCCGCACACACTTCGTCCTGCGATTCTTTCTTCTACGATTTTAGGTTACACTAAATAATTTTTTAAACATATCTATTGATTTCTTAATATATTTAACAATAAATTACAAAATAATGTTTAATTATTGATATTTATTTATGTCATAAAATTAAGCATGAAACATATGTAAATTTAAAATTAATAATAAAATTATAAGCGAAATAGGGTATATTTGGTTAGTTGGTTGGTTGGTTAACCCCTTCCAAAAAAATAGTTAGCACCTTCCTAAAAATAACAAGTTAAAAAAAATTATTTTAAAAAAATTAGTTTATTTATTATAAACAACAAAAGTTACCAATAAAGCACAAAAGTACGTTTTTAAAAATTTAAATAAGGTATTAAAAATTCCAAATTCAATTAAATTATACTCCCTCCGTCCCGTTTATATTGGTCATCAATCAAAAAACACGTATTGAGCAATCAAGTGAAAACTGTCAAACTTACTCTCAGTTGTTTAAATATTTAGAAAAACTTAACATACTTAACCCTTAATTTGTTTAATTAAGGAAACATGACCAATACTTTTGGTACATGCAAAAAATGAATTGTGACCAATATAAACGGGCTGGAAGGAGTATATAATTTATTAAAAATAAAAAATTACATGTTTTATAGAAATATAAACGTTTTCAATTATATTCCGATTAGAATCATCTCCCGCACACACTTCGTCCTGCGATTCTTTCTTCTACGATTTTAGGTTACACTAAATAACATTTTAAAAATATCTATTGAATTTTTAATATATTTAACAATAAATTACAAAATAATGTTTAATTATTGATATTTATTTATGTCATAAAATTAAGCATGAAACATATGTAAATTTAAAATTAATAATAAAATTATAAGCGAAATAGGGTATATTTGGTTAGTTGGTTAACACCTTCCTAAAATTATTATCACCTTCCTAAAAGAACAAATTTTAATATTAAATAAAAAAATAAAAAAATAATAATATCCACACATTGAATCCATGTACACTACAATGACCTCGATTCACGACATTTCTTATAAGATGTCAAACAAGAGTACATTATTGCCATACAAAACAAATTAAAATATACAAGTAAAATTTTTTAAATTAACATTTATGTAATATTGTAATTCATCAAAAAATTATCACCATTGAATTCAAATTATATCACTATATCATATTAATTTATGTATAGTTATCTATACTATATTATTATAAGCAAAACAAGGTATATTTGGTTAGTTGGTTGGTTGGTTAACACTTTCCAAAAAAATTGTTAACACCTTCCTCAAAATAATAAGTTAAAAAAATTATTTTAAAATTATTAATTTATTTACTATAAACAACAAAATTTACCAATACGGCACAAACATACGTTTTCAAATATTAAAGAAATATATTAAAATTTCCAAATTCAGTTAAATTAAACACCCTCCGTTTCGTTTATATTGGTCATCAATTATATTGGTCATCAATCAAAAAACATGTATTCAGCAATCAAGTGAAAACTGCCAAACATACTATCAATTTTACTCTCAATTGTTTGGGTTGGGATCCTTTGTCCCCTTCCTCCATGTCCCCTTTGTGTCCCCTGCTCTTTTTAATACAAAAAAAGTGCCCTTGGCGGGACCCATTTTAATAAATAATAATAATTTATTAAAATTGGCCCCGCCAGGGGCACTCTTTTTGTATTAAAAAGAGCAGGGGACATGGAGGAAGGAGATAGAGGATCCGGACCCCAATTGTTTAAATTTTTAGAAAAATTTAACATATTTAACCCTTAATTTGTTTCATTATAGAAACATGACCAATACTTTTGGGACATGTAAAAAAGGAATTGTGGCCAATATAAACAGGACAGAGGGAGTATATAATTTATTAAAAATAAAAAATCACATGTTTTATAGAATTATAAACATTTTCAATTATATCCCGATTAGAATCATCTCCCGCGCACACTTCTTCCTACGATTCTTTCTTCTACGATTTTAGGTTACACTAAATAATTTTTAAAAAATATCAATTGGATTCTGAAGATATTTAACAATAAATTTAAAAATAAAGTTAAATTATTGTTATTTATTTATGTTATAAAATTAAGTATGAAACATATGTAAATTTAAAATTAGTAATAAAATTTATTAAAATAAATTAAAATTTATATTAAATCAAATAATTAATATATTAATTAATAATAATATTATATGATAGTCTGTGCTTTGTACGGGTCATAGGATAGTATTAAATTAAAATTGATTTTTGGTTTAGGCTTTTGAAAAATTCATTCCTAATACAACCTCTTCTAACTTATATCCTTTTTAGATAAATTTTTTCTTCTTTTATGATATCTGGATCATTTAATTCTACAAATATTAGTTCTAATGTAATATCCCGTCCTTTTTAGATTAATAATAAACAAGAATAACTGAAAATAGATAATAAATAAGATTTAAAATTGATTTAGCTTAATTGGGCCTAAAATATGGATCAGACTTGAATATGGATAACTAAAAGGCTTGTAATTAGGTTAGGGTTTTGAAACTCTATATAAACATCTTATTCTTCTTCCTCATCTTTATTATCAAAATTCGTAGCCTTTTATAATCTCAAATCAGCAGTTTTGTAAAATTCTTAAAAAATTGACCGTAAGTGAAAATTCATTGATTCTGGACTTTTCGGAAAGCTCTTTTCGTGCTCTACAACTTTCATTCTTTGGGTTTTTGAAGAAAACATCGTTTAGAGGATCAAAAAGGCTAAATACAGATCTGGTCAGAATTGAATACATGATCTAGGATGATTTGGTTCTTGAGTTTCCGCGTAGAGGTAAGTTTCTAATTGATCTACCTAGTGTTTTCAAAATTATGTGTTATGTGTATGTACTTGTTATCAAAACATGGGCTAGGTGATTATATTTTGAATTTATATATATTATTGTATATATGTGTTATGTGTAAACAATAGTCTTGGAACTCTGATTTATGGCATGGTTTGCGAAAATAAGAATAAGGACCGAGTCACCGGATTGTAGTGACAGTTTTTTAAAATTTAGGACCATTATCACCGGGTTGTAGTGGTCATGGTATGAATTGTGGGTTTCAAGTTATTATTGTTATGTGGTATCGAATAAGAATATGTGTATCGAAAGTTATTGTTTCGTATATCGTATCGTATTGAATATTGTGTTATTTTATATGTGTATGTATGTTACTTTGCCCGATTGGTTAGATCGATTGGTTACTTGCCGGGCTTCGTAGCTCATTACTTTAATATTTCAGGTTCGGTGTAACATCGAGTGTGATAACATTGGAGTTCAAGGATCTTAGGTTCGGAGTACATTGTCATCGTTAGCTGTGCTTTTGTCATAGTTATCTTTGTAATAGAATTTTTGATTAATAAAATGTACTTTATGTTAGTTTTCGATTTAGAATTAATAGTCCAAAAAGTCGGGCTATTACAGTATGGTATCAAAGCTAGATTCTCGAAAGCTTGATTCGTCAAGTTGCCGGAGATGGGGACATGAAGGCTGGTTGTATTATCCCACAATGAATAGAGGTCCGGAGGTGGGGACACGAAACCGTCCAGTATTATCCCACAATGGCTAGGGAGGAACGATATGGGCCTATGGGCTATCTGCTTCGGCCTGACGAGGACGTCAGAGTTTAAGTGGGGGAGTTTGTAACACCCCAGTCCCATATCGAGGAGATTTGGGACTTTAGTTTAGTTTATAAGGCAAAGTACAACTGCTAATTGCACCAACAAATCATGATTTTTTGGGGACCTGTGATGGGCTTAGGATTACCCAAGTTGGCGGCATTCGGGCCAGTTTACTTTGGCTTATTTCGGAATCGGGATTCGACCCGATTTTCGAAAAAGGCTCGGGATTTTACCTGGGTTGTCACATATGGTATTACTACTAATTGCACCAACTAAATCATGATCTTTTGGGGGCCTGCGTTGGGCTTGGGGATTACCCAAGTTGTTGCATTTGGGACAGTATGCTTTGGCTTCACTACGCCAAAAACGCTCATATGCAACGCCATGTTTACAGTTGCTTTAGGCCAAAAAAGTGTTGCATTAGACAAAATGCAACACCAGAGGGCGTTGCATTCGAGACCGTCTCGTTAGACCCCATAATGCAACGCTTTTTGGCATCTAAAGTAGCAGCAATAAGCATCGCATCTGACATGTAATGCAACACCACAGCAAGCAAATGCAACACCAAAGAGGCGTTGCATTTGAAATTAGACATTGTTCCAATTCCACGTCCCCAATGTGGGTCCCACAAGCATGCCACGTCATCAAATGGGTCCAGCTGGCATGCCACGTCAGCAACAGTCCAGCTGGCATGCCACGTCAGCAACAGTACAACTGGAATGTCACGTCAGCATGTGGGGCCCACGTGCCATGTCACCGATGGGGCATGCCATGCCACGTCAACAGTGGGTCCCACGTGCCATGTCAGTAAAGGGGTCCCACGTGCCACGTCAGCACTGGGGCCCACAACTATGTAATGCAACGCTTTTATTTGCTTTTTAAAACACTAGCATCTTATCAAAAACAACACTATACCTTACTTAATGCAACACTAAAATATCTAATGCAACACATAAAATATCAAATGCAACGCTTTAATAACTAATTTTACAATATTCTACATCCCATCCAAACCGTACAACAAATGCATCAAAATCATACTAACACCTAACTAATAAACACAAATTCTTCAAATGTACCAAAGTGCTAACACCAAGCACATACAATCAAGTCTTTAATTAAAAAGTAAAAAATGAGATAGGCTAAATAGAAAGGGAATCTTCTGCTGCTCTTAAACCAGTAGGCACACCAAAATTAGCAATTAATATAATTATATCAGCTGCATCATTCTGCTTCGGGAAGGAATGAACTCGGCGTAGCTCTATCTTGGTCCATAACTACCACCTAGCCTTACATAGACCTGTAGTTTAGTAAGAGCATTAGTCAAGTTATGCTAAATATAGGGTCTGCTTGTTAACTCACTTATAAGTTAGTTTCAAGTAGCAGTCCAAATTAACTTAAAGTCAGCTCGTCACAAACCAACTTATGACCAAAAATTTACTTCTAGGTTAAAGCTTAATAATTCAGATTTGAGATGATTAAGTCAATTATTTAAGTATGATTTCAGGGATATAAAATAAACGTGGCTAACAGATATACACCTTATCAAACTCTCAAAATGAACAGAGAACAAAATGTACCTAGTTAAATCATAAACCAGAAGCGCTCCTGCTGCTCCTCTGTAATACGACCTAGTGATGGATCTGAAGGATTCTTGCCCAGCCTAAAACAAAGCAGATATTTCACCACCAAGTCATTTTACCTAAATATATTAAGCAGCAAACCACTAAAAGTAGAACAAAGACCAAATTACAATTCAACACTGACATACGCACGGGTTCATAACAAACTAATTAAATTAAAATTTGAGTCATAAGATTTATGATGAGTTTAGAACAAACGGATGCTTTACACACCTTGTCATGTTTGCAATGAGTCAATAATGGGTGATTCATAAACTAATAATATGAGAATGAACAAATAGTTCACAAACTAATACCACAATGGAATTTTTAAGAAATATATAATAAAGTAAAAGACAATTACCTCCTGAGCAATAACTATAGCAGTTTCATGCAATCTTACATTAGAATAGAGTAATCTCTATTCACAAATGATTTTAATTCACAAAGATGGTTTAAGCTCTATGTGCTTATTTGATACGAATATAGGGTTCTTGCTGCTACACACAGAACCATGTGATTTTGTCGTAAATCTTAAGTATTTATTTATAGTTTCTTTGCACCATTTATTACTCCCTCCCACACACTACCATGAAAAAGAATTTCTCATCTGAACTCTCAATATATTTTACAGGGTAACTTGTGAATATGTTGATATAATCATCTTTTTCCTCTTTGCTAAATAAGTAATTATAATATTTACCAGTTTTGAGGTATAACCATTTTTTTCTTTTCAATAGGAAAATTTGAGAGGACTGCAATTTTGAAGGCTATATGTGCTGGATTTCAGGAGACTGCAGATCCTCCAATCTGTCATGGGTGTATAAACAGATGTTCTTACTGACATTTCCACTCTCAATCTTTCTGATATATAGCTCTGGAGACCAATGAATGCCTCGAGAGGAATGGTGGCTGCTGGAGCGACTCGACATCCAATATAACTGCCTGCAAGGTGTCAAAACCTTATTACAATTGATTTATCATAACAAAATTTTTATGAACTTAAATAGATATAATGCCAATGTGGGCCCCGCATCTGCCGCGTCAGCAATTGTGGGCCCCACACGTGCCACGTCAGCATCTGAGGGCCTCCTACCACGTCACCTTTGTGGGCCCCACACTGCCACGTCACCCTGGTGGTCCCACAACGGTCACGTCAGCATTTATTAAAATTCAAAAATAGCTAATGCAACGCTTTTAAACATCAAATGCAACACCTTTTTCACCTAATGCAACGCTTCTGCCACATCAGCCAATGCCACATCAGCAAATGTGGGTCCCACATTTGCCACGTCAGCAATTGTGGGACCCACACTTGCCACGTCAGCAAATGCCACGTCAGCACGTGTGTGCCCCACTGCTGCCACATCAGCATTTTTTAAAATTAAAAAATATCTAATGCAACGCTAGCTGTTAGTGTTGCATTATGTGAAACACCGTGGATCAAATGCAACACTAATTATGTGTAATGCAACTCCAGTTCAAATTCTGTTTCATTAGAGGCAAAATTTCATACCTAACGAAACACTTTCAGTGAAACACTTTCTAAAAGCGTTGCATATTAGCATTTATGGCGTAGTGCTTATTTCGGATTCGGAATCAGGACTTGACCCGATTTTCGAAAAAGGACTCGGGATTTGACCCGGGTTGTCACATCTAACGATTGTGATTGTTGGCGATATTGAGGACAAACTACGAGATTGCCAATATTTTGGAAAATATTCCTTTTACGCTTCTATCTATTATATTATCAATATAATATAATATGTTATATTTAAAATAAGTAAAAGAATGATATTAAATAGATTTGAGATGTACATTTAATTTTTTTGAGTCTTGAGTTTTAAAATTCAGATTTGAATGATTTTTTATAGTCCATGCGGAACTTAAAAAATAATATTAAATTTAATGATGGTTTAACAATTATTATACAACTGGATTCATAATGAAGCTGAAGAAAAAAAGAAAGGTAGTGATTTTCAATTAAAAATTCTTTTCAATTGGGAAAATCTACTTATATTTGGTTAAAATTATTACAATACTTTTTTTTCGCATTTAAATATAATTCTGGTAACAATCAAATACTTTTTTTTTAAAATTCTATATCAAACGGATTTCTTTCTATTTTAAGGTTTAACGATCCTTATCGTTTTGATGGTACATGGACTAAAATTATGGATAGGATCGCTCTTACGTTAATTATATATAAGAATATTTGAATATAATTCTAATAACAATCAATACTTGTTTCAAAATAAAAATAAAAATAACAATCAATACTTTTTGTAATATAAGATTCAACGATTTTCTATCTTTTTTAAGATCTACTATCCTTATTGTTTTGACGATAAATTGACCAAAATTATTAATACGATCCCTCTTACACTTATTATATATACAAATACAATGTATGATTTTACAAATAGAACATAGATCTTTTTTTTTAAATGTAATCTTATTCATTATTTCAATAGTCTAATAATATATACCTAGTGACAGATGTTAACAATTTCATATTTTTTATCCGAATTTATTTATATTTATGTATTAGATTTTTAATTGTACAATCATTACAAACCAATTATTATTTTACTCAAAAAGTAAACTAAAATAGAGAAAAAATGATAATAAGAGTACATGTGATTTATCAAATATGTATTTAAAAAAAAATTAAGAAATGCATGTAGCACCGTGATTATGATATAACTTTTATAAGCTAGAGTTCATGGGTTCGATTCTTGAAAGTGCCAGAAATTATTAATTTTTTTGCATAAATTATATGAGTGTGACATTTTTGTAAGTTTTCAATAAATAAGCATAAAATTGTAATTTCACAATATTTTTATTAGCTATATTATCACTAAACGTCATTTAATATGTTAGAAGTAGAAAATAGATTTCTTATTAATTGAATATAATTAAGAGGCAAAAGGTTGATTTTTACTCCTCGGTTTTAAAATTTTAAAAATATCAGATAAATTATTATTTCCAAAGTTTGAGATTTATAAATAAATTTTTAAAATATATATCTGGATTTTAAAAATAAAATAATAGTAAATAACAATAATTCACCTCAATATGCAAAAAGTTAAACAGCACATTTTTTAAAATGAGCCTGTTATGTTAAGTAATTCAATAGATAAATAAAAAACTTATTCTCGACATATGGGAGGAAGAACAATAGCATTATCATTTTGTACATGTGCATTACGACTCTTTCTCCAGAAAATTAAAGGAAAAAAAAACTCACGTAATATTCTAGACAATAGTATAAAATTATGGGTTTTTTTTTCAAATATATCCCATTTGAAAAGGCTGTTTATGAATATGTTCTATTTTTAATTTTATTTATAAATATGTCCCATTTTATTAATATGTCCCATTTTCAAATATAACCATGATTAACTTACTAACTTTATATCATTAAAAGACATTTTTGTCCTCCTAATTATCCTAATTCCTCACCCACATTTTTGGCACCTATGCTAAAATTCACAATAATCATCTTCTTCTGATACATATGCACCTCCTACAGTTGTGCGGGATTTAATATCGAATCCATCATTTCTGTTGACTCCATCAAATCACGAGTTCAGAGACATCTCTTCCCCTGCAACACTACGTCGGTTATAATTATGTCCTATAATGCCCCCTCTCCCACCCACTTCCTATCTTCAGAGCTTTTAGAACAAGGTCGGAGAAGAAGGGTGCCCTTGCGGGGCTAGAACTCGAAGGGGGAGGTGGAGGTGGTGATGGTGGCCGCGTCGGTGGATGAGGTGGTTCCGGTGGGTGTTTCCGGTGAATGATTGTGCCCCTGCGGGGCCAGGAGGAGGATAGGAAGTGGGTGGGAGAGGGGGCATTATATTCTTAATTAGTATAAATATATATATATATATATATGTATATGAGTTATATGTGAGTTAGATTTTAACCATAGGATATATTTATAAATTATGAATAAAATGGGATATAAACATAAAAGCGCCTCTTAATTTGGGACATATTTGTTAAATTCCTTAAAATTAAATATAAAAAATTGTTCCACAATGATAGGAGTGATGTGCAATGATATATATAAAAATTGTTACCAAATGTTGATATATAATATATAAAGGTAACTTTCCTATGAGAACTCGTATATGCGTTCACAAATGAAATTTCATCACATGACACATTATTTGATATAGAATTTGGAAATAGTTTGGTAAACCTAGCACTATTCTAAAATATTTTCACTGATCTTGCTAACACTACAAGAAATCCCAGTTTTGCTAACAAAATTTCCCAACGGAAACGTGTCCGTTGCTAACGGATTGCTCACACATATGCTTTTTCTGAAAAGTCAATGATAAAATAACATATTCGCAACGATTCAGTAACAGATAGTTAGTAACGGAAATTTCCGTTGGTGATTGCTAACAGATTCCTAACGGAAAATAAATTGTTGAGTGCTAAATATTGGAGCTAAAATTGCCACCCATTTCTAGCAACGAGATGCCAACGGAAATAGTACTAACAGAATAACAATAATTTACCAAGGAATTAACAATGCTTTACCAACGATATATTCCGTTGGGAATTTTAGAATTAGAATGGCGCTAAATTTCCCCCCAAATAAAAAAGAGAAAATATTGGCACTAAAAAAACGAAAAAAATCTCTAAAATTGCCGCCCATTTCTACTAACGAGTTACCAAGGGAAAAAATACTAACAGAATAACAATAGTTTACCAAGGAATTAACAATGCTTTACCAATGATATATTCCGTTGGGAAGTTTAGATCGGTTATATTCTTTCCGTTACTAATCTGTTGGTAGTATATTCTTTCCGTTACTAATCTGTTGGTAGTATTTGAACGATCATATATATTCCGTTATGTTAGAAATAATTGATGTGAATATTAATCAGTGTTTAAGTGTTACAGTGAATTATCAGAGTTTAGCTGGAAGCAGTCAGAGTTTGGTTAAACGTTGACAGTTGGAAGCTCGACAGAGTTTGTTAAACTTTGTCTGGAGGCGGCGTCTACTGGTCAACAGTGTTTGAAGAATTATTATGGAAGCAATATCTTTGAAGATCGGATAGCTGTCAAAGAGATTGAGTTGACTAAGGAGACGTGTAGCAATCGTAATTGATATCCATTGTATAGCTAATTTATAGGAATATCAATTATCGATTGTATAGCAGCTGTATATATTATAAATACAGTTAGGTTAAACCTAGAAGGGTATCGATCATTGTGTAATATTATTCATTATAACCTAAGCAGCTCTCTGTGGTAGTTTACATCACTGAGAGAGGAGTTATTAATTCCAAACCGTTTTTAATTGTTTAAACGTGTGTTTTATTGTTAATCTCTCATACAATCTTGATTATAATTTTGTATTCGGCCTAACAATTGGTATCAGAGCCAATCTGTTACTCTATACAGTTTTAGATCCTCACACAGAGCTATAATCAATGGCAGAGATACCTCCTTCAACAGGTTCAAGTTCTGATAAGGCTCAACCTACAACTGTGAGTCGTTATGAGACAATCAGGGTTCCTATTCTCAGGCCAGCAGAGTATTCAATCTGGAAGGTGAAGATGACCATGTTTCTGGAGGCTACAGATCCAGAATATCTTGACAGAATTTATGAAGGTCCTCATAAACCTACAAAGCTATCTGTTGCTACTGCTGGTCAAGAAGCTAAAACAGTTCCAAAGGAAAAGAAAGATATGACTCCTGAATATCTTTCATCTATTGCTAAGGATGCAAAAGTTAGGCATCTACTTCATAGTGCTTTAGACAATGTTATGTCTAATAAAGTGATTAACTGCACTACTGCCAAAGAAATCTGGGATGCTCTTGAGGTTAGATGTCAAGGAACTGCTGCTATCAAGAAGAATAGAAGGAACATACTCACACAGGAGTATGAGCACTTTGAGTCTAAATCTGAAGAAACCATGACAGAAACATTTGATAGATTCTGTAAACTGCTCAACGATTTGTCACTGGTTAATAAAGAGTATGATCTAGAAGACTTAAATCTCAAATTTCTTCTTGCCTTACTTGAAAAGTGGGATGTGAAGACAACCACCATAAGAGATAACTATGATATTGCTGATACTGAGATTGATGAAATCTATGGGCTGCTCAAAACTCATGAATTGGAATTGGAGCAGAGAAACAGGAGATCAAGCAAGAAGACAAAGTTTGTTGCTCTTAAGGTTGAAGAAAAACCCTTGAAGAAGGAAGCATCAAGGAAGAAATCTAAGGGAAAGGCTTTAGTCATACATTCTGAAAGTGATTCATCAAACTCTGATGTTGATTCAAACACTGATGAATCATCTGACTACGAGGATGATGAAGAAGAAATGTTGCAAATGGTTGCTTTGATGGTGAAGACCTTCAAGAAGATGGGTTTCAAGAACTTCAAGAAGGGAAAAAGGTTTTCTAAGAAAAATTCAAATTCTTACAGAAAGAGTTTCAGAAAGTCTGAGAGAAAGGAGACTAAATCTGGGAAGAAAGAAAAGTCTGAGATTCAATGCTACAAGTGCAAGGAGATGGGTCACTATGCTCCTGAGTGCAAGAAGGGTAAAACTGAAAAAGCACTCTTCACAAAAGGCAGAGACTGGGCAGACACTTCAGACTCAGATGAGGATGTTAACTATGCTCTCATGGCTTCTATTGAGAATGAATCGTACCTCTAACTACCTATGCTTATAATACTGATGACATAACTGAATTGAGAATCTATCTTAAGGCTTTTTATATCAGTTATAGGGATCAGACTTTAGAGAATGAGAGAATCAAATCTGAGAATTCTGAACTTAAAGTAAAAAATAAAATTATTGAAGAGAAACTTGAAAACATGCAACAAGTTCAGAAAGAAAGAGATGATGCTGTTTATCTAGAACAGGATTTGCTAGGAAAATATAAGCAACTAGAATCTGAATTGGAGAAGGGAAATCACATAATTAAAACTTGGACTCATTCTGGAAAAGACACTCAAGAGGTTTTTCAGTCAGACACGGTTGGTTTAGGTTACTGTGAGGGAGATGAACTTAGGTTTCAAAACAAAGTAAAAATTAGAACATATCTTCCATCTACAAAATTTGTTCATGGAATAAATGAACCTAAGTCTGAAGCTGAAAAAGGAGCTGTTAAGAAAGAACCAGTAAAAACTAGTGTTAAACAGGTTAATATTGGTTCAATGATAGATAAAAAACTCAAGCATAAGCTTCAGGAGTTAAAATCTGTTAAGAACCAGAAAGTGTCTAGAAAGAATAGAAATGGTAAAGTAGGCATTACTCAAGGTAATTATCCAATGCTTGCTACTTTTGCTCTAAGAAAGACATGTCATAACTGTGGTAGCACTAACCATCTTGCTAGTTTCTGCAGGAAAAATAAAAACATTAATTCTTTACCTTCCAAGTCTGAAGTAAAGAAAGATTATGTTAGAACTAGACCACAGACTTTATGCAAACATTGTGGAAGTACTTGGCATTCTATTTATACTTGCAGAGTTTATCATGCTATTTATCATAATTACTATGAACTTAAACCCATCTTGAAATGGGTTAAGGTTAATTCTGCAAGTGTAAACTCTGAAAAAGTTAGCTTAAACTCTGATAATGTAAATTTCGCTGCTAAAGCTAACAAAATTAAGAAAGCCAAAGGATCCAAGCAAGTCTGGATCCTTAAATCTAACCTTCAGTGATTGTTTGTGATTGCAGGGCATCAGGGAGAGTACCCTAGTCGTGGACAATGGATGTTCAAGACACATGACTGGAAATAAAGCCCTGCTATCAGAGTATGTGGAGAAGGCTGGCCCAAAAGTTTCCTATGGAGATGGCAACATAGGACGTACTCTGGGATATGGCAATATCAATCTTGGAAGTGTCATCATCACAAATGTAGCTCTGGTTCCAGGACTCAAGCATGATCTGCTATCTGTGAGTCAAATCTGTGACAGAGGATATCATGTAGATTTTTAGCCTGAATACTGTGAAATCATCAGTAAATCTACAGGGAAAGTTGTTCTAGTTGGACACAGGCAAAATAATATCTATGAAGCAAGTTTGTTAACAAACTCTGATGGAAAATCTGTGTGCCTGTCCACAAGAATGTCTAGTGAAGAGAGTTGGAAGTGGCATAAGAAACTCTCTCATCTGAATCTGAACAACATTAATGAGTTGATAAGAAAGGATCTTGTAAGAGGACTTCCAAAGTCTTTATTAAATGTTGATGACCTGTGTGATTCCTTTCAAAAGGCCAAACAAAGGAAGTCATCTTTCAAGAGCAAGTCTGAATCTTCAATTGTTGATTTTTATCATCTTCTACATGTTGATCTCTTTGGACCAGTGAATGTTTTGTCAATTGGAAGAAAGAAATATGCTCTAGTCATTGTTGATGAACACACCAGATACATTTGGGTGTATTTTCTAGCAAAGAAGGATGAAACTGCATTAACTCTGATGGAGCATGTAAAGCTGCTGGACAAAGGATCAAAACACAAAGTCAAAATAATCAGGAGTAATAATGGAACTGAATTCAGGAATGCAACAATGGAAGAATTCTGTAAGAACATAGGAGTGAAGCTAGAGTTTTCTGTACTTCGTACACCACAGCAAAATGGTGTAGTTGAGAGGAAGAACAGAACCTTGATAGAAGCTGCCAGAACTATGCTTGATGAAGCAAAATTGCGAACCTATTTCTGGGTAGAAGCAGTTCAAATAGCCTGTTTTACTCAAAATGCCACATTGATCAACAAGCATGGAAAAACACCATATGAGATGGTGAGAGAAAAGAAGCCAAACCTGAAATATTTTCATATTTTTGGGTGCAAATGCTTTGTGTTGAAAACTCATCCTGAACAGTTGACCAAATTTGAGTTAAAAGCTGATGAAGGAATTTTTATTGGCTATCTGATGTCAACTAAGGCATTCAGAGTTTATAATCTGAGAACTAAGGTGATCATGGAGTCAATTCATATGTCATTTGATGACAAGAAAATAACTGGACTTGAAGATGTAGATGAACATGATCAACTGCACTTTGAAAATGAAGACTTAACCTCTGATGAAGTAAACTATGATGAAACTGATTTGACAAACTCTGTTGAAGCATACTCTGAACCTCTACTGGTAAACACTGAAGAAACTTCTCAGCCAGAACAAAGGGGAGAACCAGTTGAGGGGGAGCATGATCAAAATGATGACTCAAATTCTGATAGTGAGTCAACTAAAAAATCTGGATCAAACTCTGATGACTCAAACTCTGAAAGAGCAAAATCTGACAGTTCAAACTCTGAGCAGTCAAATTCAGGGGGAGCCTCAGAAATTGATGAAAGGCAACAAGAAAATCAGGAGAACATGGATCAAGGGGGGGATCAAATACTGATAGAAGCCATTTACCTTCTGCTAGGAAATGGACAAAATCTCATACACCTGATTTAATTATTGGACATCCAGATGCAAGAGTAAGGACAAGGAGTGCTACAACAAATGAATGTCTATTTCATGCATTCTTGTCTAAGAATGAACCAAAGAAGGTAGAAGAAGCTCTTCAAGATGCTGACTGGATAATAGCAATGCAGGAGAAGTTAAATGAATTCGAAAGAAATGAAGTATGGACCCTTGTACCTAGACCAAAGAACAGATCTGTTGTTGGTAATAGATGGGTTTTCAGAAACAAAACTGACAGTGAGGGAGTTGTTACAAGGAACAAGGATAGACTTGTGGCAAAAGGCTATTCACAACAGGAAAGAATAGACTATGATGAGACTTTTGCTCCAGTTGCAAGATTGGAGGCAATAAGAATTTTTCTAGCATATGCCTCTCACAAGAAATTCAAGGTATTTCAGATGGATGTGAAAAGTGCTTTTCTGAATGGGAAGCTTGAAGAAGAAGTGTTTGTTGAACAACCACCAGGTTTTGTGGACCCAAAATATCCAGACTATGTCTACAGGCTGGACTTAAGCAGGCACCAAGAGCATGGTATGAAACGCTGGCTCAATTTCTTTTAGAAAGTGGGTTCAACAGAGGTGCAATTGATAAAACATTGTTCTACTTTAACTATGGTGATGACTTGCTTTTAGTTCAGATATATGTTGATGACATAGTTTTTAGGTCTACTAATGATAAACTCTGTAAAAAGTTTCCCAAGCTTATGCAGTCCAGGTATCAAATGAGCATGATGGGAGAGCTTAGCTATTTTCTAGGCCTACAGGTGAAGCAAACAGATGATGGGATTTCATAAATCAAGCAAAATATACAAGAAATTTTCTCAAGAAATTTGGTATACTTGACTGCTCATCTGCATCAACTCCCATGGCAACAGCAACAAAGTTGGACAAAGACACAGGAGCTCCAGTAGATATGACAAACTACAGAGGCATGATAGGGTCTCTTCTTTATCTAACAGCTAGCAGACCTGATATCATGTATGCAACTTGTCTCTGTGTAAGGTTTCAGGCAGACCCCACAGAACCACATCTAACAGCTGTGAAGAGGATTTTTAAGTATCTCAAGGGGACCATAACCTTAGGTCTGTGGTATCCTAGAGAATCAGATTTCAAGCTACTTGGTTATTCTGATGCAGACTTTACAGGCTGTAAGATAGACAGAAAAAGCACAAGTGGAAGTTGTCAATTTCTGGGTGATAGACTTGTTTCTTGGTACAACAAGAAACAAAAATCAATTTCTACATCTACAGCTGAAGCAGAGTATATTGCTACTGGTAGCTGTTGTGCACAGATTCTGTGGATGAAGAATCAATTGCTGGATTATGGATTGAGGTACAGTAAAATACCTATTTACTGTGATAATCAAAGTGCTATTGCTATGACAGGTAATCCAGTACAACATTCAATGACCAAGCACATCAGCATAAGGTACCACTTTATCAGTGAACATGTAGAGGAAGGGAACATTGAGCTTCATTTCATTTTATGTCTATAGAACAACAGCTTGCAGACATCTTCACCAAGCCATTAAGTGAAGCTATATTTACAAGGCTGGTAAATGAACTAGGAATGGTCTCTGGTTTTGACTAGAGATATTGGTTAGACTCAAAATTTTACTTATGTAATGTGTTGCTCATATTTCTGTGGTATGTTAACTGCTATGTGAACTATGTTGTTAAACTCTGCTATGCAAACTCTTTTCGTTAACTGTTAAACTCTGTTAGCATGCTCTGTAGGTCATACACTGTTGACATGTTGGATAAAATCTAAGAAACTCTGATATTATTATTGTCTGAATGTTAACACCGATGAAGAAATATGTATGAAGCATGATTCTCAGTAAATAACCATGCCTCAAAAGGAAGCATCTTAGATATAGGGTCTATTTGGCCAGGACTTAATTTAAGTCCTTAAGAACTTATTTTCGGGTAAAAATTTCATATTTTAATAATTTTTTTTATACAAGTATTTATTGTATGTTTGAGATTCTTATAAGCTGCAAAAAAAAAAAAGTTAACTTTTTCAGAAAAAAGTTAGAAATTTCTAACTTTGTATTAAAATAAGTTGACTTATTCTGGAAAATAAGTCCCTACAAACATCCCATAGCCACCTGTATAGGACTGGAAGAAGTCTTGCTAAAGGAAACAGATAATGTACAGCTTGAAAAGTTTACGTTCCTTTATCGTGTTAACCACATATGTATATTCAAAATCAGGAGTTAAAGAGATGAACCTTCCCTAAATGGCCCATCTCCGGTGTTTGTTGAGAAATGGTGGGCAACAACCATTTTGCACGCGTTATGCTTAAAGTTTATGCTTTTATGCCGGTGCCATTACAAGACTTTAGACTCCAATCTTATGATTTCTTACTGGATTATATTTGCATTGAAATTATTTTGCTTAGCAGAAACTATGGGATTTTACTGGGTGCTATTACAGGGGCATAGCTGCCTTGTAAAACAATAAAATTGCAATTATTATACACTGGAAAACTAATATTCTAAATATATTCAATAGTTTGTAAGAGTTAATTGCATTTTGCATTCCTTTGATTTCGATCAACTGCATTTTTTAACCATACTTTACATAATTGCATTATGCATTCCCTTATTTGTTTTGGCGTGGTAGTTTGCGTCCCTTCCGTCTATTTTGACCGTTAACACTAAAAATACACGTGCAATTTAGGAAATTACAATATTAAATAACATTTTGATCCTTAAAGTATGACACATTTTACACATACACCTTAAACTAAGAAATCTTATATTTTTGTCTCTCAACTATAAAAATTGTACATTTTAGCCATTAAATATTATCAAATAAAAAACAACAAAATAGTTTATTTTACAAAAAGTTGTGCCGTAAATCTAGATTTTTTTAGAAGTAAAACTAATAGTAGATAAAAAAAATTAAAATTTAATGAAGATAAGAATTGGAATTTGATTAAAATAATAGATCATGCAACATACATTCAATCTTTAATAACCAAATATAAACATTGCATTTCAAATTTTGATCAGATCTTTATTTAAGCTTTTCTTCCTTTAAATGAGAATTTTTTGGGAAATTTTTTTTAAAAACAAATAGTTGAAAACGTATAAATTTTTTCGAAACGATATGGTTAATGAGAAACGGAATGATAACGAACCATGAATTCGATAAAACAAACGTAAATAAATTTGCAAACTAAAAACAAGTTCTGAATATTTTTTACCGTTTTAAGAATAGTTCGAAATATAATATGAGGAAACACCATAAATGAAAGTTGTGGGCAATTAAAAGGGTTTTCTATCATTATCATTAGCAATCATTGAAATCTGATATGAATTGAATTTACTACGAATTTTATAAGATTACTAACTCTTTTAAAAAATTAATTCGAATTTATTTAGTAATGTTCTTAAATGAAAATTTTTATTTGAAAAATTCGGAATATTATACTCAACTTTTCATAAAATAATCTATGTCCTTCATTTCTTATTGGAACATATTTTAAAATTTTATAATAATACAGGAAGAAATTTTAATAAAGGGATTATATATTACAATTTTTATAGTTTAGGACAAAAATGCATTATTTTTTTTTGTTTTAAAGGTTTATGCGTAAAATGTGTCATACTTTAAATGTCAATTAATTCCTAAATTGCCCCTGCTATTTTTGACGATATTGATCAAAATAGACGAAAAGGATGCACACTGACGCGCCAAAATTAATAAGAGATGCATAGTGCAATTATGCAAAGTATATATGGGAGAAAAATGTAATTGACGAAAACCAAAGGAATGTGAAATGCAATTAACTCTAAAATCATAACCAAATCAGAAATAATATTTTAACCTAGCTAAAAATTTGATTCTATGTAACCAATACGGAAAAAACCAAATATTTCAAATTTTAATTAATACCACCAAGTAGTTTTTATTTGCAGGATCATCTGCAATTCAGCTTGAAAGAAGTAAATAATGTTATCTGAACTAGATAACTTACAACTACATGTCAAGATCTTGTACGTCATTTTTGTTAATCCCAGGTTTTTAGGATGATGATTTTTGAATAATCTTCGAATTAAATCATTGAGATTTGATTCTGAGGTTCCATATTGATATGGGCTAAAAATAAGCCCTAAAGACACATTTAGTGTTGCATTAATTAGACCCGGTATGGTCCGAACGTGGGGCCCACCAACAGGGTCCAAAGTCCTATTTTTAATATTAATTTCGTAATTAATATTAGGGGTAATAAACAGCTCAGCAATAAGTGTCAGATAAGGACATTATCTCTACAAGACTTAGCCTCCAAGGCATCCAATTCGATATGGCAACAGACTCCTACAAGGAAGGAGTCTAGAACTTTCCTCAAGGAGGTGACTTATCTATTAAGTCTCCAACTCCTACCTTAATTCTAAGGCTTCTCAGCCTATATAAAGGGCCTGACCCCTCATCCTAGAACTACGTTGGCTTGATTCTCTAGCAATACAGAGATACGTAGGCATCTTGTGAGGATCGATCAGTCTCGAACGCAAGAACAGCCATTAAAGCTCGAAGCTCACCATCCCTTGTATTTAATACATACAAACCCTAGCCGCAATATTCGTAACCCTCGTTTTTATTCCACAACACATATATTATTGCCATATCTTTTGCAGGATATATATATTATATTTATGGCAGGGATATATTTCAGGGATGGAATGTAATTTGATTTCAAATCCTAAGGAGCCGTTGCTATGATCACTGATTGATGATTTTGTAATCACTAATTTATGCTTGATTGATTCTTGTCTTCAACAGCTATAAACTCAAGGATTCATTTCTAACGGCTACATGCTCTTGTGCTATAAAGGGCTTACCTTTCAGCAAGAAGAATACACTCGAAGTTCTACTGCAATATAACCACTATACACAGACACTCAAGTTCATATACATTCTGTTTAGAAGTTTCATTTATCGAGTTGTAAAAGTTTATTCATTTTTCACACACTTGTGCCAGGTTGTGGCAATTAGATAGGGTTGCAAGTCATAAGCCAAGGTAGCCAGTGGGCTAGGTAGCAGGTTTGCTAGGAGACAGTTGTGTCAAGGGAAGGGTTCTTCCAAGTGGCTTTAAACTTGTAATCGGGGAATCTGTAAGCATTATATTATTGTTCTAATAATATAATCTCTGTGCTAGTTAGCATAGGGACTTGGATGTAGGCCATAGATTGGGTAGGGGCCGAACCAAGTGAAAATTTCTAGTGTTCTTGCTTTACATTCTGTCATTTACTTATTGCTGATTATTTACTTTGTTAGTTAATTGGGACACTCGCACACACAAAAGAGACAGTCTCATTGTTGTTTGAGACAGTCTCATTCATTTGGCAGTTTAATATATTGTGCTACTAGAATTACATTTGGTATCAGAGCAGGTGCATTTAACTCTTGTTTAAGTGTTTATTTTGTTAGATCCATGGCACAATTAGGTTGGCAAGAACGTCGCTCAATCAATGTTCCACCACTCTTGCTTGGAACGGAAAACTATCATGACTGGAAGTTCCTAATGCAAATATTTCTCCAGAAGGATACATATGAATGGGATGCTGTTGAAAATGGCATCACTATTCCCATGAAGGATGGCAAACCCAAACCAGTAAAGGATCTCACTGTAGTAGAAGTCAATTCTCTAAATTATAATGCTCGAGCTATGAATTCTTTACTCAATGAACTGTGTGCTACTGAACTTCGAAAAGTTTCAGCATGTACTTCGGCCAAACAAGTTTAGGATACTATTGTAGTAAGTCACGAAGGCACTTCAAAGGTTCGTGAAGTCAAGCTTGATCTTCTTCTAAGTGACTATGAAAGCTTCAGATTGGAAAAGGATGAAAGCATAAAAGAAGCTCAAGGACGATTTCTCATACTAATGAATTCTATCGCTCTCCTGGAAAGGCACATTCCTCAGGCAGAAATTAACAGAAAGATTCTTCGATCACTGCCCAAAAAGTTTTCTCCTAAAGTAACAACTCTGCAGGATTCTACCTTGATCTCAAAAATGGATACGCTACCTCTCTTCAGTGAATTAGAAGAGTTTGAGAACCAATTAAGAAGATATGGTGAGGAAGAGGAAGTACCAAGGAAAAAGACACTAGCTCTTAAAACTACTGCAAACTCCAGTGAAGACTCAGATGAAGAGATTGCTCTTCTAACAAAGAAGTTTCAAAAGTTTCTCTCTAAAAAGAAAGCTGCTAGCAGACCTACTCAAAAAGCTTATGGATTCAAAAAGGAAGTCAGAAACAACACGAACGATGAAGTATGCTTCGAATGCGGCAAGAAAGGTCATATCAAAAAGAATTGTTTTCAACTGAAGGCGAAATTAAAATCTTCTGGATCAAAGGATCAAGACAAGGAGAAGAAAAAGAGTAAAGCATTTTTGACTTGGAGCGACGATGAATCTGATATAGAAATTGACTCTGACGATGAAGTTGCTCAACTATGTTTTGCTGGATTTAATGAAAACTTCAGTGAATATGAAGAGGTATTTCTACTCCTATAAAATCATTTGTTTCTGAAGATTTACTAACCTTGCAGGCACAAAATAGAAAATTGTGAAATAAAGATGCTTACTTAAAGCAAGCATTACGTGAAGTGCTAAGTGAAATGGGTGACTCTATGAAAGAGGAATCTTTTGCTGAAGAAAACAAGTTGCTAAATGAAAAGATGACCAAGCTTGTTGTAGAATATACGCATCTGAAAAATGAGATTGAAAGAAAGGATGCCTGCTTAGCCACATTAAGGCAGGAAACAGATTCCTTCAAGGAAACTGAATGCAAAAAGACGGAAACAGAACTGAAATTTTCTGAACTCCAGGAAAAGATCAATTGTCTAAAGAAAGATCTCACCAAATTCGTACATGGTGAAGGCACATTAGACGTGATGTTGGCAAGCCAAAAATCTTCTTTGGGAAAAGAAGGACTGGGATATAACTCGAACAAGAAGAGTGCATTTCAAAAGACAAAGAAGAGGACTACTATGAAGTACAGTATGCCATATGAGAAATGCAAAGATTGCGGAAAAAGGGGACATATCTCAGCAGAGTCCAAATTCTGTCATATTAAGGGCCAAACTGCTAAATCTTATCAGTCATATATGCCTGATTCTTTAGTACTGCTCAAATTTGGATTAAGAAAACAGAAAGACATTTATATAATATCATAGATACTAACAATGCAGGACCCAAATCAAAGTGGGTACCTAAGACATGAATATATATATGTCTTGCAGGTATGCTTAAAGGTTCACGTTCCAAAGAATAAGTGGATCATAGACAGTGGTTGTTCCCGTCATATGACAGGAGACAAGTCGAAATTCCTATCTCTAATTGCTTCAGATGGAGGGTTAGTTACCTTGGGCGATTCTAATACGGTAAGGATTGTTGGAAAAGGTACCATAGGTAATGAAAAATTCTCTATTAATAATGTAAGATTGGTTGAAGGTCTTAAATACAATCTCATTAGTGTTAGTCAACTCACAGATTCTGGTCATAGTGTTAACTTTGATAAAAATATGTTCTTTATTGGTACTAATTCTAATGAGACTCCTTTAGTAGCCAAACAATAAGGAAATATCTTTGTGTTAGATTTTGATGAGCAACAGGAAGAAGTTTGTCTAGAGTCCATTCAAGAATAGCAACATCTTTGGCACAGAAGACTTGGCCATGTTCATATGGATCTTTTGAAGAAAATCTCATCTCATGGTCTAGTCAAAGGCCTGCCTAAGCTCAAATATAAAAAGACAGAACCTTGTTCAGCCTGTCAACTGGGAAAGCAAGTCAAGATATCTTTCAAAGCCAAAAATCAGGTGTCTACTACTGATTCATTGCAGTTGCTGCATCACGACCTTTTTGGACCTGAAAGATATGTAAGTCGTGGAGGTAAGAAATATGCTTTTGTTATAGTTGATGACTTTTCTCGATTCACTTGGGTACTGTTTCTTTGTACTAAGGATGAAGCTTTTAATGAATTCCAAGATTTAATTGCTAACCTTGAAACTAAGTATTCCAAGAAGCTGAGAACGATCAGGAGTGATCATGGTGGAGAATTCGAAAAAGACTTTGTCAATTATTGCAAGGCCAGAGGCATATCACATGAATTTTCTGCTCCACGCACTCCTCAACAGAACGGAGTAGTTGAACGTAAAAATAGAACACTACAAGAAGCTGCTAGGACTTTGCTTAATGAGAGTAAGTTACCTCGAAAGTTCTGGGCAGAGGCGGTAAATACTTCTTGTTACGTACTTAATAAAGTATTAATTCGTCCTATCTTGTTGAAAACTCCGTATGAATTGCTTAAAAATAAAACTCCTAATATTAGTTACTTTCGAGTTTTTGGATCCAAATGCTTTATTCTAGATACACAGCCAAATCGTGGGAAATTTGATCCCCGTGCTATTGAAGGTATATTCTTGGGTTACTCCACTTCTAGTAAGGCATATCGTGTTTATAATCCTGATAAGAATAAAGTAGAGGAATCTATTAATATTACTTTCAATGAGTCTAATCTTGATCTAGCCAAAGGTTGGGAAGTATTCGCAGATGATGATTCTTATGTTCAAAAGAGTCAGTCTCAATCTGGAAAGAGTCAGTCCCAATCTGGAAAGAGTCAGTCTCAATCTGAGAAGGAACAGACTCTCTTTGAAAAGAAACTGCTTCATTCTTCAACAGAACAGGGGTCACCTCAAAGGACATCTCCAGAGTTTTCTGAAGCATCTGATAATGCATCTTCTAGAACTGAAAGAAACCCTTCAGAAATCCCTGTTCAATCAAAGGATTCAAATGAAGAAGAAATGAGTCGAATAAATCTTCCTAAATTATCCAGAGCCGTGAAGAATCATCCTCCAGACAATCTTCTTTCAGAGTTAAATCAAGGAATCACTACTCGAAGCAGAGTGAGAAACTTTTGTGCATTCTATGCTTTTGTAGCTGAATTCGAGCCCAAAAATGCTCAAGAAGCAGTGGAAAACGAACAATGGTCAATAGAAATGCAAGAGGAACTTAACCAATTCGAATATTATGATGTGTGAGAACTTGTACCACCTCCAAAAGATGTCACAGTCATTGGTACTCGCTGGGTTTTCAAGAATAAAAAGGATGAAGACGGAAACATTATCAGAAATAAAGCTCGTCTCGTGGCTCAAGGTTATAATCAACAAGAGGGTATCGACTACGACGAGACCTATGCTCCAGTAGCTCGTTTAGAAGCTATACGTATTCTTATGGCGTTTGAAGTATACAAGAACTTTAAGCTTTACCAGATGGACGTCAAAAGTGCATTCTTAAACGGATATCTGCAGGAAGAAGTCTATGTAAAGCAGCCTCCAGGTTTCATTCATGAGAAGTATCCTCACTTCGTATACAAACTCAAGAAATTTGTCTATGGTCTTAGACAGTCCCCCAGGTGTTGGCATGATCGACTCAGTGCATTCCTTGTTAACTCAGGTTTTATTCGTGGTACACTCGATCCTACTCTTTTTATATTTCATAAGAAAAATGAATTTTTATTAGTTCAAGTATATGTTGATGATATTGTGTTTGGAGCTTCAGATGAGGCCTTATGCAAATGGTTCTCAGATTGTATGCATAAGGAGTTCGACATGAGTCTTATGGGAGAATTACAATTCTTTCTGGGACTACAAATTAACCAAACAAATGCAGGTATCTTCATTCATCAGAGTAAGTATATTAAGGACTTACTCAAAAGGTTTGATTTAGAGCATGTCACTCCTAAATCAACTCCAATGAGTGTCACCACAAAACTCACTAAGGATGAAAATGGTAAGTCCGTTGATATTACCAAATATAGAGGTATGATTGGTTCTTTGTTATATCTTACTGCTTCATGTTCAGATATCATGTTTAGTGTTTGCTTATGTGCTCGCTTTCAAGCAGCACCTAAGGAATCCCATCTTAATGCTGTAAAGCGAATATTCAAATATTTAAAGGGAACTGACGACTTGGGACTATTCTATCCCAGTTCCCCGTCTTTTGATTTAATTGGTTTTTCAGATGCTGATTACGCAGGATCTCAAGTTGATCGTAAAAGCACTAGCGGAGCATGTGAAGTTTTAGGTGATTGTCTAGTGGCTTGGCACAGTAAGAAACAAACATCAGTTGCAATGTCAACTGCAGAAGGAGAATATATTGCTGCAGGTAGCTGCTGTGCACAAATCCTTTGGATGCAGCAAACCCTGAAAGATATTGGTATAAAATTTTCAAATATCCCCATTTATTGTGATAATACTTCTGCTATTAATATTTCCAAAAATCCTGTCATGCATTCTCGTACCAAACATATTGGTGTTCGTCATCCTTTTATTCGAGATCATGTTGCTAAAGGTAATATTGAGCTTATATTTATTCCTACTGAAAATCAAAAAGCTGATATTTTTACAAAGCCTTTCTCTGAAGACAGGTTCTACATGCTTCGAAAGGAGCTGGGCATGTGCACCCTTTAATTGATCGATTGGTAAATAGTATCACTATATTTTGATTTAATTACCTTAATTCCTGCTTCTGTGAATATGTTAATTTGATTGTGATTTAAATTAATTGATCGGTGAATACGTGGTAGTTTTATTTGTTAGTAATGTGAGTCAGTTTATGCTATTTTCTTGCATGGTCTATACCTGTATGCCTTAATTACCTTTTTCTCGGGCACGTCTTCCTATAAGTGTCTCTTCTATTCTCTCTTTTCTTACTCTCTCTCTATTATCTCTCTTCTTTTCTCTCTGTATTTTTTTCCCTTTTCTTCAAATGGCGAAACGAAAAACTTGATCGGTTGCTACTCGTTCCGGCAAGCCTCTAACAAAGTCAGAATCCTCTAAACGACTGAAGGCAGGCGATTCTGAAGATCATTCTAACTCCGAATCTTCCATTCCGGAGCCAAGCTTGAAAGCAGAGTTCATGACTACAGAGATGTCCTCTAAAAACAAGGCAAAACCGGTTCTCAAAGAAAGAATGGCGGATAGTGACCTACTTCAACGCATTGGTATAGTGCAGATCTTTGAGACTCTCAAGTGTGCACCTCTTTTATCGCCAACGATAAAGTTTTACACCTCTCTGGTTCGAGATTTTTACTCTAATTTGACTAAAGGGCATAATGAAATAGTGTTTTCGAATGTTAAGGGTGTTCCCATTGTGCTCACTGCTAACTGGATTGGATCTATTCTTGAAGTTGCTGCCAGTGGACCTTGCCCCTTCACCTCTCATCAACCATTCTCATAGATTGAAGACCTTCCATATGAAGAGCAGCTTCGAACTATTCTTGGAGATTCTTCGATCTCGGCTGACTCCAAATCCTTGGTATCATCCCTCACTCCTACTTATCTCTTGTTATTCAAGTTCTTTCATACAAACCTTTTACCGCGCAAAAGTGGTCGAGATAGGGTCACCTATCAAGATTCAATTTTGCTGTCTTTATTTGTTAAGCTTTTCTTTAAGTTGGGTTCTGAGACACAGTTTTTGTCCAAGCAGCTCACTTCTATTCATGGCAAACATGTTACTCCCTGGCATAAAAAGACTGACTGGATTGGAGATTGTACTCTCGAGGAAATTACTGCACCTCTCCCTCTCCCAGCAATCCCTCCTCCTGCTGCATTTGGACTTACAAAGGATGAATACATGGAGAAGCTCTTTCAATGGATGGATGCTAGAGATGGCAAAGCCCCTTCATCAGATTTCTTTGCACAGAATTTTTCTACCTATGGGGACTCTCCTAAGTACAAGAAAAAGGGCAAGGGCAAAAATCCAGTTGATATTCCTGACGACGATTAAGTCTGTTTTTATGTTGATGAAAGGGGGAGAACTTAGTTTTTGAATGTTTTAAATTGGCTGCTCTGTGTTTGAACTTAGCTGTGCTTGATTATGTGTTTGAACTTATTTGTGGTCGTTTTGAATATTGGTGGTTATTTGTGTTTGGAATTTATTTTCTGTCTGATTTCTACTTGCTCATAATATGCAATGGTTTAATCTCAGACTACTAGATTACTCTGTCTGTATTTGATTGCATTGTCTATATAAGTGTTTTTAACAGGGGGAGACAGAAAAAGCTTGTTAGACATTCAAAAATGTTCATCATCATAAACAAGGGGGAGATTGTTAATCCCAGGTTTTCAGGATGATGATTTTTGAATGATCTTCGAATTAAATCATTGAGATTTGATTCTGAGGTTCCATATATTATTGCCCTATCTTTTGCAGGATATATATATATATATATATATATTGTATTTATGGCAGGGAAATATTTCAGGGATGGAATGTGATTTGATTTCAAATCCTAAGGAGTCGTTGCTATGATCACTGATTGATCATTTTGTAATCACTAATTTATGCTTGATTGATTCTTGTCTTCAACAGCTACAAACTCAAGGATTCATTTCTAACGGTTACATGCTCTTGTGCTATAAAAGGACTACCTTTCATCAAGAAGAATACACTCGAAGTTCTACTGCAATATAACCTCTATACACAGACACTCAAGTTCATATACATTCTGTTTAAAAGTTTCATTTATCGAGTTGTAAAAGTTTATTCATTTTTCACACACTTGTGCCGGGTTGTGGCAATTAGATAGGGTTGCAAGTCATAAGCCAAGGTAGCCAGTGGGCTAGGTATCAGGTTTGCTAGGAGATAGTTGTGTCAAGGGAAGGGTTCTTCCAAGTGGCTTTAAACTTGTAATCGGGGAATCTGTAAGCATTATATTATTGTTCTAATAATATAATCTCTATGGTAGTTGGCATAGGGACTTGGATGTAGGCCATAGATTGGGTAGGGGCCGAACCATGTGAAAATTTCTGGTGTTCTTGCTTTACATTCTGTCATTTACTTATTGCTGATTATTTACTCTGTTAGTTAATTGGGACACTCGCACACACAAAAGAGACAGTCTCATTGTTGTTTGAGACAGTCTCATTCATTTGGTAGTTTAATATATTGTGCTACTAGAATTACAATTTTAAGTTAGAGTTGGGTGATAGAGATGATAACCCTGTGATTTAAATCATTATATTCAAACATTCCTTCGATAAATTAATTCGTCGATAAATACACATAATATATCTGTCATAACTAGTTTAATAAATCTAAAGGAACATTACAGTTAATCAGGGTTGAGTAAGCTGAACCATGATGTTTGATAATGTATTTCATAGTTTTACTTCTCAAGACGTGAACAAGAAACCAATATTTGACGTGTTTTAGCCAACTCCAGTTCTACATAAAATTCTGCAAACAGGCCAAAGGCATATTCGTTAAGAGTAGAGATTGACGAACAGAGGAAGTAAACCCTGTTGATAGCAGCTTCTTTGATTGCATTACTTTTGCTATACAGTGTCATCCTGGTTCGCTGCTGTATGAGATCTAGTGCTTTGCTTATCTCTTATGTAACGGGCGGGGACTTTTTTGAGTGTTGGAGCCAAAATGGACTATGGTTGTGTCAAAGATCATTTACTTCAAAAATCTCAGACTGAATTGCAATAAAGACACTAAAGATGATAAAATGTTGGAAACGTAGATGGATCTTGCACCAAATATATAAAATCTTTGTATAACACAAACACACACACTACAACTTTCTTACACAAGAAAGAGCTTCAGCTCAATTTCTTTTTTCTCTACAATATTTTACTACATGTGTTTCTCTTGGTGTATCCTACAAATAAAGCTGCTGTGCTATTTATAGATTTTTGAAACTAGTATATAGCTCATCACTTACATCATCTTCCTGGTGTGAATATTTGACTATGTATCTATCCTCCTTTCATTCAAACATAGCTGCACCCACCTTATTTTGTGGTGCCTAACTTAGACTTTTCATTTTAATGCTTCCAGAAAGAGTTTGATTTCTAACACTCCCCTTCAAACTCGACTTTGCATTCCGAGCTTCATCTTCATTTTGAGAAATACTTCCGGCTTCAATGGCTTCGTAAAAATATCTGTTAAATTTTCTTCCGTCCTGTAGTGCACCAGCTCCACGATTTTACCGTTCACTTGTTCTCAAATAAAATGGTATTTAATATTGATGTGCCTGCTTCGACTGTGGGACACAGGATTTTTCGCGAGTGATATAGCAGATTTGTTATCCACATAAATAGTAGTCGGATCTTCCTTTGCAAGTTTTAACTCGCTCAGTATGTAGCCTAGCCACATAGCTTGACATGCGCACGCTGCTGCTGCCATATATTCTGCCTCACATGTTGAGAGAGCAACTGTCTGTTGCTTCTTTGATGACCACGAAAATATTGCCGAACCGATATGAAAAGCATATCCTGAAGTGCTTTTTCCGTCATCCAAGTCACCACCATAATCACTGTCTGAGTAGCCAACTAATTTTGAATCTTGAGAATGCGTGTAAAACAAACCATGATCAAGTGTACCTTTAATGTATCTCAAAATTCTTTTAGCTGCCATGAAGTGATCTTGCTTCGGCTTTTCCATGTACCTACTAACCAGGCCAACTGCATACATGATGTCGGGACGAGTGAAAGTTAGGTACCTCAGACTTCCAACCAAACTTTTGAACAATGTCGGATTTACCGACTCTCTCGTTGAATCATTTCTAAGCTTTTTGCTCATTTTTGCGGGCGTGCTCACCGGCTTGCATTCTTCCATTCTGAACTTGCTTAAAATCTGCTCGGCATATTTTTTCTGAGACATAAAAATCCCATCTTTGCTTTGCTTCACCTCGACTCCAAGAAAGTATGACATTTGACCAATATCTGTCATCTCATATTCATTAGTCATAACTTTCTTAAAATCATCGAACGTACCAGGGTTGTTTCCAGTAAAGATCATGTCATCCACGTACAAGCACATGATCATAATTTCTTCCCCTGAATTTGTTTTGGTGTAGAGTGCATGCTCGTATGGACTCTTCATAAAACCGTTCTTCTGAAAGTATTCATCAACCCTTGTGTTCCATGCTCGCGGAGCTTGCTTTAGACCATACAATGCTTTCTTTAGCCTATAGACTTTATTTTCCTCGCCTTTCTGAACATATCCAGGTGGTTTCTCGATGTAGACTTCTTCTTCAAGATAACCATTCAGGAATTCTAACTTTACATCCATCTGATAAATCTTCCACTGGTTCTGAGCTGAAATTGCTGTAAGAAGTCTGATGGTATCAACTCTTGCAACTAGAGCGAATACCTCATCATAATCAATGCCATGTCTCTGCTTGTAGCCTTTAGCCACTAACCTTGCCTTGTATTTTTCCACTTCACCATCCTGATTTGTCTTTGTCTTGTAGACCCATTTGACACCAATTTCTTTGTGTCCTTCTGGAAGACTTGTAAGCTCCCAAGTATCATTCTTCTTGATTGCATCAATTTCTTCATCCATGGCCCTATTCCATTTGCTTTCTTCAGAAGCTTCTTCAAATGTCACTGGATCGCATTCATCCATTAAACAGAATAATGAATAATCAAAAGTTGTTTGTACCGGACTTGTTGCCTCATAAATACTATCCAGACTCCGCATTTTTCTGGGTGCTCCCCTTGAGCTGCTGCTACTGCTGCTTCTTGAACTCGATGGTGTCGAGATAGGAGTTTGCTGATTTGGACTTTGGGGAGGAGTTGGATCATCATCTCCACCATCTTCTATGTTGGAGTCATCACCATCATCATCATCATCATTGAAAAATAAACCGGCAACTTTTCTTTCTTCCTCGCTCTATCTCCAGTAATCAGATTCATCAAACTCAACATCTCGAGAAATGATTAATTTCTTCGTGAGGGGATTATAGAGTCTGTACGCCTTGCTCCATTTATCATATCCGGTAAAGATGCACTTCTCGCCTTTATCATCCAGCTTCTTTCTTTTCTGATCAGGAACATGTGCATATGCAATGCACCCAAAAATCCTGAGATGCCCAACTGATGGTTTACTACCACTCCATGCTTCATTTGGAGTTTTATTTCTGACACTTTTTGTTGGACATCAATTCAACAAATAAACTGCACATAGAACGGCTTCAACCCAGAAAGTCCTCGGCATGTGCTTTGCTTTAACCATGCTCCTTGCCATATCTAGAATGGTGCGATTCTTCCTCTCTGCAACACCATTTTGCTGTGGAGTATATGCCGTTGTCAACTGATGATTTATTCCATATGCTCTGCAAAAATTTCTGAACAAGTTTGAAGTGTACTCGCCTCCTCTGTCTGATCGAAGTACTTTCAAATAATGGCCACTTTGCTTTTCTGCCATAGCTTTGAACTCCTTGAATTTATCAAGAGCCTCCGCTTATTCTTTCAAGATATATACCCAACTTTTCCTACTAAAATCATCAATAAATGTTGGGTAATACCTGTTACCTCCAAGTGATGCAACATCAAATGGACTAGCAATATCTGTGTGAACTATCTCCAGTGGCCTTCTAGCTCGCCATGATTTTCAAACTGGAAAGCTTTGTCGATGTTGCTTTCCTTTAACACAAGCTTCACGCAACTGATTTGGTTCGTTGATTGCTGGCAAACCGTCCACCATCTTTGTCTTTGACAATAAGTTCAGACCAGAAAATCCAAGATGACCAAATCTTAAATGCCATAACCACGAGTCATTTTTAATGACTGATAAGTGCATATTTTTGCATATTTTTATTACCTATTTATTGCTTGAACTCGTATTTTAATAAATTATTTTATTGCATTTCAGGAAATTCGTAAATAAATAAAGAAATGACAAAATAAAGAAATAAAGAGCAAGGAAGGGAAAAAGAGGAAGAAAAAGGACCAAAAATGAAAGAAGGAAAAGAATTAGGAGCTTGGAGCAAAAGGAATATTTCAAGACAAGTGGAAGGTGGAGATCATCCCAACACACTACATAAGTGTATGGCCAAGATCAACTCTTCAAAGCTTAAGGGGGAGGGAAACAAATAGATGGCTAGGATTTCACCACCACACATCACAAATGTATGGTGGGGATTGACCCAACACCCCCTTAACCCTAATTTCTATTCTATAAATACCCCCTCACCCCCCTTGTATTTAGTAACTTAGATTTTAGGGTAGATTTAATTTCTTGTATTTTCTTTAGTTTTAAATCTTGTAAACACTCCTATTATAATTAATGCAATTTTTATTTTCTTTATTTCTTGTCTTGCTCTTTCGTTATTGTTGCCTTGTTTCGTTATTTTCGTAAATCCCGTTGCTAACCACTTGGGGTTGAAAGTAACGAAATTTTAATTTCTTGCTCTTAGTTTTAATTCGTAATTTTTGCCCCCTTAAACGTCAATTTTATTGTGGGCCATTTAATTCCAAATCATCGTCTTAGTATAACTCTAATTTCGTAGTTAAATTTTATTTTCGTGTTTAATTTTCAAAAAAAAAAACCACAAAAATATTAGATTTATAAAATGTTCATCACGTTTTTTTTACTCGTTTTAAATTAAAATTCGAAGCTTCCTCTGTTGACTATTTTCAGTTCGTATTTTTTTTTTTAACCAAAGCTTTCCCTTCTTTTAACCATTCTTCTTCCTGTTTTCTCAGCATAAACAAACCCATCATATCATCTTCTTTCTTTTCTTCCGGTTAAAGCACAGAGTCGCTCTCTTTCTATGAACCAAATACAAACCCAGTCCCTCCTTCCCTCCTTCTTCTCTCTCTCCAACCCCCACGACACACACTCAAACACCATTCTTTTTTTTTTCTTTGTTTCTTTTTCTTTTTATTCGAATCTTTAAACCTCATATCCTTTTTCTCTTAGATTTTGAGTTGTTGGTTTGAATTTGCGAGCTACTATTGCTATGTTGGTTCTGTTTGTTGATTTGTTGCATTTTTGTTTACGTCGACTTGTAGTGTTTCAATTCTGTTTTCTATTTGTTTGTTTTCTAAAAGTGTTGTCGAAGTAATTGTTTTGTTTCCCAAGTTCAAATGGGCTGAGTCGAGTGCTACAGAGTTTTCGTTTTGGTTAATTAGTATCGCTAAGTTCGCTATTTGAATCGCTGTCTGAGTTTTAGTTTGTTAGAATTTGCGAGTTGACTGTTCTTCCGTATTGTGTTTATATTCATCATTTTGCTGTTTGTTTTCTGAGTTTACTGATTGAGTTCTCTACAGCCGAGTTGTCTCGTGTTTTTGTTTTGATGGGTTCGTGTATTTTACCGAGTTTCTGTGCTCGGTTTAGTCTGGCATTTTTGTGTTTTTGAATTGCTTTTGCATCTGAGTTGCTGCTAATGTATTTACTGGTTTTGCTTTGCAGTTTTCGTGTCTTAAGTTCGTGGGTCTGTTCTGAGGTCGAGTCCTGTTTTCTGCGAGTTGTCACTGTTATTTGCTATTTGATTTGACGAGATCGAGTGTGCTGTGCGTCTGGTGTCCAATTTTAGTTGTTAGTTTTGTCCAATGTTATGTGTTTCTGTTCAATGATTTTTGTAATATGTGTTAGTTAGCCTGCGTTTTGAATTCATTCCCGAATTTTATTCTTCGTTTAAAGTTTTGTTTTGTTTAGGTCTTGTCATTCTCTGTTTTCCTCGAGTCCGTTTAGTGCTTAAGACGTGTTGTTTGTGGCTGAGTTTTGAGCTCGGATTGAATGTGGTTTGCAATCCTGGTCTATGAATTAATGATATCTGATGTGTTCGAGTTGTAAATATCCTTGCTGTCTACTTCATTTTGAATTTGCATTTACAGCTGAGGTCTGAGTTTGGTTTGCGTTTCTTAGAATTTCTGCTTCGTCTAGGAGGATTCTGCGTTTGTAGTAGAGGATTAACTGGGTCTGTATTAGTTGAGCATTTTGTATTATTTGACGTTTGTTTGTTGTTAATTGTGTTTACTGGTTGCATATGGACTGTGTCAGTTTGAATTTTCACATTGGGTTAAGTTGCTAATTTTCACTGAGTTGTGATCGATTTTTTATGATTTGTTTCCTTGAATTGCTGGTTATACCGAGTCGACTCGGTCAAGCTTCCTTGAGTTGATGCTTGAGTCCTGTTTTCGTTTTTGTTGCAGTTTTGAGTTCATGATTGGTTCGATTATTGGCTAGCTCCTTAAGCAAATAAGTCGTGTCCAAATTTTCTTAAAATTGCGTGAAAATAAATTTTTAGAATGTTGCTCTAGAAATTAAGCATTTTAAATTGCAAGCGAATAATTTGTTTCGTTGTAAAATGTGAGATTCGTTCCGCAGAGACTATTTTATTTTCGCAATCCTTAATTTTTAATTTAATCAAATTAGAACAAGTTTGATTTTTTTTAAGAAAATTTAGATAAATTTTTTTTACTATTTAATTCTTAAAACTATTAAAGGAAAATTAAATTTATTCTAAATTTTAAACTAACTAAATTAAAAATGAAAAGAACAAAAATCAAATTATTCTAAAAATTTAAATTCGAATTAAAACTAGCTATTTCCACGTGGGAGGGATTTGTGGTAATTTTTCTTAAAAAATATTTTCCAAACCATAAGACTACAAGAATTACAAACGAGATAAATCAATTTCATCAAAAGGAAAATGAGTCTTTTTGGAAATATTTTGATCGTTTCCAAAATCTTTTATCACAATGCCCCCACCACGGAATAGAAAAGTGGAGACTTTGTAAGATCGTTTACGAGGCCCTAGATAGTCCAACAACCACGTTGTTGGAATCTATGTGCCAAGGGAAATTCATGAATAAAAATGAGGACGAGTGGTTGGCCTTTTTCGAGGAATTAGCCAAGAAGACTATGTTGTGGGAGTCTCCTAGGGAACCTCACAAGTCCAACGAGTCATCTAGTTCTTCTAGGGGTATGCATTCAATTGGAAACAATATTTCTACTGATGCCAAGTTAGCCACCCTTACTAGAAGACTCGAAGCCTTAAAAACTAGTAACGCCCCCTCAAATGTGTCTATGTGCTCTAATTTTAATCAAGGTTTTTCGAACTCCCCCGGCTATGATCAAATTAATGCGGTGTTTCAACCAACCCCTAGGAATGATCCGGTTGCACCTACTTATAATCCCGGTTGGAGGAATCACCATAATTTCTCGTGGAACCAAGGCCAAAACTACCAATCTCCGCCACCTTCTTTTCAACCTCCTTGTTTTCAAAAGCCCAATCAAAACTCGTACTCGATTCAAAATCAAGTTCCTTATCTAAACTCAATTCAAGCCCCGAATGAAGCACCCGCCCACCCTCCCGGCTTTCACGAGTCGGATAAGAGAATTAATTTTTTGGAAAAGACTCTTGATGCGCTTTTGAAATCAACGACTAATTTCGCTCAATCTCAACAAACCTTCATGCAAACCATGACTCAAGATAGGCAACTTTTGAATGCTAGTACTCAAGCCATATCTAAGTTAGAGGTTCAAGTGAGTCAATTAGCCAACGCCATGTGTGAGCGAGAGAAGAACAAGTTCCCGAGTCAAACTGAGGTCAATCCTAAATTTCCTCTCAACCAAAGACCTCCCGAAAATGTTAATGCTATCATTTCTTTAAGGTCGGGAAAACAAGTTGATAATCAGGTAGGAGTCGAGTCTCCCGAAGACGAAGAAGAGTCAAATGTTGAACCCTCATCTTCAAAATCCACTCCCGATTCGTCAGAATCTTCTCATAAATCATCATCATCTAGCGATCCTTCATCGATTCAATCACCACCTTCACCTAACGAGTCTTCGTTTGTCGTTCCACTTTCAAAATCCATTCACAAAGAACCTAGTGAACGTGTCTTTAAGCCTAAAGCTCCTTATCCTCAAAGATCCCTTTCAAAAAAACAATCTCCTCAAATAGAAAAGATTTTGGAAGTTTTCAAACAAGTCGAGATCAACATTCCTCTTTTAGATGCCATTCAACAAATTCCCTCTTATGCTAAGTGTCTAAAAGATTTGTGTACTCATAAACGTTCCACTCATGTCCCTAAGAAAGCCTTTTTGACTTCTCATGTTAGTTCAATTCTTTCGAATCAAATTCCCGTGAAATATAAGGACCCCGGTTGTCCTACAATTTCATGTGTCATAGGCAATACCTTTGTGGACAAGGCGTTACTTGACTTAGGCGCTAGTGGGAACTTGTTTTCATTTTCGGTCTATCAAGCCCTAGGTTTAGGCGAACTTCAAAAGACGAACAAGACAATTCAATTAGCCGATCGTTCTGTCAAAATGCCTAAGGGAATAATTGAGGATGTGCTAATTAAGGTTGGTGAATTCATCTTTCCGATTGACTTTGTTGTCCTCGAGACCCAACCCGTCACGAATCCTAAGAACCAAATCCCGATCATTCTAGGATGACCTTTTCTTGCTACATCCAATGCCTTGATTAATTGTAGGGATGGTTCGATGAAACTCACTTTTGGTAATATGACAATTAACCTTAACATATTTAATGTCGTAAAAGAATCCAATGAGCTTTACGAGCAAACAATAGCGGTTATCTTGTTGATGACATTGTTAATTGGTCAAACCTTGAGGATAGTGAGATTGACTCTCTTCTCAATGAGGATTTCTAACTTAACCATGAGTCTAACCGAGAGTGTGTTGATTCGTTAAGAGATACGACCTCGGAGGAGATGTTGAGAGAGTTGGACGACATTTGTTCCAAATGGGAGACTCCACCCGAGGATGTTAATGTTGAAGCCGTTGTCAAAAATCCCGTTGGTGAACCACCTACTTTCGATGAGTTGTTAGGGGCTTTAAATCACATTTGTTCAAAATGGGAAGTTGAATCTAATACTGACCATGTCAACCCTAGTACCATTGTTACAACTCCCGTTGGTGAGCCACCTCCACTTGATTTTATAACACACCCCTCCACATTCGATCACATTTTCTTGCAAAAACACAAGCTTCTCTCTACTATTATCAATAGTGATTTAAACCCGGACCAAGAAATCCAATTAATTAATTTGATTAAACAACATAAAGAAGCCTTACTTTGGTCTGTGGAAAACACTAGTGGTTACAATGCTTTTACTTTGAAAGAATATTTTTGTCTTCTTGCAAAGGTCACTAAGGTGTTGGAGCTTCAACGGCATCTTGAGCTCTTCTCGAAAATTCATTCCTTGTTTCCTACCGACATCGGCTAATTCGGTATTATTCCTTTGCCTCCCCTCGTGATTCAGGTATGGGGGAGTATAAATGCGCGTGAGTAGTGTTAATTAGTTGTTTTTCATTTTCGTTCCTCTCCGTCATCCCTTATCAGGTATTACCTCGTTCTCATTTTCTCATTTCTCTTGCATTTGCATACATTGAGGACAATGCATGATCTAGGTATGGGGGAGGGTTTTTAGTGTAAATATAAAAATCAGAAAATCCAAAAAAAAAAATTAAAAAATGAAAAAATCACAAAAAGAGTTGTAGAATTGTAAATAGTAGAGTTCTAATTTTATTCTAGTCTTGTTAATTGATTGTTAGTGGCTTGATGCACCCTTACATGCTATGATAGTCTTGTGATCCTTTGGCTTTTGATTGAGAAGTGATTTGCTAAGTTCTTGTCCACACACTTACACTAGCAAGGTGAAACTAGTAGACTTATTTGATTTGTGAAAGAAATTAGAAGGTCATGATTAGGTATAAGATGATATGGTTTTCATGCTTTGAGTACAAGTAGGTGCATTGAGAATACCTTTACATGAGATTGATTATGTTCTACCACACCAAGCGAGTTTTGAGCCTATATGCACATCTTTTGCAATTATATTCGTTTGCTTCAGTGTCCACTTGTCATTTGCATTGCTAGCACTTGTTTGAATTCTTTCTTGAAATACATGACATTGATTGATGATAAGATGATAAGGCATTAGGAATAACCCATATTTCCCAAAATATTCACACCATTCTTATGTGAACAATTAGTTACCCTTTTGAGCTTAATCAAATTCTTTCGGTGACACACCACATTACTCGCCTAAGACCTTTTTCTTGTACAGCCTTACGTATACTTGATCCCAATTTGTCAAAGGCTAGTAGGAACTTGAGGAAGTAATAAGGTGTGTGAGATGGGTATACTTTTGTTCATAACTTTTAAGGAAATATTTATTTTGTTGGTTACCTTGTTAGTCGATTTTCAAGTCAAATCTAAAGGAGGATTATGGTTGCTTATATTTATCTTAGCTCTCATTTCCTTTAAAAAAAAGAAAAAAAAAAAGAAATAAATATATATATATGGGAGAATACTTATGTTTTTGTAATCCTCCTTCATTCGACTAGTCAAGTCTTTTTGTTAAAAAGTAAAAAAATAAAAATTGCGTGGTGAGGAAGTTTGGTGTTGTGCACGATTTTCATGGTGACTACTAGCTTTTGACACTTCACCCTGTTTTGGCCTTACTTGACATACCCTGTCCCTAGCCCCATTACAACCCCAATAAAGACCTTTTGATTGTCATCATTGATGTATGTTGTGTTTAAGTTAAAATGATACCAAGTGTCAAGCATGCTTTTGATTTTGTTGGAATTGAGTGATACACTTACCCTTGTTTTTGATTGAATATTCTTTTGTGAGTGAAATGTGAGGTATTGCTTGTTTTGCAAATGAGATCTCAAGTTTTGACTCTAAGGTGTGCTCTTGTAGACTTAGCATGCTTTTCAATAAATTTTGCACTTGACATGAACTTGTAATCACTCGTGCATGCTTCTTTAAGTAGACGATGTGAATCCTTGCACTTTCCACACCAAGACTTTGCAAATTCATTTTGATTCTTAAGTTGATGTATCATGAGAGGACATGTATGTGTGGTGTTGCATTGCCATGTAATCTTTTATACAAACTAGATGGATTTTGTGGGTACATTCATTATAGGCCCTCACGAGACCTCACTCGTCCACTAGGGCTGCCTAGGGGTTTAAAGGGTTTGTTGCATATGCCAAATACAACCGTCACACCTACGAAAAGGAGTATAGGATAAGTGCATATTTTTGCATATTTATTTCCTATTTATTGCTTGAACTCGTATTTTAATAAATTATTTTGTCGCATTTCAGGAAATTCGTAAATAAATAAAAAAAATGGAAAAATAAAGAAATAAAGAGCAAGGAAGGGAAAAAGAGGAAGAAAAAGGACCAAAAATGAAAGAAGGAAAAGAATTAGGAGCTTGGAGCAAAAGGAATATTTCAAGACAAGTGGAAGGTGGAGATCATCCCAACACACTACATAAGTGTATGACCAAGATCAACTATTCAAAGCTTAAAGGGGAAGGAAACAAATAGATGGCTAGGATTTCACCACCACACACCACAAATGTATGGTGGGGATTTATCCAACACCCCCTTAACCCTAATTCTTATCCTATAAATGCCCCCTCACCCCCCTTGTATTTTGTAACTTAGATTTTAACTTAGATTTTAGGATAGATTTAATTTCTTGTATTTTCTTTAGTTTTAAATCTTGTAAACACTCCTATTATAATTAATGCAATTTTTATTTTCTTTACTTCTTGTCTTGCTCTTTCGTTATTGTTGCCTTGTTTCGTTATTTTCGTAAATCCCGTTGCTAAACACTTGGGGTTGAAAGTAACGAAATTTTAATTTGTTGCACTTAGTTTTAATTCGTAATTTTTGCCCCCTTAAACATCAATTTTATTGTGGGCCATTTAATTCCAATTCATCATCTTAGTATAACTTTAATTTCGTAGTTAAATTTTATTTTCGTATTTAATTTTAAAAAAAAACCACAAAAATATTAGATTTATAAAATGTTCATCATGTTTTTTACTCGTTTTTAATTAAAATTCGAAGCTTCCTCTGTTGACAATTTCCAGTTCGTATTTTTTTAAAACCAAAGCTTTCCCTTCTTTTAACCATTCTTCTTCCTGTTTTCTCAACATAAACAAACCCATCATATCATCTTCTTTCTTTTCTTCCGGTTAAAACACAGAGTCTCTCTCTTTCTATGAACCAAATACAAACCCAGTCCCTCCTTCCCTCCTTCTTCTCTCTCTCCAACCCCAACGACACACACTCAAACACCACTCTTTTTTTTTCTTTGTTCCTTTTTCTTTTTGTTCAAATCTTTAAACACCATCTCCCTTTTCTCTTAGATTTTGAGTTGTTGGTTTGAATTTGTCAGCTACTGTTGCTATGTTGGTTCTGTTTGTTGATTTGTTGCATTTTTGTTTATGTCGACTTGTAGTGTTTCAATTCTGTTTTCTATTTGTTTGTTTTCTAAAAGTGTTGTCGAAGTAATTGTTTTGTTTCCCAAGTTCGAATGGGCTGAGTCGAGTGCTACAGAGTTTTCGTTTTGGTTAATTACTATCGCTAAGTTCGCTATTTGAATCGCTGTCTGAGTTTTAGTTTGTTAGAATTTGCGAGTTGACTTTTCTTCAGTATTGTGTTTATATTCGTCATTTTGCTGTTTGTTTTCTGAGTTTACTGATTGAGTTCTTTACAGCTGAGTTGTCTCCTGTTTTTGTTTTGATGGGTTCGTGTATTTTGCCGAGTTTCTGTGCTCGGTTTTGTCTGGCATTTTTGTGTTTTTGAATTGCTTTTGCATCTGAGTTGCTGCTAATGTATTTGCTGGTTTTGCTTTGCAGTTTTCGTGTCTTAAGTTCGCGAGTCTGTTCTGAGGTCGAGTCCTATTTTCTGCGAGTTGTCACTGTTATTTGCTGTTTGATTTGACGAGATCGAGTTGTGATATGCCAAAAATATGAAAATTAATTATCGCAAGCGCACGATCATCGTTTTAGTATTTATGATTCGGTCCACAGGGAATAATATTTTCGCAAACCTTTATTTTAATTTAGGCGAATTAGAACAATTTTGGATTTTGGAAATTTTGGACTAATTAATTACAAAAAAGGAAAATTAAGCTATTCCTAAATGAAGATTAAATTTATTCTAATTTTAAACTACCTAGTTAAAAGTTGAAAGAACAAAAATTAAATAATTCTAAATTATTCTAAAGCTTAATTATTCTATAAACTAAATTAGTCTAAAATTTATTCTAAAAATCCCAAATTCAAATTAAAATTAGATTTTTATAAAAACAAAATCATTTTTTTAGCAAATCGAATTGAAAATTATTTACAATTGTGAATTCAAATTAAAACTAAAACTGAATTATGCATTCTTACTATTTAAATTCTAAATTAATTTTTATTTAAAAGAGAGTTAATCTATCTTTCTATTTCTAAATTAATTTAATTAAAATAAATTACTCTAAAAAGTCTAAATTCAAATTAAAATTGAGTTTTGAAAAATTCGGATTTATACTATTTAATTACTAAATAGAGAACTATTTTTAACTAATTAATTAAAACAAAGTTTTTCTGAATTATTTAAAACTAAACTAAATTATTAAAAACCCACGGACTCAGCAAGATCTCGAAATCGAAACACAGTGATCAAAACCACGCAGGGGAATATAAAACTCGTTTTAACAGTAACTTCAACTTGCAATTACAAGCAACACAGTAGTTCTCGAACCCAATTCACCAAAACAGCAACATAAAAATAGATAATTACGACTCAACATCGAGTTAAAACTCTTCAGCAAACATAGCAAAAATTCGGAAACAAAACTGCAAACAACTTAATACTCAAATAACTCAGACAACGGATGCAATTAAACTTAAAATCCAAGAACTCAGAACTCGCGGAGCAGATTTTAAACACAACTAAATAGAAAGAAAACGCAGGGAACTCAGTTGACAAACACTGGACAATGACTTAATAGCCTAAACCAATTTACAAAACTCAGACAGCAATTCGCAGATTCGCAGCAACACAAAACTACAAAACAATGTTTGAAATACAACCCACAGCAAACAACTCCGCGATTCACAATAGGCGACTCAGAGACTCAGCAAAACAGCACGGTTATACGACTATTAACCCAACTCACTACCATACGGAAAGTAGCAATTTTACAATCACAAACAGAACTAAACAACATTCCAAGAATTAAACTCGAAGCGATCTCAACTCGGTTAACCATACAACGAACGACTCAATCATCACAATTCGTCAAATCACGAATCAAAAACTCGCAGAAAACAAGACCAACGATAATAGACAAAACCCAGCACAAAGACTTGAATCAAAACGAAGAGAAATAAAACGAAAACCGTAGAACTCGAAAGAAAACCATCAAACTGAGACTCAGCAATTAACGAAGCCAATAATTACAACAATTCGAGAATCCGGAAAACGAAGCACAACTTAAAACAAAGAACTAAATTACAAAGGGGAAGGGGTGGTTGTTTATGTGTTTATGGGTGTTGTGAAAAGAGATAAACATGGGGTTTGTGGTTGATTTCGAACAAATTAAAGAGGAGGGGCTGGGTCTTGTGGCGCGTTCGAAGAAGAAGCAGGGGAATGGTATTGTGTTACAACAAACGGCGAGAAAGGGACTCGGGAGAGGTTTGGATTACAGCGAGAAAGGAGAGAAGAAGGATGGTGTAACGGAAGGGAAGGATTATATGGTTGTGGGTGGTTGCAGAGAACGGGGAGTCGGCAGGGGTGGTGTTGCAGATCGAAAAGAAAGACGAGGGAGAGAGGTGTAGAGAGGGTTAGAGAGAATGAGAGAGATGCAAGAGATAGAAAGCAGGGGTTTTATTCGAACAAATGACAATAAAACAAGGCTTCGAATTAACTAAAACAGAGATAAAAAAAAATGTAAATTAAAACTAATTTTTTATTATAATTTTTTTTATTATATAATTATACTAACACATAAAGCTGGGAAAATTTAGATCTTCAAAAAAAACTAATCAAACCCACAATAAAATTGAAATTTAAAGGGGTTCAATTAAGATTATTAACTTAAGAACGAGAAATTAAAAATCATTACAGATTCGTAAATCGATACTTTCAATCCCGTGTGGTTAGCGTTGCTACTTTATCCACCCGAGAATTTACGAAAATAACGAAAATAAAGAGTAAGGAGAGAAATGAAAGAGAAGTGCAAGAAATTAAATGAAACTTCAAATTGCATAAAAATAAAAAGTGTTTAAAAGGAAAAATAGAAAATTACAACTAAAATTTTTGGAGATGAACTAATACAACATAATTCTAGTATATAAGGTAATGGGGTGTGTTACAAGTGAAGAGATGAAGCCTATTTATAGGAAAATTTTAGGGTTTTAGGTAGGTGTGGGTGAATCTTGGCCATTGATTTGGTTTAGTGTTGGCTAAATCTTGGCCATCCATTTTGTTTGTTGAAAATATGCACCACCCCCCCCTTGCCTTTCCTTTTCTTCTTGTTTTGGTCCTTCTTCTTTCTCTTTTTCCATTTGTTTCTTTATTTTGTCATTTCTTCATTTTTCTTGAATTTCCTGAAATAAAACAAAATAATTTATTAAAATATGAATTCAAGCCATAAATAGGCAATAAAAGTATGCAAAAATATGCACTTATCAAATGCCCCCATACCTATCTTTTGCTCGTCCTCGAGTAAAACACAAAGAAAAATGCAGAATGAAAAACCTATACTCACTGTCGTAGGAATCACGGGTAATTTTAGGTTTACCAACCCGTTAAACCTATAGACGTCTCTACAAGAGGAGTGTTGTCTCCTACGGGTTTACAGAAGATATACCCATAAAATCTTTGAGATAAATCAGCAAGTATCCAACTTTCCTCTTTTACTCTAGTTTTCATTGGTGTCAACAAAACAATTTTGTAGGAAAATATATGCCTTAAAGATTATTCTAATAATAGCCAAGTTATAGGTTCCCACAATCCACATGATTAGACTAAAAATTTGCACAAAATCCCAAGGTGTGTAGTGAATGTAAGGCCCTTGATGGATAAAGTGCATACGAACATTTTCTCTTTTTCAACCAATATTGAACTGACCTAATCTCAATCAAAACAAGGTTCTAGCCAAACTTCACGTTCTTAGTAGTTAGACCGGCTGTGCAATGGTTGAGGTCCCAAAAGACTTTTGCATCAATACCCATTTAGCGAGTTTTAGGTCAACAATCCCAGATCACAAGGGACCTTAGGTTGCTAGGCACAAAGTCCTCTCGGACTTATTTACTCGGGTTATCAATGAGCCCAACCTAGCCGATTTCCCTACTAAGAATTTATTACAAAATTACACTAGCACTATAAACATTTATTGACTCTTTTTTTTTTTTGAATGATACTATACGAACCAAATTTCGCAAAGGTTTGATTCGACATTGTTCTAACATGTGGGTTCTCTCTCAAGTATCGAATAACATTCCTATACAATTTTTCCATCAAAGGTCTCGTGCAAATGTGCCGTCTTGGTCTTTTAAGCAAAAATTTGTTCGACACAAGTTTCATGAGGAAAACCTTACCTGACTACGTTCAAATTATCTAAAGGCATTATACATATAATTTTCGAAAAATAGTCAACACCAACTAGTTCTAGAATTTATAGAGTGGGAAGGACAACTAAGCTAAAATAACTCTATTTTTGGATTTCTAAAATTTTTCCATTTTTTTGGATTTTTCAATTTTATGTATTTACACTAAAACCCTCCCCCATACCTAAATCATGCATTGTCCTCAATGTATGCAAAATGCAAGATAAATGACAGGGGAAAATGGTAAGAAAATACCTGATAAGGATGAAAGAGAGTTTACAATTACCTACTGAAGAAACTTACTTGAATCATGGATCGATGAGGTAGATAACCTCTTCCTCGGGATCAATTGGCAGCTCTAAAAATGGTTTGAGTTTTTGTCCATTAACTTTAAATATATCACCATTTTTAGGATTTTCAATTTCAACAGCACCGTGAGGAAAAACGACCCTAACAACATAAGGACCTTCCCACCGGGATCTCAATTTCCCGGGAAACAAATGAAGCCTGGAATTGTACAAAAGAACTTTTTGACCAGGAGAAAAAGATTTTCTAAAAATAGATTTATCATGAAAAAGCTTAGTTCTTTGTTTATAGATTTTAGCGTTCTCGTAGGCTTCATTTCTCAACTCCCCGAGTTCAGACAATTGCAACTTCCTATGACTACCGGCAGTTGGTAAGTCAAAATTCAACTCTCGAATGGCCCTATGTTCGAGCTCAACGGGCAAGTGACAGGCCTTGCCAAAGACAATCCAATAAGGGGACATGCCTAAAATGGTTTTGAAAGCGGTCCGATAGGCCCATAAGGCATCTATCAACTTAGTTGACCAATCCTTCCTATTCGAGTTGACAATCTTTTCTAAAATTTGTTTAATTTGACGATTCGAGACTTCAACTTGCCCACTAGTTTGAGGATGGTAAGGGGTGGCTAGCCGATGAGTTATTGAGTACTTTTTCAAAAGAGACTCAAATTGACGATTCTTGAAGTGCTTGCCTTGGTCACTAATGATAGCCCTAGGTGTACCGAAACGAGAAAAGATATTCTCTTTGAGGAATTTAAGAATGACCTTGTTATTATTGGACTTAGTAGCAATGGCTTCCACCCACTTAGACACGTAATCGACCGCTAACAGAATGTAGAGGTTGCCAAAGGAACTTGGAAAGGGGCCCATAAAATCGATACCCCATACATCGAAAATCTCAATGATTAAGATGGGGTTCATTGGCATCATGTTTCTCCTAGTGATCTTTCCTAAGTGTTGACACCTATTACACGCGGCACAGTATTCCGCAGCATCCTTGAACAAAGTGGGCCAATAAAAACCGCTTTGGAGGATTTTAGCGGCTGTTTTCTTAGCACTGAAATGCCCTCCACAGGCTTGGTCATGGCAGAAAGAAAGGATATTCTTGAATTCATGATTTGGGATGCACCTCCGAATGATTTGGTCGGAACAGTATTTAAAGAGATACGGGTCATCCCAAAAGAAGTGTTTGACCTGTGGGAAAAATTTCGATCTATCTTGAGAGGACCAATGAGAGGGAATGTCACCGGTTGCAAGATAGTTGACAATATCGGCGAACCAAGGGGGAGTAGAGATGGATAGAAGTTGTTCGTCCGGAAAAGATTCGTTTACAGGAGAGTCGATGGTGGACTCCACTATCAAGCGGGAAAGATGATCGGCGACAACATTCTCAGAACCCTTCTTTTCCCTAATTTCTAGGTCAAACTCTTGAAGCAAGAGAATCCACCTAATCAATCGGGCTTTAGAGTCTTTCTTAGAGAATAGATAACGAAGAGCGACATGATCGGTGTAGACAATGATTTTCGAACCGATAAGATAGGTCCGAAACTTGTCGAGGGCAAAGACTACGGCTAGAAGTTCCTTTTCGGTGGTAGAATAGTTAAGCTGGGAATCATTCAAAGTCTTGCTAGCGTAGTAAATGACATGGGGCATCTTATCGATTCGTTGCCCCAAAACGGCTCCTACTGCATAATCAGAAGCGTCGCACATCAACTCGAAGGGGAGATTCCAATCGGGAGATCGAATGATTGGGGCAGAAGTCACTTCTTTCTTAAGATGCTCAAAAGATTGTAAACAATCGCTATTGAAATCGAACTTGACATCCTTCCCGAGAAGATTGGTTAAGGGTCTAGCCTTCTTGCTAAAATCCTTAATGAAACGCCTATAAAAACCTGCATGGCCTAGGAAGGAACGAATGGCTTTGACCGACTTGGGTGGGGGAAGATTTGCAATGCGGTCAACTTTGGCTTTATCGACTTCAATCCCCTTTTCAGAAATTTTATGACCAAGAACGATCCCTTCCTTAACCATGAAATGACATTTCTCCCAGTTGAGAACGAGGTTGGTTTCTTTACACCTTTTTAAAACTAACTCAAGATGGTTTAGGCACTGGTGAAAAGGTGAACCAAAGATGGAAAAGTCATCGATAAAGATCTCGAGAAAATCCCCTACCATGTCAGAAAAGATGCTCATCATGCACCTTTGGAAAGTGGCTGGAGCAGTGGTTAGACCAAAGGCTAGACGTCGATAGGCGAAAGTTCCAAAGGGACATGTGAAAGTGGTCTTTTCTTGGTCTTCGGGAGCAATGGGAATTTGAAAATAGCCAGAATAACCATCTAGAAAGCAATAGAACGAATGACCAGCTAACCTTTCTAACATTTGATCGATAAAAGGCAAAGGAAAGTGGTCTTTTCTAGTGGCAGAATTGAGTTTCCTATAGTCTATGCACACCCTCCACCCATTTTGAACACGGGTGGGCACTTGCTCATCATTCTCGTTGGTGACAACAGTAATGCCAGACTTCTTCGGAACTACTTGAATGGGGCTGACCCAAGAGCTATCAGAAATGGGATAAATGATCCCATTATCGAGACACTTAAGAATTTCTTTCCGAACGACTTCCATCATGGTGGGGTTCAAACGCCGTTGAGGATCTCGAACGGGTTTTGCATCATCAACTAAGTGAATTCGATGTTGGACAATGGCCTGACTAATTCCTTTAATATCAGAGATACTCCAACCTATGGCCTCCTTATGTTCTCTAAGTACCCTAACAAGCTCATCCTCTTGTGACTCGGTCAAATCAGAGGCGATAATAACGGGAAGAGACTCGTTAGGACCTAAAAAGACGTACTTAAGAGTGTCAGGGAGAGGTTTGAGTTCTAAATCGGGCGGCGTTGACTCAACGGGTTCACTAGTTTCGACAAGAGACATGGGAGATGAATCTAACATAGGATTGACCTCATTTGTATATTCGGAAACATCCCAGTTTTGACCAAAGTGGTTTAAACAAAAATCGAGGGCCTCGTTAGAAGTCATGAAATTTTGATCAACTATTTCATCAATTAAATTGACATCCATAGGTTGATCATGAAAATCATCGGGTTGTTTTCCAACGTGAAAAATATTGAGGTCAATGGTCATGTTCCCAAATGTTAGTTTCATTAATCCATTTCTACAATTAATCATAGCATTCGAAGTGGCCAGAAACAGACGTCCTAGAATGACGGGAATTTGGTATGTCGGATTCCTAACCGGTTCGGTTTCTAGTACCACAAAGTCAACAGGAAAGACGAAACCACCCACTTTAATTAGCACGTCCTCGATGATCTCCTTAGGAATTTTGATTGATCTATCTGCTAATTTAAGGGTAACGTTCGTCTTTTGAAGTTCTCCTAACCCTAGGGTTTGGTAGACAGAAAATGGAAGCAAGTTCACACTGGCGCCTAAATCGAGTAACGCCTTGTCCACAAAAGAATTACCTATGACACATGAAATTGTGGGACAACCAGGGTCCTTATATTTCACGGGAATCTGGTTAGAAAGAATTGAGCTCACTTGAGAGGTCAAAAAGGCTTTCTTAGGGACTTGGGTGGTACGTTTATGAGTGCACAAATCTTTTAGACATTTCGCATAAGAGGGAATTTGTTGAATCGCGTCTAAAATAGGAATGTTGACTTTAACTTGCTTAAAAACCTCTAAGATCTTGTCTAATTGAGCAGTTTGCCTATTAGAGACGAGGCGTTGTGGGTAAGGAGCCTTTGGTTTATAGACTTGTTCTTCGGGAACGGGCTCCGAGGTTGTTCCACTCGAAGAAGACGGCTGACTAGAAAGAGGTGAAGAGACAGGAATCGGAGTTTGATCAGAAGGATCGAGAATAGGTGTCGGTGCAACGTTTGATTCTTCTTCTTCCTCTTCGGGGGACTCGACTCCTACTCGATTATCAACATGCTTTCCGGATCTCAGGGAAATGACAGCATGCACATTGTCAGGAGGTCTTTGACTAATAGGAAACTTAGGGTTGACCTCAGCCTGACTTGGAAACTTATTCTTCTCACGCTCATGGATGGCATTAGCTAATTGGCTCACTTGAACCTCTAACATAGATATGGATTGGGTGCTAGCATTTAAGATCTGCCTATCTTGAGTCATGGTTTGCATGAAAGTTTGTTGCGATTGAGCCAAATTAGTGGTGGTTTTGAGAAGCGCATCGAGACTTTTCTCCAACGATGTAAGTGGCTTATCCGACTCAGAAAAACCAGGAGGGTGGGAAGGAGCTTGAGTCGGATAAGGAGCATGATTTTGAGGGGAGAAAGAATTTGCGTGAGGTTTATGAAAAACAGGTGGTTGAGATTGGAAGTTTTGGAACGAAGGAGGTTGATTTTGGAATTGTGCGGGGTGAGATTGTTGACCTTGATTCCAAGAAAAGTTCGGGTGATTTTTCCAACCAGGGTTATAAGTAGGAGCATAAGGATCATTTCGAGGACCCGATTGGAACATTGCATTGACTTGTTGAAAATCTTAAGGATTTTGTATCCCTTGATTGGTTGAGTTAAAATTTGAGCACATGGATACTTGGGAGGGGGACCCGTTGGTTTCTAAGGCTTCTAAACGTCGAGTAAGAGTGGCTAATTTAGCCTCGGTCGCGATAGAGTTACCAACTTGATGTAGCCCTCTTTGATGCATGGTAGCTATTGAATCGTTTGATTTCTCGGGCTCTCGAGTGGGCTCCCTAGTTGATTCCCACAGCATAGTCTTTTCCGCGAACTCTTCGAAAAATTCCCATCCCTCGTCCTCGTCTTTTTCCATGAATTTCCCTTGGCGCATAGATTCCAATAATGCGGTTGTTGAACCATCTAAGGCCTCGTACACAATCTTACAGAGCCTCCATTTTTCGATTCCGTGGTGGGGACATTGGGATAAAAGATTTTTAAAGCGGTCAAAACACGTCCAGAATGGTTCGTTGAGTTTTTGACGAAACTGATTAATCTCATTAGTTAGTTTCGTAGTCTTATGGCTTGGAAAGAATTTTTTTAGAAAAATGACTACGAAACCCTCCCACGTGGAAATCGAGTTGACAGGTAGACTATACAACCATTTTTTTGCATTATCTTTTAGAGCGAAGTTGATTAGTCTAAGTCGTATGGAGTCCTCGGAAAGTTGTTGGAGTTTTTGTAAAGCGCAAACTTCCTCGAATTCATGTAGAAAAAGATAAGGATCCTCACCGTCACTCCCGCAAAAATTAGGTAACATGCTAATTTGATGACCTTTGATTTCGAAATTGTTAGCACTTACGGGAGGTAGGGTGATGCAAGAGGGTTGGGCTGATCTGGTGGGGTAACAACGATCCTTTAACGAAACTGCCATGGTTACTACGGGGTCAAGAATTTCGACGGGTTCGGATTCTGAAGAGGATGAACACTCAATTGGTCTCACTAACCTAGAAGAATTATCTCTAACCCAAGTAGTGCGCATGAACAGGAAGAAAACACTTAGCAAATAATTTGCGAAAAATTAAGCACACAAAATAAAGGGTGAAAAATCAAAAGAAAGATCCAACCTAGGTTCCCTAAATAACGTTAAGACACACTAAAAATTCCGTAAATTAAGAATTATTCAGACCAATTCGGCCAGATTAGAGCAGGCATTGCCAAGAGGCCAAACTCGTCACTTAGACACCGAATCTTAACAGCCAGGCGAACCTTAGACACTGAAGGTCGTGAATAAGTCTTAATTACGTTTATTTTTAGGCACCTTTCTAATTGAACGTGAAATCCTAGGGGCAAACGTCTAATTAATGCAACAAACAACGATATATATACAAAACTATAAACAATTATGGATGCTTACACTACATGTTTTAACTAAAAGAAAGAAGAATTTAACGTACCTTTGGGTCCTCCAACAATCACCACAATATATAAGGCACGAAAAATTAAAAACAAGAAAATAAAAATCTAGATGATGTGCCCTAAGTGATTAAATGCATGATGCAACAAGTATGTATTTACAAATGATTTTTTTTTTGATTTTTATTATTTTTTTTTTGTGATTTTCTAAAAAAAATGAAAAGCTGAAAAGAGTGAGATACGGGTTACCGAAGCACGCTTCCAGAAATTCCAATTTTTCCACGCTCCGAGAGAAGAGTCCCGAAATTTCACACATTCCTAAAAAAACGAAATAAAAAAAAATTAAGGCAAAAAAATAAATCTAATCCGAAAAATTAAATATTAAGGCGTGGAAAATAATTAATTCCCCGGCAGCGGCGCCAAAAACTTGATATGCCGAAAATATGAAAATTAATTATCGCAAGCGCACGATCATCGTTTTAGTATTTATGATTCGGTCCACAGGGAATAATATTTTCGCAAATCTTTATTTTAATTTAGGCGAATTAGAACAATTTTGGATTTTGGAAATTTTGGACTAATTAATTACAAAAAAGGAAAATTAAGCTATTCCTAAATGAAGATTAAATTTATTCTAATTTTAAACTAACTAGTTAAAAGTTGAAAGAACAAAAATTAAATAATTCTAAATTATTCTAAAGCTTAATTATTCTATTAACTAAATTAGTCTAAAATTTATTCTAAAAATCCCAAATTCAAAATAAAATTAGATTTTTATAAAAACAAAATCTTTTTTTTTTAGCAAATCGAATTGAAAATTATTTACAATTGTGAATTCAAATTAAAACTAAAACTGAATTATGCATTCTTACTATTTAAATTCTAAATTAATTTTTATTTAAAAGAGAGTTAATCTATCTTTCTATTTCTAAATTAATTTAATTAAAATAAATTACTCTAAAAAGTCTAAATTCAAATTAAAATTGAGTTTTGAAAAATTCGGATTTATACTATTTAATTACTAAATAGAGAACTATTTTTAACTAATTAATTAAAACAAAGTTTTTCTGAATTATTTAAAACTAAACTAAATTATTAAAAACCCACGGACTCAGCAAGATCTCGAAATCGAAACACAGTGATCAAAACCACGCAGGGGAATATAAAACTCGTTTTAACAGTAACTTCAACTTGCAATTACAAGCAACACAGTAGTTCTCGAACCCAATTCACCAAAACAACAACATAAAAATAGATAATTACGACTCGACATCGAGTTAAAACTCTTCAGCAAACATAGCAAAAATTCGGAAACAAAACTGCAAACAACTTAATACTCAAATAACTCAGACAACGGATGCAATTAAACTTAAAATCCAAGAACTCAGAACTCGCGGAGCAGATTTTAAACACAACTAAATAGAAAGAAAACGCAGGGAACTCAGTTGACAAACACTGGACAATGACTTAATAGCCTAAACCAATTTACAAAACTCAGACAGCAATTCGCAGATTCGTAGCAACACAAAACTACAAAACAATGTTTGAAATAAAACCCACAGCAAACAACTCCGCGATTCACAATAGGCGACTCAGAGACTCAGCAAAACAGCACGGTTATACGACTATTAACCCAACTCACTACCATACGGAAAGTAGCAATTTTACAATCACAAACAGAACTAAACAACATTCCAAGAATTAAACTCGAAGCGATCTCAACTCGGTTAACCATACAACGAACGACTCAATCATCACAATTCGTCAAATCACGAATCAAAAACTCGCAGAAAACAAGACCAACGATAATAGACAAAACCCAGCACAAAGACTTGAATCAAAACGAAGAGAAATAAAACGAAAACCGTAGAACTCGAAAGAAAACCATCAAACTGAGACTCAGCAATTAACGAAGCCAATAATTACAACAATTCGAGAATCCGGAAAACGAAGCACAACTTAAAACAAAGAACTAAATTACAAAGGGGAAGGGGTGGTTGTTTATGTGTTTATGGGTGTTGTGAAAAGAGATAAATATGGGGTTTGTGGTTGATTTCGAACAAATTAAAGAGGAGGGGTTGGGTCTTGTGGCGCGTTCGAAGAAGAAGCAGGGGAATGGTATTGTGTTACAACAAACGGCGAGAAAGGGACTCGGGAGAGGTTTGGATTACAGCGAGAAAAGAGAGAAGAAGGATGGTGTAACGGAAGGGAAGGATTATATGGTTGTGGGTGGTTGCAGAGAACGGGGAGTCGGCAGGGGTGGTGTTGCAGATCGAAAAGAAAGACGAGGGAGAGAGGTGTAGAGAGGGTTAGAGAGAATGAGAGAGATGCAAGAGATAGAAAGCAGGGGTTTTATTCGAACAAATGACAATAAAACAAGGCTTCGAATTAACTAAAACAAACATAAAAAAATGTAAATTAAATCTAATTTTTTATTATAATTTTTTTTATTATATAATTATACTAACACATAAAGCTGGGAAAATTTAGATCTTCAAAAAAAACTAATCAAACCCACAATAAAATTGAAATTTAAAGGGGTTCAATTAAGATTATTAACTTAAGAACGAGAAATTAAAAATCGTTACAGATTCTTAAATCGATACTTTCAATCCCGTGTGGTTAGCGTTGCTACTTTATCCACCCGAGAATTTACGAAAATAACGAAATAAAGAGTAAGGAGAGAAATGAAAGAGAAGTGCAAGAAATTAAATGAAACTTCAAATTGCATAAAAATAAAAAGTGTTTACAAGGAAAACTAGAAAATTACAACTAAAATTTTTGGAGATGAACTAATACAACATAATTCTAGTATATAAGGTAATGGGGTGTGTTACAAGTGAAGAGATGAAGCCTATTTATAGGAAAATTTTAGGGTTTTAGGTAGGTGTGGGTGAATCTTGGCCATTGACTTGGTTTAGTGTTGGCTAAATCTTGGCCATCCATTTTGTTTGGTGAAAATATGCACCACCCCCCCTTGCCTTTCCTTTTCTTCTTGTTTTGGTCCTTCTTCTTTCTCTTTTGCCATTTATTTCTTTATTTTTTCATTTCTTCATTTTTCTTGAATTTCCTGAAATAAAACAAAATAATTTATTAAAATATGAATTCAAGCAATAAATAGGCAATAAAAGTATGCAAAAATATGCACTTATCAAGTTGCTGTGCGTCTTGTATCCAATTTTAGTTGTTAGTTTTGTCCAATATTATGTGTTTTTGTTCAATGATTTTTGTAATATGTGTTAGTTAGCCTGCGTTTTGAATTCATTCCCGAATTTAATTCTTCGTTTAAAGTTTTGTTTTGTTTAGGTCTTGTCATTTCTCTGTTTTCCTCGAGTCCGTTTAGTGCTTAAGACGTGTTGTTTGTGGCTGAGTTTTGAGCTCGGTTTGAATGTGGTTTGCAATCCTGGTCTATGAATTAATGATATCTGATGTGTTCGAGTTGTAAATATCCTTGCCATTTATTTCATTTTTAATTTGCATTTACAGCTGAGGTCTGAGTTTGGTTTGCGTTTCTTAGAATTTCTGCTTCGTCTAGGAGGATTCTGCGTTTGTATTAGAGGATTAACTGGGTCTGTATTCACTGAGCATTTTGTATCTTTTGACGTTTGTTTGTTGTTAATTGAGTTTGCTGGTTGCATATGGACTGTGTCAGTTTGAATTTTCACATTGGGTTAAGTTGCTAATTTTCACTGAGTTGTGATCGAGTTTTGATGATTTGTTTCCTTGAATTGCTGGTTATACCGAGTCGACTCGGTCATGCTTCCTTGAGTTGATACTTGAGTCCTGTTTTCGTTTTTGTTGCAGTTTCGAGTTCATGATTGGTTCGATTTTTGGCTAGCTCCTTAAGCAAATAAGTCGTGTCCAAATTTTCTTAAAATTGTGTGAAAATAATTTTTTAGAATAAAATCTAGTTTTAATTCGAATTTAAATTTTTAGAATTATTTGATTTTTGTTCTTTTCATTTTTAATTTAGTTAGTTTAAAATTTAGAATAAATTTAATTTTCCTTTAATAGTTTTAGGAATTAAATAGTAAAAAAAATTTATCTAAATTTTCTTAAAAAAAATCAAACTTCTTCTAATTTGATTAAATTAAAAATTAAGGATTGCGAAAATAAAATAGTCTCTGCGGAACGAATCTCACATTTTACAACGTAACAAATTGTTCGCTTGCAATTTAAAATGCTTATGACCGACTTCAAACACTTCTGCACCTCCGTCTGCATATCAAGAGTGAAGAGACGATTCTTTGACATCTCCACGTTTGCAATTAATTCTCGAATCAGATTTCTGATGATCAGAGAATTATCCTGCATCTGAATATTATATCTCTTTTCCACAAGTTGGCCAAGACTGATGATATTACTTTTCAAAGCAGGTATATAATAAACATCATTTATATACTTCTTATCACCTTTCTTTGACACAATCGTAACAGTGCCTTTTCCTTTGACTGGAATCTTCGATGAGTCACCAAAAGTAACTTCTCCACTGATGGTGCTGTCTATCTCCGTAAATAATTCTTTATGGCGACACATGTGATTGCTGGCTCCCGAATCAAGATACCATATATTCTTCTTGCCTTCGTCATCTCCTTTGTAAGTGAGGAACATAGCGGAACCCACATCTTTGTCTTCTTTTGCTGCGGCAATATGACTTTTTTCTTCTACTTTTGGAGATCTACACTCATAACTGAAGTGACCATATTTGTTACAATTATAACATTGTAATTGAGATTTATCACCTCTTTGTTGGAATCCGCCTCTTCCTCGACCTCTGAAATTTTGACCACGACCAGATGGTTGATAACCTTGAGAATTCTGGCCTCTGTTGAAAGATTGTCTTCCATGTCCTTGTCCACCTCGGTAGCTACCTCTATAGCCATCTCTTCCATGTGAAGAACTGCTACTGCCAGAACTGTCACCGGTGGATACTTTACTTTGCAATGCCTTTTCCAAATGGCTTGCATCATCATATTGGTTCATCCGCTGCTCATGCGCTTGAAGTGAACCAACTAGCTCATCAATAGAATCATGGACAAATCTTTCGACTCCTCGATAGCAGTAACAACATAATCAAATTTTCTTGTTAGTGAGCGGAGGAGCTTTTCCATGACCCGAACATCATCGAGACTTTCGCCATTTCTTTTCATTTCGTTTGACACCGTTTTCAAACGCGTAACATATTCACCGATATTCTCTGAAGTCTTCATTTTGATATTTTCAAATTCGCCATGAAGAACTTGGAGCCGTACCTTTTTCACTTTCTCGACACCTTGGAATGATTTTTGTAAAATCTCTCACGCCTTTTTTGCTATCTTTGCATTTGAAACTTTTTCGAAGGTGGACTCGTCGACATCTTGAAAAATTGTGTATAACGCCTTGTTGTCTTTTTTTCGAAATTCTTTTAACGCCGTCTTCTCGGCATTAGAAAGTGCTGCTTCAGCGGTAGCATCTTCGGGCTCGCTATAGCCGCTTTCAACGATATCCCAATTATCGTACGAACCGAGTAACACCTTTATTTGGATACTCTAGTTTCCATAATTTGTAGCCTTCAACTTTGGAATATTTTGTTGCACCATATTTGCCATTTTTTTTTCAAAAAATATTCTTTCACAGTATAAGTGAACAGTACCGTATGTATGAACAGTTTCGTATGAACATTACCGTATGAATAGTGCCGTATGAACAGTGTCGTATGAACAGTACTTCGTCTTCTACAACTTTCTTACACAAGAAAGAGCTTCAGCTCTATTTCTTTCTTCTCTACAATATTTCACTACTTGTGTTTCTCTTGGTGTATCCTACAAATGAAGCTGCTGTGCTATTTATAGATTTTTGAAACTAGTTTATAGCTCATCACTTACATCATCTTCCTGGTGTGAATATTTGACTATGTATATATCCTCCTTTCATTCAAACATAGCTGCACCCACCTTATTTTGTGGTGCCTAACTTAGACTTTTCATTTTAATGCTTACAGAAAGAGTTTGATTTCTAACATAAAATTACTGGCAAGCGGGAGAATATAACAAATGGAGTAACTAACTCTTTCTTGATTGCCTAATATACCATTTGCATAGACACCAAAATTCTTTCTTATGGTAATCAACTCGTGATAAAAAAGGCATATGAACTTGATAGGGCGCTATGATGATGCAGTCTACCTAATAAAATTTTGGCACTGACATAGAAAAAGAACTGTTTTCAAATGTCTTGTTATCGGCTATGTCCCCTCTCTTCTGAAATAATTACTGGTCGACATCATCCACCTATAGCACTGATAACAAACAGTACAATCAGACAAACATGTATAAAATCCGAAGCTAGCAAAGAGAACGTAACTCTCCCTCATCTATGATCTTACAACCAAACAAGTTGTTTTACATACACATAATTGCATATAATTATTGACAAATGTAGCAGAACTGAGATTAGTCATGAATTAATATGTAATTTGACCTAATCTAGAACTAGTACAAACAAACAATAAGTTACACACATGCATAAATATGTATTCATCAGTAGATGTTCCGCACACTGCACACATATATGTATAGTGGCTAGCTAAGAACATATTTCTGTTATAAGCATGGACGGAAAGAGAACAGTGTGTGTGACGGGAGCATCAGGGTATATCGGATCCTGGCTTGTAAGGAGACTTTTAGAAAGACGGTACCATGTCAGAGCTACCGTCCGGGATCCTGGTATGAATCACCAGTCATGCATGTAATGATTTTCTTTCCATCATCATAAATCTTCCTTTTGATTGTCAACTGAAAAGGTGTTTGGAAATTGCACCAGAAAGTGACAAGTTCCTTATCACAGTGTTCCCGTCACCCACATCTATCCTGTAGGGTTCTAACTTAGAACTTCTAAGTGGGGCGGGGATCTTGGGTGTTTTATGTTATGCTATATGGGATCTCATAGAGATATTTATTCCGGGCAAAATATTTTACGTCCTTGCCTCATTCCCCATTTTAACTGGAGGGTTCCATTTTCCCTGACGCATTAGAAACCTATACATCTCTCAGTGATACTGATATTTTATGTTCACTAGTTTATAATTGTGTTGTCTAGAGTTTTAAATTTTTGTAGATTACATCCAATATTGCATATGTTTATGTAAATTGGTATTAATAAATAGTATCACTAGTCTTCTAACTTTTCTCAACGATCACTCGGTGTAAAGAAAGAGAAAAAAATATAGGGAAGCGAAGTGCTAGGTAGCTAATCTTTCAGTAGCTTGATTTCCTCTATCATGTTATTAGTCTAAGGTTTTTAGAAAGCTTATACACACACATACAAAACAGGCATTCACTTCCTAAATTTTATTTTGAAGTTCTTGCCATCAACATCAGGTGTCTACTTGCTATACATACCTTCCTCATAAAATTACATTTTTATTTAGACAATGAAGCTCTTTAATTAAATTGAAGAAAGTGTGCAGGAAACGAGAAGAAGGTGAAGCATCTGTTGGAGTTGCCAAATGCTAGTACACACTTGACCTTGTGGACGGCAGATCTAGCTGAGGAAAGTAGTTATGACGATGCATTTCAAGGTTGTGAAGGTGTCTTCCATGTGGCCGCTCCTATGGAACTTCTTTTCCATGACCAAGCTACGGTAACCACTTCTCTCTGTTTTATTTTTAATAACCATATTGCTCTGTTTTGCTTAGTCTAATTTGAGAGCATAGCAGAAACTAGCCATGGTGTGTATTATTAATCTGCACACGAAAAACCAAATATTTTTGGGAGCTCTAGTACAATGTTGTATCGATAATTTTGCTACAATCTTTAAGTGTTGTTAGATGGACTTGATATGTACATCATGCTTATCTCGTACTATTTTGTTAATACATTATGTATGTGGGCAGAAAGAAGAGATAGAATCAGCAACATTGCATGGGCTAATGAACATAATGAGATCATGCTCTAAGGCCAACACTCTGAAGAGGTTCCTCTACACCTCAACCACAGGAACCATTGTTATGCAACCTCAACCGCCACTCAACGAGTACACCGAGGACCTTTGGTCCGATGTTGACTTCTGCTATGATACTAAGATGCATGGATGGGTGAGTTTTTTCCGCAATATATTTTTTTTGTACTAATGTCAATGCAGGCCAAAGTTTTTATAGAATTTTTTTGATGTTTGGACTAATGATTCCTATACAAATAAGGAGTAGTATATTGTACATAAGTTAGCCTCATTTACTGTTGTGGGAGATTTGTCTCTGCTGGTGAAATACACTCAGCAAGTTCGAGTCACATTTACATAATTACAAGAATTCATTTCTAAGGGTAAGTGTATGAACCGACGAACTGCAGAAGTATTTGGCAGCAAAAACTGTGGCTGAGAAAGCTGCATGGAAATATGCTGAAGAAAATGGGATTGACATGGTCTCTGTTCATCCTTCCCTTGTGTTTGGTCACTTTATAAGTCCTTGCACAGGCTATAGTATCGACATTGCAATTTCCTTATATACTAGTAAGTTAATTTCGTGAATATCCTTTAAATTTCTTTTATCAATACTCTATACGTTCTTTGTCAAACATTGGTTTATTCATATATCTTTAGATATGTGCCTCTTGAATTATAGAACTAAATTATATTACAAATGATTACATTATAGAGGATAAAGCTACCATGGCTTCATCAAAGAGCTTGAATGGAACAACCGCTGTGCATCTGGATGATATATGCAATGCTCACATTTACCTCTTTGAGCATCCTCTAGCTAAGGGAAGATACATTTGCTCCACACATACTTTTAACATCTTTGACATTGCGCATTCACTTAGTCTCAAGTACCCCGACAGAGATATACCAACTGAGTACGTACCAAAGTATAATTTTCTCAGTTACTAGTTCTGTATTTACCATTTTATTCTCCACACTAACAATTTACAATGAGAATTTATTCTGATTTTGAGTAGATTTGAGGGCGTAGACAAGTCACCCAAATCTATCCCTTGTTCTTCAAAGAAGCTGATGGACATTGGTTTTGAGTTTGCACACAAAACCAAAGGTACGGGTGACTTGTGCGCTGAAACTATTGAATCATGCAGAGAAAAGGGTTTACTTTGTTCTGATTTAAGAATGAAGCAGAGAAGATGTGTGTACGTTTGAAGGCTTAAATCCGGCATCACAATGAAATTCAAGCAGCAGATACTTGTACCTGGCTTACTAAGTTCTGCGCTTACTAAGCCCAAGACCAGAACTGGTACCTGGCTCTATGTTATAAGAATATTGTGGAGTATAAAGTTAACCAACAGGCTAGACCCGGCAAAATTTGTGATTGGTTTGGTTTTGGTTCCAATAATATGGTTTTGGATTGGTTCTTGATCCAAGTCCATTTTAAAACCATATTTCTATAAATTTGGTTTTGGATTCGGTTTGGTTCCTATGGATTTGGATTGAAATATGGATTAACCACTTTTATAAATGTATATTTTTTTAAATTTTTTTTTGAGTATTTTTTTTCTAGAAAGTTTTCCGAGATTTTTTTCTCAGAGAAATTTTTTTCGGAAAGTTTTGCGAAAAAATTTTGTTTCGAGAAATTTTTTTTCGGGAAATTTTTTTAGAGAATGTTTTTTTAAGAAATTTTTTTCGAGAAATTTTTTCCCAAAATATTATTTCCCGAAATATTTATTCGGAAATATTTTTTCCCGAAATTTTTATTCGGAAATATTTTTTTCCGAAATATTTATTCGGAAATATTTTTTCCCGAATTATTTATTAGAAAATATTTTTTCCTGAAATACTTGTTCGGAAATATTTTTTTCGGAAATATTTTTTTCCGAATTATTTATTCGAAAATATTTTTTCCCCAAAATATTTATTCGGAAATATTTTCCCGAAATCTTTATTCGGAAATATTTTTTTCCGAAATATTTATTCGGAAATATTTTTTTCCGAAATATTTATTCGGAAATATTTTTTCCGAAATATTTATTCGAAAATATTTTTTCCCGAAATATTTAATCGGAAATATTTTTTTCCGAATTATTTATTCGAAAATATTTTTTCCCGAAATATTTGTTCCAAAATATTTTTTTCCGAAATATTTATTCGGAAATATTTTTTCCCAAAATCTTTATTCGGAAATATTTTTTTCCGAAATATTTATTCAGAAATATTTTTTTCCGAATTATTTATTCGGAAATATTTTTTCCCGAAATATTTATTCGGAAATATTTTTTTCGGAAATATTTATTCGGAAATATTTTTTTCCGAATTATTTATTCGAAAATATTTTTTCCCCAATATTTTTTTCTGAAATATTTATTCGGAAATATTTTTTTCCGAAATATTTATTCGGAAATATTTTTTCCCGAAATATTTAATCGGAAATATTTTTTTACGAATTATTTATTCGGAAATATTTTTTCCCGAAATATTTGTTCCAAAATATTTTTTTCCAAAATATTTATTCAGAAATATTTTTTCCCGAATTCTTTATTCGAAAATATTTTTTTCCGAAACTACTTTGAGTTGACAGGCACGGACGGGCCAACTCGGTGTAGACATATCAAAAAGACGCTTCACAATGAGAATCTTAGTATCAATTGTAATATGGATATGAAAATATGGATATCACTTATTTGATCCAAATTAGATCCATATTTAAGCTAAAATATGTGATTTTAAACCAATCCAAATCCATTTAAAATGTGTGATTTTTTATTGAACCAAATTTTAAAAAATGGTTTGGATTGGACTGAATATATGGTTTTGGATCCATATTGCCAGGTCTACAATAGGCCTTGATGGCAATATTAAAACAAAATTTATAAAATAAGTAACTTCCCAATTTCTGAATATATTCACATTTTAAACATTTGTATCTTGGGAAAAAATTTTTGGTAGCATGCCTTTTCATGTCCCTTGTAAAAAGGACTAATATATCGAGATAAAAATTTCTTGGTAGCAACATTTTAAAAGTATATAAAAAGAAGAGTTGAGGCCTTCTTGCATTTGTAAAATCTTAGAAGAAGAAAACAAAAAATTTGAAGGTTAACTACAGTTAGTCGAAGTTCTCCTCAAAAGTTAGTTTGTCCCCCTTTCACTGTATATTCCTTTTCTATTGTAGCCTACTGATTTTGTTTGTTCCTCATCCTATTGACATATGGGGAGCATTTATAAATTTACGAGTGTCATGATAATTGCAGCTAACAAGAGTATTCTTCCCCTTTGTTTGAATAGATTATCATATGATTCGTGCCATTCTTTTCTTCCGGAGGGGAAGTAGATATTGTAAACCAGTACCTACTATGTGTCCATCACTGTAAAATGTAAATGTTCTTTATCTAATCTTTGCTTTGCTCGCTTAGATAAATATGTGAAGGTATTTGTATACTAATCAAATAATGCTAGGTGACAGCTTAAGGAATAGAGAGCAAAACCATAGAATACAATGGTTTCACACCTTCTGCAAGACTGCAACTATTAGTTGGGAGTTCAATCTGATGGAGCCCTCCTCCCACAATATTTACTCCATCTGTATTTCGATTCTTCAGCCACTAGCCTGTAGCACAAATAATGTTCATCCAGTTAAATCTGGCACAAATAGTGTTCATCTGGTTAACTCTGGTTTTTCGGCATGTTAAGACACAATGAAATTGTTTATATCGCAAATTAACCCTATCCAGAATATCATGATACTGACTGTGACTGATGAATTAGGACCAGCTTTACATATCTGTGATTATCATGTTGTGGAGGGTGGAAAGTGTTGCACATAACAATGTCAGTGGAAAAGAGTGTTCTGAGAAAAAAAAATGATTATTGCTTGGTAACTAAACGACTAAAGTTCCAAGCTAAAGGCCAAAAAAAAGCTTTTTCTTTATCAAAACTAAGTTGAAGATTACTTTTATTTTTATGAAAAAAGTTTTAACTACTACTCTTTTGCAAAAGCTCAAATTGCACCTTTTCCACAAACACATTTTCACCTCATCTAGCTCATATGAAAAAAATGTTGTGTGGTATTGTCAGTACCATACTTCTGGCTCGAGGAGATGGAAAAAATACTCCTTCTGTCCCAAAAGGAACGAGACGCTTTCCTTTTTGGGAAGTCCCAAAATTAATGAACTTATTATACTTACTATTTTTGAACACTACTTTTCAATATTACACTATTCAAACTTTCGAAAAATAAAACTAATCTTTTGTTGATTCTGTACATTTTTCTTGAATGATACCGTAACCAAATGAATAATTGTTAAATTCTAGTATTTTAGATAATATATTTAGATTTTTAAAAATTCATTTATTATTTATTTTTAATTTTATAGTTATTTTCCTTATTTTAATTAAAAATAAATAGTAAATGAACTTTTTAAATTCTAAATATATTATCTAAAATACTAGAATTTAACAATTACTAGCTTATAACCCGTGCAATGCACGGATATCTTATATTATATTATAAATTTTATTTAATATTATAATTATGTTTTTATATAATCATTATTTTTAATAATTTTTTTAATTTTAATTTAATATAATTTAATATACTCATGTTTATAGATTATACTAATGTTTCTTTATTATAAACAACGTATACGATTTTTAATATATTTTATTAATAATTGAGAAATATGCTATGATATTTTCGGGTATATATTAATTATTGTAAGATTTGTTGTAAATTAAAAAGGTAACGTGTTTTAATTATAAAGGGAATATTAATGATTGAAAGATATGATGCGATTGATCTTTTTATGTGTTTATAAAAGGTAATATTTTCAACTAAAAGTAAATGTAAAAAAGGTAATCGACTAATTACCATTAAATATATTATTTTATTATTTATTTTAGGTGTTATATTTTTCTTGAAAATTATGGTGTGATATTTTCGAGTATAAATTAATGATTGTAATATTTGTTTTAAATTAAAAAGGTAACGTGTTTTAATTCGAAAGAAAATATTAATGATCGAAATATATGATACGATTGATATTTTTAGGTATTTATAAAAGGTAATATGTTTAACTAAAAGTAAATGTGAAAAAGGCAATCGACTAATTACCATTAATTTTATTATACTAATGTGAAAAAGGCAATCTACTAATTATCATTAATTTTATTATGTTAATCGACTAATTACCATTAATTATAACCTGTTTTAATTCGAAAGAAAATATTAATGATGGAAATATATGATACGATTGATGTTTTTAAGTGTTTATAAAAGCTAATATCTCGACTAATTACCATTAATTATATTATGTTATTATTTATTTTAGCTGTATTTATTTTCCTTTATAATTAAAGGTAAATAAGTAAATTCACTCAGTACCAAAAAATAGGTACCAAAATTTTCAATGTTTCGGCTTTTATATAATAGTATAGATTCATTTGGTTGTGGTAACATTTAATAAAAATGTGTAGAATCAGTAAAAGATTACTTTTATTTTTTGAAAGTTAATGAAGTGTAACCTTTCAATACTGTATTGAGTGGTTTAAAAGAGACCGAAAAAAACCTAGTGATACATTGACGTGTAATAAGTGTCATATATGATAATTAACCCCATGAACAATACATTTTTTGGCAACATCTAATTTAAATTGGTTGGAGATGATCTCTGGAATGGAGGAAGTTACATCACTCTGGTGTTATGGGTTAAATAAGTTCTTATAAAACGTACTTGATTTTAGCTATACGTATTTTAGCACCACCATTGAACTTGCTCTTATGCATAGTTCAGGGACTGATCGTATAGACTCCTCTGGTCCATTTCATACAAAGTCGTACGTAGTGTGGAGAAGTTGATTGGTTTAATTATTTGATCATTTTACAACTCACTGGGAATGGGATACTAAATCTGTCAATCTTGACTCTGAAGAGATGCCGCCCAGTGACTGTTCTGAGGTGTTATCAATTCCTTCATCCTCCCTCTGATCTGGTTGGTATTCATTTATTGTAGAAAGTAAATTGCTTGCCTTGCTGGCATGAATGCAAATAAATGCTGAAGAAATGATCAAAACTCATCCAAAGAAATAAAAAAAAAAAAAAATCATATTCATCCTAGTAGTAGTTGATTTTCAGTAGATTCATTCCTCTTCATATATTATCATAGCCTCGTCTACGTGACCACATTTAAGTTTTTCATTATATCACTCACTGGCATTTAATGTTCAGGTGCAGAGCATGGGGTTGAAAGACAGCAAGCAAAATCTATTTTGCATTAATAATAAATTTGTGTTGGCACTGAGACTAAAGTTCTAGTGATACTCAGAGGTAGGTTTTTGGTTATCTTCAGTAATAATCCTAAGTATCACTTAGACTCTGAAATCTGAATATTGCATCGAACGAGGTCTGTGTCATTCCTATATTTCATCAGCATCTGTTTCTGTAATTGCAGCTGAGTATTCACGGAAAACCTTGTGTAGTTGTCATCTTGTCACATATATATTTATAGTACAAAACGAAAACCTTGGTATAAACTTTTTATGATGAATGTACACGTCTCTGAGGTGCCTCCCCCCCCTCCTTACCTAAACAGGTGAATGTTAGGCACCGACCTAGTTATTTTCAAACCTCTCACCAACCCCATTCTCCCACCAACCACATTCCTTATTCCTATAAATACCCCCTCCCCTTCATTAGTAAAATCACACCAAATTCTCTCTTCTCTCTCTATATAGTTGCTAGATAGTCCGTCTAGTAGGAAAGCCGGTTTAGCCCGCTTTCAGGAAGTGTCGGGATAGAAGGTTCTCGTGCCTAAACTATTCCATAGGGTACTTGGGTCTGACTGCAGCCATCGGAGGTGGTCCCGCTGCAGAGGTCTTTCTATCAGGTTGTGTGGCACTATCCGGGTTGGGAGAGCGAGAGAAGGAAAGGTTGTCGGGAAACAGTGATAGGGGAGGTTTTGAGATAAACAATTCAATGAGTTGGGGATATACATAATAGGTATCGTAGGGCTGAATTTGTGTATAAAATTCAGGGGTCGGATATCCGGATATTGTAATCTCTTTTATCTAGTGTGAAGTTGTTACTCTTGTGGATGTAGGCTGCGCCGAACCACGTTAAATCTCTTGTCTCTTTTACTGTATTGTTGGTTTGTTGTTTTATTACTATCACGTATATTTGTGGGATCTAAGCACACATATTTACCAAATCGCTTCCGCATTCACCGGGAATTGGGCAGATTCCTAACAGTTGGCATCAGAGCTAGTTGTGTCTAAATTATTGGTGCCGAAGGAAAGTCGTTAAGAAAAGTGGTTGTCTAATAAGGCGCCGTTTTGACGGAAGTGCTCCCATTGTTTCTTACACTTACCTGGCCAATTGATTTAGTTGTTTGGATTGGTTTGTGTGTTCAAACGGAGATCATGGCAAGTATTGGAGGATTCAAGGTGACTCCATATGATGGTAAAGGAAGTTTTACTCTTTGGCAGAGAAAGGGTAAGGATATCCTAACCCAACAGAAGCTAGCAAGGGCTTTGAAGGGGAAGGAGGGAAAGCCAACAACAATGAGCGCTGAAGATTGGGAGGATGCTGAGTCGCAATGCATGAGTAACATCAGACTATGCATTGCAGATAATATTATCAATAATATTGTTGACGAAAGCATGCCGAAGGAATTATGGTCAAAGTTGGAGACATTGTATCTCGGGAAGAACTTGACTACAAAGTTAAATCTGAAGCGCGAGTTATACAAGCTGAAGATGGCAGCTCAAGGCAATGTTATTGAGCACATGAATGTGTTTAATGGTATTGTTGATCAACTTGAAAAGGTTGATGTAAAATTGGAGGAAGAAGATAAGGCCCTTATTCTTCTTACTTCGCTTCCGGAGTCATTCGATCATTTGGTCACAACCATTTTGTACGGAAAGGACACGTTAAAAATGGAGGAGGTTCAGTCAGCACTTTTGTCAAATGCTGGAAGGAAGAACCAGGATGGTGACAAGGACGGAATGACTGCTTTGGCTTTGCGTAGTCAAAATAATAGAGGAAGGGGTGCTGTGAGAGGATCTACCAATAGCAGGGGTAAATCCAGATACAGTGAAAAGGGCATGCAGTGCTTTGGTTGCAAGGAGTGGGGTCATATTAGGTCGAATTGTCCGCTTAATAAGAAGGATCCAGATGCATCATTGGCTGTGGTTCCTCTCGATTGTGAAGATGTTTGCACCGTCTTCAATCGAGGCAATAGTTCTCCAGGAGAATGGATATTAGACTCAGGGTCATCTTACCATGTATGTTCCGAGAGGGGGCATTTTGACAAATTCCAAGATACAAACAATGTAACAGTTTCTTTGGCTGATGGATCTACTTGTGAGATCAAGGGGATTGGAATTGTGAAAATCAAAATGTTCGATGGAATAGTTCACAGCTTGAATGGGGTAAGATATGTGCCTAAGTTGAGGAAGAACCTAATATCTATCGGTCGGTTAGCTTCAGAAGGCTACAGATGTTCTGTAGTAGGGGGAGCTATGAATATCAAAAGAGGCCATGTGGTTCGGATGAAGGGAGAGCTACGTGGGGGAATATATCGTCTGATTAGTACGTGGCCAGAACGTACTGGAACTTCGAAAATCTGGTTATCTCGTGCACGAGGGAAGAGTGACTTGAAGGATACTACTGCGGTTGTATTGCCTTCCAGTCTAGACGATGGTGCAAAGACTGCTGGGATGGATGCTTGGTCGAAGGGCTTCCACGATATCAACGAGTAGTTGGTGTGTTGCAGCTGCATATGGGCATCAATCAACACGAATCAAGTGAGCAGTGAACCATGCAACAGATTGATTTGTTTGATATGCAGTTGGGGAGTAAATGAAAGATCGATGGTCACACTTGCGTGTGTGATGGACTACATATGGGATTGGCCGACGTGAATCAAGTGAGTATGTGTGTATACAACAGATTGCTTCTCATGTATGTAGTTGGACAAATAGAGGTCAATAGTACACTTGTGCGTATAGCAAGTAGGCATTCGAGAATGAATGTGCAAACTAGGGTATAGTTTGGAGTCTTGGACTCGGGGGGGGGAGTTTTATCTTAGGGAATGATACGGATCGAGGAAAAGTTGGAGCTGTGCAAACAGGGCGCAGGTATGGAGTGCAAGTGATTAACTGTGAGTTTAAAAAGAGGGGGAGATTGTTAGGCACCGGCCTAGTTATTTTCAAACCTCTCACCAACCCCATTCTCCCACCAACCCCATTCCTTATTCCTATAAATACCCCCGCCCCTTCATTAGTAAAATCACACCAAATTTTCTCTTCTCTCTCTATATAGTTGCTAGATAGTCCGTCTAGTAGGAAAGCCGGTTTAGCCCGCTTTCAGGAAGTGTCGGTATAGAAGGTCCTCGTGCCTAAACTATTCCATAGGGTACTTGGGTCTGACTGCAGCCATCGGAGGTGGTCCCGCTGCAGATGTCTTTCTATCAGGTTGTGTGGCACTGTCCGGGTTGGGAGAGCGAGAGAAGGAAAGGTTGTCGGGAAACAGTGATAGGGGAGGTTTTGAGATAAACACTTCAATGAGTTGGGGATATACATAATAGGTATCGTAGGGCTGAATTTATGTATAAAATTCAGGGGCCGGATATCCGGATATTGTAATCTCTTTTATCTAGTGTGAAGTTGTTACTCTTGTGGATGTAGGCTGGGCCGAACCACGTTAAATCTCGTCTCTTTTACTGTATTGTTGGTTTGTTGCTTTATTACTATCACGTATATTTGTGGGATCTAAGCACACATATTTACCAAATCGCTTCCGCATTCGCCGGGAATCGGGCAGATTCCTAACAGTGAACTCTTTGGAGTGTGTCAGATTTTAGTATCCAGACCCGAATTTTGTTCTTAATTGCCAAACTCCTGGATAAAAAATTCTGGGATTGTGCTTGGAAACATGGAGTTCTTTTCAAATGATAAATTTCCAATGACATAAATTGAGTACTTATCATTTCAAATTTGAACTTACAGATGAATGCAATATAGTTGATCCAAATTCAAATGCAATTTTAACATCAAGACATGTAACTTGAACCAGATGTATCATTTAAAATGAAATTCTAGAGTTCAAACACAAGCTTGTTTATTTACTAAGTTTATCAAGTAAATTGATGGTATTACCAAACATGCATGTATAAACATAGCCAATTCCTGGCAAGAATTAACATCAAGTTTTGACACTTAATTTCTGTGTCAAAATTGACTATTTTAATCAACCTTTGGTGTTAAGATTAAACGCGCAATAGGTAAACTACAGCAATATCATAAACAGAAGTTGCTCGACTCAAATGACAGCTAGAGTATCAGGATACAGGATACATAACAGCCTTGTCCAAGTGCTGAACTACTGAATTTTAACCAGCTGGTGTCATCTGCATTTTATCAGTTCTCCAGTATCTTATCGTAACTGTTCTGCATTTAGTTTGTAATTCCTCTGCTTAATGATTTTACTCTCCAGTCTTGATGCTGGTTTTTGGTTTAGTTACTTGGCACTGGACATCAATGTGCTGTTCGTAATTGTTTTTCTGATAGATATAGAGTTCATTGCTTTTTTGGCAGCTGCTTGTGATTTTTAGTTCATATTCACAAACGAATAGGAAATGCCTTGTCAAGACCATTTAAGTGGAAACCAACATCCAATTGGTTTTGATGATAGCACATCATTGGTAAAATCAAATTAGTATAATTAAAACTTAAGAAAATCCATCATAATATTATTATACATCACAAATCACTGACAACACACGAATTGCATTTATAAGAAAATAAACACACAAGACCTAATACAATGCATTATATTTAATGATGATAAACCAAAAAGAGAAACAGGTTTTAGTTAACTAGTTCTTCATCTTTAGCCGACCCTCATTTGCCATTTGAAATTTATGCGCTTGTTCTGCTGCAGCCAAGTTGGAGCCAAGTGAGGAAATAAAACTATTCCTCACTTGATTGGTTGTGAAAGGAAACCTCCTGATAACCATGGAGTTTAGCAAAGAAGCTGCCCCCTCTCGGTATAGCGCGCCATATCCATCATTACGGGTGTTTGAAAGTGCTTGTACTAAATTGAGTTGAGACCCGAATCCTGTTCCGCCGCCAGGTAAACCAAATGCTCCTCCTAAGGTCGCGCCATAGAAGCCGAAAAGACCCCATATCAATGCTGGGTGAGTACTCCAGTAACTGCAATATTCGAAGCCATAACATTTGTTTAGTAGTTGTAATTACTGTATAGCACCATAATTGCAGCAAAATTATGGAGCTATTTGGTGTTTATAGTGATAACTGAGCTCCTTATTATATTATCGTGACTTACATGCATGGAAAGGGTGATGAATTTGGATCAATGCCAGTTCCAGGGTCAATATATGGAGTCGTCGGCGAGCTTCCATATGTTGGTGTTGTAGGGTCAATTGTTGGCGGACTTCCATATGTTGGTGTTGAAGGGCTAACTGGATCAACTGATGGAGTAGTCGGACTTCCATATGTTGGTGTAGAAGGGGTGACCGGGTCAACTGATGGAGTAGTTGGACTTCCGTATGTTGGTGTAGGAGTGACTGGGTCGACTGATGGAGTAGTGGGGCTTCCATATGTTGGTGTTGAAGGGCTAACGGGATCGACTGACGGAGTAGTCGGACTTCCATATGTAGGTGTAGATGGCGTGACTGGGTCAGTAGATGGAGGGCTTCCATAAGTTGGTGTTGAAGGAGTAACTGGGTCAATTGATGGAGTTGTTGGACTTCCATATGTCGGTGTAGCTGGGGTCACTGGGTCAATAGTTGGAGGGCTTCCAGATGTTGGTGTTGAAGGTGTTTCGGGGGCTATGCTTGGAGGGCTTTCAATTGTTGGAGGGCTACTGTATGTTGGTGTTGAAGGAGTTACAGGGTCTATTGTTGGAGGGCTCTGGTATGTTGGAGGGCTTCCGTATGTCGGGGCTGAAGGAGTTATAGGGTCTATGGTGGGAGGACTTCCTGTAGTTGGTGTTGAAGGAGTTTCTGGGGCTATGCTTGGAGGTCTTTCATCAGTTGGGGGGCTCCCGTAAGTTGGCGTGGAAGGAGTTCCCGGGTCAATGGTTGGAGGACTTTCAGTTGTTGGAGGGCTTCCATATGTTGGCGTTGAAGGAGTTCCCGGGTCAATGGTTGGAGGACTTTCAGTTGTTGGAGGGCTTCCATATGTTGGCGTTGAAGGACTTCCCGGGTCAATGGTTGGAGGACTTTCAATTGTTGGAGGGCTTCCATATGTTGGCGTTGAAGGAGTTCCCGGGTCAATGGTTGGAGGGCTTTCAGGCGTTGGCGTGGAAGGGGTACTGGGAGTGTCAGTGGGTGGATTATGGACGGGAGTGGGTGAAGAATGATGATGTCCTCCACTTGATGGTGTTCCAGTTCCGCAGTTGGAAAGCGGTGAGCTTCCATGTGATGGTGTCTTACTCTTACGATGGTGTGGTGAACTTCCATGTCCACCTCCTGAGCCATGTGATGGTGTCTGGGGAGCACCTGGAAACCAACATATCAGCTAAATATATTTGAACATCTCAAATTTTTCTAATACTTCTTATTGGATTGCCCACACATAGTATATGCGCGTTTTTAAGATAGCATATCAACAAGATATTTTCTTACCTCCGTGATGACTTTTTCCACCATGTGGGTCTGGAGAATAATACGTTTTTTGATCTTCCAGAGATGCAGCAGACATTACAGGAATCACCAAGTTTTGAGAAAGAAGCCCTGCAATCAAACCGAAAATGAGCAGAGACACCTGCCTGTACTTAATCCTCGCCATCTCTCTTTGCCAATTCTGCAGTAAAAGAATGAGAAGTGGTAGATTGAGAGAATGATGTAGAGGAGACGAGTGATTATATAATGCAGGGAAGTAAATACTAGCAGGTAAAGCAGCATGTGGTTAGTTGAATCCTCTGCAGGGAGCATTTAAGTTCGGGTTAAAATGTTCACCAAATGCAGTAGATGACACCACAAAAAGTGTCACCAGGAGAGATTAATTAGATTTGCAGTTATTAACTTGTCCTCTCAATGGGGCAAATGCACCTACCCGAATCAAACACTGAATACACATGTCCTAGTAGAAAGAGATGCGGATACACACTAATATTATGCGAACATTATCTCTGCTCTAACAAAAGTAGAAGTAAGAGTCCATTCCGGTAACGACCTCCCAAAGTATAGTCATAAACAAGAAACCATCTTCGTTTTGAATGTTATCAATTTGAGGTAGACAATATAATTTTAAATTGATAAACCAGGAAAACTACCTCTGAAGTGTTTTCTGCTTCTTTGACTAGGTATTATGTGCTTAATTACCCCAAATCTTCACTTTGCTCAAGTACCCATGGGGACACTCGTCACCCAGAAATGGGTGTAGACACTCGGATACTTCTATTTTACGCCAAAAAAATATATCTTTAAAAACAAAATTGAGTCCATTTCCGGCTGGGTTGAGGTAAATCAAAGCTTGCATGTTCCTTTTTGCATTGTAGGAAGTAGAAGTTAATCCTATTATGGGTCAATCAATACAGGATAATAAACAAATCTGGATGATGGGTTTGTAGTGTAAGTATACATGCTACATGATAGCAGGACTGGGAGTTAGGTGATCATAAAGACGGCTATGGGACCTAATGTTGCCACAGTGTGACAGTAAAGTGAAGAATGAGACTGAGGCTAAGAAAATGCAACCGAGGCTAAGAATATGCAAAATTAGTTCATTAGAACATCTTGGTCTTGGTCAAAAACGTGTATTTCAGGACACGCAAGCCTGCCTGGAATTTCACCAGGACCGGCCGACCAGCCCCATGGTCAACACCGGCATGTAAATCATGCTAACCGTGCGGTAAGATCCAGTGGCTGGGCTTCCCTGCGATACGCAAGATACACCACACCTGTGACCCTTTGAATTAACGCTAGGCCTCGTTTCCACTGAGGCAGCTCTCACGCTCGTTCATTAGAACATCTTTAGCTGTATTTTCAAAGCTAATTCTTTTGTAACCTAAATAGAAGTATTGTTTTTACTTTATGTTACTACTCTTTTTTTTTTATTAAAAATTTTAACCTATATAGAAGTAGTGTATTTTACCAAAGTTAAATCCGTTGGTTCAACCCTCGTGCTCTGACCGACTTGCAAGCATGAACCTGTTCATAGTGCTAAAATTAAAAAACATTTGTTCTTTCGTAATGTGCTTTGAAATACCAGTATATCCATTTGCAGCCACAACAGCCCACACTTCAGTATAAAAACCTTCTCCTAGTTCCTCGTCCTCGCTTATCTCTTCTCAAGTGATAATCATTCTCACATGATTTTTCGTCCTTCCACTCTCAACAGTTCTCTCTAATTTTACCCCAGTTTGGAGATCCTACTGCAGGATCCCTGTATAGAGCTCCCAATTTTTACCTCTCATCGACTTTCCTTTGTAGTCCCTTCTGTTAATTTTTTTTGTTTAACTAATTCAATTTTTCTGGATTTCTGATATATTTTGCAGATCTCCAAAACCCCATGAGTATGCAGATTGCAGAACATAGACGTTTACAAATGCAACTGCTTGTATTATTTCTGCAAAATCGTAAATGGGAACATATTAAGAACGAAATAGGCAATTTCTCTCTTTCCATCAAGGAACAAGGCACTGCTGCTCTCTTGTTCCAAAATTTTGTCTCACCAGGTTTAACAACCCAGTAACAACTGTAATCAAGCAAATAATGTAAATTAATAATTTTGGATTAACCATATAAAATGGAAACGTTGTCATAATATGAGATTAGAAGTCGTCTGCAAAAGAGATTTGATATCTATGAAAACCATTTGTGGAGGATTCAACTAGAAACTGGACACCTTAATTTATTACCAAAAGCGAAGGAAATTGAGAAAAGAGTGTTCAACAGACAACAACATTAGGCAGCACTCGGCAGGAGCGCCCCTTCTTATGAGATACTAAAACTTAAGTGCAAGATACAATTCAATTTCAGGTACGCTGGATATCCATTACACTTAGCAAGTTTACAAAAACGATGTAGTTTTATGGCAACAAAAACTACTACACTTGGTCGATTGCTGGCTTCTCTTTCTATTCCTCTCTAGAGTACTCTAACAGCTGCACCTTCAGCAACCTGGATTGCGACAACTAATACACAATTAATTACTTAACGCAAAAAAACAATCAATAAAAGAAAGCACCAAATAGAAGAACTTTTGTACATATATATAAATTAATTTAAAAAACCTTTTTCTCATTTTAAAGTATATAAAATTTAAACTCGTATAATCTAGGAACTGACTGCATAGCTCTGACCAATTTGTACACAAGTTTATACTACAATAGTCTGGGTAATTATACATCGGACTGATCATTTGTAAAATCTGAGACTGAACCAATAATGGAAGATGAAACATGAAAGTAAAGGATTAGTTTCTCATTCATAGATTAACAATTTATAGACTCACTGGTCAATATATACTAACCCTATTTGCTACACTTTGCGGAACAAGAGTATACATATAACGTAGCTTAACTATTCAATTAAGACTTTTACATATAATTATCACTATTTACATGACCTTCAAAACCTTGCCAATGTTGCTTCAGTTATAGAGTATAACAATAGAACTAAATTGGGAATTTGTATCATTTGTCCTAAATTATTGAGTCATTTTATCAATATATCCTTTTTTATTTAATATTTATATATGTTTCCAATGGTTAACTTTTAACCTATATATAACTCGTATAAATATAATTAAATTATAAATGTAAATATCTATCTACTCTATATGACTACAATGCCCCTAAATATGAATACAGTTCTCATATAACTTTTTTAGTTCCTCACCGAAACAACTCATATTTTAACTAATCAATAACTTGAGATTCAGTAACAGCAAAATAAAAACTCATAGATTTATTCATGAAAGCTCATCTGAAATATAGGATAAGGTTTATGATTACATTCTCAAGGTTTAATCAACATACTGAAGAAACCATGTAATCAACACACAAGAGAAGAAAAGGAGATCTGAATAATGAAAAATATCTGTAACTGAATTGTGTAGACCCTCGTTGCTGTTTTGTAACAAACTTGTAAAGAAAGAAACGACAAAGTGACAGAAAAGACAAAATGCCAGCTAGATTGCTTAGTTAGCACACGTAGAACCTATTTGAGCATTTTCCTTTTTGTCAACAGCCCCCCTCGAGGGAGGTGTGGGAGGTGTCGAACACACACCTAACTTCGACAACAAATACTGAAGTTGAGCTGAACAGAGAGCCTTGGTAAACAAATCTGCAGGCTGATTGTGAGTTGAAACATGTTGAGGAGAGATTAAACCAGCCCTGAATTTCTGACGAACTAGATGACAATCAATCTCAATGTGCTTAGTACGCTCATGAAACAATGGATTTGAGGCAATGTAAAGAGCTGATTGATTGTCGCAGAAGGGAGGAACAGGAGTGAGGTTGGAAACATGAAGTTCAGTATGTAAAGCAACCAACCAAGTCAGCTCACAACATGTATCAGCCATACTACGGTACTCAGCCTCAGCAGTAGAACGAGAGACAGTTTGTTGCTTCTTACAACGCCAAGCAATCAAAGTACCTCCAAACAAGACACAAAACCCAGTGAGAGAATGACGAGTTTGACCACAACTTCCCCAATCAGCATCACAGAATGTTGTAAGAACTGGATTTGCCTTTGCAGAATAGAACAATCCTTGAGATGCAGTATGACTCAAATAACGAATAAACTTGAGAGCAGCATGCCAATGTGCAGACCTTGGAGTATTCATAAATTGAGCAAGAACATGCACAGAGTAAGCTAGATTAGGTCGAGAAATGGTTAGATAAATCAGACGACCAATCAAACGTCTGTAAGTAGTCACATCATTGAGTAAAGGACTATCAGAATCCTTGAGCAAATTGTGATGTTGATCCATAGGAACAATAGCAAACTTTGATCCCAAATAAGCAAAATCCTTGAGTATATCAGAGGCATACTTTTGCTGATTCATAAACAGACCTTCTGCAGTTCGTGTAACTTGAATACCCAAGAAATAGTCCAAGCATCCTAGATCTTTGATCTTAAAATGACTACTCAGAAACTCAATGATAGTAGCAATAAGACCTGGATTATTGCCAGTCATAATCATATCATCCACATATATCAGGAGAAGAATAACACTACTATCTTTAGCATATATAAACAAGCTAGGATCACCATTCGTTTGAACAAAACCAAATGCCAGTAAAGCATTAGACAAAGCAATAAACCATTGACGAGGTGCTTGTTTTAAATCATACAAGGATTTAAGCAAATGACATACCAGTTTCTGATTTGGATACTTGGCTTGAATCTCAGATGTAATGGTATAACCTTGAGGAATCGACATGTATACCTCTTCATCAAGAGTTCCATGCAAAAATGCATTCGTAACATCAAGCTGAGTAATATTCCAGCAATATAAAGCAGCCATGGCAAGCAAAAAATGAAATTTAGTCATCTTAGCAACTGGAGCAAAGGTTTCAAAGTAATCCATATTTGCTGTTTGAGTAAAACCCTTTGCTACTAAACGAGCTTTAAAGCGATCAACTTGACCATTTGGAAGGTGTTTAACCTTGTACAGCCATCTGCAACCAACCACATTTTTGTCAGCTGGAAGAGGAACTACCTCCCATGTATGATTTGCTTATAGAGCTGCAAGTTCGACATTCATAGCAGTGCACCATTCTGGAATTGCAACAGCTTGATTATAATGTGGAGGCTCATGACTAATAGAATGGGAGTAGATGTTCGAATACTTGATGGTAAGTTAGGTTGCAGGAATAAGGCAGTAGAATGACTAACAACATTAGAACATCCTAAAGAAGAAGGTAATCCAGTATAGTCACTACACTTTGCAGGTAAATGTCTCTGTCTTGATGGTCTAGATACTGGAGCTGGTACAACAACAAGTGGTACATGAGGATCATCATGATGATTAGCAGCAGGTGGAATAGAGTTATCACATGATGATGCAGTAGGAGATAGAGGTTCAGAAGTATCAGCATGCTCAGACATATCTGGATGTTCTGCAGTTTCAAGAGAGGATTGAAGAGGCTCATCTTCAATAAACAGAGCTGAAGGAGGAAACATGAGTTGAGGAGGAGTGACATCCAGTTCTTTAAAAGGGAAAATAGTTTCAACAAACTTGACATCTCTTGAAATAAATATTTTCTTAGTCACCAAATCCAAGACTTTGTAGCCTTTCTTGCCATAAGGATATCCAATAAACACTCCTTTAACAGATCTGGAAGCAAACTTGTCTGTTGGGTGAGGCAGCACAGCAACATAGCACAAACAACCAAAGATTCTTAGGGTAGAGTAATCAGGCAAACAACCATGCAGCACCTCATAAGGACTCCTGTTATTCAAGGACTATGCAGGAGTTCAATTAATTAAATAAGCAGCAGTTAACAAGCAATCTCCCCAGAAAACCAAAGGTAGATTAGCATGGAAACGCAGAGCTCTGGCACAATTTAATAAGTGTCTGTGCTTTCATTATACTAATCCATTTTGTTGAGGGAAGTATGCATAGCTGGATTGATGAAGAATACCAAGTGAAGCAAAGAAACTGGATAAAGAGTGATTCATAAACTCTGTTCCATTATCTGTACGAAACACCTTAACCACAGTATGATATTGGTTCTGGATCAATGCAACAAATTCTTTAATAAGCTGAGGTACAGAAGACTTATCAGCCACCAAATATATCCAATTAGTTCTAGATTTATCTTCAACTAGAGTTAAAAAAATAGTACATGTACCATGTGTTTTAAAATGATATGGACCCCAAAGGTCAGCATGCACGAAGTCAAACAACTTAGAGCTAGTAGAAGTACTCACAGGAAGCTTCAACCTAGTTTGCTTAAGAAAGTAGCAGCTATCACAGGTATCACAATCAACAGGTAAAAGTTGAACTATCTTGGCAGCTGCATGCCCCAATCTAGCATGCCAGACATCAGTACTATGAACCTGAGCAACAAATACATCAGTAGCAACAGTAGAAGCTACTACAGCAGGAGCATCAGTAAAGCCAGTAGAAGGATCTACAATGGTAGGTTTGGAAACCTCAGCATCATCTGAACAAAATCACTGATAAGCATATACAGTCCACTCTCTTCCTTACCAAGTTCCATTGTTTGTTTCCAAGAACAATCTTGAAGATAACATTTGGTAGGTAAAAAAGTAACCTGATAAGAGGTATTTTGCAACAACTTTGAAATTGAAAGCAAGTTGTAAGAAAAGGAAGGAACACAGAGAACATTAGATAAGATTAGAAAAGGAGTAAGAATCAAACTCCCAACATGACTGATAGCAGCTGTAGCTCCATTAGGCAACTGTAAAGTAGCATTGCAAGGATGCACATCATGAAGCAGATGCAAGTAAGGTGTTATGTGGTATGTTGCCCCTGTATCTATAATCCACTTACATTTAGAAAGAGCTTTGTGAAGTTTATGAATATGATTCACAGAGTGAACAACCATGCCTGAAAACCTTAATACATTAATTGAAGGCATCCAGTTAGTAGCCTCTTTATCACTGTGCTGAAAAGACTGTGGTGATTGTGGTTGAGAGGGATGCACAGTCAAGTTTTTCTGTAACAAGGTTATGAGCTGTCTGCACTGTCCTTCAGATAAATTGAGGTTATCAGAAACACCAGAACTTTGAACACCTACAGACATAGTATTAACACCAGAAGAAGGCTCATGAACCACACTAGCTGCAACAGGAACTTGAGATGTACCAAATTTTGGTTTGGGCTTAGGCTTCCCAAACATCTTATGCCAAGAAGGAAAACCATGAATGCAGTAACACTTATCTCGAAGATGGCCTGGCATATGACAGTAATCACAAATCACTGAAGCATCATTAGACTTCTTAACTGAATTTGGAACACCTCTAGACTGTGTCTTAGAAGAGAAATTTGCCTTAACTACCATAGCAACATTATCAGCACCAAAACTTGAAGTGTTATGCACTTCACGTTGACTTTCTTCTTGAAGAAGCATAGAATAAACTTGACTTAAAGATGGCAAAGGAGTCATGAGCAAAATCTGACCTCTAATGCCAGTAAATGTGTCATTGAGTCCCATCCGAAATTGAGTAAGCTGAATACTCTTGTCAAATTCATCTAACTTGTTGTTTACAGTGCAGGTGCACTTATCACATGTACATCGAGGCTTAGTACCAAGACACTCAAGTTCATCATGTAGAGTGCGAAACTTAGTGAAATAAGCACAAACAGAGAGTGTGCCCTGTGTAAGATGAGCAATCTCCTTTCGTAGATAAAACAATTTAGGAACATTACTCTGAGCATAACGAGTCTCAAGATCTAACCAAATATTATGTGCAGATGGTATATAAACAATACTGTTCCTAATATCTGCTGAAACAGAATTTAAAATCCACGAAGTCACCATATCATTACAACGAATCCAGTGAACATACATAGGTGAGGTAGCAGCAGGTTTAGTATACGATCCATCTACGAAACCTAACTTTAATTTTGATGAAAGAGCAATCTCCATAGATCTATGCCATTGATTATAGTTATTTTCACTTAAGATAACAGTACTAATCTGCATACCAAGGTTATCTGATGGATGTAGATAGTATGGATGATGACAATCTAAAGTAGATGACATAGTAGTAGATCCAACAGTTGCAGCTGAATATGATGCTATTGAAGCCATAGAATGAAGAAAACTTATAGACCTGAGATTGGATTGAAGACGACACTGGAAAACTCAAGTTGCAAAGAACACTTGTGTCAACAATGGCGTCAACGACGTTGAAAATGCGGAATCAAAGCTCTGATACCATGAAACAACTCATATTTTAACTAAACAATAACTTGAGATTCAGTAACAGCAAAATGAAAACTCATAGATTTATTCATGAAAGCTCATCTGAAATATAGGATAAGGTTTGTGATTACATTCTCAAGGTTTAATCAACATACTAAAGATACCATGTAAAAAACACACAAGAGAAGAAAAGGAAATCTGAATAATGAAAAATACCTGTAACTGAATTGTGTAGACCCTCGTTGCTGTTTTGTAACAAACTTGTAAACAAAGAAAAGACAAAGTGACAGAAAAGACAAAATGCCAGCTGGATTGCTTAGTCAGCACACGTAGAACCTATTTGAGCATTTTCCTTTTTGGCAACAGTCACCTTCTTTAATTCCTCTAGATTTAGATTTCTGTACAACTATGAGTTCAAGTTTCTGTTATTACAAGCAAATCGGCTCCGCTTGGTATTTGTTGCTTCAATCTGTTTGAAAGCACTGTATATTAGGTTTACTCTAAGTACATTCTTGAAAGCTCCTTTTCTATTTGACTTAGCAAATCAGCTCCGCATGATATTTTTTGCTACAATCTATTTGAAAGGACTATATATTAGGTTAGCTTTAAGTACATGTGCAAGCTCGCATAACCATTCCATAAATATACAAGAATTGTATATAAAATTAAAGAAAAGTTGTATTTTTTTCCACACCTCAAGAATTTCTCATCTGTTAATTGTCTTGCTAATAAGAACATAAAATTTGGCCTAAAGATGCCAACTTTACAAAATAAATGTGTGTGATGAATTCTTTAGTTGTCCTTGAGAAACTACCTGGTTGTTATGTTTACGAGCTTGGTAATCGATGCTACGGTTGGGGATGTTATCTTGTTGAATCACCACCTGTTGTGATGATCGCGTTGCTGCCCCCAAAAGCTTCGGGATTACGACACAAAGACCGGAACGTGCCTCTTGAGCAAGAACAGCCCCATTGGAATCGAAACTCTGATTACCTTAAGATTTTTTTCATTTTTTCCGACTAGAAAACCAAGCTTTCATTTAATCAGAATCTTGGAAGCAATGGAAACGGGAAAAACCTAGTTTTCACTTTCTAAAAGTAAGATATTTGTCACAATATATTAGTAGCAAAATTAACTTTACAAAATAATGTCAAACTATATCAACAACTTAGCAGGCTTGTTCGGGTTTCTTTCAAATTCAAAAAAACTTCTTCTGAAACAAATTTGTTCAATTCTGCCTCATTTTCAGGCTCACTGTTCCTTTGTTCTACGATGTTGTTTTCAGCATCCAGGTTGCTGGATTTGTAATCATTTTCATCCTTATGCTCAATACTCATAGAAAAGATAACCCATAAGCTATGTGTTTGCAAATGTATTTTGTGTTTGTGTACTAATGTTATTTATGTTATTTAAAAATGTAAAATAGTCAAGTTACCATAGTTAATTTAAAATTATAATTTATTTTGAATATAGGATAGATTTATAAATATAATTATAAATGGGATGTATTTATAAATCAATTTTTAAAATAGGACAAATTAGTTAAAAACTCAACTAAATTTGTCAATCAGCGAGGTAATTTATAATACAATAACAAAGAAATGGATTATAATACTAGAACCTGAATACAAGCACAAAGAAATGGATTATACAATTAAGTAAGAGGTACACTAAAAGAAAATTCGGCTAAATTTGACTACACAAATTCGACTGGTCTAAATTCGACCGGATCCAGTCGAATTTAGGGTCAACTTCAATTAATTAATGGTCAAACAAAAATTCGATTAGATTATTCATTTCATATCAAGGTTTAGTAATTTAGATTTGTTAAAATTAAAAATTGAAAGATCCAACCGTACAGATGTTAAGATTATTATATTTTAAAAGTTTGTACAAAAAAATAATAAATAAAAAATATCGCATGTTAAATATTATAATGGTCAAAAAAATATGTTGACTTATTTTCGACCTACTCCAGTCGAATTTATAAATTCGAGGGCAAAACCTAGCCAGTCGAATTTATAAACGCGACCGAATACAGTCGAATTTATAAATTTGACTATAAACAGTCGAATTTATAAATTTGATTGCAACCAGTCGAATTTATATATTTGACTACAACCAGTCGAATTTACTGCCAGGTCAGCAATCCGCGTGAAACTTATCCAACAATCCAGATTGAACATACTAACATATTAATCCAACGGTCTGTATTCGTCACAGCAAATCTCACACATTTATATATAATTACATTCTTCAATCCACTTCATCTTCCTCCCCTTTCTCTCCCTCATCTATATACACATATATACATACATATACATAAACAAATACAAATATATATACCCAATCTTTATATTTCTTTCAAATATCTATTTCTTTCATATATACATACTAACACCTAGAAAAATCAACTAGTGGAATGTCAATTTTGGTGACAAAAATAACTCCGGCTACTCCTACAACTGCGGTAACCATACAAATTCCGGCAACCAAAGCAATTCCGGCAATTGAAGCAAATCCGCCAAATAAAACAATTTCGGATGTTTCCATGCAATTAAATTAGGAGCAAAGTTGTATATTTTAAAATTCGAATAGGAAACTTGAGTTTGAGTTGAATTTGTAATAATTATATCTTTTAAAAAATATTATAATATTTGATATGAAGTTATTGTTGTTCTTGAATTAGTTTTATATAAGAATTATGTTATATTTTTGTTGATTAGTTTATTGCAACCTATCTGCAGTTCAAAACATTAAATCGGCAGCAAATAAATTAAGAACAATGCAATTGAGAGCAGTAGAAAGCTGCTGAATTTTCAAGATATGGTACAATAAAATTGACTGTTCTCGGTCGAAATTTTAAATTCGACCGTATCCGGTCGAATCTAACATACCTTAGGCGCTAAATTCAAAATTTTCAAATTTTTTCAAAATTGCGGTCGAATTTAGACCAGTCGAATTTAGCAAGTCGAATTTATTAAATTCGACTGCTTTTTGCTAAATTCCACTAAGCTAGAATCGACTGCCAATTTTCAGTCGAATTTAGCTAAATTTGACCGGATTCGATCGAATTTAGCTAAATTTGACTGCAAATTGGCAGTCAAATTTAGCTGAGATTCTGGTAGTGGTAATTTGAATTCAATACAATGAAATTTCATAATAAACATGTTAAATTATCATGTACCAACTCTTACAGTTTAATGAAACTTCTGAAATTTATATAATAAAATCATAAATCATATTCATACTAGTGTTCTGCTGCGCAACGAACGGTAAAATTAATTAATTAATTAATATAAATATTATTTAAATCATTATTTGGGAAAAAATAATTTTATTGGAATGTAACTAGTTTAAGTATCAAATTACTCATTCGTCAATTTATATCAGTTGCATAAATATTAATATTATCAAACAATTATCACAACATTCACATTTTCCGCTGAAACGTTCTAAACCCCTCTTTATTGTTTTGTCTTAATTTTATTTTTCATTTGATTTCTCTTTTTTTTTTAATCTTTCTACCAAGTTCAAAAGTTTTTTTTTTTTTTACCATATTTTAAGTTTTGTTCTTTTTTAAATTGGTATATTTAAATATGCAGTACCGTGAGTTTCTTGAATTTTTATTATATTAATTCATTAAAAATTTGTATGGGTCGCGATCAATTTTTTTGAAAACATAATAAAAATTCATAAACACTTATTTCTCATGACCATTATCATTAGATTTCCTCTTAAAAAAAGGTTGCATGTTTCAGCGATATGAGAAAGTATCTCTATTGTGTAACATCCATTAAACGAATGTAGTTACAATAAAAAAAAACTTTCATCTAATCTAATTTCCTAGGTATTCGTTCAATATCATTTTTAAGAATTGTACGAGCTTTTATATAAGGCTCGGTATTATCCACATGGTTCGTTCTTGATAGCCAATTTAGGATAATATCCTAGCTTTATTTGGCGTAGCATTTTTGAATCCCAAAGTCTAATCAAAGCTAATGCTAGAGTAAGTATTGGCTAAGGAAAGGGAATTCATGTGCATGATTGTCCTCAGTTGCCGTGTGACAATAACCGTTATATTACGTTATCGCATCCAGGTTTGTTTAACTGTTAGGTGTTAGTCACAGAGGCATGCCTGTAACTATCTAATAACAACCCTAATTATTTGTAATGCGTTGCATTACTTACATGACCCCTTAATTGGGGAACCCATTTAGTTAGATTTTCTCTTGTAACATTTACTTGTAAAGGGCTCCAATTTTAGCTGTGTAATTGTACAAACCATAGTCATGAAATAATTCTTAAAAGAGATCATGCCTCAAGGTTGGAGAACAAGGCTGAAGAAATAAACATAGTTGAAGTTTGGAGTTTGGAAATTGGCCTAAGTACATTTTCGAGAAGTAATTTGCACTGTTAGAGAAGTCAGGAATTCGAGATGTCAAGCATTCGATATGTCAAAAGTCATTGTTCGATATCTCAAGGAGTGAACAAGTCAAAGCTGCATTCGATATCTTAAGAACTTTATTGTGAAAATCCATATTCGATATCTCAAGAACCCAGAAGTTAATCGATATCTCAAGGAGGTGGATACTGTTCGATATCTCAAGGATTCCAGAAGTAAAGGCACAATTCAACAACTCAAGGGCTACAGGATAAAAGATACATTCGAGACGTGATTCGATATGTCAAGAAAAGCTAGTTAGAGAACTTAGAGTTATCTAACTATTCAACTCAAGTTCTCGAATCTAGTACTTTGTCATTTTTCGAATGAATTCCTAAAGAAAAATTACTAAAGGTGTTCAAGTTAAAAAATCTACACAAACCAAGACACCAATAGTGATATTTCAGTGTTCTGTGTACATGGAAAGTCTACAAAGAAGCTTAGAGAGATATTCAAAGGAACATGCAGCTAAAGAAGTGGATCTAGGAAGAGTAGAAATCAGATTGTATCACATGATGCCTAGACTTGCACCAAAAAGGAATAGATAAGTTAGAAAGTTAATTTGTCTGTTACTGAATTTGTAGCAAGTGGACTGTGCACAGCCTCTCTTCTTTAGCACTTAAGTTTTTTCATTGTAATTCATAGATATATCTCTCTGAGAAACGAAGCTGAGAATACTAACATTTGTATTCCCAGATTGTAGCATGCTTCAATCTAATATAATATTGGATTAAAGTAAGTTGGCTATGTTCTTATTTCCGTAATATATATTTGTTAAGCACACACATACTAAGCTACAAAACACATACACCGATTCACAACAGGTCATCAACTAAAAGAAAATCAAAGAAAGTCAAAAAATACATTCACCCCCTCCCCTCTGTATTTTCTTGTGTGTATTCCATACTCAACAAGTGGTATCAGAGCAAGCTGCTAAGCAAAACAGAGAAAGATCAAGATGAATACACCAAAGACAACAGGAACTGTGAAGGTCCCAAAGTTTGATAAAGACAACTACAACCTCTAGAAAATCAAGATGATGTTGCTTTTCAAAGCTGCTAATCCTCTATTCCCAAAGATTCTCAATAATGGTCTATTAATTCCATAGCAAGAAATTGCTGAGAAGATTGTTTGAACTATTATAATTCCAAGGTCCTATGTTGCCAAACATCCATCAAAGTGGTTAGACACTAAGAAAGAGAAGGTTGCCCTAGACAGCCATCTGATGCTGATAATCATTGAATCTATGGAACTCTCAATGTTTGCCAATATAGCCTCATGTACTTCAGTAAAGGAAATGTGGGATCATGTCGAGATTTTATGTAAAGGAACAGAGGAGGTTCTAGAGAATAGAATACAGATACTGGTCACACAGTATGAGGCTTTTATGAATCAGCCAAGAGAAAGCATCACTGAGATATTTGAGAGATTTCATAGGCTGATGACTGAGTTACAAATGAATGGAAAGATTTACAGCACCAAGGATTTAAACATGAAGTTCTTGTTGTTTGCACCTAACCACCTAGAGCAAAGAGTTATCTCTCTCAGAGAAAGATATTTGAACAAAATTTCTTATGATGTGCTTTATGGTGTGTTAAAGACACATGAGCTTGAACTCTTGCAAAAAAGATCTATCCAAGCAAATCAAGGCAAGATGGTCAACACATCATATGCCTTGATTGTGAACAAGTCAATCTAGGATCTTGAGGCCTCTACAAGCCAACTAAAGATTGAAGAGATTATGGATGAAGAACTTGAGGTAGAGATGACTGAAGCTATTGTTGAAGAGCAAGAGGAGGATGAATTTTACACTCTTGAAGAACTAGATGCTATGGAAAATAGATCATTTGCTTTCATGGCTAGGAAGTTCTCAAACATCAAATTTAAGGGGAAACAACCCTTCAAAGTTAGACCCCAAAACCACTCATTCAACAAAGGAAAAGCACCTATGAAGCCAAACAATAATAATCTCAACACTGGCTATGTACATAGGTCATTGATAAGGTGCTACAGATGCAATGACCTAGGGTATTTTGCTAGTGAATACAAGAAACCTAAGAAGAAGGACAAAGAATTTATGGACCTTGAAGCTTAGTATGAGGCCCTTTTTAGAAAGCAAACACCAGCCAAGGCCTACATAGCTGAAGGGAAGTGTTGGGATGAAACTGGCAGTGACGAAGAAGAGCAAGAATTCTGTAACTATGCCCTGATGGCTAATTCCAACGAAGAAGAATCTTTATCAAATACTCAGGTACCATCTTTCACTACCATAGACATGTCTGTTTCTGAATATAAGAAGGTTATTGAATAATTGTCTGTTGAGATGTCTAACATTAATACTAGTATGACTACAACCAATGAAGAAATTGTAAAACTGTCGACTAGGAATGAATTATTAAAAAAGAGAAATGAGGAACTAGAGCTAACTGCTATGCAGGTTGAAAACCTTAAGAAAGAACTAGAATATTTTAAGAATAATGTTTTATTTGATAGTCGAATTGAAAAGGCCCTTAGAGATGAAATTGCGGAAAATGAACTGAAACTAAGAGCCTTTAAGAATTCTTTTAGCTTGTTACAATCTTACCATGACAAACATCAAGAAAATTCTAAAGCATCTATTTGTTTTGATTATGACACACTCAAAAAGAGGAAAGACTTTGATGTCATTGATGACAACAAGGTTGTTCATGAGAATGTGCCTCACATTTTGAAAAATGCAAAGGCACCTGATTTTAAAGAAACATCATTTACTATTGATGAAGAAGCCTTGATCATCAAATAAATGTTAAATGATGAAGACGATGCACAATCAAGTGAACAGCCTGCACCCTCCAAGAGTGACAGTGTCAAAGTAGAAACCAAGAAGCAGGTTAAGAGTGGATCTAAACCTGCTAAGTCAGCTCATGTAAAACCTGTTAAGTTTGAACCTACTAAGAATGTTGAATCTGCTAACATTAAATCTGTGCAGAATGTTGCTAAAAAGAAATAAAATAGAAATGGCAAACTAGGGACTAACAAGGATAGTAATTATGCCTATGTGCCCAATACCGCTAGGAAAACTTATCAAAACTGTTTTAGCACTAATCATTTGAATTATGCTTATAAGAAACCTGCTGATAGTGTGCCTAAGCCCTTCTATGATTTCTCTGTACCTTTAAGACATAGAGATGCACCATTCTGTGATACATTTGATTGCATGACATGTAATATGAATGTGATGACTAGTTATTTCAGTCTGAGAAGACAATTCATTGATGGTTGCATATGTCAAAATTTACACACACACTACACAAGGTCCAAGTCTTCAAGTTCTCCTAAAGCTAGGAAGGTACCTCTGTCACCCAAGTCTGAGAAATCTAACTCAAAGACTTCTAACAGTGACAAGAAGACTAGCCCTAAGAATGTTGATAAGCATGCTATTTATGATAAATCTGTTTCTAAGCCAAATGGATCCAAACTTGTTTGGGTACTGATAGAATATATTTTTATATATATTTTAGATGATTTTATTCACATATTTATTGTGTTTTGCATTGATTTGGATTTTTATTTAATAGATTTGATTGTTTTATTATAGGAAATAAGGAATTCATAACTTGGAAGGATTTGGAGCAAAAAGAGCTATTTTGGAGTTTAAATATATGAAAATTCATATTATTGGGTCACATGGGCTACCTATACTGTTTAGGCCGTATCTTGAGTTCCAGAAGTCGGAATTTGACGATCTTACAGTCCATGCGAAGCTTAGAGAATTTTCTTTAATTCTAAGGTGGTCCAAAGAGTATAGTCCAATTGGAATAGCCAATTAACAAAGGAGTAAATACAGCTACGAATTTTACATGAAATCCTATTCAATTATGGATATGTTTTTGTAAATTTGTTAAAACATTAAAAATACTTTTATTGAGGGTTAGTTATCAGATTTTATTATTAGTTTTTATTATTAGCTAGAGAGGGAGGAGAATAAAGACGTACTTTTACAAAGCTAGGGTTTTTGTTCTTTTCTCGTCATTTCTTCCATTGTAAGCACTTGGCTAAGCTTGGATTGATTGTTCTTCGTTAATACAAAGTTTAAGGTATTCTTATCTCATCTTGTTTATTAATATATGTCTTATATGGCTTTCTTCATTGTTTTTGGTGTTCTTCATCTTAATATGAGTGAGTAGTTCCATTCTAGGGTATAAAGGGGAGCCATGTTTGCACCATGATTAGGCTTTAATTTGATTAGTGATTTAATGGGTAAAGAGTAATTCTAATTGGTATGTTTTAATTTTTAATTTGTGTAATTGGCCAATATCATGGATTAACTGAATGCAAATAGGAGTAATAGATCGAGAGATTTTACTCACTAGAGACACACATACGATTAGTAGAATTGAAACTGAGTGCGAGAGCATCATTGGATTTCTGAGAGCGTTAATCCTCGAGAGAGATTAACATTGCTTTAATTACCTAACTGATTGAATTACTAAAATTGATTAATTGTGTAAGCATGTTTCAAGAGTGTTAATGCTTGAGAGAGATTAACATACTCTAGTTATGTGATCACATTAGCTTAGAAGCCGGTTATTGTGTAACCATGCTAGACCTGATTGCCTTAGGTGTTAAATAATTTGTTAATCATCTATCTACTTAGTGTTAATTTAGTTTAATTTTTTAGTTAGTTAATATTCTAATCAAATAATCATTTATCCTTGAAACAATTTACAACAACTGAACCGGGATCAATAGAACCTGTCTCCTTGTGGATACGACCCGCTTGCCATTCTGTATTAGCAATAGACATCGTGCGCTTGCGGTATTATAATTTAAACACATCAGGTACCAAAAAAGAAGTAATACATTTATGTTTGGGGGGCAAATAAAAAGAAAAAAAAGTCATTTGGGTGTTGGACAGTGGATGCTCAAACCACATGACTGGTGATATGGCCCTGCTATCGCAGTATGAGGAGAAGGCTATCCCTATGGTTATTTTTGGAGTGTTGGTCAATTTACTGATAAGGGATTCAAACTGGATATTGATAAAGATGGATGTTTGATCACTCACAAAAAGACTGGTGAACTTGCTCTAACTGGAGTAAGAAAGGGAAACCTTGTTTTAGCCAATACGGATTTTGCAAGCAAGGATAAAGTTTATTGCTTTTACACAAAGGCATTAAATGAAGATTGTTGTTTGTGGCATAAGAAGTTATCACACTTGATCTTCAAGACCATTAACTTTTTAGTCAAAAGAGAGTTAGTGAGAGGCATGCCCACACTTGAATTCTCTCAAGAAGGAGTGTGTAAGGCTTGTTAAAAAGGAAAGATGAAAATATCAAGCCACAAGTCAAAGACAGTGACTTCTATCACCAAGTCTTTACATTTAATTCACATGGATTTGTTTGGGCCTATTAATATTATGTCACTTGCAATAAAGAAGTATGCCTTGGTGATTATTGATGACTTTACAAGGTCTACATGGGTGAAATTCCTAACTTCAAAGGATGAGGCTCCACAAGTGATCATTAAGCATATAAAGAAAGTTGATAAAGAAGCAAAGGTCAACAATGCAAGAGTGGTAGCATTGAGAAGTGATAATGGAACAGAGTTTAGAAATGCCATGTTTGAGGCATTTTGTTAAAGCAATTGAAGAGCAGGGACTTGATCATCAAGGATTTTCTCCCCTTGATGAGCCAATGATTTCAAGTGACTTGGTGTATGACACCTTGCTCACCACCCAGGACCTACATTCAGTTGGTGAGGGAATGAATGCTGGGGCATGTCCGGATGACACCAACAACACCACAAGGGCTTCACTAGTTTTTACTAGAGACTCTGTGGAAGTGTCTCCATTCTATCAAATAGAGTTGGAAGTGCCTTCACAGGCATTTAGAGCTAATGTTTTAACTCACCCCGCTTTAGTGGAGAAAGCATTAGACTCCACAGCAATTCGAATGCTAGGTTCACAAAACTAAGAGTCAATCCATCCGGTTGTAGAAGTTTCATCTGCAACTGAGGAGCCTAGCTCTAACAGTAACTACATATCTTAATGGCTAAAGCCTGTGCAACGTGAAAGTGCTTCAGGACCAGGATCTGTTCCATAATTGACGATTAAAGTACTTCAAAGCTTATATGTGGATCAGATTCCTGAGTTCTCAAAGATTGCTTAACACCTCCTCACCTCTAATCTACTAAATCCAGATTATGAAGCCATCTTATGATGCCAAAGAGAAGATATAGAATAACAAAGAGACAAGATAGTAGGTGAAGTAAAGAGAGATGGTAACATTGATGCTTGGCTGAATAGTTCTGGAAGTTGCAGCTTGGAAGAGGCACTCCAATATCTAAGGGAGGAGTATTTGACTACATTGGGATCCAATGCAAAGAATCTGTCACCTGTTGAAGTGTTTAAAGTTATCAATGATGCTTACAAAAGGAGTCTGAAGACTGCTCATTATCTTGGAAAAGGTGTAAAATCAGAAATTGAAAATGTTTGTAAGGAAACCTCCAGGACAGTGGGTGAGCTCAAGACAAGATTCTCTACTGACTTTCCTTACCTTGGCACTCTTGTCAAAGATGTAAAAGGATCCCTTATGGAAAGCCAAAAGATGAAGATAGAGGTTATGGACATGACAGACAAATTCAATAAACTTTTCAAGCAAGTGGTTACTCAAGTTGAAAAATCTATTGATGCTAATGCACTGATCAGTGTTCTATATGAAAATCAGTATGGAGATAAAGTTGTTATTTATGTGCCATTGCATGATATGAAGAAGTTTGAATTTGAAAGGCTCAAGGAACAATCACTCTCTGCCTTCAAGGCCACACACTTGTTGTCTAAAGTGGACAGCTTGGAGACAGAAGTGAGTTCTCTCAAATCTTACAATGCTGAGCTAAAGCAGTCTCTGGAACACTTGAACAATAAGTTGGATACTCAAGCTACCGCCACTACAGTACTCTTGAACCAGCAAGAAATGCTCTCTGCTATAATGCAACATATGGGACTACCTCTACCTTCCACTCAACTACCAACCTCCACTTTAAACCCTCAGGCCCCATCAAAGGCACCTGTGTCTGAGAACAAGCCTAAGGGGGAGAAGAAGCAAACAGAAAAGCCAAAGTCAAAGCCATCTGAGAAGCCCATGAAAGTGATCAAGAAGGATGAATTGAAGAAAGTGGTTGTAGATGAAGTGGCCAAAGTGTAGGAAGTAGCTTTAGAAGAAGTGGTCAAGGCACCAGAAGCACAATCTCAAGCTTAATCTATTTCTCAACCTCCACCCCAAGAGTATTATTTTCAGATCCCCGACATTGCAAGACAATCTCTTCAAGCTAAGCCTTCAGAATTTAAAGATGTCCTTTCTCACAGGGTGTGCTAAGAAACCGCCAATTCAAGATTATAGCATGACATAGCCTTTCTGAAGCATCTACAAAATCTTAGACAAAAGGTCAACTTCCACTACTTTGACTACATCAAGAACCTGGTACAGGATATCTTTCTAGTCACTGTAGTGAGAAGGGAACAAAGGAGTAACGAATTCAGATATCTTTCTCTCGTACATGATCTCGAGACTTTTCTAGATTGGTAAGTGTAAAATCCCGTATTTTTATTTTTATTTAATTATTAGATATTAAAGTAATTTTTATTTAGATATTTTTATTAATTAGAAAATTCTAGAATTCTTTTCATACAAGTTATTCGATTTAGGATAAGATTTGTTATTATCAGAAAGAAGCTTGAGAATATTTTAATAAATCGAGATCTTTTTATTTTAGCTAATTTTGTGCATAGAATATTTATAAAATTGGAATTTACTTGGAGGAGTTGTAAAAACTTTAGGAGCAAGATTTAAAATTACCTTAATTTAAATTAAGGTTTTAGTGTGCCTATATAAGAACACCCATAGATAATTAATAACTCGTACAACTTCTTCTTTCGAGGTATGTTTCTTCTTTTTTCCTTAATACTGGATAATTATATGTTTGTGAGATGCATATGCTTTTAACTACTAAATTATTGTTATTCTTATACTTGGTCAACATGTATGTATGTAAGAGTTATGTGAATAATATGTATACATGATAACCCAGTAAGTCATATGATTCTCGCATGTTTATCCGCCTTAAGTTTAAAAGTTAAAATTTTGAATTAGTAGTTAATCCTAGTGAGATGGAAAATTATTCTTCTGCTCATTGACAATGTATTGAAAATTTTGTAAGTAGTTAAAATCGTATATATTAACTTTAGTTATATTATTTGTTACATGCATATTTAGATTACAAATAATTTTTTTTACAAATTCCTTTGAGGTACACGTTTTCCAGGTAATATTAGTTGTTGTTTCCTTACATGCATGCACAATTAAAAGAAATAAGTGATTACTAATTAATTATGTGATAATTATGATAGAATGTTTTCTTTGTCACTCAGTGCCTAAAAGTTTATAAAGTATTGCCGATTATATTACATGTTATGTGCTCGTGTATATGTATATTATAACAAGGTCTAATATTTTGTTAGTTTATATCAAATCCCATGCTTATGGGCTAGCTGTATTATAAATTGAAATGGGTGTTTACGTGCTAAATATGTTTAAATTGTATGTTAGATAAATAATTAAATTTTGTGTTTCATTGATTAAAATAATAGGATTGTTTGTGTATTAAATTTCAGTGTTCATTCGCTTTCGAGGTAAGTGACTTTTCGTTGCTCACTAATGTTATAAAATATGTTTTAAAATATCTGTTTGATTTGGTTATCAAAATTGTGATATCGAAAATTGATTTTAGAAAAGAAAGATATTAGAAATCCCCAGTTTTAGTTGCGTATCGAATCATAGAATCCGATCACTAGATAGTGTGACATATAGAATCATAGAACTAAGTTTACGCAAGTTCCGGAACACATAGATACCTTGTTGAGTAAGACTTAACGAGGGACGTAAACTGGCCCCCATCGAATATAGAACCGTGTCACTGGTTTAGTGTGATTGTAATTTAGAACTGTGGGAATAAATTATGATTTTATTGTTTTGATTTTTGTATCGATTTTAAGTTTCAGAAATTTTGTTCTCTTTTAAAAACAATATTTTTTAGCCGTTGGGCGATAGTTACTTGCTGGGCTTCGCAGCTCATTGTTTTAATATGTTTCAGTTTCGGACTTTTGGAAACTTATTAAGATTAAGGATTTGAAGTGTGTGGATTTCGTGCTACTTGACTAGATGCTATTATTGGAAAAGACTTATTGGATTATTGATTAAGTTTTCAGTACATTATTAGATATTGAATATTGGATTTGTGGAGCTGCGTCTCCGACTTTATGATTTTGAATTATCGATTTTGACCGCTGCTTTGACTCCGTGGAAATTTTGGTCTTTGAATAAAGAATTCCATTTATTTAAGTTTTGTATTTAGAATTAATATCCCGAAAAGTCAGGATGTTACAGTTGGCATCAGAGCTAGGCTTTCTTTCGGAGTGTATTAGGTATGGGCTAGTACATTCCCTAGGATGCGATACTATAGACTATCGTATTGGTTTTGACCTTTAACTTAGTAAATTATTTTGAATTTAGGACACTTGTTTGTGTGATTATTTGACCTGTTTAACTTTTGTGGTATTTGATCATTGATTATAAGTTTGAAAGTTTATTGTTTTAGAAACGATGGACGGAGAAGGCAACAATGGCAACAACAATGGAAACAACAATGGCAACAACAATGGCAATCAGGGCAACGATAATCAGAATGCAACAATAATGAAGGAGGAAATGTAGTCGACATACTAGCTGAGACTCTGGTTACGCTCGTAAATCAACAACCAAGACAGCAGAATGTCGTCTCTCAGTTTAAGCGTTTGAACACACCAACTTTTGATGAGGCAACTGATCCGGCTATAGTCGAGATGTGGATACAAGAGATGGAGAAAGCTTTCAGACTGCTAGGGAGCAATGCAGAACAAAAGGTCACTTTAGCTGTGTATAAACTGCAAGGAAGAGCTTATGATTGGTGGCTCATGGAACAAAGAAAGAACGAGACTGTAACCACTGAGGGTGGTCCTGAACGATATACATAGGCAAAGTTCAAGAAGGCTCTAGAAGATAAGTACTTTCCGAGAACCATTCGCCTGCAAAAGGAGAGGCACTTCATTCGGCTCTAGCAGGGAGGAAAGTCCGTTGTGGAATACAAAGCAGAAATCGCAAAGCTTGCAAAGTATGCGCTGACATTAGTTGGTGACGAGACCAGTCGAGCTAGAAGATTGGAAGAGGGACTTCGGACCAACATCAGGAATTCTGTGGCATCGTTTGAACGTCATACGTACGAGGCTGTGCTCAACAAGGCTTTGATGATTGAGAGGGGATTAGCAGAATCCAAAAAGGCAACAAGCAATTGGAACAAGAAACGGTTCGCTCCAACTGGTGGACAGTTTTCTCAATGGGGACCACTCAAGAAACCTCATGTGTATGATCGAATAGGAGGTCAAAGAAATCAAGATAAGTGCACTAGGTGTGGCGGGAACCATGTTGATACAGAGTGTCGATTTAACAGAGGCGCGTGCTTTCATTGCGGTGAAGTCGGACATAGTATTGCTCAATGCCCACATAATCCACCACCAAGGAAAGAAGCATATAACAAGACCGGTAATGGACGTGTATTTTAGCTCACGGGAAGTCGCACGAACAATCGTAATTAAGGTATGATGTTTTTTTTATGTATGACTTATTTTCTTTTAAATTTTGAGAATTTGGGTACCAAAAGCTTTTTAAGGAGGGAAGAATGTAAAATCTCGTATTTTTATTTTTATTTAGTTATTTTTATTAATAAGAAAGTTCTAGAATTCTTTTCGTACAAGTTATTCGATTTAGGATAAGATTTGTTATTATCGGAAAGAAACGTGAGAATATTTTAATAAATCGAGATCTTTTTATTTTAGCTAATTTTGTGCATAGAATATTTATAACATTGGAATTTACTTGGAGGAGTTGTAAAAACTTTAGGAGCAAGATTTAAAATTACCTTAATTTAAATTAGGGTTTTAGTGTGCCTATATAAGAACACCCATAGATAATGAATAACTCGTACAACCTCTTCATTCGAGGTACGTTTCTTTTTTTTTTCTTTAATACTGGACAATTATATGTTTGTGAGATCCATATGCTTTTAACTGCTAAATTATTGTTTATTTAATTATTGTTATTCTTATACTTGGTTTGCATGTATGTATGTAAGAGTTACGTGAATAATGTGTATACATGATAACCCAGTAAGTCATATGATTTTCGCATGTTTATCCGCCTCAAGTTTGAAAGTTAAAATTTTAAATTAGTAGTTAACCCTAGTGAGATGGAAAATTATTCTTCTGCTCTTTGACAATGTATTGAAAACTTTGTAAGTAGTTAAAATCGTATATATTAACTTTAGTTATATTATTTGTTACATGCATACTTAGATTAAAATAATTTTTTTTACAAATTCCTTTGAGGTACACGTTTGCCAGGTAATATTAGTTGCTGTTTCCTTACATGCATACACAATTAAAAGAAATAAGTGATTACTAATGAATTATGTCATAATTATGATAGAATGTTTTCTTTGTCACTAAGTTGCCTAAAAGTTTATAAAGTTTTTCCGACTTATATTACATGTTATGTGCTCGTGTATATGTATATTATAACAAGGTCTAATATTTTGTTATTTTATGTCAAATCCCATGCTTACGGGCTAGCTGTATTATAAATTGAAATGGGTGTTTATGTGCTAAATATGTTTAAATTGTATGTTAGATAAATAATTAAATTTTGTGTTTCATTGAATAAAATAATAGGATTGTTCGTGTATTAAATTTCAGTGTTCAGTCGCTTTCGAGATAAGTGACTTTTCGTTGCTCACTAATGTTATAAAATCTGTTTAGTATGTTTTAAAATATCTGTTTGATTTGGTTATCCAAATTGTGATATCGAAAATTGATTTTTGAAAAGAAAGATATTAGAAATCCCCAGTTTTAGTTGCGTATCGAATCATAGAATCCGGTCACTGGATAGTGTGACATATAGAATCATAGAACTAGTTTACGCACATTCCGGAACATATAGATACCTTGTTGAGTAAGACATAACGAGGGACGAAAACTGGCCCCCATCGAACATAGAACCGTGTCACTGGTTTAGTGTGATCGTAATTTAGAACTGTGGGAATAAATTATGATTTTATTGTTTTGATTTTTGTATCGATTTTAAGTTTCAGAAATTTTGTTCTCTTTTAAAAACAATATTTTTGAGCCGTTGGGCGATAGTTACTTGCTGGGCTTCGCAGCTCATTGTTTTAATATGTTTCAGGTTCGGACTTTTGAAAGCTTATTAAGATTAAGGATTTGAACTGTGTGGATTCCGTGCTACTTGACTAGATGCTATTATTGGAAAAGACTTATCAGATTATTGATTAAGTTTTCAGTACATTATTAGATATTGAATATTGGATTTGTGGAGCTGCGTCTCCGACTTTATGATTTTGAATTATCGATTTTGACCGCTGCTTTGACTCCGTGGAAATTTTGGTCTTTGAATAAAGAATTCCATTTATTTAAGTTTTGTATTTAGAATTAATATCCCGAAAAGTCAGGATGTTACAGTTGGCATCAGAGCTAGGCTTTCTTTCGGAGTGTATTAGGTATGGGCTAGTACATTCCCTAGGATGCGATACTATAGACTATCGTATTGGTTTTGACCTTTAACTTAGTAAATTATTTTGAATTTAGGACACTTGTTTGTGTGATTATTTGACCTGTTTAACTTTTGTGGTATTTGATCATTGATTATAAGTTTGAAAGTTTATTGTTTTAGAAACGATGGACGGAGAAGGCAACAATGGCAACAACAATGGAAACAACAATGGCAACAATAATGGCAATCAGGGCAACGATAATCAGAATGCAACAATAATGAAGGAGGAAATGTAGTCGACATACTAGCTGAGACTCTGGTTACGCTCGTAAATAGACAACCCAGACAGCAGAATGTCGTCTCTCAGTTTAAGCGTTTGAACACACCAACTTTTGATGAGGCAACTAATCCGGCTATAGTCGAGATGTGTATACAAGAGATGGAGAAAGCTTTCAGACTGCTAGGGAGCAATGCAGAACAAAAGGTCACTTTAGCTGTGTATAAACTGCAAGGAAGAGCTTATGATTGGTGGCTCATGGAACAAAGAAAGAACGAGACTGTAACCACTGAGGGTGGTCCTGAACGATATACATGGGCAAAGTTCAAGAAGGCTCTAGAAGATAAGTACTTTCCGAGAACCATTCGCCTGCAAAAGGAGAGGCACTTCATTCGGCTCTAGCAGGGAGGAAAGTCCGTTGTGGAATACAAAGCAGAAATCGCAAAGCTTGCAAAGTATGCGCTGACATTAGTTGGTGACGAGACCAGTCGAGCTAGAAGATTGGAAGAGGGACTTCGGACCAACATCAGGAATTCTGTGGCATCGTTTGAACGTCATACGTACGAGGCTGTGCTCAACAAGGCTTTGATGATTGAGAGGGGATTAGCAGAATCCAAAAAGGCAACAAGCAATTGGAACAAGAAACGGTTCGCTCCAACTGGTGGACAGTTTTTTCAAGGGGGACCACTCAAGAAACCTCACGTGTATAATCGAATAGGAGGTCAAAGAAATCAAGATAAGTGCACTAGGTGTGGCGGGAACCATGTTGATACAGAGTGTCGATTTAACAGAGGCATGTGCTTTCATTGCGGTGAAGTCGGATATAGTATTGCTCAATGCCCACATAATCCACCACCAAGGAAAGAAGCATATAACAAGACCGGTAATGGACGTGTATTTTAGCTCACGGGAAGTCGCACGAACAATCGTAATTAAGGTATGATGTTTTTTTTATGTATGACTTATTTTCTTTTAAATTTTGAGAATTTGGGTACCAAAAGCTTTTTAAGGAGGGAAGAATGTAAAATCTCGTATTTTTATTTTTATTTAGTTATTTTTATTAATAAGAAAGTTCTAGAATTCTTTTCGTACAAGTTATTCGATTTAGGATAAGATTTGTTATTATCGGAAAGAAACGTGAGAATATTTTAATAAATCGAGATCTTTTTATTTTAGCTAATTTTGTGCATAGAATATTTATAACATTGGAATTTACTTGGAGGAGTTGTAAAAACTTTAGGAGCAAGATTTAAAATTACCTTAATTTAAATTAGGGTTTTAGTGTGCCTATATAAGAACACCCATAGATAATGAATAACTCGTACAACCTCTTCATTCGAGGTACGTTTCTTTTTTTTTTCTTTAACACTGGACAATTATATGTTTGTGAGATCCATATGCTTTTAACTGCTAAATTATTGTTTATTTAATTATTGTTATTCTTATACTTGGTTTGCATGTATGTATGTAAGAGTTACGTGAATAATGTGTATACATGATAACCCAGTAAGTCATATGATTTTCGCATGTTTATCCGCCTCAAGTTTGAAAGTTAAAATTTTGAATTAGTAGTTAACCCTAGTGAGATGGAAAATTATTCTTCTGCTCTTTGACAATGTATTGAAAACTTTGTAAGTAGTTAAAATCGTATATATTAACTTTAGTTATATTATTTGTTACATGCATACTTAGATTAAAATAATTTTTTTTACAAATTCCTTTGAGGTACACGTTTGCCAGGTAATATTAGTTGCTGTTTCCTTACATGCATACACAATTAAAAGAAATAAGTGATTACTAATGAATTATGTCATAATTATGATAGAATGTTTTCTTTGTCACTAAGTTGCCTAAAAGTTTATAAAGTTTTTCCGACTTATATTACATGTTATGTGCTCGTGTATATGTATATTATAACAAGGTCTAATATTTTGTTATTTTATGTCAAATCCCATGCTTACGGGCTAGCTGTATTATAAATTGAAATGGGTGTTTATGTGCTAAATATGTTTAAATTGTATGTTAGATAAATAATTAAATTTTGTGTTTCATTGAATAAAATAATAGGATTGTTCGTGTATTAAATTTCAGTGTTCAGTCGCTTTCGAGATAAGTGACTTTTCGTTGCTCACTAATGTTATAAAATCTGTTTTTAGTATGTTTTAAAATATCTGTTTGATTTGGTTATCCAAATTGTGATATCGAAAATTGATTTTTGAAAAGAAAGATATTAGAAATCCCCAGTTTTAGTTGCGTATCGAATCATAGAATCCGGTCACTGGATAGTGTGACATATAGAATCATAGAACTAGTTTACGCACATTCCGAAACATATAGATACCTTGTTGAGTAAGACATAACGAGGGATGAAAACTGGCCCCCATCGAACATAGAACCGTGTCACTGGTTTAGTGTGATCGTAATTTAGAACTGTGGGAATAAATTATGATTTTATTGTTTTGATTTTTGTATCGATTTTAAGTTTCAGAAATTTTGTTCTCTTTTAAAAACAATATTTTTGAGCCGTTGGGCGATAGTTACTTGCTGGGCTTCGCAGCTCATTGTTTTAATATGTTTCAGGTTCGGACTTTTGGAAGCTTATTAAGATTAAGGATTTGAACTGTGTGGATTCCGTGCTACTTGACTAGATGCTATTATTGGAAAAGACTTATCAGATTATTGATTAAGTTTTCAGTACATTATTAGATATTGAATATTGGATTTCTGGAGCTGCGTCTCCGAATTTATGATGTTGAATTATCGATTTTGACCGCTGCTTTGACTCCTTGGAAATTTTGGTTTGTGAATAAAGAATTCCATTTATTTAAGTTTTGTATTTAGAATTAATATCCCGAAAAGTCAGGATGTTACAGTTGGCATTAGAGCTAGGCTTTCTTTCGGAGTGTATTAGGTATGGGACTAGTACATTCCCTAGGATGCGATACTATAGACTATCGTATTGGTTTTGACCTTTAAGATAGTAAATTATTTTGAATTTAGGACACTTGTTTGTGTGATTATTTGACCTGTTTAACTTTTATGGTATTTGATCATTGATTATAAGTTTGAAAGTTTTTTTTTTTAGAAACGATGGACGGAGAAGGCAACAATGGCAACAACAATGGAAGCAACAATGGCAACAACAATGGCAATCAGGGCAACGATAATCGGAATGCAACAATAATGGAGGAGGAAATGTAGTCGACCTACTAGCTGAGACTCTGGTTACGCTCGTAAATCAACAACCCAGACAGCAGAATGTCGTCTCTCAGTTTAAGCGTTTGAACCCACCAACTTTTGATGAGGCAACTGATCCGGCTATAGTCGAGATGTGGATACAAGAGATGGAGTAAGCTTTCAGACAGCTAGGGAGCAATGCAGAACAGAAGGCCACTTCAGCTGTGTATCAACTGCAAGGAAGAGCTTATGATTGGTGGCTCATGGAACAAAGAAAGAACGAGACTGTAACCACTGAGGGTGGTCCTGAACCATATACATGGGCAAAGTTCAAGAAGGTTCTAGAAGATAAGTACTTCGGACCGACATCATGAATTCTGTGGCATCGTTTGAACTTCATACGTACGAGGCTGTGCTCAACAAGGCTTTGATGATTGAGAGGGGCTTCGCAGAATCCGAAAAGGCAACATGCAATTGGAACAAGAAACGGTTCGCTCCAACTGGTGGACAATTTTCTCAAGGGGGACCCTCAATAAACCTCACGTGTATGATCGAATAAGAGGTCAAGGAAATCAAGATAAGTGCACTAGGTGTGGCGGGAACCATGTTGATACAGAGTGTCGATGGAACAGAGGCGCGTGTTTTCATTGCGGTGAAGTCGGACATAGGATTACTCAATGCCCACATAATCCACCACCAAGGAAAGAAGCAGATAACCAGACCGTTAATGGACGTGTATTTCAGCTCACGGGAAGTTGCACGAATAATCCTAATTAAGGTATGATTTTTTTTTTTTTTATGTATGACTTATTTTCTTTTAAATTTTGAGAATTTGGGGACCAAAATTTTTTTAATGAGGGAAGAATGTAAAATCCCGTATTTTTATTATTATTTAATTATTAGATATTAAAGTAATTTTTATTTATATATTTTTATTAATCAGAATATTCTAGAATTCTTTTCGTACAAGTTATTCGATTTAGGATAAGATTTGTTATTATCGGAAAGAAGCGTGAGAATATTTTAATAAATCGAGATCTTTTTATTTTAGCTAATTTTGTGCATAGAATATTTATGAAATTGGAATTTACTTGGAGGAGTTGTACAAACTTTAGGGGCAAGTTTTAAAATTACCTTAATTTAAATTAGGGTTCTAGTGTGCCTATATAAGAACTGTTGGGACAATCAGATCGTGGCCCTGCGATTTTTGATACAATAAATTAACGAGTATGAACAGAAAAGCCAACCTTAATTAATGGTTGATTCCACGCTCTTCTATTGTATTCCTTTACTCCCTTGAACGAAGTGTGGCCTTCGATCCTCCAAGGTTTCGCCTCCAAGATCTAGAATTCTGAACCCTTATTCTTGGAGACATAATAAGTATTTATAGGCTACAATAGGAATCGAGGAGTAAATGAGGTCGGGCCTTCTAATGATAACTTGGGCCAAGCCCTTTATCATTAATATTAATTAATTCCACTACATAATTAATATTGCACCACCCACCTAATTCCGGTAATTCATTTAATTAATTAAATCGGCTCCTTTATTATTTGCTTATTAAATTCCCCATGTTTAAAATATCGCATGTCCATTAATTAAATAAATTACTGATAATTCATTTAATTAATATCTTTTATCCTTGATCATCCACTCAACCTTTATTTAATTATGCCGGAATAAATCCACCTGCAGGGTTTCACATAATTAAATCATTTTGAGCTTTCAAGGGGACATCATTAACCCGAATATTATCAGGACATGGATTCCTTCAATAAATAATATCCACCATATATATTATTCCATCACCCAAAATATAATGATTTAATTCATAAAAATTATCTCATATATAAATCAAAGCATGTAAATAATATACACGTGTCAATTACTATATGGGGATTAAGAACCTAAGCATTAATAATAACATAGAATCTTAGTTCACCTTCTTAATCAGTGTAAAGGAACAATTCTAAATTTGATCCTGTTCAATATACACAAAGTATACTAGTATTATTTAATAGTCAATATAAACTATTCTAAATGATACTACAGCCATACCAGTGGATTGTCCAATACCACCTGTGCTTTGAACCTTATTATATTATATAAACCGTATTTAATCATCTAATATTCTGTATCCCATTTGATACTAAATTATCCACAATATATAATATTAGACAACATGTAAACATTTAAATGATTCTCAATAAAACTGGGCCAGAAATAAATGTATATACTTTAAATAAATATTTTCAGTATACACCAACAATCTTCCACTTATACTCAAAATATTCTATGAGTATATCAGTGTTTATTTAATCCACTATTACACAGAAAACTATGTGTCCATCCATCTGACTCCTATCGCTTCCATATGCCTGTCAAAAACCTTGGCTGGCAAGCTCTTTGTGAAAGGATCTGCCCGATTGTCTTCTGATGATATGTGAGCCACAACTATATCTCCTCGCTTTACGATTCCTCGTATGAGATGATACTTACGTTAAATATGTTTAGCTGCTTTGTGATCTCGCGGTTCCTTCGAATTTGCCACAGCACCAGTGCTATCACAATACACTGTCAAGCTCCTAGGCAAATTAGGTACCACATCCAAGTCCAAAAGGAAGTTCCTGAACCATACAGCCTCCTTTGCAGCCTGAGAGGCTGCCACGTATTCGGCTTCTATGGTAGAGTCTGCAATGCCTTTCTGCTTTACACTCCTCCATATAACGGCTCCACCTCCCAAAGTAAAAACATATCCCGAGGTTGATTTCCTCTTATCCCTATCTGATTGAAAATCTGAATCAGTATATCCAAAAGGAAATAGATCTGAGGCCTTGTAAATTAACATATACTCCTTAGTCCTTCTCAGGTACTTGAGTATAGTTTTTACTGCACTCCAATGTTACTGACCTGGGTTTGACTGATATCTACTAACCATGTCTACAGCAAAGCAGATGTCAGGCCTCGTACATAACATAGCATACATTAAGCTTCCATATGCCGAAGCATAAGGAACTGCTTTCATGCTCTCTATATCCTTAGGTGTCGAAGGACATTGCTCCTTGGATAGAGCCACTCCATGCTTAAAAGGTAGAAAACCTTTCTTAGAGTTCTGCATGTTAAAACGAGCTAATACTTCATCAATGTAGGGCTCTTGAGATAAAGCCAACATCCTTTTCTTGCGATCCCTTATTACTTTGATCCCAAGGATGTACGCCGCTTCACCTAAGTCCTTCAATTCAAATTGTTTGAACAACCATGCCTTTGATGATGACAACATCTTAACATTGTTTCCAATGAGTAAAATGTCATCTACATACAGTACTAGAAAAACCACTGCATTACCCTCACTTCTCTTATACACACATGATTCGCTTGGACTTTGATCAAATCCATATGACTGGACTGCCTGATCAAAACGAATATTCCAGTCCCTAGAAGCTTGTTTTAGTCCATAAATAGACCTCTTAAGCTTACAAACAAGATGCTCTTGGCCTTCCTTAATGAATCCTTTTGGTTGTTGTATATAGATGGTTTCCTCAAGACTTCCATTAAGGAAAGCTGTCTTGACATCCATTTGCCAAATCTCATATTCGAGATGAGCTGCTATAGATAAAAGAATCCAGATCGACTTAAGCATAACAACCGATGAAATGGTTTCCTCATAATCGATCCCCTCTTTCTGAGTATACCCTTTCGCAACAAGTCGTGCTTTCCAGGCTTTCACCTTTTTGTCAGATCCTCTTTTCTTCTTCTAGATCCATATACATCCAATGGGTTTTACACCTTTGGGTGGTTCCACGAGCTCCCAAACTTGATTGGAATACATAGATTCCATCTCAGATTCCATTGCCTTTTGCCATAGATCTGCATCTTTATCTATAATTGCCTCTTCGTATGTCCTGGGATCCTCATCATGTTCACCAGAGACCAAGTCCGAGGACTCTCCCAAAAACATGGATCTATCCGGTTGTTGAAAAACCCTCCCACTACGACGAGGCACTGGTGTAGTATTAGTGTTAAGTTGTGCATTTTCTTGTGGCTGTTCTACTTGTACTATTAGCACTTGGGGACTATCTGTCCCTCCCACTAGTTCCTCTAAAACGATACTACTCATGGGTTTATGGTTCATTATATAGTCTTCTTCTAAGAATCTAGCATTGGTGCTAACAATGATATCTCGATCCCTAAGAATATAAAATGAATAACCTTTTGTTTCCATGGGATAGCCTACAAATAGCATTACTTCTGTACGAGATTCTAACTTGGTCGCGTTCTTGTTCAGCACATGTGCTGGACAACCCCAAATCCGAATATGTCTTAGACTTGGTTTGCTACCAGTCCACAATTCTATTAGAGCCTTGGGAACCGACTTTGAAGGTACCAAGTTTAGAAGGTAAGTCGCTGTCTCTATAGCATATCCCTAGAACGACTTGGGTAAATCTGAATAACTCATCATCGATCTAACACTCTCTAAAAGAGTCCGATTCCTTCTCTTTACTACACCATTCTGCTGAGGTGTGCCAGGTGCAGACAACTGGGATGTGATCCCATTTTCTGATAAATATTCCCTAAATTCTCCAAGCAAGTATTCGCCACCACGATCTGATCGTAGTGACTTGATACATTTTCCAAGATGTCGCTTCTCCGCACTTGCTTTGTACTCTTTTAATTTTTCAAAGCACTCAGACTTACGGCGCAACAAATAAATGTACCCATATCTAGAATAATCGTCAATGAAAGTGACAAAATACTCATAACCTCCTCTTGCTTGGATACTCATAGGTCCACATAGATCAATATGAACCAATTCTAACACTTCTTTGGCTCTATTCCCCTTTGCTTTAAAAGGCCTATTAGTCATCTTACCTTCCAAGCAGGATTCACAAACTGGAAATGGCTCCACTGCCAACGAGCCTAATGGCCCATCTACTACCAGTCTTTGAATCCTCCTCAAGTTAATATGACCTAATCTTAAGTGCCAAAGATATGTTTGGTTCAATTCAGAAGGTTTCTTTCTTTTATTTGAGCTAGAAAGAATGTTATTAGTTTCCTTATGTTGCAGCATTGGTTGGATAGGATTAATAATATATAAATTGTCTTGCAATGTACCAGAACATATAACTCGATTATTCATCATAATAGAAACATTACGATCCAAACAAACATTATAACCATCCATGGCAAGTTTAGAAACCGAAATTAAATTCCTTCTAAACGAAGGTACATAAAGACAATTGTTCAAAACCAAAATCCTATCATCGCCAAAAGATAATGTAATTATTCCAACTGCAACTACTGCTACTTTCGTAGCATCTCCCATGAACACATATATCTTGCCATCTCTAAGCATTCTGGATTGCTGGAACCCCTGCATAGAGTTACAAACATGGTCAGTAGCTCCTGTATCTACACACCAAGTGCTCATAGATATAACCGCTATATATGTTTCTGTAACTAGAGAAAGAGACATACCAGTATTGTTTGTCTTCTTAGAAAGAGGACAATCCTGTTTCCAGTGACCTAACTGCTTGCACCTGAAGCACTTGCCCTTAGGCTTTTTCACAGCACCTTGAACTCCCACTGCATTAGCAACCATTCCAGCTTTCTGTGTCTGAACCTTTTTCTTCTTCTTGCCTTTCGGCTTAGAGGAAGAAGTTTTCTCAGCCACATTCACTTGAACATTCTGCTTAAAGAGTCCTTCAGCTGCCTGAAGTTCTGTCAGAAGTTCCGCGAGACTATACATCCTTTTGTTCATAGTGTAATTCAAGCGGAACTGCTCAAAACTTTTGGGCAGACTCATAAGGATGATATTGATCTGGGTTTCCCCATCAATATCAGCACCATGGATCTCCATCTCATTCAGATGAGACATCATCCTGAGAACATGATCCCTTACAGGTGTTCCTTCAGCCATCTGAGTGTTCATTAAAGCCTTCATTGCTACTTGCCTAACAGCCCTATTCTGTTCTCCAAAAAGTTCCTTGAGATTAAAGAGCATATCTGAAGCTGTGGCCATAGCCTGATGCTGATGCTGCAAAACACCCGACATTGCTGCCAGAATGTAACATCGCGACATCTCATCAGCCTTAACCCACCGCTTATAATACTCCTTCTCAGTTTCAAGAGCAACTTCATCAGGCTGATCTGGCTTGGGTTCATAAGTACAAAATTTGTACTCCTCAGCAGTCAACACTATGTCCAAATTACGTTTCCATTCAATAAAGTTCGGTCCAGTAATTTTGTTATCCTTAAGTATGGTGAATAGTGGATTAAAGCCCATAATGATCTAATCCTGAGAATCATACATGTATCACATAATCAGAGAGTTGCACAAATCTTAAAACCTATTGGTTTCCTCTAACAATTAATTAAAATTAATGCACTAATATTTAAACACCATAAGTATCTGGTACGCCACGATGGGTGACATATATACCACTTAAATTCGTTTAAATATTACTTTGGTCCTATTACTAAATAATACGCCACGTTAGGGTGGACCATATATTATTTTTCATAGCTAAGTGTATACCATTATTTAATCTTAAATTACTTAAACCAAATACATCCTTTTGATATATTAATTGAAAATTCCCAGGTCTCGGAGGAGTCACAACGGCCTCGCTTAATACCCAATTCCTAGACAGAATTCTCCATAATCAACATCAAAAGAGTATTCAATTTTCGTAACGAATTCTATGAAACTTGGTATGTCACGTTAGGGTGATCTATATACCTTTCAATATTCGTTATTTAATTTATGAATTTTGTTCTAGTAATTTCTGCAACCTTTTAAAATACCGTAAATAGTACGCCACGTTAGGTGATCATATATACCATCTACATTATTAAAAAGGTTATATTATAAACAAAATAATGGAGACCGTGGGATTTAATTCCTAATTAATTCCCTCACCCACTTAGAATTTTTATTTAAAAAATGATGAATTTTAAAAATTAAATGGGACCTATGACGTTATAATTATGTCTAACATGCATTCAAAATACAAACATAATTTAACAACATAAAACATTTAATTAAAGCAATAAATAAAAAATCTATGTCCATGTCGTCCTAATTATGTTAAACATGCAATTATAAATTACACACATAATTAACAACACACATAATTTATTTAAAGCAATAACTAAAAATAAATTGCGGAATTAAAATAAAAAAAATTCCACTATTATGGCCCCCATAATCAATCTGCTGCAGGTCATGTTCGTCCCATAGACAAAACAATACTCAAACAAGCATTTGACAGCCACCTGACTGCCTGACCGCCTGATGCGAATTCTAGGCTTGCGCATCATACCTTCAAGTCCTCCTGATGCGCATTCTGGGCCTGCGCATCATACCTTCAAGTCCTGTTGTGCAGGATCGTCATGCGCAATAACAGTTCATACTGGTAACGCAAACCAGCCCTGCGTTACAGCCTCTGACTGGTGATTTCCACCGCCTGCTTCAATTCGTTCCTTCCAACAGACAACATTCTCCTGCCTCTTCTGTCGTTTTAATCCAAAAACAAATCGAACCAGCAGCCTTTAACAGCTACGCAGCTGATAAATTTATTTCTCCGATTTGATTTCCGATCGCACATAATTGCTACCAAATACCCAGATTTATATAAAATCCATCAAATAATTACATAAAGAATAGACCTAATACAAAACTAATTTTGTAAAATCTATTATCACGATCAACCCTCGTGTTTTACAACCACGATAAACCACGTGGAAACCAAACAATATTTAACTACGATTAAACCACGTGGGATCCAGACACATAATTAAAATATACATGGCCATAATAGTGGATAACAACCTGCAAAACAGAATATACAAGCCTACCACTATATACATGCATATATAATTACGACATGGACATCGTATCAAAAATCGTAGAACCATTTAACCTAGCTCTTGATGCCAATTGTTGGGACAATCAGATCGTGGCCCTGCGATTTTTGATACAATAAATTAACGAGTATGAACAGAAAGCCAACCTTAATTAATGGTTGATTCCACGCTCTTCTATTGTATTCCTTTACTCCCTTGAACGAAGTGTGGCCTTCGATCCTCCAAGGTTTCGCCTCCAAGATCTAGAATTCAGAACCCTTATTCTTGGAGACATAATAAGTATTTATAGGCTATAATAGGGATAGAGGAGTAAATTAGGGGCCTTCTAATGATATCTTGGGCCAAGCCCTTTATCATTAATATTAATTAATTCCACTACATAATTAATATTGCACCACCCACCTAATTCCGGTAATTAATTTAATTAATTAAATCGGCTCCTTTATTATTTACTTATTAAATTCCCCATGTTTAAAATATCGCATGTCCATTAATTAAATAAATTAATGATAATTCATTTAATTAATATCTTTTATCCTTATCATCCACTCAACCTTTATTTAATTATGCCGGAATAAATCCACCTGCAGGGTTACACATAATTAAATCTTTTTGAGCTTTCAAGGGGACATCATTAACCCGAATATTATCAGGACATTGATTCCTTCAATAAATAATATCCACCATATATATTATTCCATCACAAAAAATATAAAGATTTAATTCATAAGAATTATCTCATATATAAATCAAAGCATGTAAATAATATACATGTGTCAAATACTATATCGGGATTAAGAACCTAAGCATTAATAATAACATAGAATCTTAGTTCACCTTCTTAATCAGTGTAAGGGAACAATTCTAAATTTGATCCTGTTCAATATACACAAAGTATACTAGTATTATTTAATAGTCAATATAAACTATTCTAAATAATACTACAGCCATACCAGTGGATTGTCCAATACCACCTGTGCTGTGAACCTTATTATATTATATAAACCGTATTTAATCATCTAATATTCTGTATCCCATTAGATACTAGATTATCCACAATATATAATATTAGACAACATGTAAACATTCAAATGATTCTCAATAAAACTGGGTAAGAAATAAATGTATATACTTTAAATAAATATTTTCAGTATACACCAACAAGAACAACCATAGATAATGAATAACTCGTACAACTTCTTCTTTCGAGGTACGTTTCTTTTTTTTTTCTTTAATACTGGACAATTATATGTTTGTGAGATCCATATGCTTTTAACTGCTAAATTATTGTTTTTTTTAATTATTGTTATTCTTATACTTGGTCAGCATGTATGTATGTAAGAGTTACGTGAATAATGTGTACATGGTAACCTAGTAAGTCATATGATTTTCACATGTTTATCCGCCTCAAGTTTGAAAGTTAAAATTTTGAATTGGTAGTTAACCCTAGTGAGATGGAAAATTATTCTTCTGCTCTTTGACAATGTGTTGAAAATTTTGTAAGTAGTTAAAATCGTATATATTAACTTTAGTTATATTATTTGTTACATGCATATTTATATTACAAATATTTTTTTTTACAAATTCCTTTGAGGTACACGTTTGCCAGGTAATATAAGTTGTTGTTTCCTTACATGCATGCACAATTAAAAGAAATAAGTGATTACTAATTAATTATGTGATAATTATGATAGAATGTTTTCTTTGTCACTCAATTGCCTAAAAGTTTATAAAGTTTTGCCGACTTATATTACATGTTATGTGCTCGTGTATATGTATATTATAACAAGGTCTAATATTTTGTTAGTTTATGTCAAACCCCGTGCTTACGGGCTAGCTGTATTATAAATTGAAATGGGTGTTTATGTGCTAAATATATTTAAATTGTATGTTAGATAAATAATTAAATTTTGTGTTTCATTGATTAAAATAATAGGATTGTTCGTGTATTAAATTTCAATGTTCAGTCACTTTCGAGGCAAGTGACTTTTCGTTGCTCACTAATGTTATAAAATCTGTTTTTAGTATGTTTTAAAATATCTGTTTGATTTGGTTATCGAAATTGTGATATCGAAAATTGCTTTTAGAAAAGAAAGATATTAGGAATCCCCAGTTTTAGTTACGTATCAAATCATAGAATCCGATCACTGGATAGTGTGACATATAGAATCATAGAACTAGTTTACGCACGTTCCGGAACATATAGATACCTTGTTGAGTAAGACTTAACGAGGGACGTAAACTGGCCCCCGTCGAACATAGAACCGTGTCACTGGTTTAGTGTGATCGTAATTTAGAACTGTGGGAATAAATTATGATTTTATTGTTTTGATTTTTGTATCGATTTTAAGTTTCAGAAATTTTTTCTTTTTTAGTAACAATATTTTTGAGCCGTTGGGCGATAGTTACTTGCTGGGCTTCGCAGCTCATTGTTTAAATATGTTTCAGGTTCAGACTTTTTGAAGCTTATTAAGATTAAGGATTTGAACTGTGTGGATTTCATGCTACTTGACTAGATGCTATTATTGGAAAAGACTTATCGGATTATTGATTAAGTTTTCAGTACATTATTAGATATTGAATATTGGATTTGTGGAGCTACGTCTCCGAATTTATGATTTTGAATTATCGATTTTGACCGCTGCTTTGACTTTGTGAAATTTTTGATTTAGAATAAGGAATTCAATTTATCTAAGTTTTGTATTTAGATTTAATATCCTGAAAAGTCAGGATGTTACAGTAAGGCTCGTCACGAACAAAGAAGGAACGAATTCAGAAAGTCAACAAATATCAGCAAAAATAGCCCCTGGTCAGTTTAGTTTTTAAATGTTTAAGACTTTAAATTCACGGAGTTTGTTAACAGAATGCAAACAAATAACATAGAGCACGAAATGATCTTTCTAGAATGATATTACGCATTATTTTTTTGATAAAAACTCAATTTACTATGAATTTCAGAATTTATAACATACAAACTCGAATCAACCCACCAGATTACACAAAAGGCAAATTTTGATATGTTTAACCGCAGAATTATGAAAAAACACAGAGAGTAAAAGTTGTAGATAATCAAAATAGTATTCCAACGAGTCCAAAATCATAAAATTCCGATGAATAATGAATCTGATATGAATTTAATAAGGTATCAAGAATGTTATACATATGAATTCGGAACAACAGTATGAAAATGAGAAGAATATAATTGAAATCCATACCTTAAATTTTTATAATTATGGATGATACTCAAGAAATCCTTAATATAATCAGCCCTCCAATTCAAAATATCCTCTATAACAAATTCATAGATATTATAAACCCTAACTACGAACTCATATATATGTATATATATAATAATGATTAGAATATCTTATCTCGAACTCAAAATTTCAAAGTCATCAATTAGGTTTACTCATCTCTTTTTCCTCTTCTCTCTCTAATCTAAAAAGTAACGTAAATCTTAAACCCCTTTTTTAACGCTTTTTTTCCCTTTAAATCTTCACTTTTTTCTATTCTTCTCTTCTATTTTCTCAATTAAATAATAACACTAAAACAATATCCGCACAAATTAAATAATATTAATAATAATTAACTAATATAAATAAAATTAAAAAAAGAATAAAGTATCCGTATGTTACACTTTGTCTTTATGTCATAATTACCATATTAATATTCTTTTTGCATTCCCTTTAGTTTTCCATCAAATCGATTTATCATCTTAAAATTCTTCTTAACTTTCTTTCAGTTCAAGTCAAATTTTAATTAAATTTTCTTTTCAAATCAAATTTCAAATTTTAAAATAAATATTAGTTATCTTCTAAATTATCATCTTCATATTCTCCTAAAACATATTTTATAAAATAAAAAAATATTAATATTATGATATAAATTAGCTAAGTTCTAATATTTTATTTTATTTTATCGTTAAATAAATTATTAGTTTATATAATTAGTTTAGTAAATTCACTTGGAATAGTATGTTACCTGTTAAATTTGGATTTAATGAAATAACGACTCACACTAAAATCTAATATTCATGTTGTAAAATTCTATTATATACCCTAAAATAATAGGGGAAAATAGAGTAATATTGGACAAAATATTATGAATTCAGATTATTTGTACTATTTGTATAATATTTTAAATATTTATTTCATCTATTATTTTTAAATTAAAAAAATTATATATTTTTCAAGAATTCTAGAATACATAAATGAAACCGCTTTGTTCTGTGTACATAAATTGTTTTTGTTTTCAGAGTATTAAAAGATATCTATACTATTTATATCAATACTATTATATTAAAGCCGAAACATTGAAAGTTTTGGTTTTCGGTTTGGTTATCCTACTTGGTTATCCTAATTATTAAAATAAATAATTAAATTACAAAAACAACTCAAAAAGCTAATTACTAATGTTAACGTAGTTATATTCTGATTAAAATTTCTTCATCCACTTCTACTCGACTCTTTTTTCTGCTCCAACAACTCAATTATTCATTTTTTCTATAGATTTTACTTCTAATTAAAACACTCTACCATTTAATTTAAAATTAATATTACAATAATTAATATATATCCAAAATATCACACCATATCTTTCCGTAATTATTTTTAGTAGTAATTTTTGTAATTAAAACATGTGAGTACTTTTTAATTTAAAATTAATCTTGAGATCACTAATATACACCCAAAAATATCTCACCATATATACAAATCATTATTTTTATTAATAAATAACAATCGTTAGATCTAATAATAATATATATTATATGATTAAATTAATTTACTAAAAATTCAAAGTTCGAACCTGTGGCGCCCCCAAATCCGAGGTCCAAGATTCAGGTCGTCACATCACCATCCAACCATATCATACCTGTATTAACTTTACAACTCAACAATACATCCATCCAGACCTCAATCTTACGCACAAACAAGTTAGAGCCTCAGAAACGATAATCAAAAGTAACACTAAATATTACAATTCATCTGTACAATCCAGAATCTTACGCACTTCCACTTATACAACTACACTTGAAGACAAGTCTTACTATTACAGTTGAAAACCTATCAGACTTACTCTGTAGTATTTATCAGGAACTAAATCATCTCCAGGGTAAATCTTCTACTCCTCTTCTGCTGGTGCGGAGTTAATCGGCCAAATTCTTCTCTTTCTGAAAAGTTTTTATAAAGCAAGAATGAGCTACATAATGCTCAGCAAGTTCACCATTTTGAAAAATAATAATGTGGTTTATTTCGAAAACATTCCCAACTATATGGGTATATATCTCAGATTTCAAAACATAATTGGACAATATATATGTCCGAGTTTGAATAAAACATCTATACTCACTAAGGAGCTTTAGGAATAACATATGAACCCTTTATAAGGTTCCCATTTCAATATATCTCAAGTTTGAAAATATATACATATGAGTACATCATTTTCGGCAAAACACTCTACGGTTAACATACTGTACAGGGAATACATCATTGCAAACCTCTTTCCGTCCATTAGCTTAGAAGGTTTCTCATTCAAAAACATTTCATTCTTTGAAATAATTGCAAGAGTGCACTAACACGTGCCAATCTTTATAGAAAATCTTGCAGTTCTAGATACTGCACGATGTCAATATTTTTCTTATCAAAAACCACACTATCGGTAACTTGGCACTTAGGCCCAAGAAGCAGTGTTTGAGTATTTTTCCAAAGTGGAGGATGGGACTGGAAGAAAACATAAAAACCTGACAAGGATTGACGATGATCAGTCGCCACAACCAAGTCCAACAATCTGCGGGTCTTCTCTACCGGTAGAAGGATAGAAACTACATCCGTAACTATCCTCGGGTGAAAACTACATCCATAATCACCCTCGATGAAAACTACATCCGTAATCATCCTTCGGCAACACCTGGGCCGGAATAATAATTGATGGACCGCCTGGCTCACAGCCGCTTACACATCCCGGGAATCGTTCGTCAACGATTCCCACACCTGCCAGAATCCCCTTTTTTTTTTCTTTCTTGTCAAAAATCATTTTGATAGAAAATTCGAGTAGTTGAAGTTCAACCTCAGTCGGCCGATAATTCTTGAAAAGTGTACAAGAAGCAAAACCCGACCGGGGGTTTTCGAAAATGTTTTGGGTTCGAAAGAGTTTGAGTTTGAAAACGATGAAGGTATCTTGGATTAGTTTTGTCTTTAAAATAATGAACAATAATTAATAAATGATATTTTAAGATTTAATATAAATAATTAATAAAATACTTATTTAATTAAAATAAGATTTTTAATCCAAGATAGATATTTTTGAGTATTTTTAACAACGTAAAAATAATAAATACTTAAGTATACGATACTTCCCGAATGGCTCTTCGGGTTTTCGCAATTTAATCACGATATAATAATATACCGCTCCCCGGCCAATAGTATGTTTGGACCGCTACGACCTCTATTGCTAGAGTCGTTGTCCGAAGGAAACACTTTCATTCTAAGTTCAAGGGTGTACAACACATATGCATAAATCTCAAACTTCAACATAATCTCGTAAAGCATAAGCATATAATACATTTGGAAGCTACAAACACAACAGTGAAAATCCTTATATATAAGTTTTGAAAAGTAAACTTACCTTGGTTAGGGTGGGGTGGTCGAGCTTGCGACGTGGAACGAAGATCTATACATAATCAATATTCGTACGTTAGTACCTTAACAACACTACTTAATCGTAAGGTTTTAAAGGATGTTAGACCAACTTAACGACTCCAATTTATGACAACTAACCCTCCTATATGACCATGTCATCACTTTATCACATTCATTACCCATTCGACTCGAATCCATCCCTCAAACCTGAAACACAAGTGAGTACTCTTAAAACTACGTTAAACTAAGCTCCTAGGTGATTTTTCACTCGCGCGCACTTCGTTTTAACATTTTTATAAAATTGAAAAATACAAATTTTATTCCAATTCTTTTTGGACATCCTTCACAACTGTATAATCTGACTACCCTCAAATTTTCATAACACTAGCATAATTTTAAGGGGTCCTAACTCAGTTCACAAGTGGACAACACAGTGCAGTCCGAATTCCAGAACCACACTGCACTAATCCGGCCATAACTCAAGATCTACACATCTCCTGGGTATGAACCTTATATTTATAGAAACTACATTCAATTATCTTTCCAACCATATAAATTAGGTCCTCGGGTGACAAGATTTAGGGGTACAAAACTCTCCTACAAGATAGTACATGCTCCCAGGAATTTACACAGCACTCATCTTTTCTCAAACATTCAAGAACTCACTTTATACATCACATCTACCATCAAAACCACCAAGACTTGTCTCTATAGCATACATGGGGTTACATACTCTAAGCACAAGCCTTACAACCATCATAACAAGCACATAACTTCAAGATTTCATCATCTACAACTCAAATCACCAAGATTCACTCCAAAACTTATAGATCTAACAATATAAACTATAAACAAGTCATGCTAAGGGTTGAGAGAGAGTTTATACCTTCCTTGATGTGTGTAATATCTTTCTATACCTTGTATAATCCTTGTATAGCCTTGGGTAAGCTTGGATGATCAAAAGAAATGAAGAAAACAAAGTTAGTAATTCGGAGTTATTAGAATCCGACTGAAAGATCATGGAAAACGAGGCCCTTACCGAGTTTTTCTGATCGAGGCTTCTAAATGAGATTTGTAGAGCATCTTCACAGCTTTCTAACCATATAGAGAACACGAAATTTCATTGAGTAATGAAGGCTCTAAGCCCGTTTTACTGAGCTGCTGTTCTGCTGGGCAGAATGGGTGTTTTCTTGTGTTTGTTTTGTTTTGTTTGCTAAATAATGACTAATACACGTATTATATATCTATCTCATTTGGATTCATCTTCTTGTAATGCGTTGTCAACACCTCATTGGCTCACTTGGATTTCCTTATCCACAACAATTGCAACAAAGTCCTCATCTTTTATTTCTTTCATATTAGTCCCTTGGTTTGTTTCCTTTTCCAACAATTTGATTTCCTTGTTGTCTCGTGAATAAAATTAATACGTTACAACTTATACTTTGCATATTATTGCTCTAATATGGCACAATACCTCGAATGAATATTAATTCCAACATCCCTTGTTTATTTCTCTTTATCTCAGAAAACGTTCTCCCGATTTCTCAAGCATTCTCTATTTCTCAATTCTAGGAGTTTATTCTCAATCCTCTTTCTTTCTCATAATATATCCTTCCTTGGACTTTTAATATACCATATCCTTAATCCATGCTTCGTTCGCTCAATCGCTTAATCTCATTGTAAAGTTTCAGCGGTTTCTAGAACGTTTGTTTCACTTCCTCAGTGGTTTTCGTTCCAAATTCTCAAATCACTTATAATAAAATTCCAAAATATTAACTCCTCAATTCCTCAAATTAAATATCTCATTTCTTGATATTACTGATATATAATTCACTGCTCGGTCAAATATTACACGAAAATAGAATTTGGAATTTCTGAATTCCAATCGCATTTACATACACTTATTTACTCAGTAGATTACTAGTATAACTTCCGAATATCCACACTACGTCTCGTACATAGGTAGCATGAAAATTTTTCTTAATCCTCAAAATCACTATTCATCCACCAAATCACTATTCATTGATGCACTTCATCATAATAGGAAAAGTTTTAATTCTACCGAAATTTTGGGTTCTTACAGTCTCCCCTTCTTAAAAGGATTCCGTCCCGGAATCAGTTTAGGAATCACTGGGGTTACTCCTTCTTTGTTTCACTCTTTCAACTTCTAGGTGGATTCTTCCACATCTTGATTTTCTCACAATTCCTTATTAGTTTGAAAACCTTGTTCCTCAGCACCTGTTCTTCTCTATCTATGATTCCCACGGGTTGCTCCACATAGGTCGAGTCGGGTCATAGGTCCACTTGGTTGTACTCTATCACATGCCGATAGTCGGTGTGGTAGGGTCGTAACATAGACACATGAAACACATTACGAATTTGCTGCAAGCTTGGGGGCAAGACTAACTCGTAGGCTAACTTCCCAACACGCCTCAAAATCTCAAAAGGTCCAATAAACCTCAGACTTAGCTTCCCTTTCTTACCAAACCGCATCAATCCTTTCCATGGGGATACCTTTAGTATCACGAAGTCTCCCACCTCATACTCCTTTGATATCTCATAAAATTTGACCATTCGAAATAATGGGTTTCGTAAAAAAACTAATGACTTTTACATACACTCATCTGCACCGTAAAGACGTAATATCAATTCGAAATCTTTATTTAATAATTTGTACATATCGTGATTGCAAAAATTTCTCATCTACCCATAAAATTACTATTCATCCAGGTTTTGAATATTCACGAAAATTAGGGTTATTGCAGTCTCCTCTCCTTAAAAGGATTCTATCTTAAGAACCTAAGGAAAATAGTTGTGGATACAATTCCAACTTTACCCTTTCTAACTCTCAGGTTGACACTTCAACCCTTTTGTTCTCTCACCTTGGTCTCACCATCGCTTTAATGTTGTTTCTCAACGCATGCTCTCCTCGACCTGTATTCCTTATCGGTTGTTCTATGAATGAAAATTTCTATCCCACTACTTATACGTTTCTCTTCTACCTTGTTCATAGTATCCGTGTTGAGTCCTTGTATCGTTGGCCCGTGAATACTTTGTGGTCGTGTTTTATAATCTAAGACAACGTCAATACGCACGGTATTCCTCATATTCCTTCGCTTGATTAGCAGGCATGTGTTGCCTCCCGTCAGCCGTTACCACTTGCTATGGATACTGTATAGTCTTCAGTATACGTCGAACCAGTTCAGCTACTATATCCCTCGTTCATTGACTTCTTCGTAACGCAAGAAAAGCGAAACTTCTTCTTTCGCAATACGTTTACAAGAGACGTCCTTACGTTCGCATGGTGACGATCGTGATAACAACATTCATTTCATTGATAAGTTTTTATTCTCGACTACCCCATGAAATCTAAGGCACGGCAGTAAATATAAATTCAATCATCTGGATAATTCTTCTTCCCTGTCCGTCAGCCACAGATCAAATTAGTACATACGCTCAATCACTTTGTTAAATATACTTGAAAGCACCTTAAATATTCGTAGTTTAACCTTAAGTCTTTATCTGACGTAATCGCTGCAGAAGTTTTATATTGCACCACCATCTCTTCCATATATAAATCGATAATCTTTTAAATGGAAAGCCTCTCGTAGGTAAATCACTTGGTCCAACAATTATAAATAAACTAGGGCCATCTCTTGGCTCGGTCTTTGGCGACCTGCTTATGAAATTCATTATAATTCTATCCACGTTCAAGAGTTTCTACAGGCGGAATTAATCCACTAGATCTCTATCATTCTACTTTTGACATGTCGCGTTTGTACTTAATAGTTTGCCAATACCATTCTTCATATCCGTTTGCCAAACATTCTCTTAATTCTCTATACATCTTTGTCCTTCCCCATAATTTAGTCACTTTCCTCTAACATTGTTCTTTATTGCATATACTCTATTTTCTTGGTCAATACTGACTGAATTCCAATTTCGAATAATCCCTTCTATAGGTATCGGCCACCACACTGGCCTTTCCTGGGAAATAACAAATTTCTCCATTATACTCCCTGCTCCCTTTCGTCACCTTCTCTTTCTTATGTTTAGTTCTAATATGAAGATATACTTATGGCACTTGTGGAAAACTTTCACACTTTTCTCATAAAGTTAACGTCTCAGTTTTATGCGTGAATGCCATCATGACTAATCCCAGACTCATGGTTAGTATATCCTATCCCGTAACCTTTATGTTGTTTAGAAGTATAGGCTATCATCCCCTTTCTACTGCATCAGCACACCTCTTAAACTCTTGAAAGACGCATCATCGTGACTCTCAAAGTCCTCTTTTTATCATCAAGTATAGCTAACAACGAGGTTGTTGCTAATATCTCATTTCATTCCAAAACTTTGTTCATTAATCCATAAAGGCTTCTGACTCATTAGTCCACTCAAATGATACTACCATAATTTTATAACGTTTATATTAGTGTGAAATGCCAGCTTTGGCACAATACAGAGGTCGATCTTGAGTTGGTGAAACCCGCTTTTCAACCTTATCTTTGAAAAACAACTACGCGTTTTAACCGGTCAACAATTCCTACATCTCCAGTTAGGGGTATCGATTCTCGATGGTATATGTAAGATGTCATACGCTCGTCCTCTTTCACAACTGGCGCCAATCAGTCTGAGGCCTGCATGCTGCTGCGATTCCCAATAAACTTGATTAGGTGGTAATCTCGAAGGATCATTGGGATATATCCATGCATCCATTTGCTATTAGGGGCCTTTTAAACTTTATGTCTATCTATGTGCATCAATCCTTTTAAGCTAAGTAAAGCTTCACATTCTTGCCACGATATTTCTTCCTTTCTTGTCCATCTCACTTCCATGTTAGTTTCCTCTAAGGATATGTCTTACATCGCAATCGATTTGAATTTCTTGGACCAGGAAAAGGCTTGGTAACTCCAGAATTCATTGATATAACATCCTGACAACGGTTGGTAGGAGCGTACTCCGAACCACCTCATCATTTCTTATAACCTTCCTCACACTAATATTAAAGGTCCTTGTGGTATGCCCCGACATGTTATTCCTACTTTAAATAATTACTCGGCATAACGCTCTGGCTGCACAATTACAACATTTTGTTTTTTTTTCTCATATTGGTGCAACGGTTCACAATTGTACCTCCTGTTCACCTTAGAGTAATCACTTTTGAAAGGAATGGTTTCAAAATAACAAGGTCCAATAGATAATTTCAATAAGAATTCCACATTGGATGTTCCAAGAATGTTGATGGTTCCAAATACTAGGAGTCTCGATTTTTGGAGATGTAAGGATGGACAGAAAGAATACAACAAGGTTTATTCCTTCATGTCCTGATAATTTTGTAATGTGATATCATAGAGAGTGTTGCACGAGGGCAATGATTGTTGGATACAAAAGTCATAAAGACGATCTTTATACCATTCTTACATCTGGTGAATACTTTTCCTCAAAAATAGAGGATCTAAAAGTCTCATTGATAAAGGTCAATCGATCGAAAGCAATTCTACTCTATGACAATAAAAAAAATGAAGCAGTTTATCATTCAAGTAATCTATGGTTTCAAATGAATCTTCATTATATGAATGAAAGAACAAAATATTCAAGTGACATAAAGTCTGATACGAATATGGGTAGAATTCAAGTTGAGTGGGCGACCTCACTAGGTCTCAATCAAGTTATTCGTCAAAACTTTCATCATCATACTTTACCACATGCAAAATGCATTGCGGAATGAATTAAATTGGGAGTTGGACCAGTGAATTAAATTGAGTATTTTTAACAATGTAAAAATAATAAATACTTAAGTATACGATACTTCCCGAATGGCTCTTCGGGTTTTCGCAATTTAATCACGATATAATAATATACCGCTCCCCGGTCAATAGTATATTTGGACCGCTACGACCTCTATTGCTAGAGTCGTTGTCCGAAGGAAACACTTTCATTCTAAGTTCAAGGGTGTACAACACATATGCATAAATCTCAAACTTCAACATAATCTCGTAAAGCATAAGCATATAATACATTTGGAAGCTACAAACACAAAAGTAAAAATCCTTATATATATGTTTTGAAAAGTAAACTTGCCTTGGTTAGGGTGGGGTGGTCGAGCTTGCGACGTGGAACGAAGATCTATACATAATCAATATTCGTACGTTAGTACCTTAACAACACTACTTAATCGTAAGGTTTTAAAGGATGTTAGACCAACTTAACGACTCCAATTTATGACAACTAACCCTCCTATATGACCATGTCATCACTTTATCACATTCATTACCCATTCGACTCGAATCCATCCCTCAAACTTGAAACACAAGTGAGTACTCTTAAAACTACGTTAAACTAAGCTCCTAGGTTATTTTTCACTCGCGCGCACTTCGCTTTAACATTTTTATAAAATTGAAAAATACAAATTTTATTCCAATTCTTTTTGGACAGCCTTCACAACTGTATAATCTGACTACCCTCAAATTTTCATAATACTAGCATAATTTTAAGGGGTCCTAACTCAGTTCACAAGTGGACAACACAGTGCAGTCCGAATTCCAGAACCACACTGCACTAATCCGGCCATAACTCAAGATCTACACATCTCCTGGGTATGAACCTTATATTTATAGAAACTACATTCAATTATCTTTCCAACCATATAAATTAGGTCCTCGGGAGACAAGATTTAGGGTTTCAAAACCCTCCTACAAGATAGTACATGCTCCCAGGAATTTACACAGCACTCATCTTTTCTTAAACATTCAAGAACTCACTTTATACATCACATCTACCATCAAAACCACCAAGACTTGTCTCTATAGCATACATGGGGTTACATACTCTAAGCACAAGCCTTACAACCATCATAACAAGCACATAACTTCAAGATTTCATCATCTACAACTCAAATCACCAAGATTCACTCCAAAACTTATAGATCTAACAATATAAACTATAAACAAGTCATGCTAAGGGTTGAGAGAGAGTTTATACCTTCCTTGATGTGTGTAATATCTTTCTAAACCTTGTATAATCCTTGTATAGCCTTGGGTAAGCTTGGATGATCAAAAGAAATGAAGAAAACAAAGTTAGTAATTCGGAGTTATTAGAATCCGACTGAAAGATCATGGAAAACGAGGCCCTTACCGAGCTTTTCTGATCGAGGCTTCTAAATGAGAGTTGTAGAGAATCTTCACAGCTTTCTAACCATATAGAGAACACGAAATTCCATTGAGTAATGAAGGCTCTAGGCCCGTTTTACTGAACTGCTGTTCTGCTGGGCAGAATGGGTGTTTTCTTGTGTTTGTTTTGTTTTGTTTGCTAAATAATGACTAATGCACGTATTATATATCTATCTCATTTGGATGCATCTTCTTGTAATGTGTTGTCAACACCTCATTGGCTCACTTGGATTTCCTTATCCACAACAATTGCAACAAAGTCCTCATCTTTTGTTTCTTTCATATTAGTCCCTTGGTTTGTTTCCTTTTCCAACAATTTGATTTCCTTGTTGTCTCGTGAATAAAATTAATACGTTACAACTTATACTTTGCATATTATTGCTCTAATATGGCACAATACCTCGATTGAATATTAATTCCAACATCCCTTGTTTATTTCTCTTTATCTCAGAAAACGTTCTCCCGATTTCTCAAGCATTTTCTATTTCTCAATTCTAGGAGTTTATTCTCAATCCTCTTTCTTTCTCATAATATATCCTTCCTTGGACTTTTAATATACCATATCCTTAATCCATGTTTCGTTCGCTCAATCGCTTAATCTCATTGTAAAGTTTCAGCGGTTTCTAGAACGTTTGTTTCACTTCCTCAGTGGTTTTCGTTCCAAATTCTCAAATCACTTATAATAAAATTCCAAAATATTAACTCCTCAATTCCTCAAATTAAATATCTCATTTCTTGATATTACTGATATATAATTCACTGCTCGGTCAAAATATTACACGAAAATAGAATTTGGAATTTCTGAATTCCAATCGCATTTACATACACTTATTTACTCCGTAGATTACTAGTATAACTTCGGAATATCCACACTACGTCTCGTACATAGGTGGCATGAAAAATTTTCTTAATCCTCAAAATCACTATTCATCCTCCAAATCACTATTCATTGATGCACTTCATCATAATAGGAAAAGTTTTAATTCTACCGAAATTTTGGGTTCTTACAGAACCCGTCAACGACATTTTTAATTTAGAATTTTACAAAATAAATTTTAAACCATGCATTTCATTATATAAATTTATATTAAATTAAAATTAAAAAATTATTAAAAATAAGGATTATACAAAAACATAATTATAATGTTAAATAAATTTTATAACCTATCAAAAGAAACCCGTGCTTCGCACGGGTTATAAGCTAGTTATATTATAAAAGACGAAACATTAAAAATTTTGGTATGGTACGGTACTTACCTTATTTAATTATTTTACTTTATTAACTTTAATTATTTAACTAATTATAAAAAAACAAAACATAATCTTTTCTTAAAATATTACATGCAACCCTTCCCAACACTTCCCCTAAATAATAACTAACCAATTACCTTTGTCAGCTATTACCTTTTCTAACTAAAATATATTTTTTCCAAAAATATGGTCGTTCTAATTAATGAAATAAACTAATAATATTATAATTAAAAATAACTAAAAATATCTTATTTTCAAATATTCGTTCTTACTTAATTATCCTTACTTAAATATTTATTATTGGTAAAAACATGTTACCTTTTCTATTTTTAAATAACTAATTGATTTCATTTTTATATTCTAAAAATACTCCGGGCAACTATATTTAATAAAATTAAATAATATTATTATGATTACTAATAAGTAATAACTAACAAATTACATTTTCAGCTAAAACACTTTAGATTTTATAGTTTCTGTTACTAAAACCTCTTCTTTTCCAATAGTATCACGATAATTATATTCAATAAAATAATACCATAATAATTAATAATTTACTAATTACCTTTTTCAGCTAAAACGTATCATCTTATTTATATCTTATAACTAATTTTTTTTTTAAAAAATAATATGGCCAATATATATATATATATATATATTATATATATATAATTATTATCAAATCATATTATTTAAAAATTTAACTTACAAAATTCATATGATCAAAAAATTAGGCAAATTATTGAAAAAATTATATAATATTAAAAAAAATCCATGTATCGCACGGGTTTTAACATAGTAATTACTAAAGGGAAGTAGTCCAGAAAAGTTGGTTTCTTGGTGGAGCCGTAAATGAATTTAGTTGTTCGTGAACAAATAAGACCTCGATTTGTTTAACGTTTGATTCGATTCAATTTATTAAGAATTTGAGTTTGAACACAAAAATATGTTTGTTAAGCTATTGAATTCGAGCCGAGTTATTAACATGAACGGCTCAAGCTTGATTCGAGATCGGTTCGAAATCATTCGGCTCGAACTCGGTTCGTTAAATTTCAAAATATATATATATATATATATATATATATATATATATATATATATATATATTCTAATTTTTCATAACATTTCCCATATTTTAAGTTTAAATTTACAATCTATATATCTAAATCGTTAATCCTTTTGCAATTTAAATTATATAAAAATATTACAGTGTTTCGTTTAATAACATAATCCTGCATACTAAATATATCAATTTCCTTGTTTTTCAATATATCAATTTCCTTGTTTTTCAAACTACTTTAAATAAAAAAAATCATAATAATTATAATTTTATTAATTTCTATAACAACATTTTGGTTAATAATTAATTTTTCATTTGAAATTAATGTATCAACCAAATATTTTATTAAATTTAAATAATGTATTTTATATAAATTTTATTAAATTATTGTAAAATTTATAAATGTTGCTTTACCAAATATTTAACTAAACTTATGAAATTTTATACTAATTTATATCCTCAGCAATGTGGTCTATTTTTAATTTTTCTTATAATTATTTATTAAATAATTAGATGTCTCGTTTTGATTAGATTATGTTTGTAAAAGAATTAAGTAGTTACAACAGATTTTAAGGGTTTTTTCAGAATTTACCTAAATTTAGAATTGTTTTTTTTCAAAATTACTATTTTTTTTATTTTTTATAAAAATGTCAATATTTAAAAAAATATGATTTACGATACGATAACAACGGGAAATCAACCAAAATCCACGAATCCTTTATTATAATACCTGAGTCTAATAATGTACAGTTAGCCAATCAGAAATTAGGAATTATTATAGAACCAATCAGAGCTAATTCCTAAATTCTAGACCAATCATGCTATATTAAAAGTTTTCCTTATTTACAATATCAACCTACCTCTTTAACCATGATTAGTTAACACTTTTAATTTGAATACAATAATGGTTTTATTAAACATATCCATAAATACATATTTTAAAAATCAAAAAATATTTACTAGAAAATCACAATTTTAATTTGAAATCAATCACGATATACTATTACATATTTCAAATTAAATTTCATTATTAAATTCATTAATCAACCATTCTTTTAATATAAAGTCAATCACAATCATATTATCATACATTATAAATTAATTTTCATAATATATATTGTACAATTGTAATCGATTTTAAGAAATTATAATCTAACTCAACTAGAAATCTGAAAAATTCGGATTTGAAATCAGGTTTTAAATAATTTGGATAAAATCTTTACCTTCAAAATTTTGATTTATTTTAAAGATCAAAAAAATATTTATTAATAATTTGTTAATAAAATTAATTAATAAATGCATATAAGCCAACACTATAAGATCGGATTAATTAATTTACTAATCGCGATTAAATTAAATTTAAATTTAATTTTAAAAAAAATTCTACAAATTGTAAATATTATTTTCTATAAATCCACATAACAATATATTACATATGTTTCTACATCTTTTAGCTATGAATGGTTTTTGAACAACCTTTATTATAATAAAGGATACCCGAATCTACCATATATTATTCAACCAATCACAAGATTGTGAATTATTTTAACATAAATCAGAATCTACTAAATTTTAGACCAGTTAAACTTAATGTAACATGTTTCTCTATTGGATCTAGATTCTATGTTTCAGCCAAGATTAAACTCAACTCAAGTTACACTCAATAACAATTGATTTTTATTTTTTCATATCGATTAACTAAACATAATAACTAATAATTTTTATTTTAACGATTAACTAATAAACAATTTATATAAAATATAATTCTTACATACTAAAAAATATATTTATTATATCAATTTAAACATTAAGGGAAATTTTAGTCACTTATTCCCTATTCCCCATCAGACCTAGCCAACTTTGATAAACTAAGTGTATGCATCAATTCTCCTCATGCCTAAATCATATCAATTTCGATTAAGGAACTACTTTATATCTTTTTATCATATGACATATTATACTTGGATAGATTATCGTTTTATTTCGATTATATATATGTATCATATGTTTCATGTTTTAACTGTCCAATTAAATCAACAAATAAAATTTCTAACAAAAAAAAAATAGAAAATGATTTAGGTTATCATCATCCCCAGTCCAGATTCTCCCAGAGTTACTTCCCATTAGAATAATTCTGCAAGTTACTGAATTCTAGGCATCAATCCTTACCACATTACACTGATTTGTTTACATTATTAGGCTTGCCTATATATAAATGTTTTTTACAGTGTTGGGTTATCGATGTTATTCAGTGATTACTTAACAATTTTATTCTAAATACGATAATTATTTAATTTAAAAATAATACATTAATACATGAGTCTATATATCTATAATAGATATTTTGATATCTCAAACTCTCAATTCAAAATCATGAATTAAAAATTGTTAATAATATAAAACTATTTAGCACATTATTCTAAATACATAATCAAAATTTAATTTATGTAAAGTACTAACTAATTTGGTCAAAAAAAAAAACTAGCATAAACCAATTGAAACATTAGAATGAATTTTAAACCAATCATCTTTCACATTTTAGTTACGATTTTTTTTAACTATGCAATAATTAATGAAAAACAATTTGACCAACCAATATATTTGAATTATTCAAAATATTAATATATATACTCTTATAGTACTATACATTATTTGGGGTATAAATTATCAATCAAAAAATTTTTTTTTACAGAGTTAATGAAAAATTTGTTAGTGAATATTTCCATAATGAATTGGTCAATTTAGCACAAATTTTCTTATAAATCACTATTTATTTATAGATAATTAATTCATCTATAAAGGGACATATGTTATCCACAAAAATAATCAAACCTGCAAAAATCAATAATAAAAGGGCATACACATCTACAAAAACAATTAATATTGAACAAATACATAGTTAAATAGATCACTAATTTCCTTTATCCAATCATTGAACAGGTATTCAATTATGGTACATCCATCATCTATATCTCTAAATTATGCATCCTTTTCGGCGAGATAATCTAATATTTGTTATAAACGTGAGGAATATGTATATCGGATTTGTTAGAACGTATTTAAACAACCGACCAAAACTGTGATTCTATACTATCCAAATCAATGAACTAATATAACAAAATCTAATATATGGGTATACAAAATCCACGAATATGATATTAGGCTCTCAATAAAGAGAGATATTTTTTCAATGCCAAAGTAAAATAAAGGAAAATAAAATGAGGCTACACATTCACAAGGAGATAGTACAAAATCCAATATTTCGATAGATAAAATTCACCAAAGGCCAACGAGGTACTAAACTCTCAATAAAGAGATTTGTTATTAAAAAATAAATTAAAAATTATAAAAAAATATAAAAAACCAAAAAGCTATATTAGCTCCTAAATTTCAATTTAGCATATTTTGGGAGAGGTGGAGAGAAAGAGAGAGAGAGAGAGAGAGAGAGAGAGAGAGAGAGAGAGAGAGAGAGAGAGCAGCAGCAACTACGGTCTTTGTTATAAAAATTATTAATATTGATAAATAAAAAGGCTGATACACTTAAATTATTTATTATTTTTAATAAAAGGGTGCCTTTTTGAATTTTGTATTCTAAAATTAAAGTAATCGTATCAATTCCCATATCTTAACCTAGGAGCATATTGTAAGAAAGTCTTTTTCTTTTAGGTTTTGGTGATTTGTCAAAGTACCAAAATGAAAAATTAAATTAGGTCTTGGAAGTTACTAGCTAATATAGTAGTTCCTCCCCTAGGATTATTCAAAGTGACATTAACGAATAACGAGTCAATTTGACAAAAACATTTTTCTCGTACCTAATCATTTAATTTGGATAAGGTATATCCGTGCAATGATATATCCTAGTCTAGATTCAATATGGTATATTTTAAAGGCAAAGTCAAGTCGGCACAAAAATCGATATATTCTCGAACACTAATTTTTACGCACTAAAAATGAGAGATTTATTCAAAATAGTGTTCATTTCAAATGTTTTATCCTCAAATATATTCGATATATTTTCCAAAAGATTATTTTCAAAACTCCCTTATTTATTGACTTGCCGAAAGGTCAAAATAGATTTTATCCCGAGCCCCTAACAGTTTTTCATTTAATTGGATAAAATCGTAAAATATTCAAAATAAATATTCATGGTCATTATTATTTCAGTAATATTATGTTAGAATATATTTCAAGGCAAAAGTTTAGCCAAAACGTCAACAAGTTACGACAAACGGCTAATGTATTTTATTCCGTCGCGTAAGGGCATTTAATAAAAATATTTTCGAATAAAATACCTCCACATGTTATTTTGACTTTAAACTTTGGGAATGTCACTAGAATATTTAAAAAGAATTTTAGGAAAAGTTTCATGATTTTATAAGAACATTATTCCAGAACCCCCTAAAATCGCTTCGATTTTAATTTCGGGGTTCGCAAAAAGTCGTCCAAATATATGGAAACCTATGGGTCGACCTTGAACATAATTTTCATATAATATTTGAAGACTTTTGGCATTGGTCTCATGTTTTTCCAAATTGTTTTAAAGAAAATCAAACGAAATGGGTTTGTCGTGTAATATCGTATTTATTGGCTATTTTCGTACCAATAGAACCTTCCTATATTTTACAATTGTTATTCCCAAATGTGTATGTGATTATTATATGTAACTTGGTGACCAAGTTGGGTAAAATATCCTTTCCTAAGTTTTCATTGATTGTTGCTCTTGTTTACTGATCATTAACCCCACGTTATGCCTGTAAACACCAAGCTAACTCCCACCCATTTCCACAAGCCACAAGAGCCAAAGAAATGCTGGAGTTTTCTCTCTAGATACTCACCATATCCCAGATTTTATTTGCTTCAAAAGAATCTAGAAAAACAAGCTTCAATCTTCATTTTGGGCAGCTCTTTAGCACGTTTTCTCCCCATTTCTTCACCATAAACCTACCCCTCGGCCAAATCTTTTTGGGCAGCTCTTTAGCACGTTTTCTTCTGCCCTTAAAGTGTTCTTGCAAGTGTCTTTGAGTCACCTTTAATCCATCCTTGAATATCTTTCATTTGGTGCTCAAACTAAGTCACTTAGGTAGTGTTTTTATCACCATTTCTTGCTCTAAAACAACTCTAACCAAGACCACTTCGAAGACAAAGATTTAGCTCAACTAAAGTGGGTTCTTGAAGTACTTTGAAAGAGTTTTAAGGATCCTTGTGTCCCCCTTAAATTATCTTTCATTGATTGATCTTGGTGGCCTTGTTTTGTTTGCATTTTTTGGTGATTTTTGGTGTGTTTCTTGCTCTTGTACAACACCTCTCGGCCAAACCCTTTAGGCAGGCCCTTAGATCGTATTTTCCTGCCCTTAAAGTGTTATTTCTTGTGTCTTGAAGTGTTATTTCTTGTGTCTTGAGTCATCTTTGATAACCCCTTGAATATCCTTCATTAGGTGCTCATTTCGGCCACTAGTTTTCGTATTTTTAGGCTTCGATCCTAGCTTGTTCTTCTTGATTTCTTTTTAGACTTCAAGTGGTTCTAAGTTAGTTATATTTTTGTTTACTGTGTGTACATCTACACATACTAGTTCCGGAACCTAGTTCGTATCCTTTGAGAATACCTCTTATTTGAGAATTCTTTGCTTTAGGCAACCAAGCCATCGGATAAAGCCAACGGTCATAAACTAGTTAATTTTCATGTCGTGTGCGTTGTGCGTGTGTTGTGTGTGTTGCATTCACGAATATATTTGTTGCACGTCTAATTTATTGTCTTGCATTATCGCTCGTGTGACAAGTCCCTCGTGTGACTTATCCCGTGCCGTTATTTAATATTTTTCGCACTACGCAAATTGCTAACGTGTAATAGCGTTCTTTTACGATCCTCACACTTGTGAGTTGAATAATAATTAAGCACTCTTGCACACACCACTAAAGTTCCGTAGCTCGTCTTATTGACGTCGTGACTCGCTCACTTTAATTAATAACGAATCAATTATTTTAACGCGTAATTGCATCCCCGTGGCTAGTACCGTAACATACTAGTTTTGCAAGGCCTTTATTATATATATCTCACATAATTGTTTGTTTTTAGCTTGTTGTTGTTGTATCTTTGTTGTAACACCCTCACTTGCCAACAATGATAAATTAAACTTGTATACTCAATTAAACATTAATATAGAAGAAATTTTAGAAATTTCGGCATGATGTAGTCATAAACCGAACTAACCACCTGCTCACCAACTGAATATAACTAAAACAGTCCACATGCACAAGTTATACCAAACCATAAGGGAAATAAAACCATATCAACCCAGACCGCTCACAAGCCACTGTATGAAACAACTACCAATAGCTATTACAACCCAGAACTGAATTAAATAATATACAACCCATTAAATATGATATTCTGCCTACAAATACAGACATAATATAAACAAAGATATATGCTCACTACCCATCCAACCACCTCGACCCTCTGACTGCCTCGGTGACTACCCCAACCGGACGGGCCACTCCTTCTAGACATATGCAGGCTTAGCTGAGGAAACAGAATTAGCAAGCAAGTGAGCCAAAATGCTCAGCAAGTATATATATATATATACAATTAAAACATCAACAACTGAAATGTCTGCAAGATTGTCAAGAATTAATAATCAACAATATATAAGCTCAACTGAAAGTTCATCTTGTCTGAATCATAAAATAGAAGAGGATTGGACTATCATGCATTTTATAGTTAAAAACAATTATAAGGTTAGGCTGCTGATCAGTCACGCACTAACCCCGGACAAACGCACACAGCAATGTCCTTAATGGATCCACGGCACACATTGGCCTTAATAATTTCTGACCACGAATCTGGTCCGACCCTTACGGTCCACATTTTAAAAAAAAACTAACAGTCCAATCCTAACTAAACATCAGGTGTCGGAACAATCGACCACCTCAACTGCCAAACACCCTGGACACTTTCGTTCCAGGTTAACATCTCAAATCTCACCAAATAGAATAAGGTCGGGTAATCTCTGAATTAAATATCGACAAGTTCGATATGGCAAAAAGGGGTATTGATTTAAGTCAAGCTACTAAAGGATCAACGAAAACGATATAATCAACCTGGGGTATAACAATTGAATATTCATAATTAATGGAAATTATCAGAACAGTTATATCAAGGATAAATCAATTACATAAGAATCAAGTTATGATAATCATAATTCGCTGGAAATATAAGTGAAGCGGTTTACTTGAAAGAGAGGTGGAACAATATACTTGCAAGGGATATGGATATAATCAATTCGCTAAAAGAATCAACAATTCAGTAGGATCAATTTGGGGTATAACAATTATGTATTCGAAATTTCGGGAAATTAACAGAACAATTATAGCAGGAATAATTCGAATGAGCATATGAATCAGGTTTTATAATCATAACTCATTTAAAAGATAATTGAAACAATTTACTTGCCTTAACTAGAAAATCACAGAATCCGAAGTGTCTTTATGTCCTCAGCTTTAGCCTTCCCTTTATCCACGGAATCTACACACAATATAACACTATTTTAGAATCCTGTTTAATACTCGCTAATCAATATAAACATTCAACGAGTCTACCCCTGCGAATAGTCCCCTAATTTGCATTTATTTACTTATATAATAGCTATATATATATATATATAAGCCACGGATAGTAGCATTTAATCATATTGGCACATTAACACATAATACACAGATTTTAAAATATGAAGCCCGACTCACAACTCGTATAAATTATATAATTATACATACTCGTTTTCAAGAAATGTTTTCAATATATTTTAGAAAAATTCGACGGCATCCCCTTTATACAGGTGACTGCCAGTCGGGATATAGCCGACACAACCAACACAATCATTGCCAGTAATATAACCACAATCCAATAATCCAACTAGTTCATCTTACTAAACAATTACATAAGTTTAGAATTTAAAACGAGAAATTAAAATTTATAACGTAATTATTAGAATTTAAATTTTGGCTCAGAGAATCAACATCGCCAATTTTATACCCTCGACTCAAATTAAATCACCGTCGAGGGGGCAAAATCCCGAGGGTGCCCAAAATTAGGGTTTCCAACTCGGAATTCTACACAAAATAATTTACGGGCAATTTAACAGATTATTTCACATAGATCCAATCATATTATTGATTAAATTGCCAATATAGAAAACCAACCACCAAAGTCGAATTACAGTAGCACAACATCAACTGGCAGTAAAATTTTTCAAGACCATAATTCGTAATATAGCAATCACAGTAACCGAATTACAACCACAATCAACTCGAGTAACCACAGTAGTGTCTCAATAACACCACTGGCAACACACATTTCTTTACAAATATAACCTCTTGTTCGAGGCTCAATCACAGGAAAAACAAGGACACCTGCGACTACAAAATCGCAGCACAACCCCACAACCGTATCAAGAACAAGGGAAATGAGAAAATCGACATAGCCAAGCCTTAACTCGAACCAGCACAAGATCATACACATACAAACTACGTACACACGCAGTAACCACACACATATACAGGGCGTAATGGAAGGGAGGGACTCAATAGCCATAGTCAAAGCTTACCAGGCCAAAACAGAACGAAAATGGAGGGGAAGAAGTCGAGTTTGAGAGAGATTTTTAGGTGATAAAAAGAAAAGAAATGGAAGAGATTAGAAGAGAGGTGTGAGAGATGTTGAAAGAGGGAGAGAGATCGTATATGCTAGAGAGGTCGAGAGACTTCTGTAAAGAAAACCGAGCAAAGAATTGCAATTGAGAGAAATACCAGATGACCTAGGCACTTTAGAATTTGGGGGAAAACTTTGGAGAATTAAAATGATCATTTCATATAAAAACCCCATAAAAGAAATCAATTTATATCACTTGTAAAATCATACTAAAATAAGGAATTGGTGAGACATTAATCCTTAAAATTTGAAAATGAAGAGCATGAAATTAAAAACATCCCGATATTTTTAAAATATTTTTAGGATCGAAAACGAACCAAATATGGATTTTACAATATTTAATCCATAAAACAAAAATTAATAATAAAAAAAATCATTTTAAAATCTTTAAAACCAAAAATAATTCATCAAATATTTTTTAAAGTCATATAAACTAATAAAGTTAATAATGAAAAAGATTTCAGGATTTCTGCTAATCCTGAGGATTTTATAAAATTCACAGAAGATAATTATAATACAATTTAATAGGAAATAAGTTCCCAAGAATATAATAAGAATATAATAAAAAAAAATATCCGGGCTTACTCATCACATATAATCATCAACTAAGCCCACAAATATTAATCCACACAAAATTCCACTTCTCAACAATTTATACGCCACATAATTCACATTTAATATAAAATAAATAATTTCAGTAATTAAAATTCTGAAAATTTCTAAGGCGTTATATTTGTAGTGAGGTGAAGTGAAGTGAGGTGATCTTTGCTCTAAGACCCAAGTCTTAGACATGCCGACGGGGAGTTGGGTGTCTTCGCACCGCGAGGAGGAGGAAAGACCCATGACCTAAGACCTAAGATCCGAGACCTACAAAGGTAGCACCAAGGCTACTTAGGTTTCCTAAAATATTTTGAAGAGGTAACTTGGAGTTACGCTCTAAGATAAATATTTTAGTGGTTTACTAATTATTTTGAGGAGGTAACGGGGAGTTATGCTCCAAGATAAATAATTAGTGGTTTGCTCTATATTTTGAGGAGGTAGCGGGGAGCTACGCTCCAAGATAAATCTATCGCGGGTTTAGCTTATATTTTGAGAAGGTAACGGGGAGTTACGCTTCAAGATAAATATATAGTTGTATTTTGTAAAGGTTTCTCCACCTGCTATAAGGAGTTTACTTATAGTGGACAAAATCCCAAGTCCGGGGAGGAGCTCGGGGACTGGAGTAGGGGTGTTCGAATCCGTTAGGGGATTGCGACATCGCGAACTAGGATAAATCGATCGTGTCATCTTTCTCTCTTTTATTTTCCGTACTTTACATTACTTATTTATAAGTAATTAATTTTAAAAGAGAAAGAAAATTTAAAAACGTCAAGCTCAAATTTTGAAAAGGTGATAAGCTTTTCAACCCCCCCTTCTAGATTTTCTTACCCACATTCGGGACCTATCAATTGGTATCAGAACAGTTACTTTTAATCTCGTTATTTGAACGTTGTGAAGTTCAAAAACGTAACCAAACGTAGATCGTGAAAATGGCGTATTTAAATACGATCGATTGTGGTGAAGGTCTTTTGAGTTCTAGACCTCCACTATTCGATGGCACAAATTTTGTAATTTGGAAAACACGATTTAGGATTTATGCTAGAGCCCAAGGTGTGAAAGTTTGGATGGCTATTGAAGATGGTGTAGTAATTCCCACAAAAATCGAAGGTGAAATAACCATCAAGAAAAAGGTGAGCGAATATACTCCCGATGAAGAAATAAGGATGAATATAGCCGCGAAAGCGAAAATGGTCTTAACTAGTGCACTTGCGGAAAAAGAATACAAACATGTTAATAATTGCAAGTCGGCACAAGAAATGTGAAACAAATTAGTTATCACTTACGAGGGTACAAAAGATATTAAGGAATCTCGAATGGATACCTTAATTCATAAGTACGAGAATTTTAAACTCCTCTAAGATGAAACTATCATCGATATGGGAACAAGGTTTACTCTTGTAATCGATGAGCTTGCTCAACTTGGTAAAGTCTATACGACAAATTAGAAAAATCGAATGATTTTAAAAGCCTTGCCTCTGAGTTGGAAAGTTAAAGTTACCACGATAAAAGAAATGCATAGTCTTAACGACTACTCCATCGATAGTTTATTCGGAAATCTTCGTGCTTACGAGGAAGATAATATACCGGATAAAGTTGTCCCTAAAACGGATAACAAACGAAAGAATATGGCTTTAAAAGCTATATTAACCAATGAAGAAGAAAACGACGATGAATTAAACGAAATGTTAGAAAATCTCTATGAACATGAAATCGCTTTATTATCGAGACAACTTCATCGTGTGTTGCAAAGTAAAGCTCAAAGGTACGGAAAAGGCTTCCTAAAATCGAACAATCAAAATCGAGTATTTAATTCGAAAGGAAAGCCAAATTATCGAAATAATTCTCCTACTACGAGCTATACTAAAAACCAAGGTGCTCCTAATTCGTATAATAACTCCCCTAATACGAATTATGTTAACAATCAAGGCACACCTCAAGGTAACAATTCGTATAATAGTCCGAATTATACGAAGAACTATTCGGCACCTATGCAAAAGGAGCCAATAGTCGAGGAAACTCAAGATGTTTGCATTGAATGCAAATAACCGGGTCACTTTAGACGTGAATGTCCAAAGTTACCTAAGGGTCGAGGTCTTGTCACAGAGAATGGTTGGGATTTAAGTGAAGACGAAGAAGCACCGGAAGAAACCGAAGAAATTGTCAACCTTTGCTTAATGACTATCTCCGACGAATCTACATCAATGGACAAATCGACGACTAACGATGAGGTAACCCTAGACTCTACTTCAAATTTAAATGTTGCATCATGTAGTAGTGATAATTTAAATGTGCATTTGTCTAGTCTGGATTATTCTAGTTTGGATTCTTCCGAACTTATTAATTTGGTGAACTCGTTAAAATCGAGTCTTGATGATATGTATTGAAAAGAAGTCGCTCGTTTAAAGGATATTCGTGTCAACGACAAAGAATATTCCGATTTCATTTCTTTACAAAATGAGCGCTTGAAAATCGAGATAAATGAAAAGAATGAAAATATTCGAAATCTCGAAATATAGAATATTTCTCTAGTTATTCAAGCCGAAGAAAATGTAAAAGATAAGATACAAGTTTCCGAGAAGAATCGTGAGCTTCATGTCGAAATTTTGAATTTAAAAATTCATAATGAATCAATGGGACATGAAATTGCTAAACGAGAAAATCGGATAAGCGAACTTGTACGATCTTCAACGGGTGACAAAGAAGAAGAGCTTAGACAAGCCTTACAAGATTTAAATCTTGATCATCAAATAATCTTAGCCGAAAAGAATGATGAAATTGCTAAGTTAAGAGAGCAATTCAACATTGAGGCTAATGAAAAAGAATACTTGTTTTTGGAAATGAAATCAAGTATCTTAGAAGGTGAAAGGCTCAGAAATGTGAATGCTAAGCTCATGGCTCAAGTTATAAATCAAGAAAAAGTGCTAAATAACAAGATTAATGTCTTGATGCAAGAAAAGCATAATCTTGATTCTATAGTTAAGTAATTCACGAAGAGCAATACTATGTTCGAAAATATGATATACAACTCAAAGGTATCTTCTAACAAAGAAGGTTTAGGGTATGGTGCGTATGAACCTCCCAAAAGAGAATCACATATTCCTATTCCCACTAAGAATATCTCTCCTAAAGCACCTATGAAATTATGCACGTTTTACAAAAAAAATGGACATGATAATCGATTTTGCAAGGCTAAAGAAGGTGTAATTAAGGGGAAGTATAAGTGGATGGCTCAAAAGAATTCGGTTAAAAATGTCATGAAGTAACCGAAACATTCTTATCGTCAAGAGCCGATTAAATTTCAACCAAGGAACTATAAACATGTTGCAAGTTCTAGTACTAACAATACTAGGCAACCGAATGTTCCTAGAAGAAATTTTGTTGCTCAAAATTCGAATAATAATGCTTATATTCAGAATCAAAATGATCATATGTCTAAAAATATAAGTCATTATAATGTTCGATCGAGTCAACATGCTAATGTGAATCATCATGCGTATCCTAGAAACTACAATGCTCATGTTAGAAATAATCATGTGAATTATCGTGCCAGTAATCATTCTAGAGATTCTACTATTACTATATTTCCCCGTAGTAATAATAGTCGTGCTTTCCGTGGTAATCCTAAGTATATGCCTAGGAGAAATCCTAATCATATATCTAAAAGGAATCAAGCATCTAGAAATGATATTGTTTACGTGAATGATTATCCTTTGCCTAGATTTATTTATGAAAGTACTCGTTTGCCTTATGATGTGCTAACACCCGAACCCTTAACTAAAAAGGGTACCAATCGTTTTTATTAATCATTCATGTAGGTGTACCTTACTACTAAGAAGAATGTATGGTATCATGATAGTGGTTGTTCAGGACACATGACGGCAAATAGATCTTTGATGAACAACATTAAAAGGGTAACCGTCGGAAGTGTAACTTTTGGTGATAGCAATCAAGGTGTTATTGTTGGTATTGGTAATATTGGTAATGAAAGTGTTAAAATTTTGAATGTACAATTAGTCACGGGACTAAAGTACAACTTGCTTTCAATAAACCAACTATGTGATAATGGTTGCAAGGTAATTTTCTTTCCATCTCATTGTGCTATTTATGACAAAGAGTGGAAATTGTTTCTTAAGTGTCCACGAAATAAGAATGTTTATTCGTATGACTTAAATGATTATGAGAACGTTTGTTTAGTATCCATGAATGAGGATCCATGGTTATGGCACCGTAGATTGGGTCATATTAACATGAAACTCCTTAAGAACATTTGTTCGAAAGAACATGTTCGAGGATTACCTAAACTAAGTTTCGTAAAAGATCATGTATGTGAAGCTTGTGAAATTGGCGAACAAATTCGTTCATCTCATAAAGCCAAATTCATTTTGTCTACTACTAGACCGCTTGAGCTTTTACATATAGATCTTATAGGACGGTTCCCGAACAAAGCCTAGGAGGGTGTTTTTACGCTCTTGTAATAGTTGATGACTACTCTCGCTTTACGTGGACGGAGTTCCTAAAAGTAAAAAAGCGATGCATTTGAATCGTTTGTTGCACTTTGAAAAAGAATACAAAATCAACAAAATAACACGATCGTCTATATAAGGACCGATCATGGTAGAGAATTTGACAATTCGGATTTTGTTAACTATTCTGAAGAATGCGGTATTACTCATAACTTTTCTGCTCCTTATACACCTCAATCTAACGGGGTTGTTGAAATGAAAAATAGAACGTTACAAAAAATGGTAAATACGATGTTGAATGAATATCGTAGACCAAAGTATTTTTGGGTTGAAGCTATGTCTATGGCTTGCTACGTTCTAAATAGAGTTTTACTACGTCCTATCAAAATGAAGACTCCTTATGAACTTTATTTTGGTAAAACTACTAAGATAAGCTACTTCAAAGTTTTTGGAAGTAAATGCTATATTTTGAATTCAAAAGATTACCTAACGAAATTTGACCCCAAATCATGTGAGGGTGTATTTCTCGGATATTCAAATACTAGCGAAGCTTATCGAGTATTTAATATTGGAACTTTAGTAGTGGAAGAAAAATTGAATGTTGTATTTGATGAGTCAAAACCACTATCTAAGTTTATGTTAGATATTGATTCAAGTGATGTCAGGATCTGGACTACTGATCAGATACTGATGCTGACATCATCAGTAAAACAACGCCAGTATCATGATTGCTATCAGGATTGGAAGCTAATCAGGATTACATGAAGATTTACATTAATCCATAGATCAAGGAAGATTGATTTATTGACTCCTATTTTATAGGATCGTAGCTATCAGTTAGGATATGTATATAAACAGTTGTTAACTGATTTGACATATCTTGTAATTGATAGAGTAGTTGTGTACTGTATATAAACAAAGTTTAGGTTTTACTTATTAGTAATCGCCTACATGAGAATTCTTGTAACCTAACAGCTCTCAAGAACATCAGAATTTCTTGAGAGAGTTTGTAACAGTTTTATATCAGAGTTAATAAAGCTGTTATTTATTCATACTTGTGTTATTATTATTGTTTAAGTCAAAAATCTTATACAATTGTATTCAACCCCCTTCTACAATTGTTATTTACTGGGCAACAATTGGTATCAGAGCTAACTGATTATTTAAATCAGAAACGATCTTAAGATGTCGACAAGTAAGTATGAAAGCTTTAAGATTCCCATCCTCAAAAAGTCTGAGTACCCTACGTGGAGGGTTAAAATGTTGATGTATCTGGAAGCCACTGATCCTGACTATCTTGATAGGATCTATGATGGACCCTATGTCCCTAAGAAACTGGTTCCATTAATAGGGACTGTTCCTGAACACTATATTCAGAAGGCAAAATCAGAATGAACTGCTAAGGAAAAGGCTGAAATTCACAAGGATGCCAAAGTTAAGAACATTCTGCACAACAGTCTTGACGCTGTCATGTCTAACAGAGTGATAGCATGCAAAACTGCAAAGGAGATCTGGGAAACTTTGGAGACTCAATGCCAAGGCACAGAGTCTATAAAAAAGAATAGGAGGGCATTACTGAGTCAAGAGTATGAACAGTTTGATGCAAAACCTGATGAGAGTCTTATAGATATGTATGATAGATTCCTTACTTTGTTGAATAATTTAGCTCTGGTAGTCAAAGAATATGAGGCTGAAGACTCAAACACCAAGTTTCTAAGAGCCTTACCTAAGGAGTGGGATACACAATCCTCAATCATTAGACATCAGTATGATCTTGACAATTTGTCTCTTGATGAAGTCTATGGGATGCTCAGAACCCATGATCTTGAGGTTCAACAGAGGAAGAACAAGAAAAGCAACAAAACAAAGACAGTTGCTTTGAATTCTGAATCAAAATCAAAGGGAAAATCAGTGGAGGTTTCAAGGAGAAGAAGTAGAGCTGTAGAGTCAAATACTGATAACTCATCATCAGATCTTGATGCTAATCCTGATACTGATACTGATGATGACTCTACTGATTCTGATATGATGGAAATGGTTGCTATGATAGTCAAAGGATTCAAGAAGATGAAGTTCAAGAAGGCTAGGAGGCAAGGAAATTTCCAAAAAAAAAATCCTTCAATGCTGATAAGGACAGGTACAAGAAGAAAGAAGGAAAAGGTAGCAAGTTTGACAAATCAAAGGTCAAATGCTACAACTGTGACGGAATGGGTCACTTTGCAACTGAATGCAAAAAGGCCAAAACCAAAGCTCTCATCTCCTCAAGCAAGGACTGGATGGATTCTTCTTCAGAATCTAAAGAGGAATAGGTGAATTATGCCTTGATGGAAAATGTCGATGAAGTTGCTGCTACTGATAATAAGGTACCTGAAACTATTTTTGATTTTGATACTGATAGTGTTTCTGAGTTAAGATCATTTCTAAAATCTCTACATGTTAGCTTTAAAAGTCAATCTCTTGAAAATGCTAGAATTTTATCTGAGATGTTTGTGGTTAGAAAGAGAAATGATCACTTAGAAGCTGAGTTACTCTTTATACAAGAACTACAAACTGAATGTGATAAGGCTAAACACATGCAAATTGAATTTGAATTGAAATGTACTTCTCTGGAAAAAAAAACTTGAATATGCTAATGAGAAACTCAGATCTGGACTGATTCTGGTAGGAAATTTCATGAGATAAATAATGATAAAAACTGGAAAAAATGTCTAGGTTATATGCCAGAAAATGATCAGAAACTGAAATAGAAAGTTGTTGTTAATGAAAAGACAAATCCAAAGACTTATAGACATGTTATAGACAAAACCAAATCTGATATTAAACCTGTTAATTTTATGTATAGTAAGAATCCCAAATCAGTCACTGAAAAGGGATCAACTTCTGCTAAACAAAATACAGAGAGTGTGTCTAAAACTGTTAAAGTATCAAGTACTAAAAATGTGGGTCTTTTGTCTAACAAACAACTGAGAGACAAAATCTGTGAAGCTACAGATAGGAAGAAGGTAACTACTGCTAAAAGAAACAGGAATTGGAAAGTTGGAATAAACAAAGAGAATAATTATAAGTATATTCCAAATGCACCTAGAAAATCATGTTTTAACTGTGGAAACTCTAATCATCTTGCCATTGATTGCAGGAGGAGTAAAAAGAAAGCTACTATGATTCTTAAGTCTGACATTAGGAATAGATCAGTATTTTATAAATCACAGAATCCATGTTTTCATTGTGGCAGTAAATGGCATTCTATTTATACAAGTGAAGAATACTATAGTTGGTACTACAACTTTTATGATCCTTTGCCAAAGTTTAATAAAAGTGCAAATTCTGGTAAAACAAAGAATGTGAATACTACGCATGCATTTGTTAATTCTGATACTAACAAGGCAAATCTTGATGGATTCAATCCTGACAGAACTGTTTTTGTCAAAAAGACTTCTACTGCTAAAAATGTTAAACTGCATGCAAATAGAACCCAACAAGTGTGGGTCTTTAAAAATTCTAACTGAGTTCTTTGTGTTTCTGATTGCAGGGTAAAAGAAAAATGTTTTAGTCATGGGTAGTGGATGCTCTATGCACATGACTGGAAACAAATCCCTGCTATCAGAATTTGAGGGGAAAGCTGGCCCAACTGTGTCTTATGGAAATGGCAACATTGGACACACTTTGGGATATGGCAATATTATCATTGGAAATGTCATCATTGAAAAAGTAGCTCTGGTGAAGGGACTCAAATACAATCTACTAAGTGTTAGCCAAATAACAAACAGAGGTTATCATGTTAATTTCAATGATACTCATTTTAAAGTGGTCAATAAGGCATCAGGAAAGGTTGTCTTAACTGGTTTGAGGCATGGTAACATTAATGAAGCCAACATCTACTCCAATACTGATGGTCCCTCTACATGTCTCATCAATAAAGCATCTGTAGATGAAAGTTGGAATTGGCGCAAGAGTCTTTCTCATCTCAACTTCAACAACATCAATGAGTTGGTTAAGAATGATTTGGTGAGAGGATTACCACCGGCATTATATACTCCTGATGGACTCTGTGATGCTTGTCAGAAGGCAAAACAGAGAAGGACATCATTAAAGAGTAAAACTGAATCCTCAATTGATGAACCATATCACTTACTTCACCTTGACTTGTTTGGTCTAGTCAATATTTTGTCCATTAGTAAGAAAAGGTACACTCTAGTCATTGTTGATGAATATACTAGATTCACTTGGGTGTATTTTATTCACAGAAAAGATGAAACTGCTGAGATACTGTTGGATCATGTAAGACTCATTGAAACTGGCACAAAATACAAAGTCAAGATTCTGAGAAGTGATAATGGAACTGAATTCAAGAATTCAGTAATGGAAGAGTTCTGTAAATACAAAGGAATAGTTCAAAAATTCCCTGCTCTTAGCACACCCCAGCAAAATGGAGTAGTTGCAAAGAAAAACAGAACTCTCATTGAAGCTGGCAGAACTATATTGGAGGAAGCTAAACTACCTACATATTTCTGGGCAGAAGCAGTCAACACAACATGCTATACTCAGAACATTACTTTAATCAACATACATGGTGTGACTCCTTATCAAATGATTAGAGAAAAGAAACCTAGTCTCAAGCATCTACATGTGTTTTGCTGCAAGTGCTTTGTTTTGTGACCTCATCCTGAACAGTTAGGAAAATTTGAGACTAAAGCTGATGAGGGCATCTTCTTTGGTTATCCAACTACAAGAGCCTTTAAAGTCTACAATCTAAGAACAAAGACAGCCATGGAGTCTATTAATGTATCTTTTGACGATAAGAAGATAACAGGAATGCTGAAGACTCACATGACAGTTTGATCTTTGCAAATGAAGCCACCAAAAATCCTGATGAATCTGCGTCAGATACTGATATCCCATCAGATCCTGACGATTCATATATTCTTGATGAAGCACCAATTACTGATGGTGATGCCATAAATGCAAATATTGAGGGGGGAGTAACAACAAGATACCATCAACACTGATACAAATCAAGCATCAGAAGGAGGTTCATTAGAAACAGATTCAACTGATAATCCTTATAGTACTTCAAGAGGTTATAGCACCATCACAGGGGGAGCTTCTAATGATTTCAGTTCTTTTGAAGACAACACCAATCCAGGGGGAGCATCCAACTCCAGAAATGAGTTACCACCCGCAAGGAAATGGACTAAAAGTCATACTCCTGATTTAATTATTGGGAATCCCGATGCAGGTTTTAAAATAGAAGTGCAACCCATAATGAATGTCTTTATCATAACTTTCTGTCAAAGGAGGAACCTAAGAAAATTCAATATGCACTCAAGGATGCTGATTTGGTTACAGCAATGCAAGAAGAACTGAATGAATTTGAAAGAAATGAAGTCTGGAAACTAGTATGAAGGCCAAAGGACAGGTCAATTGTGGATACAAAGTGGGTATCAAGAAACAAGACAGATTCAGATGGCACTATTGTGAGGAACAGAGAAAGGATAGTTGCAAATGGGTATTCTCAACAGGAAGGAATAGATTATGCTGAGACTTTTGCTCCTGTTGCAAGGCTAGAAGCCATCAAGATTTTTCTAGCAAATGTAGCCCGCAAGAAATTCAAAGTTTTCCAGATGGATGTTAAAAGTGCTTTTCTGAATGGAGAATTGGAAGAGGAGGTATATGTTGAACAACCTCCTGGTTTCATTGATCCTAAATATCTAATCATGTCTAAAGATTGGATAAAGCACTTTATGGACTAAAGCAAGCTCCAAGAGCCTGGTATGAAACTTTGGCTCAATTCTTACAGGAAAGTGGATTCAAAAGAGGTACAATTGATAAAACTCCGTTTTATTTGAATCATGGTAAAGATTTGCTGTTAGCTCAAATTTATGTTGATGATATCATTTTTGGGTCAACTAACTCAAAGCTTTGTGAGAAATTTTCAAAGCTACTGTAGTCTAGATATCAAATGAGCATGATGGGAGAAATGAGCTATTTCTTAGGTTTGCAAGTTAAACAGACTGATGATGGGATTTTTATCAATCAGTCAAAATATACAAGGAATTTACTAAAGAAGTTTAACATGCAAGACAGTGCTACTGCTTCAACTCCCGTAGCTACAGCTACCAAGCTTGATCCTAATCAAGGTACTGAAGTAGATGTAACTAACTACAGAGGTATGATTGGCACACTCTTGTATCTAACTGCTAGTAGACCAGATATCATGTATGCAACCTGACTATGTGCAAGATTTCAGGCAAATCCCAGGGAACCACATCTTATAGCAGTCAAAAGGATTTCCAGATAACTAAAAGGCACTCCATCTCTTGGCCTCTGGTATGCTAGATAGTCTGATTTTAGTTTATGTAGTTACTCAGATGCTGATTTTGCAGGATGCAAAATAGACAGAAAAAGTACTTCAGGCAGTTGCCAATTTCTGGGAGTTAGACTAGTTTCTTGGTTCAGTAAAAAGCAAAAGTCTATCTCAACATCAACTGCAGAAGCTGAGTATATAGCTGCAGGAAGCTGTTAGGAAGCTGTTGTGCTCAGATCATGTGGATGAGAAATCAGCTAATGGACTATGGTTTTTCAAAAAATACCTATCTTTTGTGATAACCAAAGTGCGATTGTGTTGAGTATTGAACACACACGAGAATACAGAGGGGGGTGAATGGATTCTCAAACTTTTCTTTTTCCGATAAGTGTTTTAGGTGAAGATTGTTTTAACTTGGTTTGAATCTGATTATGTAACAGAGTGTGTGTTTGCGTTTAACAGATTATGTAAGTGCGGAATGTAAACACAAGAACACGATATCACTTTAATCTAATATTGTATTTGATAAAGATCTGCAACAATCTGTGAATACAAATGTTAGTATTCTCAGCTTCTTTCTCAGAGAGATATTCCTTATAAAAACTCTAGATCACTCTGTTTGATACTTGCTAAAGAAGTATGGTTTTTCACTTATATCACGTGAACAACTTGCTTACAAGAAATAAGGTAGCAAACAAATTTGCTTTTTAATGTGTCTATCCTATTTGAGTAAACATCCAAACTGCTACGGATTTGACTTCTTAGAACTCTGTCCAGATCCACTTCTTTAGCTCTTTGTCTCTTATACTATCTCTCCAAGCTTCTTTGTAGTCTTTCCAACGTGCTTTACAGTATGTGGTCCATAAAGCATCTTGGCTTGTTGCAGGTTTCTGACTTGTACAATTCTTCAGTATTTTGTCTCTAAGATTGTATTCGAGAAGTAACTCTGTTGGTGATTCGAGAACTAGAATTGGCTTAATCGATAACTCTGAGTTCTCGAATACTATTGAGCTGACATATCGAATCACTTCTCGAATAAGTCTTTTCTCCAGGAATCCTTGAGATATCGAATAGAGCATTTTACTTATCGAATCTATAACGCTCCCAGATCCGGGGTCCGGGATCCGGTCGTTACGGTCTCCAATTCTGTCCACAATACTTGAACTTACTTCAACATAAAATAAATTACATCTTTATGACCCAACACAACAATATAAAACATACCCGTTATAGTCCCAGAGATGAAATCAGAGTATCAATCAAATTTTATTAATCACATTTTGAGGTCTTACAACCCAAAAGAATTACAGTATAAATACATACTCTTTGCCATCCATTTACATAAGTCATACTAGCTCATATACTTGGTACTGAAAGAATGAATCTATCCTACCAATAGCTTTCTCTTCGGCTCTGGTAGTCTCATCGTCCTCGCCAGTGTCGAGTGCGCCTTGTGCGAGTTATCTGGTCTAGCTGTTGTTGTGATATAATAATAAAGCAAGGGTGAGCAATAGCCCACCAACAATAATATATAACAGAACGATAATATATAACAGTTCAAAAGTATCTTTCAAACCATATGCCATGCATTTACGGAAATGAAGCCAGTATCACATAAACGATGAAGTTACAAGGTAACTCAAAATGTATATATAGGTGGAAATATCTGCTATGTCAAAGATAAGCAAGATATTATCTTTTATCATAAAAGAGGAACTTGCAGGAAAAATATTGCAATTCCAATTATGAACACTTTTTCCAATACTGCCAACAATGATAATGTTGCAGAAAATACATGAATTTGAATGATAAACTAATGCTGGAGTATTCACCGCGCCAGCTGTTCCAATCCTTACGATGATCAGTCACAGATTGTAAAGCTCAATTTAGATTTACTACCGGTAGAAGGAAGAACTGACGGATTTACTTGTCTACCGCCCTGTTAGATCTCCCCGACCAACGGTTGGGCCAATGGGATGGATCGGCGCTACTCGGCCTCTTACACGACTCCAAGTTCGAAAAGAAGTTCACGACTCTGAACGTAAAGTTCTCCCCCTTTCCCCAAGTATGATACTTGTTGATAAGACTCCACAAAGTAGTCGTATCTAGTTGGAAAGGAAAATTCAACATCATATCTCCCAAGCTGCTGCTTGTTAGAGGATACCATCTTGTTCCAATAGTCTTACCCCTCGAATGATGAAAAGGTTACTCAAAGATTCAATTGATAAACAGCAACCAAGTTGCGAGTGAAAAGAATAGTTTAACAAGATTTATGACCGGGAAGTCAACAAGATAAATACCATTGCTCAAGTAGGTTCCCCAATAATATGGAAGTTTGAGCGAGCATTTAAATCCTTTTAAGATAGATTTAAATGAAAAATAAAGAGTTGGGAACCTTTCCTTGATAAAATAGTCGTAAAAAGACTCCGAAATATTTTACATAATATCTGGAGGTGAAAGATAATCTTCGAATAATATAAATCATTTTAAAAAGAATTTAAAAGAATTAAATAAATATTCCAAGAATATTTATTAACTCAATAATAATTACGGAATATTATTAAATAATAATATTGCTCGTAAGTAATCCTCGAATGAATATATAGAATTATTTACTAAATAAATCCCTCCTTAAATTAATATTTAAAATAATATTCATTAAATAATTAAACTCCAACAATTATTTAAAATAATATTCAATAAATAAGTCAAACCTTAAATGAATATTTGAAAATAATATTCATTTAATAAATAATCTTCTAAATGAATATCCAAATAATATTCATTTAGTAATCAAAACTTTAAAGGAATATTCGAAATAATATCCCTTAAGTAAATAGAACTTCCAATGAATATTTTGAAATAATATTCATCAAGTACATAAAATCTTAAATGAATATTCGAAAGTAATATTCATTTAATAAATAAAATTCCAATGAATATCAAAATAATATTCATTAAATAATCAACTTTAAATGAATATTCGAAACTAACATTCATTTAATATCTCTCGACTAAGATAATACTCGAATAACATTCCTCGAAAGATTTCCAAGTAATTGATACTTATTGGAAATATAAATAATGTTTAATAATAACATTCCTCAAAATAAATAATAATATGCCGTTGGAATCCCTCCGGGTTTCCACGACTATTTATATATCTCAAAATACCGACTTCAGGTCTATATTTAAGAATGAATATCATATGCCCTTCGCTAAGGGTCTTACCAAAACAATCCGGCTTATAATTGATAATTCGTATCTAGTCTATAAGCCAATATCAATTCAGGGAATAGGTATCATAATATAATTTGACAATAGGCATGCATGCTATGGCATATGTATCAGAAACAACAGATATACATATTATCACAACAACAGTTCCAATGTATTGGAAACTTGCCTGGTAATCGGGTGTGGGTAGAGATAGCGTGTCCTGGGTCTGCTCGATGATCTATAAACAATCAGAACATTCGAGATTAACCACTTAACACCTTTTAAAAGTCTAAGTATAAACTTCACTTAAGTCGAAACACGTTTTCGAATTATCTCGTTATACACCTTTTAGTGTAACTCTTTTATCACCGATACGATCCGACATTTGTTCGTTATTAAGACATGTCATCATACCCATACTTGGTATATACTTAAGTCGTATAAGTTCTAAAGTCGTTCGATTACGAACAGAGATTATACCTCGAGTTTTATCGCTCGTTTTCTAAGTGTTTTACCAAAGTTATAACCAAGCGGGTTTTTTTAGGGGTTCGTTCGCGTTTAACTTCGATTCAAACATTTTTATAAATCGGAAAACGATCCGTTTGATATGTGGTTTTCTCTCATACCTTCCTTATGACCTCTAGTATTTATTTACCAAGATTCGCCACCGAGTAACATGATTTACGAGGGTTCAATTGAAGTTATGAACTTTTACTTACGGTTTCAAACCAATTTTAGTAATTTGACCATAACTCCTAAACCGTAAGTCGGAATGTTTCTATTCTCGCGCCAAAACGATCTATGGCTCGAGATCTACAAGGACAAGTCATAACATTATCAAGGTCAGGAATTAGTATTAACTGCCATGCTCGGTTTCTAAGTGTTAACAAAAATTCGGCATTACGACGGCTATAAATCGGACGTTCCAAAAATCTTAATCATCAAACAAAGCCACACCGGGCATCAACACAATTCATAAACATGATTCTCATCTCGACAATCCCTAGAACCACTGATCTTAACCTCAAAATTATCAAGGACTTGAATCATGACTTAATAACTACTAAGAACAACTACATGATCATGTAAACATGCTTATAATAACATCATCGCCAAGACTCATCTAAAACTCCATTAAAACTCAAAACAAAAACTTGGGTTCTTGAAGTTTATACCTTCCTTGGAGAGTGTATGCACTTTGTAAGCCTTGTATAGTCCTTATATTTCCTTAACAAAGCTTAGATCATCCAAAAGAATCAAGAAAAACAAGGTTAGTTCTTGAAATCACTATTCACCCTCAACCTTCTTGATTTTATATCTCAAGATTGGCATGGAATTTGAAGATGAAATTCAGAGGATATCTTAGTTATGAAATATAGGACTCACCTTAATTTTCTTGAGATTTTAGAATGGTTGGAAGCTTGATTTCCCCTTTGGAATTAAGGAAAAAAGTCGAATGGAACAATGAGAGAAAGAGATGGAGTTTTTGCTTGGTTGCTTGGCTAGTCTTGCATTATTATGTTGTATTGAATAATATCATGGCATAAAGCTACTTTAATAAAGTTCCTAGGTCATGGATGATGCAATCAAGAGACATGTGTTGCATTTTTGTGGTAATGAGATGAGATGGGACTAAGTACTTGGTTGATCTTCTAATCTTGTTAGTTACTCTTGTAACTAGTTGGTTGCTTGATGTTTATCCATTAGTACATGCATGTATCTTGATCCACTTCTCATTTCTTTGTCCGGTTATTGCTCAATTCATTGATCGTTCGGAGGAATAACTCATTCGTTTCTAGTTAGGGTTTTACCGGAATTCGTCTTAATATTTATACTATCATCCTCCATTCTCTTTAATAATTTTTGAACCTTTTTTCCTTAAATCCCTTCAATAATTCCTTAAGTCTTTCAGTGTCCAGGGAAATCTCGGGGAAAATAAAAGTGTTGTTTTTCAGAATCCGACAGCTTTTACATACACTCTTTTTCCCCCTGGATCACTAATACGAACTCAGAATTTCATTCCGGGTACTTCTATATAGCGTCGTCTAATAATATTCCTACGTCCACCAAAATCATTATTCACCACTTATTCTTTACTTATTATTTTAGGGTTATATAGATGTCCCGGTTCTCTTTCGATCGTTCCTTAACCCTTTTACGGAAACACTAGACTGATAACAGATCTCGATTTGGATGACATAAGAATAACCTTCCCCCTTGGAATGATCAAATCTTAATTTCCTATGAGATAGATAATTCTTATCTAGATTGTCAACCAATAGCATTCTTCATGACATATAAGTATTTGAATCCATATCCATTCCATAATAAAAGTTTTAATTCCTACCAGAAATCGGGGTTCTTACAGAATCCCTGAGATATTGAACATCTTCTTTAGTCCTTGAGATATCAAATATAGCTTTGACTTGTTGACTCTTAGAGAACTTGAATGATGCTTTGACTCGTTGACTTCTTGAGTTCTCGAATAGAGTATTAGACATGTCGAATTTCTGAGTTCTCGAATGAGGCTTTGACTAGTTGACCTCCAAAGATATCGAACAGTGTCTTTTGAGATATCGAATCCCTGACTTCTCGAATGCTAGACTTCTCGAATATACAACATACTTATCAAATTGGTACTTAGGCAAATATTCATTCTCCAAATTCCCACTGTGTTTATTTTGACAGTCTTGATCTTCAAGCTTGAGGCATGATCCTTGGAACTTCTTTCAAGCATTATTCTTTAACTTTAATTACAGTTACACGGGTAGAATTTGATGCTTGTTATAAGTACTACAGCAAGTAGAAACTCTATAACTAGAGGTTCCCTCAGTTAAGAGGTCATGTTGATAATGCAAAGCATTACAGACAATTAGGCTTGTTATTAGATGTATACAAGCATGCCTCTGTGACTAACAATCTCCCCCAAATTGTGAGTAAGACCCTTAGTCACAATTTCATGTCTGATAACAAGCCTGTCATACATAAAGATAAAACTTGAAAAGTACAGGTATGTAACTTGATTGAAAATACAAAGAGGCATCCTTACAAGTTATGAAGAATTACTAGCCATATCCTTTTTGATTCATCTCTTGAGCTTTGGCTTGCAGATTCTCATTTTTCTTCTTTTCTTCAGCTTCTTTATCTTTCTTCTTTGCATTTTCTTCCATAGCAAGAACAATGTCTTCTATGGCAATGAGTTCCTCAATTAGAGGAGAGCCTGATAGATCTTTAAGAACTTCATTCAGCTGTTTCTCAGAGTAGGAACTGATGTAGTCCATTCTAATCTTCACACTTCTTCCATATTTCTTGTATTCAATAATGTAAGGATTATACTTGACTCTACACAGACCCATGGATCTTAACTCATCAGCCTTAGCTTCCATAGCAGCAAACTCCTCCTCTCTTTTCTTTAAAAGCTCCTCACTTTTCTTTTTCCGTTCTGCCTGGTGATCTCTCTTCATATTTACAAAGTCAATCAACTCTAGCTTCCATACTCTTTCCACTCTATCTTTAGAATCCAACATGGCAATAATCCTTTCTATATCATCTAGCTTGCCCCAATGCTGACATGTCCCTTGCTTGAATTTCTTCTGTCTTCCATCAGTGTATTTAACTTCAAGGTAGTTATCAACAATGGCAACATGGTAGATTCTTTGAGCCCATAGGAATTGTAGTTGGTCTTCATCAAAGTCTTCATCTATTGGTTGGAGTTTTAACCCTGGAATGATAGTTAGGGCCCTTGATTTAGATGGCTTCACTCTTCTTGCAGCATGCTTGAATTTAATCTTTTTCACTTCAATGCTTGGCAGAAACTTATAACCTTTGCTTGTAGACCACTGTAGTATACCATTAGCAGTGTGCTTTTGGAAACATACAGATGGTTTCTTGATTTGTATCTTCTTCTCTTCTTGAGGTGGCAAAACATTTACAGAAGCCATAGATGTAGATTTAGATAGGTCATTACTAGCAATATTCACCCTAGACTTGGAGTTTTATGTTGTGGTGAGATTACTGCTAGCAATGCCTATAGCTTGTTGTTTTCCATTCTTCCTCTAATAGACTTTGCCTTGGTCATCATCTCCTTTCTTATCCTTGATATCCTTCTTCTTCTTTTTTTCCTCATCATTCTTATCACTCCTGTGATGACTTCTTCTTCCATCACCTTTGTCTTAATTCTCATCATCCTTATCCCTCCTATTTTTGGCTATTTCTGGAATTGCACCAGTAGCAATGAATGTTCTGAGAGTATGAAGTGCCTCTATCTCTTCAGCAGTTCTTATCCCCTTCTTCTTCTGCAGTTGATCAACGATAGCAATGATGAGTCTGTGGTTCTGAAGAGTAAGATGACTAGGAATGACCAGCTGCTTGACATCTTGAATTTTGGTACTAGACTGGTAAAGAATGGTTCTTGGATTAGTGCACACTTCAGGTAGTCTAGCCTGTTGCTCATTCCTTAAGTCATTGTACAGACTCCTGTTATTCTCATTGACATCTCTCCTCTCAATCAGTTTGATTAGGGCATCTACCTCTGTGAACTTTAGAGCTTGTAGAGTTTTGTAGTTTAGATGCCATATCTTAGATTTTGAAATCATCAGTATTTCCTTGAGCCATGAGCTGTTGACCTTCTTGGGTATCACAGTGAAATACTCAATCCGATCCTTCAAAATCCTCAGATAGAGTAGAGTGTCACCAGCCTGTTCCTTTAGGGCTTCCAGAAACTCCAAGAATGCTTCATCATGATAGACATTTGAGTTAGCAATTTCTTCTAGCTTGGTCTCAGTAATCAGCTTCACTTCTACAGGCTTGGCACTTTCAGTTTTGGAGATTTGAGGATTGTCAGATGACATACTCCCTGCAACTACAGTAGTAGTGATGGATTGCTTCTGGCCACCTGGAGTAGTGACATGCACAGTTTGTAAAGTAACCACTGGCAGAGAAGATGGAGGTTCATCAATCTTGGCTTTCCCTTTTCCTTGAACATGAGGTGTAGTCCTTGTTTTTGACTGACCACCCTCCTTAATAATTATGCCTTTCTCCTTAGGTCTCTCCTCTCTAGGCTTCTCGCCCTGTGATTTTGAGCTCCTTACAGTCCTCCTCTCCCCCTTAGGCTTGTTGTCAGGCACAGAGGCTTTAGCAGGGGCCTTTGGATGAGAGAAGGTAGGGTTGACAGAATCTCCAGGTAGAGGGAGTCCCATATGCTGCATCATAGCAGACGCCATCTGTTGTTGATGAAGAAGAACCTCAGCTGTAGAGGTAGCTTGAGTGTCCAACTTTTCATGGAGGATGGCAACAATGCCTATGAGCTGAGCGTTTAATTGTTTGAGTGAGCTCGCTTCTTTTTCTAGAGTATCCACCTTGGTGAATAGCTCAGTAGCTTTAAAACCAGAGTGAGATTGTTCCTTGAGCCTCATCACTTCAAACTTGGACATATTGTGCACAGGGACTTCTGTCACCAACTTATCTCCATACTGATTTGCAAAGAGGGTTTTCATCATATCATTGGCATCAGTAGTCTGACCAGAGAGATTCTGAACTTGAGTTGCTAGATTGCTGACAGTACCATGAAGCAAAGCTAAGCCATTGTCCATCTTGATGCAGGTAGAGTTGCAGTCTTTTATGGCTTTGAGAACAGGATCTATAGTTGGAAACTGGGCAGCAAATTCTCTCTTGATTTCTCCCACTGTCTTGGCTGTTTCATCACATACTTTGTTGACTTCTGTCTTAACACCCTTGCCAAGATAGTGTCCAGCCTTGAGGAATCCCTTGTAAGAATCATTTATGGCTTCATACACCTCACCAGGAGTAAGAGATTTAGCATTTTAACCTCGTGAGGTGAGATATTCCTCTCTTAGATATTTGAGGGCTTCATTGAGAGTAATATCATACTTCCCTTGTAGCCAGGCATCTACATTCCCATCTCTCTCAGCCTCATCTGCTATTTTCTCCTTTTGCATCTCTACATCTTCCTTATGGCATAGCAGAATGGCTTCATAATCAGAATTTAAAATGTTGGAGGTGATAAAGTGTTGAGCTATTTTTACAAACTCAGGAATCTGATCCACAACTAAGCTTTGAAGTGCTTCAACCGTCAATTGTGGTGGAACAGACCCTGATCCTGAAGCACTGTCATGTTGCACAGGATTCAGCCAATGTGACATAAAGTCAGAGTTAGAGCTAGGCAAGATAAACTCCTAAGTTACAGATGCAACTTCTGCAACCGGATAGAATGACTCTACTACTGGTGTCTCCACAAAAGTGGGATGAGTTACACCAGTAGTTGACACAGGCACAGAGTCTCTAGTGAAAACTAGTGAATCCTCTGTGTTTTTGATGGTGTCATTAGGATATGCCCCAGCTAGCATTCCCTCACCATCTAAATGTGGTTCCTGGGTGGTGAGCAAAGTGTCATGCACTAAGTCACTTGAGTCCATTGGCTCACCAAGAGAAGAAAATTCTTGGTGATCAATGCCTTGCTCCTCAATTGCTTGAGTTGCAGACTCCAAAGAAATTTGAGTGTTAGATTCTGGAAGAGTAGTGTCTTTCAGAGTAGACTTTGGCAACTCCCCTTGAGAAATAAAGGGAGTTTCAAGTATGATGTGCTCTCCACTCAATGTTGTGTCAGCCTTATCACTCCCATGTGCTGACTCTTTACAAGATAGTGCATTGGGGAGGATGCTTGATTCTATAGATGCATCCTGTTGAGATGATACATCTAGTGAACCGTGTGCCCCTGATTTTACAACTTCAGCCATTTGTGTGATTGAAGAGGTGGTTTTAGATTTCTTCTTCTTCTTCTTTGGCCTTAGTAAGGGTGACTCAGGTTCCTCACTTTCTAAACCTAATTCTACAACCAATGCTGCTTCAGTTAAGATTTTTAATGGTTTAGAAACAATCTGTTTTCTCTTCTTCTCCTTTTTACTAACACCACCCTGTTGAGAGGATGATGCAGGTGGCTCTGTGTTTGGTAGAGTGTTTGTTTGATGGGGTTGGTTAGCAGGCCCTGGGTTAGCATCTTGTTCTACTTGCGTGGGCCTAGCTAACTCAGATTTAGAGGAAAATATTGGCATGTTGTGGGGGTAAGTCCTAAATAAACTCTCCATATGGGGAGTTATTTTAAGTCTTACATCCACATCATTCCTAGTCTCCAAGCTACCAAAAATGAGTTTGGTCATGGATTTCGGATAGCCTATTCTATTTTTATTCATCCCAGGCAATTCAATCAGTTTCTTATCTACAAAATTAAGAGCAGATTGAATAAAACGAGGGAAGAAGATTTCATTACCTCTCTTGGTTGAGTTCTTACCAAGTCTCCCATACAGCTCCTGCATTATGATTTGTCCAACATCAATCCTTTTCCCATACGCTAGGGCATAGCCTATTTGTTGAACAGGTGTACTGATTTGGTCAAAGCTAGACTTCCTTTCTGTGAAGACTTGGAGAAGAGTGGCAAAGACATAGCTCCATTCTTTTCTCAAGAACTTCCTATTCAAATTTCCAAGTTTGATTTTATCTGAGTAGTTGATAAAATCAAAGAAGTCCTCCAATTCAGCATTAGTGGCTAGTGGGTCATACACTCCTTGTTGTAGCCCCAGTGCTTGATTCATGTCTGCAGTAGTGATGGTGATCTCCTAGTCTAGAATCTTGCAGTAGACTACGTATGAGGTTATTGCATTCTCAAGAGCAATGACCTCCACAGTAGCAGTCCTCCAGAATTGTTCTAGCAAATCTAGATACAGTGTTGGGTTGGCTGAAAGTGCATCCTTGATGTAGGACTCAGACATCCAACGAACAAAGCACTTGAAATTAGCATTGGGTGCTTCCACATCACTAGTAATAGCAATGAAGTTGGTGTGGGTAGGACTTGTGAGTTGGGTATTTGCCACTGTTACATAGAGAGATGAGAGAATAGAATGAAGGTTGAAGAAGAAATTTAGCTTTTGAAATTAGGGTTTTCAGAGGTTTTGGAACTTTAGATGCTTGAGAAATTAAGTGAAATGAAACAAATAGATGTAAAGCTGTATAAGTATGAAGTACTTGAATTGTCCATTAGATATATGTTTTCTATCGACAAGTCAGTCATTCGAGAAGTAGAAATCAACTATTCGATAAGTCAAGAAAGGCTTAATCGATATCTCAAGCAGTGTGTAACTCACAGCTGGCTATTATCTAACTTAGAAATAATTCCAAATTAAATAAAATATGTTTTTATGAGTGATTTAAAATTTTGAATAAAAATCCAAAAAGGGTTAAGATTCAGCAAAAATTCAGCCTTTTCAAATGATTCGACAACTCAAATGTTCTATTCCAGAACTCAAATGTTCCATTCGTTCCATTCGAGAACTCAGTCATTAGAGAACTCAAATGTTCTATTCGAGAAGTCAAGCAAGTCTCTGTTCGATTTCTCCAAAATGCACTATTCGAGAACTCAAGAGTGTTCCAAATAGACTTATTAGAGAAGTCGACCATAGACATGAAAGTCATTAGAGAAGTCTGACTTATCGAGCTACACTTTCCACTCATTAAAGTTAATTTTCACTATCTTTTCAAAATTCACCAGAATTATTCAAATGAAGAATATTCTAACAAATTAAATAGTGATAGTCATATAATTTCATAGAAATTTCACGCTAATTCAAATATGATTTTCAACATATGCAACAGATTTGAAATATTTATAAATCATATTTCAGCCAACACTTACCCCAAAAATATTGAGAATTTAGATAAAGTGTAACACCCCAAGATCCGGGGTCCGGGATCCGGTCGTTACGGTCTCCATTTCTGTCCACAATACTTGAACTTACTTCATCATAAAATAAATTACATCTTTATAACCCAACACAACAATATAAAACACACCCGTTATAGTCCCAGAGATGAAATTAGAGTAACAATCAAATTTTATTAATCACATTTGGAGTTATTACAACCCAAAAGAATTACAATATAAATACAGTTCAAAAGTATCTTTCAAACCATATGCCATGCATTTACGGAAATGATGCCAGTATAACATAAACGATGAAGTTACAAGGTAACTCAAAATGCATATATAGGTGGGAATATCTGCTATCTCAAAGATAAGCAAGATATTTTCATTTATCATAAAAGAGGAACTTACATGAAAAATATTGCAATTCCAATTATGAATACTTTTCCAATACCGCCAACAATGATAATGTAGCAGAAAATAAAAGAATTTGAATGATGAACTAATGCTGGAGTATTCACCGCGCCCGTTGTTCCAATCCTTACGATGATCAGTCGCAGATTGTACAGCTCAATTTAGATTTACTACCGGTAGAAGGAGGAACTGACAGATTTAATTGTCTACCGTTCTGTTAGATCTCCCCGGACAACGGTTGGGCCAATGGGATGGACCGGCGCTACTCGGCCTCTTACACGACTCCAACTTCGAAAAGAAGTTCACGACTCTGAACGTAAAGTTCGTCCCCCTTTCCCCAAGTATGATACCTGTTGATAATACTCCACAAAGTAGTCATATCTAGTAGGAAAGTAAAATTTAACATCTTATCTCCCAAGCTGCTGCTTGTTAGAGGATACCATCTTGTTCCAATAATATTACCCCTCGAATGATGAGAAGGTTACTCAAAGATTCAATTGATAAACAGCAACCAAGTTGCGAGTGAAAAGAATAGTTTTACAAGATTTATGACCGGGAAGTCAACAAGATAAATAACATTGCTCAAGTAGGTTCCCATATAATATGGAAGTTTGAGTGAGCATTTAAATCCTTTTAAGATAGATTTAAATGAAAAATAAAGAGCTGGGAACCTTTCCTTGATAAAATAGTCGTAAAAAGACTCCGAAATATTTTACATAATATCTGGAGGTGAAAGATAATCTTCGAATAATATAAATCATTTTAAAAAGAATTTAAAAGAATTAAATAAATATTCCAAGAATATTTATTAACTCAATAATAATTACGGAATATTATTAAATCATAATATTGCTCGTAAGTGATCCTCGAATGAATATATAGAATTATTTACTAAATAAATCCCTCCTTAAATGAATATTCAAAATAATATTCATTAAATAATTAAACTCCAATAATTATTTAAAATAATATTCAATAAATAAGTCAAACCTTAAATGAAGATTTGAAAATAATATTCATTTAATAAATAATCTTCTAAATGAATATCCAAATAATATTCATTTAGTAATCAAAACTTTAAAGGAATATTCGAAATAATATCCCTTAATTAAATAGAATTTCCAATGAATATTTTAAAATAATATTCATCAAGTACATAAAACCTTAAATGAATATTCAAAAGTAATATTCATTTAGTAAATAAAACTCCAATGAATATCAAAATAATATTCCTTAAATAATCAACTCTAAATGAATATTCGAAACTACATTCATTTAATATCTATCGACTGAGATAATACTCGAATAACATTCCTAAAAATAAATAATAATCTGTCGTTGGAATCCCTTTGGGTTGCCACGACTATTTATATATCTCGAAATACCGACTCCCGGTCTATATTTAAGAATGAATATCATATGCCCTTCGCTAAGGGTCTTACCAAAACAATCCGGCTTATAACTGATAATTCGTATCTAGTCTATAAGCCAATATCAATTCAGGGAACAAGTATCATAATATAACTTGACAATAGGCATGCATGCTATGGCATATGTATCAGAAACAACAGATATAGAAATTATCACAACAACAGTTCCAAGGTATTGGAAACTAGCCTGGTAATCGGGTGTGGGTAGAGATAGCGTGTCCTGGGTCCGCTCGATGATCTATAAATAATTAGAACATTCGAGATTAACCACTTAACACCTTTTAAAGGTCTAAGTATGAACTTCACTTACGTCGAAACACGTTTTCGAATTATCTCGTGATACGCCTTTTAGTGTAACTCTTTTTATCGCCGATACGATCCGATATTTGTTCGCTATTAAAATATGTCATCATACTCACACTTGGTATATACTTAAGCCATGTAAGTGCTAAAGTAGGTCCTTTACGAATCAAGATTATACCTCGAGTTTTATCATCCATTTTCTAAGTGTTTTACCAAAGTTATAACCAAGCGGGTTTTTAGGGGTTCGTTCGCGTTTAACTTCGATTCAAACATTTTTATAATATCGGAAAACGATCCGTTTGATATGTGGTTTTCTCTCATACCTTCCTTATGACCTCTAGTATTTATTTACCCGGATTCGCCAGAGAGTAACATGCTTTACGAGGGTTCAATTGAAGTTACGAACTTTTACTTACGGTTTCGAACCAATTTTAGTAATTTGACCATAACTCCTAAACCGTAAGTCGGAATGCTTCGATTCTCGTGCCAAAACGATCTATTGCTCGAGATTTACAAGGACCAGTCGTAATATTATCAAGGTCAGGAAATTATATTAACTGTCATGCTCGATTTCTAAGTGTTAACAAAAATTCGGCATTACGACGGCTATAAATCGAACGTTCTAAAAATCATAACAACACAACCAAGCCACGCCGGGCATCAACACAACTTATACACATATTTCTCATCTAAAATCTGTCCAAGAACATCTACTTTACCATCATAATCATCATATGATTAAACCAACTACAAACCATGCTAACATGCTTATAATCATACTAACATCATCACCAAGCTTAAATCCATCAAAAACATGCATAAATCTCAAAACAAGATCTAGGGTTTCAAGAGGTCTACCTTCCTTGGAGTATTTAATAGCCTTATTAAGCTTGGTATGGTCCTTGTCTAGCCTTAACACACCTTAGATCAACCAAAGAAACAAGAAAATCAAAGATTAGTTCATAAGAACACTATTCACCCTCCTCTTTCTTGATTTTTTTGAAAATGGAAACAAAGGATTTTGAAGCTAAAATTTTGAGGAGATTACTTTCTTGAAATATAGGACTCACCTTAAAAATTACAAGATCAAAAAAGGAGTGGAAGCTTGATTTCTTCCTTGGAATTTTTGATAAAGCCGAATGGGTGTTTTTGCAAGAGGGGATAGAGTTTTACTTGGTTGGTTTGATTTGTTCTCATCCACTTTAGTGTATTATTGTGATAATATCTTGATAAAGTAACTTTAATAAAGTGGTGATGCATTGGATGATGAAAATTGCATGACAAGTGTTGATCTTTGGTGGTGTTTAGGCTAACCAAGTGGTTGATTTGCTAAGTATCCTAGTTACTTGAGTCACCACTTGGTTACTTAGATATTTTCACCTACCACATGCACGTATCTTGCTTCTCTACTTGTTTCTTTGTCCATTTATTGCTCAATTCATTGATCTTTCGGAGGAATAACTCATTCGTTTCTAGTTAGGGTTTTACCGGAAACCGTCTTAATATTATACTATCATCCTCCATTCTCTTTAATAATTCTTGAACCTATTTTCCTTAAATCCCTTCAATAATTCCTTAAGTCTTTCAGTATCCAGGGAAATCTCGGGGAAAATAAAAGTGCTGTTTTTAGAATCCGACAGCTTTTACATACACTCTTTTTCCCCGTGGATCACTAATACGAACTCAGAATTTCGTTCCGGGTACTTCTATACAGCGTCGTCTAATAATATTCCTAAGTCCACCAAAATCACTATTCACCACTTATTATTTACTTATTCTTTTAGGTTGTATAGATGTCCCGGTTCTCTTTCGATCGTTCCTTAACCCTTTTACGGAACCACTGGATTGATAACAGATATCGATTTGGATGACATAAGAATAACCTTCCCCCTTGGAATTATCAAATCTTAATTTCCTAGGAGATAGATAATTCTTATCTAGATTGTCAACCAATAGCATTCTTCATGACATATAAGTATTTGAATCCAAATCCATTCCATTCATTCATTAGAACATTCGTTACATCATAGCCGTACCCACTATGCACTATTACATCCATACATAATAAGAAAGTTTTAATTCTATCCAAAATCTGGGTTCTTACATAAAGTAAGTGTTTACTGCTACAACAATCTAGTTGATATCTTCACTTAGCCTGATTCTGAAGAATTCAGCATTCCAACTTCACTAACCAACCTTGTGAAGGTGGCTTCATCCAATGGCTTAGTGAATATATCAGCTAATTATTTATCTGTAGGAACATAATGCAACTCAATGGTTCCATTATTTGCATGCTCCCTAATGAAATGATATCTGATGTCAATATGCTTTGTCCTAGAATGATTTACAGGATTGGCAACTATAGAGATTGCACTTGTGTTGTCACACATGATTGGAATTCTTTCCAACACAAGTCCATAATCTCTAAGCTGATTTCTAATCCAAAGCACTTGAGCACAGCAACTTCCAGCAGCTATGTATTCAGCCTCAGCTGTGGAAGTTGACACAGATTGTTGTTTCTTGCTGTACTACGAGACTAACCTTTGTCCAAGAAACTGGCAGCTACCTGAGGTGCTTTTCCTATCCACTCTGCATCCAGCATAATCAGTATCAGAATAACTAACTAGATTGAACCCTGTGTCCTTAGGATACCATAAACTCAAGTTTGGAGTGTCCTTTAGATATCTAAAGATCCTTTTTATAGCAATCAAATGTGACTCTTTTGGATTTGATTGAAATCTTGCACACAGACATATAGCAAACATGATGTCTGGCCTACTTGCAGTGAGATAGAGTAGAAAGCCAACCATGCCTCTGTAGACTGAGATATCTACTCTCTTGCCTTTGACATCTTCATCCAATTTGGTGGCAGTGGCCATGGGTGTCTTTGCAGGTGAGCAGTCTTCTAGGTCAAACTTCTTTAATAAATCCTTGATGTACTTGGTTTGACTGATGAAGATACCATCCTTCCTCTGACTAACTTGCAATCCAAGAAAGAATGTTAACTCTCCCATCATACTCATCTCATATCTGCTTTGCATGAGCTTAGAGAATTTCTCACACAGCTTCTCATTTGTAGAGCCAAATATGATATCTTCCACATAGATCTGAACTAGGATAATATCATTACCATGCTTCTTGTAAAACAGTGACTTGTATAATGTGCCTCTAGTGAATTGATTTTCAAGAAGAAACTTTGATAAAGTGTCATGCCATGCCCTTGGAGCCTGCTTAAGTCCATACAATGCCTTAAGCAATTTGTAGACAAATTCTGAGAAATGTGGATCCTCAAAGCCAGGTGGTTGTTGCACATAAACTTCTTCTTCCAACTCCCCATTCATAAATGCACTCTTGACATCCATTTGATAGACTTTAAAGTTTGAATGAGCAGCAAATGCCAAGAAGATTCTGATGGCTTCCAATCTAGCAATAGGAGCAAATGTCTCATCATAGTCAATCCCTTCCTGTTGAGAGTATCCTTTTGGAACCAACCTTGTTTTATTTCTTACTATTACACCATCTTCATCCATCTTATTCTTCAGAACCCATTTTGTTCCAACAATGGTTCTGTTCTTTGGTGCCGGCACAAGTTCCCATACTTTGTTTCTTTCAAATTGATTCAGCTCCTCTTGCATAGCAATAATCCAATCTGGATCCAACAGTGCATCATCAAGTTTCTTAGGCTCAATCTGAAATAGAAAGCAACCATAGAGACACTCATTTTGAGTTGCTCTCCTTGTTCTCACTCCTGCATTTGGATCTCCAATAATTTGCTCTGCAGTGTGTGACCTATCCCATTTCCTTGAGTGCTCAGTTTGATTTCTCAACCTTGATGTTGCTTCATCATCCAAGACATGATCATTTTCATTTCCTCCCCCTCTGAAGTTGTGACTATTCACAGGTGTGTCTTGGATGCTAGTCTCTTCACTGTTGGTTGGATCAGATTCTTCTCTTGCTTCATCATTCACTTGAGTTTATTGAACTAGATTTTCAACTTCAGTTTCAATCTCTTCATCAGAATCATCTAGATTTCAAACTTTAATGGATCTCTATTTCATCATTGGCTTCTTCTAATCCAGGTAGTTTGCTGTCATCAAATGTCACATTTGTGCTTTCCATAACTTTCTTTTGACTGATGACATAAACCTTGTATGCAATTCTTTCCATAGAATAGCCAAGAAAATACCTTCAAATGCCTTTGCATCAAACTTCCCAACATATTCTGAATTATCTTTCAACACAAAGCATTTGCTTCCAAAAGTATGAACATACTTTAGAGTAGGCTTCTTTCCAGTCATCAAATTGTAAGGTGTCTTTCCAGTGTTTTTGTTGATGAGGGTTCTGTTCTGGATGTAGTATGCAGTGCTCACAGCCTCAGCCCAAAAACATGTAGGCATCTTTGCATCAAGCAACATTGTTCTAGCAGCCTCAATTAGAGTTCTGTTCTTTCTCTCAACTACTCCATTCTATTGTGGAGTCCTTAGAGCTGAGAATTGTTGAGAAATGCCATTCTCTTTGCAAAATGCTTCAAGTAAGGCATTTCTGAACTCTGTTCCATTATCACTTCTCAATGCAATCACACTTGCATTATTGGCTTTTGCTTCCTTATCAACTTTCTTTATATGCTCAATGATTACTTGTGGAGCCTCATCCTTTGATGCTAGAAATTCCACCCATGTATACCTTGTGTAGTCATCAACAATCACTAGGGCATACTTCTTTCTTGAGAGTGACATAATATTGACAGGCCCAAACAAATCCATATGAATTATTGCAGGGGCTTGGTGATTGATGTCACTGTCTTTGACTTGTGGCTTGACCTTTTCATCTTTCCTTTTTGGCAAGCCTCACACACTCCTTCTTGACAGAATTCAAGTGTGGGCATGCCTCTCACTAACTCTCTTCTGACTAGAGAATTAATGGCCTTGAAGTTCAGGTGTGATAGCTTCTTGTGCCATAGCCAACAATCTTCATTTGATGCTTTTGAGTAGAAGCAACAAACTTTGTCCTTGTTTGCACAGTCCATATTGGTTACAAACAGGCTTCCTTTTATTACTCCAGATAGAGCAAATCACCAGTCTTCTTATGGGTGATCAAACATTCATCTTTGTCAAAATTTACCTTGAATCCTCTATCAGTAAACTGACCAACACTTAGCAGATTATGCTTGAGACCCTTGACTAGTGCTACATCAACAATGATGACATTACCAACTTTTAACTTGCCATATCCCAATGTGTTACCCATGCTGTCATCTCCAAAAGCAACCATTGGGCCAGCCTTCTCCTCATATTGTGATAGCAGGGCCATATCACCAGTCATGTGATTTGAGCATCCACTGTCCAAAATCCACATGACCTTCTTTTCACTTTTTTTGCCCTGAAAACACAAAGGTATTACTTCTTCTTTGGTACCCAAACAAGTTTGGGTCCACTTGGATTAGAAACAGATCTATTAAAAATAGCATGCTTATCAACTTTCTTAGGACTAGTCTTCTTGTCATTGTTAGAAGTCTTAGAATCTAAATTCTTAGAATTAGGTGACAGAGGTACCTTCCTAACTCTAGGAGGACTTGAAGACTCTGGCTTTGTGTAGTGTGTGTGAATGTTGTGACTGATGCAACCATCCATGAATTGTCTTCTCAAATTAAAACAGCTAGTCATAACATTCATGTTGCATGGCATACAGTCAAGTTTATCACAGAAAGGTGAATCTCTATGTCTTAAAGGCATAGAACAATCATAGAAAGGCTTAGCTACACTACCAGTTGGTTTCTTGCATGCATGAGTTAAGTGATTAGTGCTAAAACAGTTTTGACAAACTTTCCTAGGAGCATTTGGCACATAAGCACAATTATTATTCTTGTTTATCCCTAGCTTGCCATTTCTGTTTTTTTTCTTATTAGCCACTTTATTCTCAGATTCATTTTTCCCAGCTAAAACAAACTTCACAAACTTCTCAGGTCTAGATATACCTCCTATTGGCTTCTTGGCTTTTGCCTTGACACTCTCACTCTTAAAGGATGCTGGTTGCTCACTGAACTGTGCCTCATCCTCATCATTCAACATTTTCTTAATGAGTAAGGCATCCTCATCAATTTCAAATGTTGGTTCTTTAAAAATTAGAGACTCAGTCTTTTTCAAAATGTGAGGCACTTCATCCTGAACAACTATGTCATCTTCAATGACAGCATAGCCTTTCCTCTGTTTAAGAGTGCCATAGTCAAGTCTAATGGCAGCCTTGGGTTTAGCTTGGTTTTTCTCATGGTAGGACTGTAGTAGACTAGAGGAGTTCTTAAAGGTTTTCAGTTTGAATTCATTCTCAGCTAGTTCATCCCTAAGAGCCTTCTCAACCTGACTAGCACATAGAACCTTATTCTACAAATATTCAACTTCTTTCTTAAGGTTATATACTTGCATAGCAGTTAGCTCAAGTTTCTCATTCTTCTTGTTTAACAATTCATTCTTAGCAGACAGTTGGCAATCTCTTCATTAGCAGCAGTCATACTAGTATGAATATCAAAAATTTCAATAGATAGTTGTTCAAACATGCATTTATACTCAGAAACAAACATATCTATGGTAGTGAGAGATGGTACCTGAGAGTCAGATAGAGATTGTTCATCCTTGGAATCAGCCATCAAGGCATAGTTGCAGAATTCTTGATCTTCTCCATCACTATCAGAGTCATCCCAACACTTCCCTTCAGCTATGTAGGCCTTTCCTTATGTTTGCTTTTTCAGAAGGGCCTCATACTTGGCTTCAAGCTCTAGAAACTCCTTATCCATCTTTTTGGGCTTCTTGCATTCACTGGCAAAATGCCCTAGGTCATTGCATCTATAGCACCTTACAGATGATCTATCCACATGGCTGGTTTTGAATTTATTCTTGTTTGCTTTCATAGGTGCCTTGCTCTTGTTGAATGAATGGTTTTGGGGTCTAGGTTTGAAGGGTTGGTTCCTCTTGAATCTGATGTTTGGAAACTTTCTGGCCATGAAAGCATATGAAGTGTTTTCCATGCCATCTAGATCCTCAAGAGTATAGAACTCTTCTTCTTCCTTCTCCTCAACAGGTTCAGTCACTTTACCTTCATTTTCTTCATCATCTACTATCTTTTCTATCCTCAGCTGACTTGTAGATGCTTCTAGGTCTTGAACAGATTTGCTGACAATCAAGGCACATGATGTGTTTACCATTCTGTCTTGGTTGGCTTGGATAGCCCTCTTCTGAAGCAACTCAAGCTCATGAGTTTTTAAAACCCCATAGAGCACATCATATGTGACTTTGTTCAAATCTCTTTCTATTAGAGAAATGACCCTTTGCTCTAGATGGTTTGGTGAAGATAGTAGAAACTTCATGTTCAGCTCCTTGGTGCTATATACCTTCCCATTCATCTGTAGCTCAGTCACCAGCTTGTGAAACCTTTCAAACATGTCAGTAATGCTTTCCTTGGTCTGAGCCATGAAAGCTTCATACTGTGTGAGCAATATCTGTTTCTTGTTTTCTCTAACCTCCTCTGTTCCTTCACATAACACCTCAATGTGATCCCACATCTCCTTTGCTGTTTTGCAAGAGGCTATGTTAGCAAACATTGACAGTTCAATAGAATCTATGATTAACAACATGAGATGACTGTCGAGAGCAACAATCTCTTTTTCTGTCTCCGTCCATTTGGATGGTTCTTTAGCCACATAAGATCTTGGAATGGTTATAGTTCCAATAGTCTTTTCAAGAATCTCTTGTTGTGGAACAAAGGGACCATTCTTGAGTATCTCAGGATATAGAGGGTTAGTAGCTTTGATGAACAACAACATTTTAATCTTCCAGAGTTGTAATTCTCTTTGTCAAACTTAGGGACCTTCACTGTTCCTGTAGTCTTTGGTGTATTCATGATCTTTTTCTGTTTTTAAATAAACAGCCTGCTCTGATACCACTTGTTGAGTATTGAACACACACGAGAATACAGAGGGGGGGTGAATGGATTCTCAAACTTTTCTTTTTCCGATAAGTGTTTTAGGTGAAGGTTGTTTTAACTTGGTTTGAATCTGGTTGTGTAACAGAGTGTGTGTTTGTGTTTAACAGATTATGTAAGTGTGGAATATAAAAACAAGAACACGATATCAATTTAATCTAATATTGTATTAGATAAAGATCTACTACAATCTGTGAATACAAATGTTAGTATTCTCAGCTTCTTTCTCAGAGAGATATTCCTTATAAAACTCTAGATCACTCTGTTTGATACTTGCTAAAGAAGTATGGTTGTTCACTTATATCATGTGAACAACTTGCTTACAACAAATAAGGTAGCAAACAAATTTGCTTTTTAATGTGTCTATCCTATTTGAGTAAACATCCAAACTGCTACGGATTTGACTTCTTAGAACTCTGTCCAGATCCACTTCTTTAGCTCTTTGTCTCTTGTACTATCTCTCCAAGCTTCTTTGTAGGCTTTCCAATGTGCTTTACAGTATGTGGTCCATAAAGCATCTTGGCTTGTTGCAGGTTTCTGACTTGTACGATTCTTCAGTATATTGTCTCCAAGATTGTATTCGAGAAGTAACTCTGTTGATGATTCGAGAACTAGAATTGGTTTAATCGATAACTCTGAGTTCTCGAATACTGTTGAGCTGACATATCGAATCACTTCTCGAATAAGTCTTTTCTCCAGGAATCCTTGAGATATCGAATAGAGCATTTTACTTATCGAATCCCTGAGATATCGAACAGCTTCTTTAGTCCTTGAGATATCAAATGTAGCTTTGATTTGTTGACTCTTAGAGAACTCGAATGATGCTTTGACTCGTTGACTTCTTGAGTTCTCGAATAGAGTATTAGACATGTCGAACCTCTGAGTTCTCGAATGAGGCTTTGACTAGTTGACCTCCAGAGATATCGAACAGTGTCTTTTGAGATATCGAATCTCTGACTTCTCGAATTCTAGACTTATTGAATATAACAACATACTTCTCGAATTGGTACTTAGGCAAATATTCATTCTCCAAATTCCCACTGTGTTTATTTTGACAGTCTTGATCTTCAAGCTTGAGGCATGATCATTGGAACTTCTTTCAAGCATTATTCTCTGACTTTAATTACAGTTACACAGGTAGAATTTGATGCATGTTATAAGTACTACAGCAAGTAGAAACTCTACAATATAGGTCCCCTCAGTTAAGAGGTCATGTAGGTAATGCAAAGCATTACAGACAATTAGGCTTGTTATTAGATGTATACAGGCATGCCTCTGTGACTAACAAATTGCCATGACAGGAAATCCAATTCAATATTCTCTTACTAAGCATATCAGTATCAGATATCACTTCATTAGAGAACAAGTACTGGAAGGGACAATTGAGTTACATTTTTTTCCTACTGATCAACAACTACCTGATATATTCACTAAGCCACTTCTTGAAGCTACTTTTACAAAGTTGGTGAATGAACTTGGAATGGTGAACTATGAGAGTTTCTAAGAACAAGGAGAAACCAATTCCCGATGATCATCAGATCCTGATGATTATCGAATCCTGATGAAAAGTCAAACCTTGACTTAGTCAACATCATGACAATTGTCAAGCACTGAATCCTGATGCGACATTTCGTTTAAGTACAATGGCAACAGAGGGTTTGGATCTAAGTATTCTCCTTATTCTATTTTCTGGACTTACTTTTTAATGTTAATGCACTTATGAATAATGTGATTACTTTAATTAGTTTTTCATATTTACTTCTTAATTCTTATACTTCACAGAACAGTTCATAACATAAAAGTGCAGAAAACAATAATAGAGAAACAGGATTTTCATTGATAATGAGAAAAAGGCTTAATGACCTTTTAACCCTCAAAGTTTCCACCAAAATACCCATCAGCCCTTACTGTTTCAAAACGTTCCTTTTGACTCTCCAAGTATCCGTAAAGGTCCAATTAGCCCTTATACCAGATAGGAAATGGTGAGTTTGGGTGACTTTTGGTTCGTTTTAATCGGTTTCTAGCCGGAATTTTGCTGTATTGTTGTTGTGTCGATTAAAACGAACCAACAATCACCCATACTCACCATTTCCTATACCGGTATAAGGGCTAATTGGACCTTTACGGATACTTGGAGGGTCAAAAGGAACGTTTTGAAACAGTGAGGGCTGATGGGTATTTTGGTGGAAACTTTGAGAGCTAAAAGGCCATTAAGCCTGAGAAAAAAGATTACATGAGTACATCAAATTTTTATTGTTTTCTCTATCTACTAATCTATCTCATAGCTAGCATCCATCCCAGATTCCATCTTTGCCACTTTGTTTGGGTGGAAGATGATGGAATAAGGTTATTTTTGCTGACATATTCATTAACAATGGTTGGAGGATTTGGATGAGGATGCTTTAGAGGAAAGCCATTCGAGTGTGGCTTGGAGAGTAGCATCGATGTATATCTCTCTTGCAGGTTCTTCCTGCTTTATCTCCTCGAGACAAGCATCCATCTGCAACCAAAGAGTCTCAAGCTGTCTTTCCCAATCCATGGCTTCAAACTCCTCGAGAGTATAACTAAGAATATCTATCTTCTCTATGAGATGGAGATTTTTCTCTTTGATGCTCAAGCTTGACATTGTTTGCTAAGTTGTTCTGAAGGGTTTTGATGTATAGGTTTATCAAAGATATTGTTAAAGGGTTAAAAGATGTGAGATGTGTATCAGTGCATTATATACAGACTTGAACCAACGTTTCATATTCTCTTAATGACGGGTCCAGGTATTTCAGTATTTTGATATTTAATATATTTAATTCTTCTAATTAAATATTTTCACTTCATTCACTTTTAATCAAATATCACAAAAGACGTGCGCATGTGCTACACTCATATATAGATACACGTAGATACACATAAAAGGGTGTGCAGTTATCACCACTTCTCCACAATAGCTGTCCACTAAATATTCTCACACAATCAGATACTGACATCTGTAATTGAGAGTTAATTTGTTTGTCTAAACAAAACTGATTCAATTTTCCAAATAAAATATAATTCTCACATTATCAGTTTTTCATATCTCTCTCTCTCTGTGTGTGCACACAAACCATAAAGTTTGAAAACTCAATTCACACACATTCTAAGCTATAATGGATTCTTCACCATTCAGGAACAGTAAGACCATGGTTAACAGAGTTACTTTTGCTACGAATAACTTCGTTGCTGTTCTCAATCATCAGGATTTACCTAATACTTTTCACATCATTCAGGACTTTTTGGCCACAAGCCCAATAAATTATGCTCTAACCCAACCTGCCAAAGTCTCTTTCAAGTGTGTTATGCAGGTTTGGAATACTGTGGTTTTTAGTCAAGGCATATCAGGAAAGCCTTATATGACTTTTGAATACAATGGTGTCAGACATCATGTGACTCCTGATGTTATTGTAGAAGCTCTTCACTTACCATCTCTAAATAGTAAGACTCCTGATAATATTCCTGATTCTACTCTTCTTGAATTTGCCACAAGTCTGGGATACAATGGAGAGCCAAAGAAGTTTTCAAGTTTGTACAGAACCAAGCTTAAGAAGGAATGGAATTTCTTCTTTGACACAATCAGTAGATGCTTCCTAAACAAAGTTTTAAACTTTGATGCACTACCTTCTGGCTCAGTCAAAATTGGGTACTCTCTAATTCATGATCTATCTTTTGATTATGGGTCTTTTATTCTGAAAGAATTAAGTGATAGAAAAGCAGATAAATGTGGTTATGTCTGTTTTCTTAGATTCTTTCAATTGATATTCTCTCACTTATGTCCTAATGCTACCTTTGAAAATGATACAATTTTGCCTATTTGTAAAATTTCTGATAACAATATCAAGGTACTGATAAATTCTGATAAGGCAAATGGTTTTGAGGGAAATACTTTCATTCCTGATGAGGTCAGGCTTCTTTTGACAAAGAGAATGCCTACTCATTATGGTCCAGCAACAAGTGCTATGGGACAGGACACTACACATCCTGTTCCTGACACAAGAACACAATCCAAACACTTACCCAAACAATCAACCACCTCTGGTGTCTCCCAAAAGGCATCAGTTGTAAAATCAAAGAAATGAGCTAGATCTGATGTGTCTAGAAGACAATCAGGATCAAAGGATTTCTCTACTTCAACCCTCACTCAAATGAAGACACAAGGGGGGTGAACAAAGGGTCCTGGTTGTTGAAAAAGTTGTGCCTAAGGTAGCTGAGTCTCTGATTGAAGCATGAGTATATAAAGAGACAGGGGAAAAGAGAAAATTTCTGCAACTGGTGGATTCTGATTCTGATAGTGATGATACTCTACCTATCTCCACAATCATGAAGAAAAAGGAAGTTTCTGATACTACTACTGAAGCTATGACTAGCTCTGAAAAGCCAAAGAAGAAAAGAAAGATAATCAACAAGAGTAGGTATCATATTCCTATGGAGATTCAGAATCCTACTGATGATACAGAGCATATTCCTGATGTCTCTGTGAATCCTGATGGTATATCTATTCCTGACACTTCAACAAATCTTGATGTCTCCACTCCTGATAACTTACCTATCAAGACAGTTGAAGTTACTGATTCTCCTGCTCCTGTTTCTCCCAAAGGAAAAATTATTGAGATGTCTGTGGAGAAAGTAAATGTTATTGCTGCTCAGCTGGGTCTAGAACCAACACACTTCAAGTGAAGATACAAGCTGAAGCAAGGGTCTTTCAAAGACAAAAGAAGCAGAGGATCACTTCACCTCTGAAAGGATCAAGCCCAAAAGAACCTGAATTTCAAAGGAATCCAGTAGCTACTGATGATTCAGCCCCACAAGAACCTCCCACTTAAAGTGTGGGTACAAGCATTGCTGAAGGAATGGTCACACAAGAACCACTTTCTCAATGGGAAGGTGCAGACATAAGCATTCCTGCCACACAAGAACCATCTTCTCAAAGTGAAGATGCAGGCATTCTCACATCAGCCAAGGGATTTCCTGACATTGCTCAAGGGATTTCGGAATCTATAATGGTTGATGTAGCTTAGAATATTGCTGATAGAGAAGCTCATGAGAAGCACATTGCAGCTGTGGATGTTTTGCTTGAAGAAACTACATTTGAGGGAAGCACACAAGAACCTTCAACTCAAAGGGTTGAAGCAGCTTCGACACCTCAGGATCCACAAGAACCATTGGTAGAAAATACTAATGCAAGCCATGTTCCTGTTGAAAGCTCAATTTCTGATGAGAGTGTTGCAGCACTTCTTGATGCTGATCAACCAATTCTGGTGCAACCACTTTCATCAAGACCAATAGATTCTATTTCTACTTCATCAGGTAACACTTCCACTTCTACTCTCTTTAATACTGATATATGATTGTAGATAGCCCTATACGGAATACCTCTATCTATATGACTACAGTCCACTTTTCTGAGCCAACTCTTATTTCTTTGAACTTGTCGAGCTAGAACCTTTCAAGTGAGAATGAGAGTAAACAATTAGAGAAAAAGAAGAGTGAGGAGAGGTAGTCTCCTATACTGGCAAAAGGAGAGGTAGAAATGAGTGAGAAGTTACACACTTCTAGAGAGGTAGCAATTACTATTGAAAGTAACTTAGGTGATGCAGTAAGAAATAATGAGATCATTTAAAAAGAAAAGAGAGATTTAAGATCTATATCTGTTCTCAATGCAGGTCATCAGGATACACCAGCAACATCTAGTGCTAATTTGAAATTAAAAGGTGTAATGCTTCCTGATGAGACTAAGGAGGATTCTATTCCTGATGTTGACATTGAGGATAGTTCAGTCAGTGATGATGATGATGATGCTGATGAGTTTGTTGAAGCGGCACAGGTGAAACAAGTCATGTTAATCAGTTAGGGATCTGCACATGGATTATCTAGTCATTTTATGTCTGGTGCATCTGATCCTGATAAAACTAATCAGGGCAAAGGTTTCAATGTTGTTGGTTCTGAAAGACCAGAAAAGTTGTGGAGAAGATCACAATGGAATGATGAATGGCATCTACCTAAAGCTTCTATTGGAATGGAATGGGCTAATGTTCATGCTAAACATGCAGTCTCACAAATATCTAGCTCTAATCTTAAGGATCATCTGAAGGCTACAACCATTTTATCCAAAGGTTTACAGCAGGATATCAACTCTTTCAAATCTGATAATGAAACTCTTCATACTGAGTTGGCTAAAATCGTGAATGCAACTACAGTTGAAATTGCAACTTAGCCCAGAACTCTAACCACTGTTGTCTATACAAGGATGGATACTTTGGAACTTAAAGTTGATACTTTATCTTCCAAAGTCAATAATATTGAAGAATCTCTACAACTGATTCTCTCTTTGTTGACTGATTCTGATGTCAAAAAGGGGGAGAAGGGAGATAAAACAAAATGTTCATCTGATCCAATATTAAGAAAGGATGATGATAATTCTGGGAATGATGGTGGTGCTAAGTCTCACGAAACCTCTGATGCTGCAATAGGAAATACTAAGAGGGTGCAATCTTGATCTCAAACTGTGCAGTCAACTCATGTTTCTAGTTCTGGTGTGAAAACTGTAAGAACAATGGTACAATCTCAAGTCCTGACAGAAGATCAAATTATGCCACCTGGTCAAATATTGTCAACAATTCCTGAGGATGATGTGTACATCGATGAAGAAGGAGAGTTAATGAAAAGTAGGAGGAAAAGAATTTACAAATCTCTATTCCTGATACAGTTCAAGTCGCAGCTCCTGACACTACTCAGAGTGATGCTCCTGATTTTAGTGAAGCTGATATCTTAAAAGAACTTGAAGTCATTATTCTTACTATTATGGTTGAATTCCACAATCTTAAAGTTGATGACGAGACACTAAGAATTGATCAAGAAAGATTCAGAAGATTTGAAAAAGTAAAGGAGATCAGAGAAAAAGAAAGGGATACTGAAATTAAAGAAACCAAGGACTATGAAAAAGTATAAAAAGGTCTAGCGGAAGGCTATGGTATGATGTCACAAGACAAGTTCAGGAGCAACAAAAAGATAACTCACATATCAAGAAGAAAGAAAAGAAATGGAAGAACATTGATAAGTGGAACTATAATGGACCAGTTGTTTTTCGATCTGGTGCTTCGATTACTGAAGTTCCTTTGTTTGCTGAAGTTGAATCTTCTAGGTCAGACACTTCACAAACATTTCAAAAATCCAAACTACTTTGGGCAGACATTCAGTGTAGTTTGAAGGGTCTGTAACCTAAAACCAGAGGGGGTATTTGTTTTGATAAAGCTCAAATCATTTCTACTGCACAGACAGATCAACATGCTCTAGTTGGCAAGATTGATGAAGAATTAACTACTGATCATTTATGGAAGCTTGAAGCTGTTAGAGTGATTGCTGATTGTCATGTTGGTGCTAAGAAGGTTGATAAATTATTGTACTTTATAAAGGATAAAAGTGTCAAGAAGCTATCTGTCCAGGAGTTATTATGCAAATCTACAAAAGAACTGAAATATGATTTTTATCTGCTCAAGGATAAAAGAATTCATACTAAAGAGGTTGAAGTTTACAAATATTGGTCAAGCATGATTCTCAGAACTATCAGACAGAGATTTTTGGATGGAGGAGCAAGATATGATGGCAACTATACTCCTATATACTTAAATACAAGAGGTCAGGAAATTGAAATGCAAAGAGGAACTGCTGTTAAAGGAGTTTTTTTAGGTATGGAACAACTGTCTCTTAATCCTGATGGGGAGGAACTTGTATATCTATTGGTTGATGATTTATCTCTACCAAGAAGCTCAATTCAAAGTCTCAGAGCAGCTATTTATCAGATCAGTGAGGAAGATGAAGAACTCAAACATCTGAAGAAGAAACTGGTTCAAATTCTTAGAAGTAGAGAAGAAGTAGAGTTATTATCAAACTTCTTGAAGATGAATCTTTTCTACCAGAGAATTTCTGAAACTATTCCTGATGATTGGTAGAACATTTTGTTTATGGTTTTTGACATCATTGAATCGAGGAATTTGTGCTTTATTTCATAAAGCACAAATTGGGGGAGATTGTTAGATATTGATTCAAGTGATGTCAGGATCTGGACTACTGATCAGATACTGATCCTGACGTCATCAGTAAAGAAACGTCAATATCATGATTGCTATCAAGATTGGAAGCTGATCAGGATTACATGAAGATTTACATTAGTCCAGAGATCAAGGAAGATTGATTTATTGACTCCTATTTTATAGGATCGTAGCTATCAGTTAGGATATGTATTGTAAACTGTTGTTAATTGATTTGACATATCTTGTAATTGATAGAGTAGCTGTGTACTGTATATAAACACAGTTTAGGTTTTACTTATAAGTAATCGCGTACACGAGAATTCTTGTAAACTAGCAGCTCTCAAGAACATCATAATTTCTTGAGAGAGTTTGTAAAAGTTTTATATTAGAGTTAATAACGCTATTATTTATTGGTACCTGTGTTATTATTATTATTGTTTAAGTCGAAAATCTTATACAATTGAATTCAACCCCCCTTCTACAATTGTTATTTACTGGGAAACAGTTTAAAGATTTGGTTGAAGAGGATGATGATTTTAATGATCCTAAAAATGGTTCTAGTGCTGAAGTTGAGAATATTATTCGTCAAATGGGAACCATGGATCTAGGAACTAAAATTCCTACTAATCCTCTCGAAACAATTGAGACCGAAGTTCGATTGCCTCCGGAGATTCCATTGATTAAGAATCACCCTATAGACAATGTCTTAGGTGAACTTAGTAAAGGCGTTCAAACTCGAGCTCAAGTTCAAAACATTGTGAGTAATATAGCATTTTTATCACAAATCGAGCCCAAATCGGCTAAAGAATCTTTATTAGATGAGGATTGGATTGATACCATGCAAGATGAGCTAAATCAATTTACTCGAAATAAAGTTTGGGAACTAGTGCCTCCACCACCCGACACTTCCATTATTGGAACTAAATGGGTGTTTCGTAATAAACTTGATGAAGGTGGAGAAGTGGTATGAAATAAATCAAGATTAGTTGCTCAAGGCTATACTTAAATGGAAGGTATAGATTTTGATGAAACTTATGCTCCCGTAGCTGGAATCGAGTTTATTCGGATGTTTTTGGCCTACGCTTTCTATAGAGGTTTCAAAGTCTATCAAATGGATGTTAAATCGGCATTCCTAAATGGTGTCTTAGAAGAAGAAGTTTATGTAAGACAACCATCGGGATTCGAAGATCATAAGCATCCTAATTATGTGTACAAATTGTACAAAGCCTTATACGGATTAAAACAAGCTCCTAGAGCTTGGTATGAGCGGTTAAGTAAATTCCTAATCGATAATGATTTTAAAAGGGGAATTGCGGATACTACTCTATTTACGAAGTATGAAGGTGATGATATCTTGCTCGTTCAAATTTACGTAGATGATATTATTTTTGGTGCAACCAAAGAATCAATGTAGCGAATTCTCGGAAAAGATGAGTAAAGAATTCAAAATGAGCATGATGGGAGAATTAAATTTCTTCCTAGGATTGCAAATTAAACAATCTCGACATGGGATTCACATTTCACAATTGAAGTATTGTAAGGAAATGTTAAAGAAATTCGAGATGGAAAATGCAAAGCCTATTAGTACTCCTATGTCAATCTCCGATAAATTATCTAGGGATAAAGACGGTGTTTCCGTAGATATCAAGGAATATCGAAGGATGATAGGAAGTCTGCTATATATCACGGCTAGTAGACCAGATATACAATTTAGCATTGGTAAATGTGTTCGCTTTCAAGCGGATCCGAAAGAATCTCATTTATCCACGGTTAAACGAATATTTAGATATCTTAAAGGTACTACGGATTTAGGTCATTGGTATCTTAAAGGACATCCGTTTGACTTAGTGTATTTTCTGATTCGGATTATGCCAGGCATTTAATCGATAGAAAAAGCACTAGTGGTACTTGTCAATTTCTTGGTGGATGTTTAGTTTCTCGGTTTTCGAAGAAACAAAACTCGGTTTCTATTTCTACCACCGAAGCGGAATATATAGCGGTTGCGAAATGTTGTGCTCAAATCTTGTGGATAAAATAAACATTAGCCGACTATGTTGTTAAATTCGATGTAATATCTATTTTGTGTGATAATACGAGTGCAATTGATTTGAGTAAAAATCCGGTATTGCATTCTCGATCTAAACACATAGAAATTCGACATCATTTTCTTCGTAATCATGTTAATAAAGGTGATATTAAATTAGTTCATATCGATACCAAAATTAATATCACGGATATTTTCACGAAACCTTTAAGTTTCGAAAGATTCTCTAAATTACGGTTCGATTTAGGATGATGGAGTACCCAAATTAATATGTTAAATTTTATTCGAAGTATATATTACTTTATTTTAATTATTTTGCAACTTATAGAATTGTTTAAGCGGATTTTCAAGCGGGACTTGAACATTCAGATTTCTTCGACAAAGTTTTGAGCTGCAAATAATTAAAGCCAAAAGTAGTATGTGGTTTGTTTAATTTTTGCAAATTAATTTGAATAAGTTCCATATTTTTTTTATAAGTTAAAAATTTATTTATTTTCGAAAATTCGGAACTTTATGCATTTTATTATTCTAAAATAAAATAGTTATTTTTATGGTGGCACATAAATTTTTGGAGGATTTTTCTGATTTATCTTCTACTTTATATGATTTTTCAAAAAGAGTTTTTTTTTAAATAAAATAAAATCATGTAAAATTCAGAAATAAATCACAAGAGCTGTTGTGTGTGTGAGGAATGCGTGTCAAGTAGTCAATAGTCAGCCGATCAAGCATCGAAAAAGCGCGAGACAATCCGGACCGTGCATTCAAAGATCAGTTTTAATCTGGATCGTTGAAAAGAAATTATAAATAATTTCTAAAAACATAAATCTCTCAAATCTCTCTTCTCCATCCTGTTCGCCTTTACCTAATTCAGAATAGGTCGAACTCTAGTTTTCGATATTCAAATTTCGGCCACACCTTTGATCGATTGCAAAATCTAACCCCAGATTCGTGTTCCTCGCCCTCAAATACATACATACATAATTCCAAAATCTCGAGTTTCTTCTCCATCTTGTTTTCCCCAAAATTCGAGTTTTGCATGGGATTAACAAAAAACCTTCAAACAAATCAATTAATCGATTTGTATGCGTATATGATCCATTTAATCTGGATTATACGCTTAGACGCTTCAAGGTATTATTTTTGTTGATTAATCGAAGCGTCGGGGCGTATAAGGTCCGGTGAAATCGATTATATGGCGATCGCATGTATTTGTGCGTATTTTCTGATTCCTCATCGTTGTATTATGATATTTATCCTATGGACAGGGTTAGTTGATCTCGTGTTCGATAATCCCTGTGCACAAAGATGAAAATCATAGTGCTATGATGATTATATAGGGATTTATGTGCTTAGATTATGATATTTCAATATTTTTGTGTAGAAAGTATATTGGCACGGCAGAAAACCTTGATTTGGTTGTGATTGAATGTTAAGATTTCTGCCGTACCAAGAGACATCTCTGTGCAACAATTTTGTTGAAAAATCGAGCCTATCTCAATGATTTTGTAATGAGGTTCTCTTAGTTAGATAGAAAATTTTAAAATTCTTGATTGTATGAGTATAAGTTTTCTGCCTAGCTAGGAGGCACCTCAATACATTGTTGTTTGATTACAGTTGTGGTGATCATACTTTATATGTCCAGTTTTAATTGATTTTATTGATTATTTATGCTAACACTAATGATTGAACTGTGATTTTGGTACTGCCTTGGTGAGCATTTGTGTATTGGTAAGGACTTAGTTTTGTGGGCACTGCATTGTCTTTGTGAGAATAAGTGTTTATTTGATTAATTGGATTTGTCATGTGTATTACCACCATGACCAAGGTACACAATTCTCAAGTCCTTGTATTTTTTATATTAACTGTCTTAATGTTGTCTAGTAAATACTTGAGTTGCTTGAGATGTTGTTGTTGCCCTAAGATGACTGTGATACTAGTATGCACTATGATATTTTGCTTGATTAAGTGAATCTATAATTATGTGAATTGAGTTGCTTCACATTGTCTCCTTTGTGCCCTGTATCAGTCTTAGTATGCTCATATCATTGTACCTTGCTAAATTTGTTTCACTCTTGCTTGCAGTGTGCTTGTTGTGGTAAGTGGTCGTATCTCATAGTATAGAGTTATCTACCCGCCATTAGTATAACCTTGCAAGAGGTTGATTGTTACTAATATGCTATTTAACTCTAAGTGCTACATGTAATTGCAACAACATGCTTGCTCACATGAGTTCATTATCTCAGTGTGCATCTAAGTTGAGTTGCAAAATTTATAAAATTAATATATTAATTTATATAAGTTTTATTTCTGATCACTTAGGATTTCCAGTTGAATAAAATGAACATTCCTTGAATAATTGCCTCTATGATCACCTAGTGCTAAATAAGTTAACAAATTGGATTTTATCTGATTATGTGGTCATTTAGACTTAATAGGATTAAAATTGAATTCTTTGAATCACTTAGGAACTGATGAGATTTGAATTGTTGTAATTTTCTATTAGACATCAATCCTAATACCTGTGCTAGGTTTATTTTAATGTCTTAAGCTTCTAGAAACTCATTTGTTTATTAGCTTGCAGATTATAAGTTTTGTGTCTAAGTGCATTGAACTTATTTTGATCCTATCCTTAGACAAATATCTTTGTATGCTATTAGTTTCTTGAACTGAACTGGTTGGATTTTTTCCCCTTAACTAGATTGAGCTCTCTGTGTGGTAATCTTATTCATCTAGTTACCAGCTTAGTTAGAATGACTGTGATTTGATACTTGTCATTTCCTAAACTCTAGACCTGCACTTCTATTCTTAGAATTCATAATTAATTATATGAATGTCTGTGTGCTCTGTGTGAGAGTGTGTGTGTGTGTGTTCTATACATGTGGTTATTTGTGCATAGAAGGATGTTTATATGTGTGTGTGTGTGTGTGTGTGTGTGAGAGAGACTTTGATTTAAGTTGCAGAAACAGCTGGTAAGATGTGAGACTTGTGCTTTGATAATATTACTTTTGCTAAAAGTCAACTTTTGTTTGTCAACTACCTTAAATGCATTTATTGCTACTTGCTGCTAATTGCTAAAAATAAGGTTGCATGCTTACTTTTAGCTGGATCAGTCAAGTACTAGACTGATAAGAAGCCTTACTTCTCTGCACCATATCATATCTTTATATGTACTTGACTGTCCTATGTTACTGTGCTTCCACTGTACTATCTGTTCTTGCACTATTCTTGCACATCTTTACATGTTTAAACCTTATCATTTCTATGTATTTAAAAGAAGTGTTTGCTGCATTTACTTCACATTCTTGCATTCATTTCGTTTGTCTTCATACACTTAAACATGGCTCCTGATTGTCTTAATTGCTCAATTCCTTTGAATCCTATAAACACAACACTGTCTCTATTTCCTAGCACACAAACCAACACCAACACTCATCCCAAGTCATCTTCTTCTAGTTCCAGAAACAAGAAGAAGAAAGCCAAGTATAACAATGCCTTTTTTATGTCTAAGCATGGTCTTGCTAAGCCTGTAAAAAGAAAGCTTATGCCTGGTCAGTTGGTTGAGTTATTCCATGACTCGGACCTTCACAGAGTTCTCACTAGAGCTAAGTTAGAACCCTTCCTCATTTATCCAACCAAGAGTGTAACACCCCTATATTTTTACCCAGTGGAATTTTAGAAAATTTCGACATGAAGTATTCGTAGATCGGACTATCCCCCTGTATTTCAACCCAAACCAAATTCCAATTCACAATTACAAGTAAAACTTAATACTCCAACGATTCCTCACCGAGGATCGATTCCAAGTTATGGTATGAAACAAGAATCTAAATTATAAAAATTATTACAACTTCTATCACTACTCTGAATAAAATTTACCATACCATCTAATCTCAATCCGTGCTTACCCGCTCTGGCGTCGTATTCTATCCTGAATATAATGCCTCATAGCTCTCGTATGATTTGTACGCTGCAGACATCCATCTTTAATCCTAACTGAAAGGTTAGGGAAAAATAAAGTAAGAGTGAGCCAACAATGCTCAGCAAGTTAATAATATGGTGAAACAATATTAGTTCAATGATTCATTGATGAGCAATATCAATGAACAACTATTCTCAAGGGAATAATTCAGTTTTCATCATAGGATAAGACTTTTCATTTCCTGCATTTATATTTCTCATCAAAACATTCTTTTTTTACATACTTTTCATAAAACCTTTTTTTAAAAATCATATCAGTTGATTGGAGTTTTTCCACGACTCTGGACAATACGGGTGATCATCCACGTAAAGTCCCCATACCGGACATGAAGTCCCTCTGAACCTTGAAATTGGGTTCCCAATTAGGCAACACATTGGCCTTTCAATTGCTGGACTGGGCACTCCCCAGCCTCTTACGCTAAAAAATATGCTGGACCGGCGTCACCCTGCCTCTTATGCCTCCAATCTGAAGGAATCCGTTGAAAACATTTTGACGGAATCCCCCACAATAAAATCTTTAAAATCTTTTAAACATTTCATTTTTAAGTCCTTTATACTCACTGATAACAGATCAGCCCAGTATAAGGAATTTTAGAAACATATTTAATTAATTAAGCCGTTTTCATTATCAATTATTAAAGACTGGGGGTCTGGGAAGCAATTGATATAATGAGTTATAAACAGCAAAGCAATAAGAATTAAACTAAGCACGATATAGTACAGTAAAACAGAATCATATATACACAAGGAAACATTAATCAATAAGGAACAGATCAATTATTCAGGTTCTAGAATTGAACAACAATATATAAGGAAAATCATGCAATAAAGGAATCTGAAGTTCAACCGTAAATTAGAGTAACTGCAAAAGGTATGACCATTCATTTAAAAGGTTACCAATTGATATAATTTTCATGGCAAAATTCGAACTTACATAAAAGATTTGATTAGTTTAAAATAAAGATTTAAGAAATTCTCAATTACTCAAATCTCACTCTTTTCGGCTAAGCACTCGTAGGCTTTAGCTGCCAGAACCGGCATGACAATAATGAGTTTGAATAAATAAGAAGATCTCAATTCATTCTTGATTTAAATCGTCATTGAGCAACACATGCCTCAACGGAAATCTAAACCTCGAATTAGCTTACAACAATTTGAAGAAAAACTTTCTTTAAAGAATATTAATAAAGACTGGAAAAATTGATATAAAATAATTTTAGATAAATCAACACCTGAAAAATAGGTGAGGAAAATAAATAATGACAGGGTAATTTGAGAATGATTGTTTGTAAATTAATAGAAGAAGAATGTCTCTGGGAATAAAATAAAGGAGATAGACATTAGCAAAATGGTTTGAAAAGAATATCGTATAAATAATCAGAATAGGTTTACATTATTCAGAATAAAAATTGAAGAGTATAATTGTTTGCAAAATGGATATCGAAAGAACAATTAAATAACATAGAAGGTTTCGCACCACTTGAACAATAAGTGAGGTATAGTAAACATACCTCAATACATGAAGTTTCCAATTCCAACATCTCGATTCTTTACTCATTGTACATCAGTCTTTATTTCTTATTGGCTGGCTTTGTACTCGGTCATCCATTCCTCTTTTTTTCACTAGTCAACTTCTACATGCGCACTCTCGTCTACTTCGCTGAATACTCATTCCTCAGAATTTCCACATTTACATACACTGACTCTAAATCGGCCTTTTACTGGTACCTATATCAAAATAAAGTACTATTTTAGTACGCTCATAACCGTAACCGTCTAACTCTGTTATACCCAAACGCGTCCTAATACGCTTTACAATTAAGACATATAGTTCACACAGATCATATTCTCGAAATAGTAACATATAATGACATAATCACATAAGCACTTAGCACGTATTATTCTCTTACGTTTATATTTTTTTTACATATATATCATATCCATTTACAATAATCCTTATCAAATTACTATAAAAGTCACAAAGTAATTCTAACAAAAATCGGACAGCACCTCCCCTAAAATATGACCTAACCTGTCTAAATATAACTTATCAAATCGAAAATCCAACATCCCTTGCTTCAATACAATTTACAATCATACCAAATCATTCTAATGTACCTCATATGTACATCTCTGACAATCCATAACTTAATACATATCGTACATACTCGTATCATCGACAAACCAAGTCACCCTATGTATATTTCACTTTAGTATACAAAATATTACTAATGTCCTTGATAACAATTAGAATCCTTGACATAATCACATTGTACTAGTTACCAGTCAGATGACATATCCATCAATCAACTAACAATTCTTAAGATACACCAAGTACAATTAACTATTTATAACCTTTAAACATACACCACTTTAATACATCAATCCACAAAGTCAAATTATGACTCTACATAAGCACTTATATCCTTATACGATTTACAATTTAATTACCACATGAAGGTGTACGACATTTATAATCAGTAACTCAAAATTAAAATTAACAATTGAAATTTAACATCAAGAATCCCTGTAAACATTTACAATCGAACAATTCATGTAATCTGAATATTATTTATAATCGAGAAAGAAACTAAATAATAAATAATATTTTAGAAAAATTTTGATGGCATCCCCTTTGCACAAGTAGCCTACCAGTCGGGCACGGTCGACACAAATCAACCAACAGGCATCACATTCAAAGCATACTTTACAACCAATCCACGCACTAAAAAATTTGTACTAAAATTATTCCCAAATCAAGTAACTCTTTCCATTTATTAAATCATACCGACCGAATAAAAAAATTTGGAATTTAACAACACGAAATGAAGAAAATATCTCAAAATTAAATAAATTTATTTTTGGCTCAAGTTTCATCATTGCCAATCTCCATCGACTCAAATGAAATCATCGTCGATGGGGCAAAATCCCGGTGGTACCCGAAATAGGCTTCCTACACGAGACTCTACACAATATTAAACCATCAGTTTAACAGTTAATTTTTCCTGGAGTAATTCATTGCAGCACATCATTGTAGCCAATCATAGAATCAAATCACGAATAAACGAAATCACCCACCAATTCACAGTACTACAACAATAACAAAGAACTGATAACAATAGCCCCAATTCAAATTAACCATTCGATCACACATACACACGCTGCAAATGTATACAATCCAGCACACAGACTCGATAGCACAGACCCGGCACCATAGAGGCCATACACAAACATAAACATACTGCTATCCATATATTTATATACACACACACACACTCATCATATAACACACATACGCGACGCACACAACACTCACTGAATCGAACACACACACCCCATGATTATACACACAACACACGCATAGTAATTATAGGCTGTAGAGTTAACAGAGGGAGGAAGAGCTTCGACCAAACACAGTACACCCACCTCTGCACAACACAAAACAAGTTGAATAAAGTTCGAGGGACTCAAATCAACTTCGAAATTGAGAGAGATTAGAGATTGAGAGTGGATTGTAAGAGAAAGAGGGAAAGATCGAGAGGGAAATGGGGGGGAGAGATGAAAAGGGTGTTCGAGAGAGTTCTTGAGAGAAGAAGAGAAACAACTGAAGTGTCCAAAAGAAGAAAAAGAACTGCTGTTTTGATATAATACATAGGGGCATTTTTGTAATTATGCTTAAAATAATTTTTCAAATCAATTAATAAACTTTAAAAATCGAAATTAAATGGAGAATGAGTGAAAGATTAAACGTTTCATTTTTAAAAAGAAGAATATAAAATTACAAGCACCCCCATATTTTTAAAATATTTTTGGGATAAAAAATGAATTAAATATGAAATTTTCAAGTTTTCATCCTTTAAATACAATAAAACTAGTAAAAATCATTTTGAAATACTTCAACACCCAAAATAATTCTCCGAATAATTTTAAAAACCAAATAAATATACAAAGATAATATTACAAAATATTTCATGATTTTTAATAACCCCGATAATTTTATAAAAAAATTTGAAAATCAATCATGCATAATTTAAATAGATTTTAACCACAAAAATTCAAATAAAAATACACGGACCCGCACGTCAAACATACATCACCATATAAAGATGTAAACATGACATCACATATATTTAACCTAAAAAAAATTTCACACCATATATTCCACATTTAATATTAAATAATATTATTTATAATTACGAATTTTCTAAAGCGTTATATCCTTCCCCCATTAATAGGGTTCTGTCCTCAGAATCGACAGTAAGAAAACATATGACGGTATTCCCAAACATTTCTCTTTCAAATTTCCAAGTCATTTATTTCATTCTAGAATTCCTTTATATCAATTCATATATCGATATGCTCATCATGTAGGCCTTCGAATTTCTAACATAAACTTAATCCTTTGGCTTGCATGACTCGTTAATTCCAGATACTGATCACTCGCACGTGACGATCCCTTTTCTACCGAAAGTCGGACATGACCTATTCGTATAATGGACTATGTCCTGTACATAATGCCTAAGTACTAACCCCATCATCCATAAACCATTCGTATATATATATATATATATATATAATACTAAAACGAAATTTGTCTCGACTGAAAATACATGATAACTAAATAAGTCTTTCAAAACAAAATCCGCGCAACTAAAACAATTGGTACAACTTCCACGCTCCTACTCATAATCAGATTGGCTCAGATAAAACTTTGAGAAAAAGAATATCAAGAAATCCCCCAATCATTCTTACTCCCCTTTTGTTACGACCAAACTCAACACGGAAGTGCACGTGATCTCAAGTAATATAGATAGCAAATAAGATTCGTTCCTACAGGGACTCGTATTGTCTTGTTAATTCACTCACCAATGTATGATTATTATTTAATGCTACGACAAATTAATAATTGGATTTTTGTTTATCACTACACTTACTCTAAGATTTATAACTAATTATCAACTACTTGAACTAAGAATTATGTCGAATTACTTATTCGAATAAAACATGGGATTTTAACTTCATTAAACAATCCATCTATAGTCCCCACTTCTCTACCCTTTTCATGTGATTTGTTAATACCTGATCGATTACACAAAACTGATATAAGCCAACTTTCGTTGCACAAATACCATCCTATAACATCCACAATAAAGATAGAAATCAATTAGTCTCCCAATTATGCTTAATCTGCATATGTCTATAAAGATTGAAACATAATGGTTGAAGTACAAGCATTCAATTGATCACATAGTCGTCATAAAACGGTTAGAGTTACGACACTAAATATGAATGATATTCTCACGCATAAACCGATGCTAGCATGGCAAGTTCTAAACTCTTAGATCCACTTTCGCTTCAATAAGAATTAACACACAATTACAGGAGTTAGCTACTCTCCTATAACGAATTAAATCAACCATGATAGGATATCACATCAATCACACTATAGGCATCGAGAAGATTCAACAAATAAACTTCATGAATAAATCCGCTAAAACCCCATGACAACGAATTAATTCATAATCAAACTAATCGTCACCATGGGTTCCAATGTAAACATGATAGAAGGAAACGAATAATGATTTAAATAAATAACAAGAGTTCTAAAGAATACACCAAAACCAAGCATCCACAAACTAGGAAGAATACAAGAATAATTTGAAAACTATCTTCTTCCTCGCTTCTTTGTGCTTTAAAACTCAGTAAATACAATATATGGCCAGACCTCCTCTATTCTAGGGTTTTTCTTCCTTTATATAGGCTCCAGGTGCAAGAAATTCGAAAAGGAATTCTATTTTGACTTTATCTCGAAAAAAACAGCAAAAACAGAAATTTCTCTTCAGTCGTGCCGGCGCTGCCGCGCCATCCAACATGTATAGAACGGCGCTGCCGCGCCCTTCCATAATACACAGCGCTGCCGCGCCTCAACTCAGTACAACCGCGGCGCTGCCGCGCCCTATCTTTTGCTCAGCACTGGATTTTTTTCCTTATTTCTTCATTACAACTCCGAATTGCTCTCCAATTGCTTCGCTGCATTCCTTGAACACCTGTGACTAACATTCCTACACAATACCCTTAAAAGAGCTCAAAAATACCACAACTCGAGTACAAACATTCTTTTTAAGCCAAATGGAAACGTTATAAGTGAATAAAATACCCACTCATCACACCCCCAAACTTAAACCGATGCTTGTCCTTAAGCATAAACAAACAAATTAAGTACAACTAACTAATACAACTTCCGTAGGTGATCACGGTTGCATTTAGCATATGCAACAAGCCCTTTAAACCCCTAGGCAGCCCTAGTGGACGATTAAGGTCTCGTGAGGGCCTATAGTGAATGTACCCACAAAATCCAACTGACACAAACGACACAAACAATGCAATGCATGAATGCTACTAAATATGAATGCAAAGGATCCCCTCAAACTAACCAACACCACTTAGAAAACAAACATCTCAATGAATGCAATCAATCCAAACAGAGCTCGACTAAATTCCGGTATACTAACAATACATGATCAGAACGTGCGTGTGTGCGATGCTCGACAGATATACTCCCAAAACCGGATCAAAATCATACATATTCTTTTCCAAGACAATCACAGGTTTATAAATAGAATGAACGTTAAACTCAAGATCACTTCAGATACACCTCCATACTCCTCTAAGGTAGACAGAAATTCATGCTTTATTACGACACAGACACAATATATACACAACACACATGCTTATCTGACCGTGCAATGGATGAGACCCCTAAAGGCTTATACAATAATACCCATGTAGCGAGCGTTGGGTTTGTGGATCTCAGACTATAAAAGCCTTAGGTCACTAGGCACAAAGTCCCCAAGAACTTAATTGCTCGAGTATTAAAGAGCTCACCCTGATCAATTCTGCATACTCACACTCTCACAAACACTCATTTATTTTCTTTTTGTTTTCTTGAATTTTTTTCTATTTTTTTCTCTTTTTTTTTATTATTTTTTTTCTGAATTTTTTTTCACACATGGAATCTGGAATGAGAATTCTCAATTCCAACCCTAGACTACTCATAAACATGAGCCGGCTACTAGCCATTTGACACCTATCCAACAAACATAAACACAAACACAAACACATTAGCATGAAATTCCTGCTTTCCCCCAAACTTATATTTTAGTGTTCCTTAATCATCAGGGGAATAAAGCAAATTCTATCGATAAACAAATGATTAAATCCTAAATCCAAACAAGCATGACTCAACCTAGCCCAAGAGCAAACGACGAGACTGTGTAAAACATTTGTTCATGAAACATGCACGTCAATTTCATCAAAATTTAAAATCAGCCCTCTGTTCATCCTTTTCACACCCACATCAACATCTACCTACCTCATGGCATCAGCTCATTCTAAGGGATCATGAAAAATGCATGTAATGCAACTGGCATGCACATAAATACCACAATAACAGAATGTCCTATATGACATACATAAGAAAAAAAACAAAATGCCCTAACTAACATGCAAACATGCTAACATACAAATATGCTTCTAACATGCACACATACAAATATACAAATGCACCTTGTATCCCCACCCCCAACTTAAAAATTTTCAATGCCCTCATTGAAAGTAAGAATAACAAGTGTGCAAAGCATACCTACTCGTCGTCTGAACCACTCCCATCGGGAGTGTCCGGTGGTGGATAGACAGCGCCAGCTCCAAAGGATGGAAAAGTCACGTCCACTCCACTCGCACGAAAAGCCGTGCCCAATGCCTGCGCAAACTGAGTAAAATCCGCTGCAAAACCTGCCTGCATATCGTGCACCGCATCGATACGCCTCGACAACCGCCTATACTGTCTCAGAGTAATAAAAGAACCTCCTCCCTGAGGCTCCTCCTGCTGCTGCTGTTGCTGCTGTTGCTGCTGTTGCTGCTGCTCTTCCACAAAACCAAGACCCCACCAGTCCGGCTCACCACCATTCCACTCGACCAACCTCCGAATACTCTGATGATCCAACGCCTCCTGTGGCTGCTGCACAACCTCCTCTGCTGACCAACGAGCACCACAATCTCTAGCCAACCTAACAATGATCGAACCATACGGCATCGCTGCAGTGGTACTACCTTGCATAAAACGCATCATCCCCTGATGGATCAAATTGCCCACATCCACATACTCTCTGCTGCAGATAGCATATATAGGATAGCCCTCTCAACTGTGACCTCATTCGAGTGTCTCGTAGGGATGAGATTGGAACAAATGAACAAGTGCCAAGTACGCCCATATCTGTTCAGAGCCGTCGACAGAAACGAAGTAGGCTCAGTCGTGCCTCTCCTCAAACGCCACTTTGTACCAGGCACACACAACCGCTGAATAACCATCTGAAGATCCACATTATCCCGAGTCCTCCCCGACCAATCATCTTGACCCCTCCTAGGAGCCGGAAGCTCAAGAACACGCCGAATAGCAGGCGGCTGATAATCCACACGAAAGCCACGAACCTGGCTAATCCCATTCCTCTCCACACTAGCGTTCGCATAGAACTCGCGAACCACAGTCATCGGAACAGGCTCCGGAACCTCACAGATCTGCTCCCAATGTCTCTCCATAATATTCTCCAACATATTCCCATCCTCCACATTAGGCAAAAGACCCCTCTCACGAGCAATAGGGAGCCCCAACAACCGATTATACTCATCACGAGCCCCATTATTAATAAACTGCGGTCCACCATTACCTCCCTCAGAATCTGATGAAGATGAAGAACGAGGGTTCCTCCTACCAGTCCCACTACCACTAGCACCCGCACTACCACCACCAACAACCTTCTGTCGCTTGGAAGCCAATGAATTGATTAGAAGAGTGTTTAGAGTGTTTAAAGTGTTTAGAAAATTTTTGAGATCTGTAGGTGTGTATGTATAGGTAGGGTTGTGTAATGGTGTGTATATATAGGAGAAAGTAGGGTTAGTGGGGTTAAATTGTGGGCTTGGGTCGTGGGACACTATAACAACAACTAACAAAATTTTTTTTTTTCAAAATCTACTGAAAAAAATTTTTCTGTACAGTCGTCGCGGCGCTGCCGTGCCAAGAATGCACTGTGGGACGGCGCTGCCGCGCCAGGACTTCTGTTCAACATTTTTTTTATTTTTATTTTTTCAACAACTCACGTGGGTTGCCTCCCACGAAGCGCTCTTTTCACGTCATTAGCTTGTCGTAGCTCCATCTCCTTACGTTGCGCAAATTAGAACCGCAGTCTCAACTTCGCGATTCAACTTCTCTCCAAAATATGGCTTTAACCGCTGACCATTGACCTTGAATGATTCTTCCGGTAACTTGTCAAAAATCTCCACTGCCCCCATGCTGAAAAACTGTTTTGACTGTGAAAGGTCCAGACCAACGTGACTTCAACTTCCCAGGAAATAACCGAAGTCGAGAGTTGAACAACAACACCAATTGCCCGGGCACAAACATCTTAAGAACCAACCTACGATCATGCCACCTTTTTACTTTCTCTTTGTATAGCTTGTTGTTCTCATAAGCCTGCAATCGAAACTCGTCCATTTCGTTCAACTGAACCATCCGCTTTTCACCTGCTGCTGTAAGATCAAAATTCAGCTTCTTCAATGCCCAATAAGCCTTGTGTTCTAACTCAGCTGGAAGATGGCATGCTTTCCCATACACTAGCTGAAATGGTGACATTCCCAAAGGTGTTTTATAGGCTGTCCGATAAGCCCACACCGCTTCATCAAGCTTTAACGCCCAATCCTTCCTAGAAGGACTAACCACCTTCTCTAGAATTCGTTTAATTTCCCGATTAGACATTTCGGCTTGCCCATTGGTTTGAGGATGATAAGCTGTAGCAACTCGATGATTGATGTTGTAGCGTGCCATAAGAGATGTAAACTTTCGATTGCAAAAATGCATACCTTCATCACTGATGATCACCCGTGGAGTGCCAAACCGAGTAAAAATATTCTTGTGAAGAAAATTGAGTACCACCTTCGCATCATTCGTGGAAAGTGCTTTTACCTCCACCCATTTAGACACATAGTCCACATCTACAAGAATATACTGATTACCATATGATGGAATGAACGGTCCAATGAAATCGATTCCCCACACGTCAAAGATCTCTACCTCCAACATGACATTAAGAGGCATCTCGTCCCTACGAGAAATATTACCAACCCGTTGACATCGATCACATCTCAACACAAACTGATGAGCATCCTTGAATAGAGTCGGCCAATAGAAACCCCCTTGAAGAATACGTGTGGCTGTCTTTTCACCCGCATAGTGGCCTCCATAAGCTGTAGCATGAAAATCACTAAGAATAGCCTCGGTCTCACTGTAAGGAACACAACGCCTAATAATCTGATCAGCTCCTTGCTTGAACAAAAACGGTTCATCCCAAATATACTGCTTGACATCGTGCAAGAATTTCTTCCTTTGAGCATAAGAGAGCTCAGGTGGAATGATGTTGCTTACTAGATAATTCACAATGTCGGCAAACAATGGTTCATCATCTTGCACTCTGAATAGTTGCTCATCAGGAAAAAACTCATTAATAACCGTGTTGTCCTTAGGTGACTTTCCATGGTCTTCCAATCTAGAGAGATGGTCAGCTACCTGATTCTCCGTCCCCTTTCTATCCTTGATTTCCACATCAAATTCTTGCAACAGAAGAACTCAACGAATCAACCTTGGATTAGCATCTTTCTTTGCAAGGAGGTAGCGAATAGCAGCATGATCCGTGTAAACTGTCACCTTAGTACCAAGCAGATAAGAGTGAAACTTTTGAAACCCATAGACAATAGCAAGTAGTTCCTTCTCAGTGGTGGTGTAATTCAACTGAGCATCATTGAGAGTTTTGCTCGCATAGTAAATAACATGGAACATTTTTTCTTTCCTTTGGCCTAGGACGGCCCCAATTGCATAATCACTAGCATCGCACATCAAAGCAAATGGTTGGCTCCAATCAGGAGCTGTAATAACTGGAGCAGAAATTAGTTTCTTCTTCAAGATCTCGAACGCATGTAAACAAGCCTCATCAAAATTAAATGGCACATCCTCTTCCAAGAGATTGCAAAGCGGCTTAGAAATTTTTGAGAAATCCTTTATGAAGCGCCTGTAGAACCCTGCATGACCAAGAAAGCTACGAATACCTTTGACTGAGATAGGTGATGGAAGATTCTCAATAGTTTCCACCTTTGCCTTGTCAACTTCCAAACCCTTACTCGAAACCTTGTGTCCCAGAATGACACCTTCTTGTACCATGAAGTGGCACTTTTCCCAATTAAGAACAAGATTGGTCTCCACACAACGTTTTAAAACCAAACTCAAGTTTTCCAGACACTCAACAAAAGAATCCCCAAAGACTGAGAAATCGTCCATGAATACTTCCATATTAATTCCGATCATGTTAGAGAAAATGGCCATCATACACCTCTGAAAAGTAGCTGGTGCACCACACAACCCAAAAGAAACACGCCTGAATGCAAATGTACCAAACGGACAAGTGAATGTAGTCTGCTCCTGATCCTCGGGTGCTATACAAATCTGATTCTACCCAGAATACCCATCAAGCAAACAATAGTACTGACGTCCAGCCAATCTGTCAAGCATCTGATCAATGAACGGAAGTGGAAAATGATCTTTCCAAGTGGCTTTGTTCAACTTACGATAATCCATGCAAATTCTCCAACCAGCCACTCTTCGCGTCGGAATGAGCTCGTTCTTCTCATTAGTAACCTCTGTCATGCCCCCTTTCTTAGGCACACATTGCATCGGGCTCACCCAAGAGCTATCAGAAATCGGATAGATAATGCCCGCGTCAAGCCATTTAAGAATTTCCTTCTTCACAACTTCTTTCCTGACAGGATTCAGTCTCCTTTGATTATCGACTGTAGGTTTAGCTCCCTCTTCCAAAGGAATTTTGTGCATGCAATACGAGGGACTGATGCCCTTGATGTCTGCTATAGTCCACCCAATGGCTGATTTGAATTCCATTAAGATTCTCAATAGCTTTTCCTCCTCTATGCCTGAAAGCTTAGATGATATAATAACAGGTAAGGTAGAAGAATCACCAAGATATGCATACCTTAGATGTTCAGGCAATGGCTTAAGTTCCAAGGTAGGTGCTTCCTCAATGGATGGCTTCAGTCTAACATGAGACTTCTTCAATTCTGACAAACCCAATGATTCAAATGGAATACCGAACTTCTTCCATGGAGATGCATTAAGATATTGCAAGTGTTCTTTATCCTCTTCGTGCTCAACCTCCGAGTCGTTAGCAAGGACTCTTTCCAACACATCCTCTTTTATCAAGTGTTTAGTAGCAACGTTAACCACCTTGTCGACCATATCAATTTTGAGACACTCTTCATAGTCAGTAGCAAGCTTCATTGCGTTGAAAACATTAAAAGTAACGTTTTGATCGTGCACCCTCATGGTGAGTTCTCCCTTTTGGACATCAATAAGAGTTCGACCCGTAGCCAAGAATGGTCGTCCCAAGATAATAGGAATCTTCTTGTCTTCCTCGAAGTCAAGAATAACAAAGTCGGCTGGAAAGATAAGCTTGTCGACCTTCACCAAAACATCCTCAAATATCCCTCGAGGTTAAGTAATTGAACGGTCCGCAAGTTGTAGAGTCATGGCAGTTGGCTTTGGTTCTGGAAGACCAAGTTGCATGAAAACTGATAATGGCATGAGATTAATACTTGCACCCAAATCACACAAGCATTTGCTGAATGAGAGCTCTCCAATAGAACATGGAATGGTAAAGCTTCCAGGGTCCTTCAACTTAGGCGGCAACTTTTGTTGCAAGATGGCACTACATTCCTCCGTCAATGCAACGGTCTCTAGCTCCTCAAGTTTCAATTTCTTCGAGAGTATGCCCTTCATAAACTTCGCATAGCTCGGCATTTGCTCAAGAGCCTCCGCAAATGGTATGTTAATCTGAAGCTTCTTGAAGACATCCAAGAACTTAGAAAATTGCTTGTCGAACTTTTGCCTTTGAATTCGTTTTGGATATGGAGGTCGTGGAAACACCTTATCTTCTACTTCTTTCTAAGCATTATCATTCTTACAAGTTATAGGAGTCGAGGGAGTAGCATTCGGTAGCAATTTAGGACCAGATTCGACCCCAGCATCAAAATCAACTTTTCCTTCCAGAAGTTGCGGCGCTGCCGCGCCGTGCTAACTGCTCAGAATTTTCATTTTCTTCCTCAGTTGATTTTTCTTTGTTCTCACCTTGTAGAATTCTTCCTGATCGCAATGTTACTGCCTAGACCTGTTCCTTGTGATCCTTCTTGCCTGGATTCATCTCTGTGTCACTCGGAAGCGTTCCTGGTTGACGGTTCAACAATGCATTGGCCAGTTGACCAATTTGATTCTCTAAACTTTTCAACGACACCGCCTAACTCTTGTACATCATTCGTAACTCTTCTAATTCAGATTTCTCAGACTGATTCAATGAATTCCCTTGAGATGGTTGAAATCCCGGCGGATTGAATGGTTGCCTTGGAGCATAAGGTGGTGGTTGATAGTTCTGATTATATGGCCTTGCATTGAACTGCTGATTTTGGGGTTGCTGAACACCACCCTGACTGTTGCTCCAACTAAAATTAGGATGATTCTGATTGTTGGGATGATAAGCATTAGGCACTGGTTGCTGAGCGCTTTGAAAATTACTAACAAATTATGCAGATTCAGATGAGATAGCACACTGATTCGTGTCATGAGCCCCTGCACACAATTCACACACCATAGCAACCTGGTTAGTCCCATGATTAGAAAGGGAATCTACCTTCATTGTCAACTCCTTGAGTTGAGCAGCAATAGCAGTAGCTGCATCCAAGTCCAGAACTCCGGCCACTTTAGCAGGTGGCAAGCGTTGAGTAGGATTCTGAAACTCATTGGCCGCTATCATCTCAATAAGATTATATGCATCCTCATAGCTTTTTGCCCATAGTGCACCTCCAGAAGCTGCATCTAACATAGGCCTGGAATGAGTTCCCAACCCGTTATAGAAATTGCTGATTATCATCCAATCCGGCATCCCATGATGAGGACAACGTGCCAATATCTCCTTGTAGCTTTCCCAAGCTTCCCCCAAAGATTCCTGAGGTTGCTGAGCAAACTGAGAAATAGAATTCCGATAAGCTGCTGTCTTCGCCATGGAGAAATACTTCGTCAAGAACTTTTGAGCACAGTCTGCCCATGTTTTAATAGAGCCTGATGGCATAGAATGTAACCAACTCTTGGCTTTATCCCTAAGAGAGAAGGGAAATAGTCTCAATCTGATTGCATCATCTGTAACTCCGTTGAATTTGAAGGTGTCACAAATCTCAAGGAATTCCCTAATATGAGCATTGGGATCTTCAGCAGGACTACCCCCAAACTGTACTGTATTCTGAATCATCTGAATGATGTTTGGCTTAAGCTCGAAATTATTAGCCCCAATAGCTGGGCGAACAATACTGGTATGAATATCCTCCACTTTTGGCTGAGAGAATTCACTCAAAGCCTTCGCTGGCTGTGCTTGATCTGCCATTTCTTCTATTGATTCACGATCGTCTTCTAACCCGATGTTCTCAAAATCAAGTTTTCTTCTTGCTAGTTCTTCTCTACGTGCTTGAGCTCGTGTACGCATACACTCTCAAAAAGTACCTGAAATTCACCAACAAGAAATTTGGTGAGAAACGTCTTAGTCACCGAACTTTAATGACCACTGATGGCAAATACTGAAACTAAACAAATAAAACCGCGTCCCCGGCAGCGGCGCCAAAAACTTGTTACGACCAAACTCAACACGCAAGTGCACGTGATCTCAAGTAATATAGATAGCAAATAAGATTCGTTCCTACAGGGACTTGTTGTATTGTCTAGTTAATTCACTCACCAATGTATGATTATTATATAATGCTACGACAAATTAATAATTGGATTTTTGTTTATCACTACACTTACTCTAAGATTATAATTAATTATCAACTACTTGAACTAAGAATTATGTCGAATTACTTATGCGAATAAAACATGGGATTTTAACTTCATTAAACAATCCATCTATAGTCCCCACTTCTCTGGCCTTTTCATGTGATTTGTTAGTACCTGATCGAATACACAAAACTGATATAAGCCAACTTTCGTTGCACAAATAACATCCTAAATAACATCCACAATAAAGATAGAAATCACTTAGTCTCCCAATTATGCTTAATCTGCATATGTCTATAAAGATTGAAACATAATTGTTGAAGTACAAGCATTCAATTGATCACATAGTCGTCATAAAACGGTTAGAGTTACGACATTAAATATGAATGATATTCTCACACATAAACCTATGCTAGCATGGCAAGTTCTAAACTCTTAGATCCACTTTCGCTTCAATAAGAATTAACACACAATTACAGGAGTTAGCTACTCTCCTATAACGAATTAAATCAACCATGATAGGATATCACATCAATCACACTATAGGCATCGAGAAGATTCAACAAATAAACTTCATGAATAAATCCGCTAAAACCCCATGACAACGAATTAGTTCATAATCAAACTAATCGTCACCATGGGTTCCAATGTAAACATGATAGAAGGAAACGAATAATGATTTAAATAAATAACAAGAGTTCTAAAGAATACACCAAAACCAAGCATCCACAAACTAGGAAGAATACAAGAATAATTTGAAAACTATCTTCTTCCTCGCTTCTTTGTGCTTTAAAACTCAGTAAATACAATATGTGGTCAGACCTCCTCTATTCTAGGGTTTTTCTTCCTTTATATAGGCTCCAGGTGCAAGAAATTCGAAAAGGAATTCTATTTTGACTTTATCTCGAAAAAAACAGCAAAAACAGAAATTTCCCTTCAGTCGTGCCGGCGCTGCCGCGCCATCCAACATGTATAGAACGGCGCTGCCGCGCCCTTCCATAATACACAGCGCTGCCGCGCCTCAACTCAGTACAACCGCGGCGCTGCCGCGCCCTATCTTCTGCTCAGCACTGGATTTTTTTTCCTTATTTCTTCATTACAACTCCGAATTGCTCTCCAATTGCTTCGCTGCATTCCTTGAACACCTGTGACTAACATTCCTGCACAATACCCTTAAAAGAGCTCAAAAATACCATAACTCGAGTACAAACATTCGTTTTAAGCCAAATGGAAACGTTTTAAGTGAATAAAATACCCACTCATCACCTTTCAACGTACAATGTTACTTGAGGAGGGAATAACTGGGAAACTTCTATCCATCCTCAATCTCATTGTTTTATTGAGTAATCTTTTCGAAACTAAAAACCATTTAGCTTGAAACGCATATATATCTTATTCATAATACAAACCATCCCGGGGTCACTGCCCCTCAATACCATTCAAAATCAAACTTTCACCCAATTAAACTCCAGCTCTAATATCCCCTAATATCAAAACTCGACTTCCAAACCATTACTCTACATATCTTACAAATCGTCAAAATTTGAACTCTACACATTATAACTCCCATATTTATCAATAACTCATTTCCTTGAACTATTTCATTCTTCTACATTCATCAAATTCACCTTCTGCTTTCGTCAACTCCGCTTGGTACTTCGTACTTTCCTCTAACGATTCATTCGCAATAATCTAGACCTACGGATCTTCCATCTATAACTTCCCAAATTCTTTGAACATTTTCTTGAGCATTGCATGCCTATTTAATTTTTTTCCTGGTTCATCCGGTTGCACTGACACTTGAGCGGTTTTCGATCTCTTCTTTGACTCCTAGAAGCTCTCTTCAACTTTACCCATTCATTTCTTGACTTATAGTCTTGTCCACTGCTATAACTATCTTGGTAAAATCTTTGATAGCATTCGATAATTCCTAGATGGTCCCTCAAAGTTTTCGATCTTTGTTGGCATCTTAGGCCTTTCCCAATTCATGACTGCTTCTTCTTCACGTGGTCCACTTCGATCCTGTCGTCACATCCTGTTACGACCAAACTCAACACGCAAGTGCACGTGATCTCAAGTAATATAGATAGCAAATAAGATTCGTTCCTACAGGGACTCGTTGTATTGTCTAGTTAATTCACTCACCGATGTATGATTATTATTCGATGCTACGACAAATTAACAATTGGATTTTTGTTTATCACTACACTTACTCTAAGATTTATAACTAATTATCAACAACTTGAACTAAGAATTATGTCGAATTGCTTATGCGATTAAAACATGGGATTTTAACTTCATTAAACAATCCATCTATAGTCTCCACTTCTCTAGCCTTTTCATGTGATTTGTTAATACCTGATCGAATACACAAAACTGATATAAGCCAACCTTCGTTGCACAAATACCATCCTAAATAACATCCACAATAAAGATAGAAATCACTTAGCCTCCCAATTATGCCTAATCTCCATATGTCTATAAAGATTGAAAGATAATGGTTGAAGTACAAGCATTCAATTGATCACATAGTCGTCATAAAACGGTTAGAGTTACGACACTAATTATGAATGATATTATCACGCATAAACCTATGCTAGCATGGCAAGTTTTAAACTCCTATATCCACTTTCGCTTCAATAAGAATTAACACACAATTACAGGAGTTAGCTACTCTCCTATAACGAATTAAATCAGCCATGATAGGATATCACATCAATCACACTATAGGCATCGAGAAGATTCAACAAATAAACTTCATGAATAAATCCGCTAAAACCCCATGACAACGAATTAGTTCATAATCAAACTAATCGTCACCATGGGTTCCAATGTAAACATGATAGAAGAAAACGAATAATGATTAAAATAAATATCAAGGGTTCTAAAGAATACACCCAAACCAAGCATCCATAAACTAGGAAGAATACAAGAATAAATTGAAAACTATCTTCTTCCTCGCTTCTTCGTGCTTCAAAACTCCGTAAATAAAATACATGGTCAGACTTCCCTATTCTAGGGTTTTTCTTCCTTTATATAGGCCTCCAGGTGCAAATAGTTCGAAAGGAATTTTATTTTTTACTTTATCTCGAAAAATCAGCAAATCAGGAATTTCCCGTCAGAACAACCGGCGCTGCCGCGCCACGACTGTGCAGGAACATGGCGCTGCCGCGCCACAGACTTCCCTCAGCGCTGCCGCGCCATCCATGAACTCCAACACGGCACTGCCGCACCGTACCTTCTATCCAGAACATTGCAGTTTTCCCTTTTTCTTCATTATAACTCCGATTTGCGCTCCGATTGCTCCGCTTCATTCCTTTAACACCTGTGATTGACATTCCTGCACAATACCCTTAAAGGAGATCAAAAATACCATAACTCGAGTACAAACATTCGTTTTAAGCCAAATGGAAACGTTTTAAGTGAGTAAAATACCCACTCATCACATCCTGAAAATTATACTTCTCCCAATTCAAAAACTCGTACTTAGAAATCTTGTGCATGCTCTTCCTATATCCTTGAATATCTTGAGATGTCTTTCGTCCTTCAATCCTTGAAACTCATTACATATCTGGTAATAATTAATTAACCAACTTTATATCTTTGTCTAGGGAAAATCCTAGTAATTCATCAATACAGACATTCGAGAAAATTTAATCACTGAAATCTGCTTCACCCTAATAGTCTCCTTACTGGTTTCTCCCACATATGTAAGATAAACTTTGTGCCCGTTTGGCTTACCTTAAAATAAGTAACTTATAGCTTAAAGTGATAAGTGTCATATAAGTGATAAGTAAATCAGAACTTATAAGTCAACAGAGTGTTTGGTAAATCAAAAATTATAAGTCAGTAGAGTGTTTGGTAAATCAGAACTTATAAGTTAACTTTTTTAAATATTTTCAAAATATTTGTTTTTTAATATATATAAGTGGATATCAATGGATAGATCTCGATGAGTAGAGAAATTTGATATATACATATCAATTTTTTAATGAACGGCTCAAAATATATATGATTTTGAAGATTTAAAGGATAAGAATATTTCGTGTATCGAGAAATAAGAATAAGTTGAAAGTTGAATGTTAGAATTTCTTAACATTCAACTTATCCCATATAAGTGGTTAATAAGCTCGTTCACTTATTTTGCCAAACACTACAAAATAAGTTGAAACGGACTTTGGCCATATAAGCTAACTTATATGGTTAGCCAAACAGGGCCTTTATATCCTTGACATAACAACCACTTGGTCTGCGTGATCGTTAAAACTCCGTTGTCTACTTGCGGCCTCGAACACAACTTTTACATTCCTTTGGAATCATAACCTCACTTACTTGCCCGTACAATCTTTCTTGCACCTCGTACTCGATCAATCGATTCGATCCTAGAATCCCACCTTGTTCTCCCATCCGTACTCATATCCACACTTATTAGCATCATTCGCAGCCTTTTCAAAATTTCCAGCTCCTGAGCAATTTATAGTGGATGGTTCTGTTGCTTTTATCGTAGTATTCGTTGAGGCTGACGTGATGCAATCCTTGACAAAACGTCTTATCTTCCAGTGCGTATGGCGTACCACTTCTAGCTTCTAACTCTCATAGCTTTCCATATTTATCCTAGTACAATTTCAATATGCTTCCTCTCGAATTCTTTCCTTCTGACAATGGAGGTCCTGCTGGTGTCAATAATTCATATCTTGTGGGTGGCTATCTTGCCTCGTTATCGTGGTTTTCAAAATCTTCTACATCCTACCTTCCTTTCTAGACAAGTCTCACATCCTCTGCTAACATAATTTCCTGTAAGTTTCCTGATTCTCTGTCTTCCTTTCTTACCATCTCGTTCCATTTAGGTAAATTCACTCTTACTCTTAATATTCAATATCCTCTGAACCATATTCGCATAAGTCATTAACTCCCATACAATTCACTTCACTCCTTTATCCAAATCTTCTTTTCCTGTTGAAATTCTTAAAGACAACTGTCTAGCTCTACTCTACTTCGCTCAACTTTTCCCACATCGATTCTAAAATTTCTATATCTGACAATTAATCTCAAACATTTAAAATCTTGTGATATTCCCACTTCCATTTCCAAAGTGAAATATTCCATAATCAAGTGTTCTTCCACAATCTTTCCTCAACATAATTATCATGTACCAACTATATTCATCATCACTCTACTTTCAACTTTAACAACATCAATTATCCTGTGTCCTTGTTACATACTCTTTATCCGTATTCAAATCTCCGTATTATCGAATCGTGTACGTGTGTTGTCAATCCAATGAGTAATCTACTTGACATTCAATCCCTGCTTTAATATCAATTCTCCAACCTGATCATGCAATTCTTAGTCTACGTAAATGTAGCTTGGACAACCCAATATGTCATCGTCTCGTTCTTTATTGCATTCAATCACGGATAGCTTTAGGAATCATAATGGTTTATAAGAAAAGAAATCAATAAAATGGACAGGTGTTAGCAGGTATGAATATACGTTGATTTGTGTTTGATAAGAATTTTATAAAAGAATTTAACTGAGAGATCAATATGATCATTAAACTAATTTTAGGTTGCATTTGTCAATTAGGTCAACCACCATAGCACAAGAAGGGGGCCAGCCTTCAGCACTTTCATGACAAACACAATCAGTGGCGTCTCACCAGACTTCTATCACATAGATAAGATGTCCCTGATCCCCTATATACATAGGGTTATTCATCCCAGTTTGAATAAAGAAGGTTACGTATTCAGAGAGAAACAAAAAGAATTCAAAGGTCTCAAAAGTTTATATATATACAATGTTGAATAACGAATAGAAAATATTCGGGGAAAATAGAAAGAATTCAAGGATTTTAATAATTTTTATGCATCATGTTGAATAAAGTGATCCCATGGAAAATAGTGGTATCTCTAAAAATTAGGAATGTGTTTAAATGAATCTGAAAAATTCGTCATCAACTGAAATATAGTTGATTATTAAAGGTGATGGGGTATTATCAAAATAAGAAGAAACAAAAAGAAAGGTTGAATCTCCTAAATCACTAAATTAACTGAAATCAACAGCTAGTAATAAATAGCCACGTCCTTACTCCATCACATGCCAGAAATCTCATTTCACATCTTGTTTACCGTCCTTTCGCACTTTCTATATCGTTCACGGGGTAACTAAAGTCGCAAAAGAAATTCTAGAAGGTACACGAAAGTCTGCACGTAGCGTTTCCTAAGCTGATAGCTCCTGTAATCTAATTAGCGTACGCTGTTCCAAATTATCTGCCTCGTCATAAATTGAGTCTAACGAATCGAACTCCTGCTCGCGCGATATGTCAGAATATCAAAACATCACAACCGTTGTTCTAATTACATATGGCGAACCTTCTCCTAAATTGTTCCACCTAACATCTAACCTAAATACTTACACCTAACCATCCTAACTTGTTTCAGTGACCATAACCTGTCGTTCTGATACCAACCTGTAACATCCCTATATTTTTACCCAGTGGAATTTTAAAAAATTTCGACATGACGTATTCGTAAATCGGACTATCCACCTGTATTTCAACCCAAACCAAATTCCAATTCACAATTACAAGTAAAACTTAATACTCCAACGATTCCTCACCGAGGATCGATTCCAAGTTATGGTATGAAACAAAAATCTAAATTACACAAATTATTACAACTTCTATCACTACTCTGAATAAAATTTACAATACCATCTAATCTGTAACTTAATCTCAATCCATGCTTACCCGCTCTGGCGTGGTATTCTATTCTGAATATAATGCCTCATAGCTCTCATATGATTGGTACGCTGCAGACATCCATCTTTAATCCTAATTGGAAGGTTAGGGTAAATAAAGCAAGAGTGAGCCAATAATGCTCAGCAAGTTAATATGGTGAAACAATATTAGTTCAATGATTCATTGATGAGCAATATCAATGAACAACTATTCTCAAGGGAATAATTCAATTTCCATCATAGAATAAGACTTTTCATTTCCTGCATTTATATTTCTCATCAAAACATTCTTTTCTTTAAAATCATTTTTGTTACACCTATAACACACTATATTTCTCTTATAAATTCCTCCAGGCTTCTTGCCACGTATCCCACACTCTTGAAGAGGAAAACTTTGTGAACCTTGTTGGTGTGGGAACCGCTGTTACTGTTGTTGAAGTTATTGCTGTTGCTGAACCAAGTTAGCGGTTTACTGTCTGACAAGGTCCAAAATCTGGGTCATCGCAGGATTTACTGGTCTACCCTGGTTGTTACCATCTACACTACCTTGAACGGTTCTAGCTCTCTTTGGTGGCATGATTCTGAGGATCCACAAAAAACTTACTTAGCAACAATTTTTAAAACATTTTCAAAACGACACATGCAACTAGATAATATCTTAAAGTTTGCGTGCAGAATGACTCTTTATGAGGTGTACCGGTACGTTTGAAATCATGTGTAAAAGAAATATGAAAGTTTGAAAAAGTTTAAGATATTACCTCTTATCACTAACAAATTGTTTGTTGTCCCATACGAATACTGACATCAGTCAAGGAGCTCGAGGTCCGATGTAAAGAGATTCTCAAAATTATAACTTGTGGCTCCGGAGAAGCAAGAGGAGAGATAAGAAGTGGAGAAGTATGGGATCTAGAGTCGTCTGAGCTATCACTCTGGTATTGTGGTAGTAATAATCATGAAATGTGGTTGTAAAAACATAATCCGTAACTCTCTACACACTTGTCCCAAAGTTAAGACTGCCCCCAACAATCTCAACTCAACTCCTTATGAGTTTACGTTCACATGATCTTTATCCTAAATCATTCTACCTAATTGCTAGTCCTAAATTCATTTACCTATTCTTTTTTTAATTGCCAAAACCTGTTGCTCTGATACCAACCTGTGACAGCCCGGAAATTCGGTGTCACTAATGAGTAACATGCATTGACAGATAATATAAAATAAAATGACATTCTCACAAGGCAGAATCTTTTCCAAGTTTTGGCATTAAAACAAGAATCTAAATTCAATTATTACAAACTTTTATGAAACTAATCCAAAAGTCTATCTGATTACATTACTAGCTACAGATTTTAAAAGTATTATTATAACTCAAAACAACCCGTTAGTCCCGAAAGACTACCTGATGCTGCGGTGCACCATACTTGAGTATGTACTCTCTCGCGGGTCCACCTGTCCACTTATGGGCGATAGGATAATCGCGAACCATCGCTGCCTATTTGTAGGGTTAGAAGAATAAAGCAAGGTGAGCAAAGAAAGCTCAGCAAGTGATAGTTTTGAACAATAAATTGTAAAACAGATAGTATCTCTGAAACATGAATAATAAAACAGATATCTGTGATCAGAAAGCTGTAATCACAAGACAGGTATTTTAAGTCGAAAATACTTTGATCACAAACCAGATATTTTTTTTCGATCAATAATGCTGATTATAAATTAGTAATCTTTTATCAAAAAGAAACTTTAACCACCGGACAGATAATTTAAATCAGAATCTTTTATCGCAGAACGGATATTTCATTCAAAACTTTTATTCGAGCAAAATTTAGACAAGTGTCTCAAACTATAGATAGTTGGAATTATTAGACGCTTTTCTCTAAGTCTAAGTTGGTGATCAACCATTCAGACCCGGAACCTCTGCACTATGTTTTGGCTCCTAACAAATAATCAATCCGGATTTATAAAGCACTTATTGACCATGGCTTTATAAAAAATGATGGGTCGGTCCTCTTACGCTTATTTGGCGACATCTTAGGCCTATTCTCAAGGTGCTGGGCCGGCGTCACGGTCCTCTTACGCGGTCATTCCAACTTCCATGTAAAAATAGGGAATTATCTCGTAAAATATTTTTATCTCTGATTAACTGTGTGAATCTAATGTTAAGAACACATATATACTAAATCATCATCTCTGGTGTGTATCTCCCAATTAAGATTACACATTCACTATATCATTATCCCTGGATCATTTATAAAATATCTGGACTGAAAAGGAAATTCCCTGTATTTAATAATATAGGTTTTGCAACAAACAATAACAACACTTGAATGATAAGTGAGGGATAGTCAACTTGCATATTAATTGAAGAAAATATCACTTGAACCATAAGTTAAAGAATATAGTCATTTTGGAAAAGAAGTGAGGGTAGAACACATGCCTGATAGAAGTAGTAGCACTGGATGAAAGGAAGGAGAACCCTAGTGTAACCGATCGTCTAAATCCAATGTCTCTATACTATGAAACCCTAAAATATAAAATATATTCCACGTTAATCGTCTGATTAGTTGCATTAACCAATATAACTGACGACTCGATCCCTAAATCTACCATTTCGTAATTGTAATAATAACCAGGTATGGATAAGTAGCTAATTAAATCATGCTGGACATGTAATCACATAATCAATCAAAAACAAATCATATCTAACTACACAATTTAACAATTAACACATAATCGAACTCAAATATCTTTTGCAAAATATCTTGGCACATAAGTAATTAAAATAAATAAAGTCATTAATCAATTAAAATAAGTAATTCAGTAATCATCTCTAATTAGATTTGATATGGGTTAAAAGTAAACCCTAAAAACACATTTAATGTGGGATTTAATAAGCCTAGATTGGTCCAAGGTTAAAGCCCCTTAATGAGGCCCAAAACCTTATTTATGATAATAAATTCGTAATTAATAAATCAGCCAGTCTCAAACTTCAAGATTGAGTCTTAAAAGGAAACTAAATCATATTAGGAGGAGCCTCCAAGGCATACACCTTCAGTACTTATCTTCTTATCTCTTGGAAGCCTCTAGAATTGGGCCAACTGAAAAACTTGCCTACCAAGTCTCCTATTTCAACTCTAATTCTAGGGTTTACAACACCTATATAAGGACCTGCTCCTTCACATCTAGAACTACGTTTTTTGGCTTGATTCTTGATATTTGCAAGATACGTAGGCATCTTGTGAGGACCCGAGTTAAGTCACGAAACACTTGATCAGCCATTAAAGCTCGAAGCTCTCATAAATCTTAGCATTAAATACGTAGTAAATACACCCTATATTTCGTTCCACAACATTGGCGCCGTCTGTGGGAATCGGTATCAACCATGGTTACCACCCGGAGAACACCAACACTTTCTGAAACCATCATTAACACCACCGCACCCCCGATTGGGGAACAAGCGCCCCGAGGGGAGAATTCTCAGCAGCTGGTCACTCGGCCACAAGGAACTAAAGCGCAACCTCATGAGTCGCTACCCTTAGTGACAAATCGCACCACCCAAGGGACGAATCCCCTTCAGATGGTGGTCGCCCCTCTCGGAGGGTAGTCCGCTCCACCCACCGCTCAGATCTCTACTACAGTGATCCCCGCAAGCACGAACCCGATATATGGGTTGCCTAATTATCCTCCGTATCAGGCCAGACCAAGTGGTCATGCCCTCCAGATACACGAGCCGTACAATCCACCTTACATCAGGGGTTTAGGACCCAATCAAGGCCAGCAATACTATGACTACTCAGGCCCGTATTCTGATGATTCATCCTCGGAAGAAGATAGGGATGAAGCCCCGAGAAGACATCGTCCAAGTAAGGAACCTATTGGACGCCGAAGAACCCATGATCGACCTCCCTTAACGGCTGCTGAAAAAATCAAGGCTCATGAGGCCAAGATCCAAAAATTAAAGGAGGACATAGAAAGGGAACAGCGAAGACAGAATCAGAATCGACCCCCACCAGTGACGGGAGGAGACATTCCTTTTGTTGATTTGGAAAGTACCCCAAGGAGAGAGAGAAGGACCGAAGTCCCTAGAGGTAGAAGCACGAGGGTCGAAACCCCCTGAGGCAATCCTGAAGACTTGATGCAACTTGGAGATCCTAATGATCCAACCCCTTCATTCACAGAGGAGGTGATGAATGCGCATATATCACGGAAGTTCAAGATGCCTACCATAAAGGTTTACGATGGAACGGGAGATCCCGCTAATCATGTAAGGACGTTCTCTAACGCATTGCTTTTACAACCCGCCAGTGACGCCTTGAAGTGTAGGGCGTTTCCCCAAACATTAGCGGGCATGGCACAACGTTGGTACAGCCGCCTACTACCAAACTCCATTCCCTCTTTCAAAGAGCTAAGCAATGCTTTTGTCAGCCAGTTCATAGGAGGAAGAATTCATGAGAAAGATTTCGCATCTCTCATGACTGTGATACAAGGAAAGAATGAAAATCTTAGAGACTATCTCAAGCGATTCACAAAGGAAACGCTCAACATTACAAACTTGGAAAACAAGGTAGCCATGGTGGCGTTGCAGAATGGAACTTCGAATGTTTATTTCAAAATGTCATTGGCTAAGCATCCCCCTGAAAATATGGTTGAGCTCCAACAAAGGGCGAGCAAGTACATCAAGGCGGAGGATAGTCTGAAGAAAGAGTCAGGAACGGGGAACACCGGAAACGGTGACAACTCTAAGAAGCGGAAGTCGGAACAGGAATATGATGCTAAAGATAAGTACCCGCGCACGGGCAGGGATTCTGATTCAGCCCCTAAAAAGGGGAGTCCCGGGCAAAGGTTTACGGAATACGCAAGGATGAATACTCCAAGAAGTCAAATCCTGATGGAGATAGAAAAAGACAGGGATGTGAGATGGCCGAAGCCACTAAGGACTGATCCTGAGAAAAGAAACAAGAATCAGTACTGTCGGTTCCATAAGGATGTGGGTCACGATACAGACGATTGTAGACAATTGAAGGATGAAATTGAGTTCTTGATTCGCAGGGGAAAATTGAATAAATTCTGCAAAGATGGGGATCGGGGAAACCCAAGGTGGGATTATGATAGGAAAGATGAGGACCGTAATCCCAATCAGCAGCCCCGGGGGCCAGTTATCAACATGATCTTTGGTGGCCCAACAGCGGCCGAGACAAGTAGAAATTCTAGAAAGGCGTATGCGCGAGAAGTGATGCACATTGTAGGGGAAGCGCCAAAACGTGCAAAGACAAAAGTCTCGATTGGATTCGATGATTCGGACCTTGAAGGGGTGAAGTTTCCCCATGATGACCCCCTGGTTATCTCACCTGTGATAGGCAATTCCCAAGTGCAGAGGGTCTTGATCGACAATGGAGCATCGGTGGACATTTTGTTTCATGATGCCTTCTTAAAAATGGGATACGCTTAGTCTCAGTTGACGCCGTCAAACATGCCCATATATGGGTTCAACGGAGTAGAGTCGAAGGTCGAGGGAACAATTCAGCTACCCATAACTATAGGGCAGGAGCCACGGGAGGCAACTCAGATGTTAAATTTCTTGGTTATCAAAGCTACATCCACATACAATGCTATCCTAGTTAGGACGGGACTACATGCTTTCAAGGCGGTTGCCTCTACCTATCATTTACAGGTTAAGTTCCCAACCAGAAATGGAGTAGGAGAAGAGAAAGGGGATCAAAAGATGGCAAGGAGTTGTTATGTGGCCGCACTAAGGCCAGATGGAACCGGGGGGCAGGTCCTCCCAATCGAAGATATGGATGTTCGGGAGAATGAAGAGCGGAGAGGAAAACCGGCATAGGACTTGCTTCCCGTACCTTTGGAGCTGGGAGATTCTGAGAAGGTTACTTACATCGGGGCATCTTTGAAAGACCCCTTGAAGAGCAAATTAATCTCCTTTTTGCAAGACAATAGTGATGTCTTCCCATGGATAGCAGCTGACATGCCAGGGATAGATCCCCAATTGATAACACACAGCCTGAATGTGGATCCAAACCGGAAGACAGTGAAACAAAAGAAGAGAAATTTCGCACCTGAGAGGCAAGAAGCCATAAAACAAGAGGTTGACAAACTCCTAGAGGCAGGGTTCATTGAGGAAATCAAGTTCCCGGAATGGTTGGCCAATCCTGTGATGGTCAAGAAGGCTAATGGAAAGTGGAGGATGTGTATAGACTTCACTGATCTGAACGACGCATGCCCAAAGGACTGTTTTCCCTTGCCAAGGATCGATACGCTGATAGATGCCACGGCTGGGCATGAGATGTTAAGCTTCATGGATGGCTTTAGTGGCTATAATCAAATCAAGATGCATAAGGATGATATTCCTACGGTATCGTTCATCATCGACTTCGGTGTGTATTGTTACCTGGTCATGGCTTTTGGACTGAAAAATGCAGGAGCTACCTATCAGAGGTTGGTAAACAAGATCTTCGCTCATCTCATTGGAAAGACTATGGAGGTTTATGTGGATGATATGCTGGTGAAAAGCCTACAGAAGGCAGATCACATTGAACACCTATGCGAGGCATTTGAAGTGCTGAGGCACCATAAGATGATGTTGAATCTGGCCAAGTGTGCTTTTGGTGTTGGGTCTGGAAAATTTTTGGGTCTTATGGTCTCAAAACGGGGAATTGAGGCAAACCCCGACAAAATCAAGGCTATTTTGGACATGGAACCACCACGTTCTATAACGGATATACAGAAGTTAACCGGGAGGATTGCTGCGTTAGGGAGGTTCATCTCCAAATCCGGGGACAAGTGTTTGCCGTTCTTTAAAACCTTGAAGAAGGTAAAAAACTTTGAGTGGATAGAAGAAAGCCAAGAGGCCTTTGAGGAAGTGAAGAAGTATATGTCTGAGGCCCCGCTGTTGGCCAAGCCAAGTACGGGAGAAATCCTCTATCTTTTCTTGGCAATTTCAGGTCAAGCTGTGAGTGCAGTGCTGGTGAAGGAGGAAAACAAAGTTCAGAAACCCGTATACTATGTGAGCAAAGTTTTACACGGAGCAGAGTTGAACTACTCCACTATTGAGAAGTTTGCCTTAGCTTTGGTAACTGCCTCTAGGAAACTAAGGCCCTATTTTCAGGCACATAAGATTGAGGTCCTTACAGGACAGCCGTTGAGAAATATTTTGCACAGCCCTAAGGCCAGTGGTAGGCTCATCAAGTGGGCGATTGAGTTGGGAGAATTTGATATTAAGTACAAGCCAAGGACGGCCATCAAAGCTCAGGCACTTGCTGACTTCGTTGTTGAATGTACCATTGACAACCAAGAAGTCGGGGGGCAGGAGATACCTCAGAAAGGCAATAAGGAAGACAAGGAATCCATAATAGAGGAGAAGGAATTCTGGATGCTCTATTTTGATAGGGCATCAAAAACAAAAACAAGTGGCGCAGGTCTTGTCTTACAAAGTCCCGATGGATTCATGATTGAATACGCCCTGAAGTTGGACTTTCCAACAACCAATAATGAGGCAGAATATGAAGCTCTGATAGCTGAACTTGGCTTAGCAGTAGCCCTAAGGGTCAAAAACCTTAAAGTTAGTGGAGATTCAAGGTTGGTTGTGGCTCAAGTCAATGGAGAGTTTGAGGCGAGGGATGAAACCATGGCTAAATACTTAAGGCTTGTGAAGGCAATAATGACTCAATTTGATGAGTGCTACATTGAGCACATTCCGAGAGAGGAAAACACCAAGGCTGATGCCTTATCCAAGTTTGCCTCCTCTGAGATAGAGAATTACTCTGGAAGTGTCTACTTCCAAGTTCTGAGAACCCCTACCATCGATTCAATGTTAATCGCACCTATTTGAGTGATGGAATGTTGGATAGATCCCATAAAAGCACACCTCGAGACTGGTTGGCTCCCGACTAATGCCATGGAGGCACGAAAATTATCTGTGAGAGCGTTGAGGTATGCTCTGATTGAGGGGATACTCTACAAAAAATCTTTTGTGATCCCGTATCTAAAGTGTTTAAGGCCCGAAGAGGCCAAATCAGCTATTGAGGAGGTCCATGAGGGAATTTGCGGACAACACTTTCTTGGAACATCCAATGTGGAATTCTTATTGAAATTATCTATTGGACCTTGTTATTTTGAAACCATTCCTTTCGAAAGTGATTACTTTAAGGTGAACGGGAGGTACAATTGTGAACCGTTGCACCAATATGAGATCAAAAACCAAATGTTGTAATTGTGCAGCCAGAACGTTATGCCGAGTAATTATTTAAAGTAGGAATAACATGTCGGGGCATACCACAGGACCTTTAATATTAGTGTGAGGAAGGTTATAAGAAATGATGAGGTGGTTGGGAGTACACTCCTACCAACCGTTGTGAGGATGTTATATTAATGAATTCTGGAGTTACCAAGCCTTTTCCTGATCCAAGAAATGCAAATCGATTGCGATGTCAAACATATCCTTAGAGGAAACTAAAATGGAAGTGAGATGGACAAGAAAGGAAGAAATATCGTGGCAAGAATGTGAAGCTTTACTTAGCTTAAAGGGATTGATGCACATAGAGAGACATAAAGTTTAACAGGCCCCTAATAGCAAATGGATGCATGGATATATGCCAATGACCCTTCGAGATTACCACCTAATCAAGTTTATTGGGAATCGCAGCAGCATGCAGGCCTCAGGCTGATTGGCGCCAGTTGTGAAGGAGGACGAGCGTATGACATCTTACATATACCATCGAGAACTGATATCCTTATCGGAAATGGAGGAATTGCTGACTAGTTAAAATGCGTAGTTGTTTTTTTTCAAGGATAATGTTGAAGGGAAGGTTTCACCAACTCAAGATCGACCTCTGTACTGTGCCAAAGTTGGCATGTCACACTAATATAAACGTTATAAAATTATGGTAGTATCATTTGAGTGGACTAGCGAGTCAGAAGCCTTTATGGATTAATGAACAAAGTTTTGGAATGAATTGAGATATTAGCAACAACCTCGTTGTTAGCTATACTTAATGATAAAAAGAGGACTTTGAGAGTCACGATGATGCGTCTTTCAAGAGTTTAAGTGGTGTGCTGATGCAGTGGAAAGGGGATGATAGCCTATACTTCTAGACAACATAAAGGTTACGAGATAGCACTAACCGTGAGTCGGGGATTAGTCATGATAGCGTTCACGCATAAAACTGAGACGTTAACTTTATGAGAAAAGTGTGAAAATTTTTCCACAAGTGCCATAAGTATATCTTCATATTAGAACTAAACATAATAAAGAGAAGGTGACGAAAGGGAGAAGGGAGTATAATGGAGAAATCTGTTATTAACCAGGAAAGGCCAGTGTGGTAGCCGATACCTATAGAATGGATTATTTAAAATTGGAATTCAGTCAGTATTGACCGAGAAAATAGAGTATATACAATAAAGATTAATGTTAGAGGAAAATGACTAAATTATGGGGAGGGACAAAGATGTACAGAGAATTAAGAGAATGTTTGGCAAACGGATGTGAAGAATGGTATTGGCAAACTATTAAGTACAAACGCAACATGTCAAAAACAAAATGATAGAGATCTAGTGGATTAGTTATAATTTGATATATAATTTGATTATTTATTATATAATACATATTAACACACTACTCATAAGTAGTTATATAGTATCTAGCAAACTAATATGATTCGTTATTGAAAATTCTGATTTCGAACAAATTAGGTAGTAATGGCCAAAATCATAAAAAAAAATTAGGGAAAAAATGAATCTAAGCAAACTGCTTTGGAAATCCAATTGCTAGAATCATGACAATTATTGTGATGGATGGCAGCCTACCTTCTTAAATAATGAAATAATTGGTAAGAAAATGGGTGATTTTGCGGATGGCGAAGGATATTGCAAGAGTTTCAACACTCTTCAGTATGATATAGCTAGCTATTGGATCAAAGAAAATAAGATTATCCCACACCAGGTGTTGACGATGCCACCTTAAAGGAAATTGGCATCTAGAGAAAAATCAGTGTTGTATAGCTATAGCATACTGCAAAAATACCTTTATCAACAGCTAGCCCAGCAGCTAAAACTACCTAAGAGACGCAGAGGGCTTCAGTCGCAAAATAATTTACAGCTACAAAAAAATTATGAATTTTTTACCTAATTCAGTGCCATACCTGGAGCACAAATGGCAGAACTGATATAAAAGTAAAACAAAGTACTATCTAATACTTGCAACGTATATAAAGAAGTCCAACATAAATGGATCTTCATGCATTACCTCCCACCGTTATGTCTACGCATCAATGTAGCTGCTATCTTTAAACCATCTTGCATTGGCACAATCAGAAAAGCTAAAGGAGTCTCAACAGTTGTGCAATCTCAAATTAGAAAGAATAGAAGAGACTTATGCCAAGAAAATGAACACCAATGTGTAGTACTCATTATTACGACATTTTATTGTACGATATAAAGCTGATATAACTAGACAAGAACGACAAATATAAGAAATTATTATGCATTCATGAATTACCACAACCGAATTTCCATAAAAAAGATGGGGGTAACATTGCAGCTAGGAGATCTTTTCAGTATCCACTATCCATTGCACGAAAACACACTATGTAATTCCTGAAAAGTATAGTGTATGTATACATTGGTTATAGATTTACCTGATTCAATTAAAAATGCCAAAAAAAGTGTTCCTGTAGACTGCAAAACCCGATGTGAATTTGGTTTTAAACGGCAGCCATGGAACAACCAGAGGGAGTAGAGAGTTGAAAAACCTATCATAAGTCAAAAGGTTGTGGCATTAGATTAGATTTATAATAATAGATTTCGCTGATTACCTCTCTATTTTGTTCATAATACAATTTGGTTATCCTTTGACTCTCTTACAAGGGCCTTTGCAACTTTCCAGAAACATTGCCTTAATACTCTTCATGAGTTTTTGCCTGCTTTTATCGAAGAGGTTTGTCTTCACACAAATACTTCAATGAGTTAGCCATGCTCTGCTAGAATCTTGTTTCAAGTTTGAGTTTGAATTTTAACTTTTCAATCCGATATAGGTATAATGTACTTGCTGAGGAAAAAAAGCTGAAAGTCAGGGCACAAAAACTTTGAAAACAGGGGAGGCTGAAATATAGTGCACCTTGATAATGCTGGTTAAAAACTACCCACTGTGCAGTGTAATTATAAATGTGGCCCACAATATCCACAAAATAAATAACATTAAATTAGGTGATATATGAAACAGACTTGAGACCAATAACTATATTTCCTAAGCTACTACATAAGCCTGATAATTTTTCTCACTAAGGTACAATTTTGTAGATAATCCAAGCTAAGAAATCATAATACCGAGGGAGATATATAAAGATAGACCGGAAAGATAAACTAAAAACCGTAGATTGGTATTCTTAAACGTTAAAGTACCTTAGCACTACTTCATAGTAGATGCGCTTTAATTGTAGAAGCGATGGTGTATCAGCAGGAGCCTCTTCACGAATGTTTTCCACCTTTTTTGGCCTTTTCTTCTCCTTAAGAAACGAATTATTATAGTTAACAAAAGAAAAGAGGGCTACGCGCTAGATCAAGAATGAAAGCAATTTTTTTTCAATTTTTGCCATTGAACCAAATGTTTCCATTTGTACCCGAAGACATAGATAAACTACCTTTTAGATAAATGACACGATTCTATACAAAGATACCAGTAATTACGCATGCATTTCTGTGCGGGTAATTTATTTTTTGTGACATGATCATATATTGACCGCAACCTCTTGCATCTTTGCCATCGAGCCAAATGTTTCCATCTGTACCCATTGACATCAGATTAGCTGCCTTCTTTCGCTTCTCTATAGTTATACCATCTAGGAGTATAACCATATGTCTGATTCCATGAAAGTTTCTATGCACATAATTAAGTGTTGACATGAGCAGATACTGATCACTATAACTTCTTGAATCAAATCTGCAACCACGACAATGTTCAATTTTTCGCCTAGCATTTTTATAAACCATGATTGCTCTGTCAAAATAAATTTTGCATGAACATGTTCTTTAAGAGTCAAAGGGTAAAAAGCTAAAGATAACTTTATATTAAAAAGATAGTTCAAAATACTAATGTATTTATATTCTTAAGAAAAAATGTACCTGACCTGCTCTTAAGTGCTTTAGTCGTCACAAATACCAAATCCTGAATATTTGTACATTAGACACTTTTTATTATACTCACTCAAAGACACTAATATTAACACACCGAAGTTGGAGACTTGAAACAATACTTGAAATTGCTTTGGTCACCAAATTTGGTATTTAACGGTGCATGAAACATGATTATATGGAGTCAGTATCCACCTCCTTCCACAAAAGTTTGGATGTTTGATTTTGCCACTTGGCTATTAATATAAACACCTATGCCACCATGATTCATCAACCAAGAGCTGCCTTTGTCTACAAGAAAAGTACAAGAGCACGTATAAGTACAAAAGTGAAATATTGCTGGATATTTAGTCCATTTCATAAATTAATTGCAGCTTCATATTATCCTCCACCAATTTGCTTCTTCATTCTATAATGAAGGGTTGTAACTTGTAAGCTTCATGAGAGTTTCAAAATGATAATTTCCTATATGTCCTTACTTTCTAAACTAAATTCAACCAAGTTTAAGTTAGTTCCCTGCATAGTACAAGCTGCTACCAAAAAACAATTCAACCATATAGTATTAGCTAGATAGACTGACAAAACTTTAAATACAAGACGCTCAGCATTTTGCATCTTCAAGCAGATTAAATTGATCAAGGGTAGGAAACTTAGCTTTTAAGGGAAACATATTGATTAATAAATAATAATACCGGCAACCAAATCTGTTGAATTGGCAGGAAAACATACTAAAAGACTAATCTCTGCAATACAAAGCAGATAGATGTAATAAGCAACATGTTTATATCAACCACAAAAAAAAAAAAATATCACCAAATTTAAACCAATAGATCATAAGTCGATTAAAGTTTCTACCTTTTTTCCCAATTCCGTCTTCCCCTCTCTAATTCCGTCTTCTCCTCTCTATCATATCCTTTTAGCTTTCACAAACAGAGTATGTGTCACAAGGTGAAGCCCGGTACCTTTTCAATTTGATTGGGATCGATATCTAAAGTCGCGAAGCGGATAGATGGGGAGATGGAAAAGCAATACAAATGGATTCTAGGTTTGATAGGGCAACGTCAAGATCATCCGCAGATGTCGAAGAGTTGTGATGACATGTACATACATTAACAATAATATATAGCAGATTTTTATTGGATATTGACTTGGCTGCTGAGTTGGATTGACATGGCTTGCTGAGTTGGAATAAAATGTTTGACGAAGGTGTATGTTGCTGTATTAGATAGATGACAACTACAAAAATCTTACTGCTGAGCCATTCCAAAAATGTTAAAACAAATAACATTAATAACCATTATTTTTATAATAAATAATGGAAAAAAATTAATAAAATTGATAAATAATTTAAAACTAATAAAAATGTAGAAATATATAATTTTTGAGCATTTTTATAAATTTAATAAAGTCAAAATCGTGACACAAATAAAAATGTAATATGGCTCTAAAATTTTGAAATAATATAAAGGTGATAATTTTGACAAAACGATCAATTTTTAACTCGTCAAATTAGTTAAAAATATAATCGACGACACCTCACATATTAATATCGGTTAAACAATTCCTCAAATAATGATTTTTTTAAATCCTAAAAATATACTCAACTTTACTTATAAGTCCAAAAATAATTTAATAAAATAAATTGACTCAAAATAATTTGCAAAAAATATTTTATCACTATTAAAATAATTTATCAAATAAAATCTATTATCACCATTTAAACATGTAATTCAAGTAATCATATAATTAGCAAGGTAATTCAAATAATCACATAATTCATCATAAGTTAATCAGACAACAAATCATAAATAATACCTATCCAGTAATTCACATAAATAGAATAAAATTTCCGGTCATTACAATTTTATCATTAAACATACTTTTTATAAAACCTTTTTTTAAAAATCATATCAGTTGATTGGAGTTTATATTTACCATACTATTCTAAATACACATTCAAAATTTAAGTTATGTAAAATATTAAATAATTCAGTCATAAAAAAAGCTAGGATCAACCAATTAAAATATTAGAATGAATTTTAAACCAATCATCTTTTAACATTTTAATTATGAAATTTTTTAACTATGTAATAATTGATGGAAAAAAAATTGACCTGACAATATATTTGAATTATTCAAAATATTAAATCTATACTATTAAATAGTACTATACATTATTTGGTGTATAAATTATAAATCAAAAAATAAAAAATATTACAAAGTCAATGAAAATATTATTAGTGAATATTTCCATAATAAATTGGTCAATTTAGCACAAATTTTCTTATAAATCACTATTTATTTATAGATAATTAATTCATCAATAAAAGGACACATGTCATCCACAAAAATGATCAAACCTGAAAAAATCATCAACAAAAGGGCATACAACATCTACAAAAAAATTTAAAATTGAACAAACATATAGTAAAACACAATGATGAGAGATACTCATTGAAAGCCAACGTAAAATCAATGAAAAGAAAATGAGGCTTACCATTTACAAGAAGATTGTACAAAATCTAATATTTTGGTCGATAAAATCCACCAACGGGCAACGGGGTACTATACTCTTAATGATATAATTATTGAAAAATAAAGAAAAATAAAGAAAAAAATTATAAAAAATGTAAAAAAAAACTTAAAAGCTGATATCAACTCCTTAAGTTTAGTTTAGCATTTTTTGGGGGAGAGAGAGAAGCTACGGTTTTTGTTATAAAAATTATTAATTATGATAAATAAAAAGGTTGATACAATTAAAATTATATATTATTTTTAATAAAAGGGTGCCTTTTTGAATTTTATATCCTTGAATTAAAGTAATAGTATCAATTCTCATATCTTAACCTAAGAGCATATATTGAATTTTCTTAGTTGGTTGATTATATTTTTTTTTTAGTATCAACAAAGCATGAAATATGGCTAAGAAAACTCAATAACTTGGTAGAAAGATTCTACACAAAGAGAGATATTTTTTAACGAGAAATAAGAAAAAATAAAAAGGAGGATTTCATTTTGTTTGAGAGACTTTACACCATGCATCTCAATGTTGTTCTAAGACATATAACTATATATTTACATAACTGGGATGCATAATAATATTTCATGTAATTGTCATATCTTTTCTATTCGTGTATTTCATTTCATTTTGTGTACACGAAAAAATATGTATAATTTAGTGTCATTTTGTGTTTTTTATTTCGGTTACACGATTTAATATCATGTCATTTTCGTGCAAGACCCTAAAGTACATGACATGAATTTACAAAACGATTTGTCAGGTCTACATAAGTTTTTTCTTCTTACATATGCCTGGAAAAATATACTCACTGTTAAAGGAAAATGAATTTCATGTTATTTAACCCAATATCTAAATTACAATGACACATATATAACAATGTGATTATGTGTTTATATATTATACACTTGATTTTAGTTTTATGGACAGTAACTTATTTTTCACGTTAGTTAAACTTAAAAAAGATAGGTGATACTCATTTTCATATGTCTTATTTTAAGAATAAAAGAAAACTCAAATTTATTATTCCATGTTTTACTAGAAAAGAATAAAAAAAAACCAAAATATTAACTTCCAAACTGAAAATGCACATTTTAAGTTGTCTTTACAAATAAACTAAGGGCAATAACCATAAAATCTAACAATCATACGTTACTTCAAGAGCGCGATATAATGAATTTGTTTGGTTAGTTGATAATATTTTTTTTATAGTATATCAATTCATTAATAAAAGGACATATAATTTTGTCAAAATGATATTGAACAATCACGTAGCAAACTAGATTAGATGAAAGTTTCTATTGTTATAACTATGTTCGTTTTATGTACTTGCACAATAGATATCCTTTCTCATATCGCTGAAACATGCAACCTTTTTTTGATAGACAATCTATGAATTATTGGAGTCGTGAGAATTAAGTTTCTATACATTTTTAGTATGTAAACGAAAAATTAACCACGACACCATACAAATATTTTCAATGAATTAATATAATAAATATATCAAGGATTCAATATTGAATAAATATACCGAATTCTCAGAATATGGATGAAAAATTGTTAACATGATACGTAGAAATATTCTCTAACAAAGAGAGAAATAAAATGAAAGCTAAATTTAAAAAAAAAACAAGAGAGAGGAATTTTTTAACTTTTCAACAGGGATTGTATTTGTTTTGATTATTGATTCATAATATTAATATTAATTCAATTGATATAAATTCACGGATAAGTAATTTTATATTTAAATTAATTAACATTCCAATAAAATTATATTTTTTTCTAAATAAAAATGAAAATAATATATTTATATTAATTAATTAATACAACTTATCGGTCGCTACGTACATGGATAGAAAGCTAGTTATTAACTTAAAGGAGAAAGTAAAGTTGTTTACTTTAAGTTGAATGAAAGTGTTTGGGTAATTTTACTTAAAGTTAAATGGGGGTTTAATAATTTTGACTTAAAGTGAAATTTGACTTAAAAAAAATTTAAATTCATAATATTTGAACTTTACAAGAATCGTGAAAAAAAAAAAACTTGATAAGTCATAAGTCAAAAGTACCTTAATGGAATTTATGACTTTAAAGCAGTTTTTTAACTTAAAGTCGGCCTAAAGCCGAGGTTGCCAAACACCCCAAAAACAACTTAAAAAGCTAATTTTGCTTTAAGCATGTGTTGCCAAACAAGCTCTATATCAAATTCCACATATTGCATACTCCTCCTCTACCAGTGGTATTCCCATCAATCAAAGCCAACTCATGCATGTGCTCAACTACTCCTTTCTTTCCCATAACCCAATTCATCATCCTTGCACAAAGTTAAAGTTTCCTCAGAATATCTCTTTTCAAGATTCTTGGCAGTTTATTTAATTTCAGTGATTATATATGCTTTACATGTGTTACTAACAATCTCGTTACTTTGTGATTCTTGGGAGAAATTGCAAACATTTTATGGTTGGTAATGTGATCATACGAATTATAAGTAGGTATATAGTGCTGTTTATGAATTTGTCTTCTTCATGTGACTGCGAGACTAGGACACTACACTGTCAAGTTTTCTGAACTGCAAAATGCAATGCAGGAAAAAAATTATTAACACATTTTACATTTATATAAAATGGTGCTCCAAATTCTAGCCGATGACAAGTAAACACTTGCAATCATTCTTGCTACCGGAAGTCCCAACCATGATTTCAAAACAATCTGAAGCAAGGAAATTTCAGTAGAGGTTTCAAGAAAAAATTCACAAATTTGTAAAAATTTAGTCGAGGTTTAAAAATATAATTCGGCTAATTTTGCGAAGATCAGTTGGGAATGTAGCCTCCCATCGCGTGGTACCACGTCCATGGCGAAATGGTGTAAAATAGAACAGATCTAATGGAGGCCATATCCTAATCGGATTCTGTATAACATACGTAAAATAAAGCGGATATAATGGAGGCCATATGCTATCCCATTCTGTATGAAATTTGTGTCTGTATGTGCATTCTTAACAAGACTTATTTAATTATATTAGGTCCGGTTAGAAAAATTACAAGATAAAATGGAGTTGCTAAGATTCTGAATCATTTTCTACCTAAAAGCCATTTAGAAAGACAGATTGATGTCAACCAGGATATGCATGGCTTAACCTTTCCTGGGTAATCTCTGCTATCAGATTTTCGTATATACCCCGGTTTTCACAGTGCAATAGTGGTGTGGTATTACAAAGCAAACATGACAACATTATTAACTCAACTGCAAGTCTTCAACTACATTATAGCTGGATGCAATATCATATAAACAAGGCATTGATAAGAGATAACAAATTAAGAAATAAACTTGCCTGTACTTGTTGGAAACAGAGAGACTAATAAAGATTAACATCAAGAAAAGTGAAAAACAAATCCTAAATTTCTAATCCAGCTAGAGGGAAGTTGCAAATAGGAGCAATTATATATAATAGGATGTTAAGTTTTCAACCACCAAGCTTAGACTTCTGTTTGTCAAGCAATTCAAAAAAGGAAGCAAGAAGTCTAAGACCTTTGATTTGGTTTTGCAAATCCAAAATGTAACCAGCAGTTTCTTCAAAAAGATTGTCTACATTGTCAAGTGACTCACCTCCTGGTACTATTTTTTGCAACTCCACTATCTTCTTCTCCACCTCTTCTTTTGACTCACTATCACCATCACTATCACTTTCATTAACTAACTGATCCTCTTCTTGGACTCTTTTTCTTTTCTTGTGAGTATTGTCTGGTGCTGGTGATGAGGAGATTTTGGTTGAAGATTTGTGGGTAATAGCAGTACCCATGTCAGCATTTTGGATGGACATGGGTGTATGTGTCAAAGAGATGAAATGGAGTGGGTGTTAGTATTGTTCAGTGTTCACAGTTGAGAATGAGGAGAGATGGAAAAGAGAGAAGATGTGGGGTGGGTTGTAATTTGGATTCACAATCCCCTGAATAAATATGGATTGGTGAAATCAAAGAATTGGTGTTTTGTACTCCTACCTTGAGAGCTGTCTCAACTCGCTCTTTAAGCAAGTGCAATGAAGCAAATATCAGATTCGTAATGTCCTACTGCAAAACTGTAAGCCCAGACCTTCAGGTACTACTGTTTTCCTTTAGTAATTTTTATGAAACGATAATTTACTGATTAAATATACAAGACTTGTTTGGAAAAGTGTCCGATTTGATTAATCGTACAAGTAAGATATTTATTATTCAACTGTTAATATAATTTTCCCCGTTATTAATTGGTTGGTATTGCAGTGATTCAGTCGGGATCTGAGGGCTGCGCGCAATCTAGTTAAGGTACAGGGGAACGCAGAAGAAGGGCGATGGGGGTGATAAAAAGGAGATGGTGGAAGGAGATCTAGTGGGTGCCAGTGCCAGTGCCAGTGCCACTACCTTTATAAAACAAACGGGAAATGCACATGCAATCACATGATTCTCCTTCAACCTAACCCCCTCCCATGTGTAGAGCTGGCCAAACGGGCGGTTCAAACCGGACCGTTCATGAATTATTCGTCCAAAAAACCGTTCAGCCCGCTACAGTAACGAGCTCAGCACGGCTCGTTCAGCCCGCTACAGGGAACGAGCCGTGCCGCGACCCCAGAAACTGTAAACCGCAGCCCGGCACGTTCGGCACGTGAAGCCCGTGAGGAAAACAGCAAACACGGGCCGTTCGGACCGGCACGTTCGGCACGTTTAAATCATTTTTTTTTTTGCTAAATAAGAATGAAAGAATGAATCAAATTAAATTACAATTAGTCTCATAATTTTAAAATCTTTGTTTTCTCAAGTGAAAATTTAATTATATAATTGATAAATAATTTTTTAGGAGTACAAATTTTATAATATATACACTAATTTGGTAATAGTTAACGCAAAAGGACATTAAAAAATTAAATTATATGTTCTTAATAAATTTTTATTATTATTTTATAATATATTTGAAACTAAAATTATATACATATTAAATACATTATACAAGTATAAAACAAGGAAAGCAGGATTAGCCAAAAAAAAAAAAACGAAAAAAACAAAAACAAAGCACGGCACGTTCGGCACGTGGAGGCCCGTTCGGCACGTTTAAATATTTTTTTTTTTGCTACAAAAAATGAAAGAATGAGTCAAATTAAATTAGAAAATTAAAAAATTAAATTATATGTTCTTAATAAATTTTTACTATTATTTTATAATATATTTGAAACTAAAATTATATACATATTAAATACAAGTATACAATAATACAACAAACCACGATTAGCCAAAAAAAAAAAAAACACGAAAAATCTCCACGTGGCGGCCCGTTCGGCACGCCACGGCCCGTTCGGCACGTGGTATCTCTAACGGTCTGGTCTGCAACTGCTCTGCAAGTCCCTGTCGGCTGTCGCTGTCGGCTGTTGTTCAACGGCTCTTTCAGACCTTCACCAACGGCTCTTTCACCAACGGCTCTTTCAGCAACGGCCACAATCTCAATCTCCACTCTATAAATAGAACCAGTCACACTCTCTCTGTTCTCACTTCTCACACTCTGTCTCCATTCTCCATTCTCATTTCTCATCCTCTCTCTATCGACTTCGTCCTTAATTTTTAATTACTATCTCGGCTAGCCTATCGACTTTCTATCTCTATAGTAATTTTTAATTTCCGGTTTTAATTTCCGGTGAGCTTAACTAATTTCCGGTGAGCTTAAATGGAAGAAGGAAGGGGGACATTTTCTTCGCAAGGTTCAAGCCAAGCAACTTCCTCCATGCCGCCACCACCACCTGTTGTCGAAGCCGGTACGTTTATTTTGTTTTTTATTCGTATTTTTGGTTTATAACTTTGTTTTTATTCGTTTTATTTTATTTTATGTTTGTATCTTTTAAATTGATTTATTTTATTTTTGGTAAGTTTTACATGTTAATTAATCGTTTTTAATTTTGTTTTGTAGGTGGTTCGTCTTCCGCGAGCAGAAATTCGTATGTTTGGAATTATTTTAATAGAGTCCCGGCGCCGACCGAACAAGATCCCACCGAAGCCAAATGTTTTTGTTTATTATGTATACAAGCTAATCGACAACAAAAACCTTTTTTGCATCGAAAGGGAAGCGGCACGGGTACGCTTGATCGACATTTACACTCTAAACATAATATTACGAAGGAAAGTCACGAAAGTGGAACGGCACGAGGAACTTCAACACAACAACAAACATTAATCGGTGGTTTTATGACTTCGTCGCCCGGTGGAGGTATGCCTTTTCACTATAATCGAGAACGTATGGTTAATGAATTTGCTAGATACACTATATTAGACGAGTTGCCTTTCTCCCACGGTGAGAGTCCTAATTTAGAATATATGATGAAAACTACGATAAATCCGGCATTTAAAAGAATTCCTAGAAATACACTTAAACGTCACACACAAAATCAATATGCTAGTCAACGAAATGATTTAATTAATTATTTTGCTACATTTGACGGTATGGTTTCCTTAACTAGCGATTGTTGGAGTTCGAGTGGAGGTGAGCCTTTTATTTGTGTTACGGTTCATTGGATAGATAATGATTACTTAATACAAAAACGAATTATTGCTTTTGATATTATGGACGAGTCACACACCGGTTTCAACATAAAAACAAGAATTTTAGAAACAATTAGGGCATTTAATTTGTATCATAAGGTTTTTACAATTTCGTTAGATAATGCCGCCGCTAATAACAAAGCTATGGATTATATTAAGGCTGATATTCCTTTAATTTGTAATGGAATATTTACACATGTTAGATGTTGTGCTCACATAGTTAATTTATCTTGCCAAATTGGGATTAAACATTTAACTACGTTATTAGAACCTATAAGAAAAGTAGTTAAGTGGTTACGTTTTGCGGGTCATGTTAAAAGAAAATACAAGAAAATGTGTAAAGATAGAGGATTAAAGGCGAAAAAATGGGGGATTGATTGTCCGACTAGATGGAATTCGACTCATAAATTAGTAAGTGATGCAATTATTTATAAGGATATTTTCATGCAATTATATAATAGTGAACCAAATCACCAAAATGAAGATTCACATATTAGTGAACATGATTGGGAATTGGCATCTACCGTACGTGATATACTTGATTGTTATTCACATGCTACTAAAGTTTTTTCTTATGTTTATGAACCAAATGCACATCACGTTATTATTGAATGTATTAATATTGTTAACACTTTAGCTAATTATGAACAAGATGATAATTTTAGTTTTATTATAGAAGAAATGAAGAAAAAGTGGATCGAATATTTAAGTGAATTTCCTTTTATTTATGGTATTGCATGTCTTCTTGATCCGGGTGTTAGAAAGGATGGTTTAGAAGTCTTGTTAAAACATTATTACGAAACGTTAAATGTTTCATATAATTGTGAATTATATGTTCAAAATTGTTTAGATTATTTGTATCGTCTTGTTGATATATATAATGCTAAAACTCAAATTTCTATGCCGCCTAAAAGTAGTAGTAGTGGTGGTAGTAGATTTAATAAAACAATTGCATCGATATTAACTAACAAAAAACCAAAATTTATGATTTCCGAATCTAGTAAAAGTACTCCCACTACTGCTTTTACTATGTTGCATGAATTTTTTTCGTATCATTATGAGTTAAATGATCAGTTTGATATATTAACATGGTGGAAAAATCATGAGTTACAATTTCTGATTTTAGCAAAAATTGCAAAAGATATTTTAGTAGTCCCCGCTTCTACAATTGCATCCGAATCCGCTTTTAGTGCGGGTAGAAGAGTGTTAGACGAGAAGAGATCAAGTCTTGCACCCGATTCAATAAAAATATGTGTTTGCAAAAAAGATTGGGATCAAGCCGAAAAAAGACAACAAGGAAAAAAAGCGGATGATTCGGACGGAGAAGATGATCCGTGGATGATAATGGATACTTCATCAGAATCGGGGGCCGAACAAGAAGACTAGTGAGTAGAATTTTGTATTATCTTGTATTTTTAGATTTATTTTTTAGATTTAGAATTTATTTGTTTGTAATTTTGTAAACATGTTTAATGCGGTTTGTTCCGTTTTTTTAGAGAGGAGTCCTCTCACCCCATTTGTAAAATATTTTCTAAATAATAAAATTTAATAGAGGTACCGTCCTCTTTTACTCTTTTTATTTCAATATAATTGTATGATTCGTATTTTCTTAAAAATTCGAAAGAAAAAATTTACAAATTCGAAACATTTTAATTCGAAACATTTCATATTTTGACAATAATAAAAGTAAATATTAAATTAATAAAAAAATTCAAATTTTATGTCCACCACATTCGATTTTTCCTTAAAAAAAAAAAAAAGCCCGCCAACCCGCCTAGCTCGCGTGCCAGTTACGGGTTTTAAATTTAGGGGCACGGCACGGCACGGCACGTCCAAACTATATGTGCGTGCCCGTGCCTTGTTTGAAACAGATCGGCACGTGGCCAAACCGGCACGGCCCGCACGGCACGGCCGTTTGGCCACCTCTACCCATGTGCTTATCCCGTCCTATTACTAATTTATTATATGTACACTCCTCTATGTTTGTATATCTGTGGACACCTACTGATTCCACAAGCATATTTTCCAGCAGCCCAGAGCTGCTCATGTGCCATTTTTTATAAGTCAAATTCTACCTACTTCACCTATCTACTTCACCTAACTACCTACTCCACCTACCATCATTTATTTGCATTTAAGGACCTCATTATTTGCATGTAAGGACCTCTAGCATTAGTATAAATAGGCATGAAAGCTTCATATCCTCTTTTCTTTAAAGGGCACAGAACAAATCCAAGCATACAAGTCCCAAATAGATGGGATGCAACCCATTATTATAAAATTTAACTAACCAAGTTATGTTTTTCCAGCCAAAACAAGAGGAACAAGCATGACACTCATATGCTCAGAGTGTATTAGTATTTTTTTTTTCTCTCTGGATGCTCAGAGTCGTCTTGTCTATATGACAAGTTTTATAGTATATTAATCTATCTTCTTATATCCAGACACAAAGGCCATCTAATCATTTACACAACCATCATGAGTCAAAACAATACATCCAGTTTAGAAGAACTTTATGCAAACTTATCTATCGAGGATGGGGAGGAAGGAGGAGTAGTCATAGGGGTGGAGGAGATTCAGGAAAAGAAGGACACGTTTGTGCTTGTGGGGAGATTCATGACGGACAAAGTTATCAATTTCCAGGCAATGAGGAATTTGCTGGCATCTATATGGCGACCTAAGGAAGGAATGGAGGTACATGATATAGGGGGTATAAATTCTCATTTGTATTCTACCACATCATGGATCTACGTAAGGTGCTTGAGGGGGGACCATGGTCTTTCGAGCAGAATATGCTAATCTATAAACAGGTGAAGGAACTAGAGGATCCACAAACAGTGCAGGTAAATGAGATGGATATATGGGTTCAGGTTCATGATATACCGAAGGGGTTCATATCGGAGAATGTGTTAAAGAGTGTTGGAAATTTCGTGGGAAGATATGTGAAATCAGACCTTGCCAACTTTGAAGGGGCATGGAAAGCATTTGTCAGAATTCGTGTAACGCTGGACATACAGAAACCTTTAAAGAGGAAAATGAAGATTAAAAAGGAGGGTGGAACATGGAGTTGGATCAATTTCAAGTATGAAAGGATGGGGAATTTTTGCTTCGTGTGTGGCATTATCGGGCATACAGAGCGGGAATGTAACATTGTCTACGAGAATCCAGATAAAGAAATAGAACGTGCATATGGAGTTTGATTGAGAGCACAGTCTCGAAGCAATAAAAATAATGCTGGTGCTAGATGGCTGAGAAATCCGGAAGGCGGAGGGGGGTGGAGGGAACACGGTGGTGGGGTAAGAAATCAGGCAATAGGAAGTGGAGAAACAACTTTGGCGAGATTTGAGGAAATTGAAGGAATCACGCAGGAAAAAAGGGGAGATAAAGGAGCTATTATGGTTGCACCGCGAAATCAGGAGATAGACAGGGAAACAGATACAGAATCAGATTTGAGCGGTGATGCGGAACATTTAAATATGGTATTGGACCCTAAAAGAAGGCGTACGGAAATAAAGCAAAATGTAATGAGTCATGGACCTATCAATATGATTACAGATGGGCCTCAGGAAGGAGAGACTGAAAATGCAAACATTGTGAACGGGTCAAAAAACTTGTATGGGGTGGGCTCTGGATACCAGGCCCACCGAGAATTATGAGCTTCCTAGTCTGGAACTGTCGTGGGTTGGCCCAACCACGAGCAGTTCGATTTCTTCGAGAAATCATTACTCAATTAAGGCCAAACTTGGTGTTCTTATAGGAGACTTTTGTTACAGAAAAAAGAATAGAACAGATATGTAGAATGATTCATTTTGCGGGTTGGCATGTGGTGGAATCACAGAGACATGGAGGAGGTCTAGCTCTACTGTGGAAAAATGAGGGGGGAATAGATATAAGGAGTAGTAATAATAACTATATTGATTTTGAGGTGAATTGTGAGCAAGTGGGACGTTGGCGTTTTACGGGGTTTTACGGATGCCCAGAGCGTCGAAGGAGGAGGGAATCATGGCAGATGATAAGAAACTTAGTTGCAGAATCACAATTACCGTGGTGCATTATCGGTGATTTTAACGATATGATGTATGTTCACGAAAAGAACGGAGGACGAATGCATGAAAACGTGTTGTTGGAAGGTTTTAATGAGGCCGTGAATGATAGTGGGCTTCGGGATTTAGGATACGTTGGAAGCGAGTTCACCTGGGAAAAGTCGAGAGGGAGTGTAGCATGGGTCCAAGAAAGGCTTGATCGGGGTTTATCTAATCAAGAATGGAGAGACATGTTCCCTAGAGCTACCGTCAAAGTGTTGGAGGTTTCGACTTCGGATCATATGCCTCTCTTCCTGGAATTGAATAGAGTAATGTATGTTCCAAAGAAGAAACGTTTTCATTTTGAAAACATGTGGATCAAAGAGGACCAATGTTTTAATCTAGTCCAGCAAAGTTGGACACAAGTGGCGGAAAGAAGTATCATGGAAAAGGTGGATTACTGTTGTCTAAGGCTTGATGAATGGGGGGGTGGGAGAGTAAAAGAAATGAAAATAAAAATTCAGGAAGCCAGAAAGGAGATGAGGAAATATCGATCTCGTCGGGATGTGCATGGTGTAGAGAAGTACAATAGAGCTAGATGGGAATTCTTGCAGCTACTTGAAAAGCAAGAGGTCTATTGGAAGCAACGTGCCAAGCAATTTTGGCTCAAGGAAGGAGACCAAAATACAAGATTCTTTCATAGTTATGCTAATGGGAGGAAACGAAATAATCAGCTGACAGGGTTACGAGATCGACAAGGGACTTGGAAAGATGATCCGGAGGATATAAAGCAAATCATTACAGATTATTTTGAAGAGTTATTCCAGGAAACTACGGCGGTAGATAGACTATCTGAGCAGGAGATAATAAATCAAGTCATGGAGGAACAAAATTCGAAGTTACTAAAACTAGTTACACCTGAGGAAGTCAAGAGTGCTGTGTTCTCCATGTACCCCGAAAAATCAGCTGGATATGATGGCTTAAACCCAGGATTTTATCAAGCGTACTGGAGCATAGTAGGAGATGATGTGGTTAAGTTCTGCCAATCGTTCTTTACTACTGGAGAATTACCAGATGGAATAAATAGAACTTTGGTTTGCTTGATACCAAAAATTAAACAACCACAACATATGAAGGATTTAAGGCCGATCTCATTGTGTAATGTCCTGTTTCGTATCTTATCTAAGGTAATGGCTAATCGTCTTAAGCAATGTTTACCAAGCTTGATCTCAGAAAATCAGAGCGCATTCATTGAAGGTAGATTATTGACAGATAATGCTCTCATTGCATTTGAAGTTAACCATTATATACGGAGGAAAACTCAGGGAGCAAATGGAGTTGCTGGGCTAAAACTCGACATATCTAAGGCATATGATCGCCTTGAGTGGGGATTCTTGGAGAGTATGATGGTCAAATTTGGGTTTAACAGAGTATGGGTGGAGAGAATTATGACGTGCGTCCGGACGGTGTCTTACAGTTTTGTTCGGGACGGAAGTGAATTTGGTAATATTAAACCAAAACGGGGTATTCGGCAAGGGCATCCCATTTCCCCTTACCTGTATATTTTGTGCGCAGAAGGGCTCACGTCGATCATAAAAAGACATGAAACAGTAGGACTATTGAAAGGTTGCTCTATTGCTCGAGGAGCACCACCTATTTCGCATTTACTGTTTGCGGATGATTGTTATGTCTTCCTTCGAGCTACACTTCAAGAAGCAAGGAGTATGAAGGACATACTGGAAAGATATGAAAGGTTCTCTGGAATATCAATTAATTTCACGAAATCTGTCGTGACATTTAGTCCAAATACGAACAGGCAATGCAGGCAGCAAATTTGTAGCATTCTTCATGTCCAAGAATCGGAACTCCCAGGGAACTACCTAGGCCTGCCAATGCACATAGGAAGGAGGAAAAATAATGCGTTCAAGTTTCTAACTGAGAGGGTAAGCCAGAAGTTGCAGAACTGGAATAATAAGAAAATGTCGAAGGGAGGAAAACTAGTGCTACTCAAAACTGCAGCGCAATCGGTACCCAATTTCTGGCTGAATTTATTTCTCATCCCAAATGAAGTTTGTAATGGTATTCAGCGACAAATGAACGCTTTTTGGTGGGGGTCTGGTGGGGGTGGTAAAGGAATCAAGTGGATGGCATGGGAGAGACTTTGTGAAGGAAAGTATAATGGGGGGTTGGGGTTTAGAGATCTTAAAAAGTTTAACGTTGCAATGTTGGCTAAACAGGGGTGGCGATTAATTAATGGAGATAATTCGTTAGTGACCAAACTAATGAAGGCCAAGTACTATCCCAATAATGATTTTATTGATGCAACGTTGGGATCAAACCCAAGTTATATGTGGAGAAGCATTATTCAAGCTCAAGAGGTTATAAAACAAGGTTGCAGGAGACGAATTGGTGATGGAGAAAGTACGAATATTTGGAAAATACCGTGGTTACCCTGCTTACAAAATGGATATCTCACAACAACCATGCCTACAGAGCTAGAAAATACGAAGCTTGGAAACTTAATGGATGAAAGCAAAGAGAAATGGGATGAAGAGATTTTGGTGGATATTATGAATGAAAGGGATAGGGAATTGATTAAAAGGATACCTATTTCAACGAGGGTGCAGCATGATTCACGGTTTTGGATACTCGATCATATAGGTAATTTTACAGTGAAAAGTTGTTATAGGAAACTGGTAGGGGAACAGCACTGGCCACAGGCAGAGTTTTGGAAGAAATTATGGGCATTAGATCTCCCAGGGAAGGTTACAAACTTTACGTGGCGAGTTTGCAGGTCTGTGATACCAACAAATGTGGCATTATCGGAGAAGCGTGTGCAACTGAATACCAGATGTTCGTGGTGTTTGAGGTCGGAGGAAAGCATTGAACATATATTATTTCATTGTTCGTTTGCACAAGAAGTATGGGGGAAGGCAGGAATTCAGGAGGTACGCACGGAGCAGGCTCAAGGAACAGTCTGGGAAGTGTTTTCTTTTCTCTTTAACGTATGCAATCGAGAGAAGTTAATATTGATAGTAATGGTTTGTTGGAGTTTGTGGAACCGACGTAATAGTTGGGTGTGGAACAAGGTTGTAGGATCGGCTTTTGGGGTGCCTGCAGGTGCTGTTAATCTACTACACGAATGGAAAAAGTGTCAGCTAGATAAACATGGTTGTAAGCCTGTTATTACTACGAACCCGAGACGATGGTTTCCACCTCCTCAAGGCTGGATGAAAGTAAATATCGATGCAACGAATTTTGAGGCAACTGGAGGTACAGGAATTAGCTGTGTGGTTAGAAACGACGCTGGTGAGTTTATTGTTGCACGAGCTCAGAGAATTGCAGCAAGAATGCCATCAAGGGAAGCAGAAGCAACCAGCCTCAAAGAAGCATTGTCATGGATAAAGAATCTTAACCTCAAAAAATGTCTCTTCGAAACAGATGCTTAAAGTTTAGCATATGCATGTAAGGGAGTGCAAGGACGTTCATTTTTTCACACAATTGTGTTAGACTGTATCGAATATTTTAAGCACTTTGATGATGTGCTAGTGAGTTTTGTTCATAGGTCTGCGAATGGCGTAGCTCATACTCTAGCTAGGGCTGCACATTCTATGTCAGGCTTCCAGGAGTGGATTGCTGTTGCTCCGGAGTTTATTTCTGATGTACTGATTTTTGATTCTATTTAATGAAAGCAAGTACGTTTACTTCAAAAAAAAAAAATTAAGCATGATTATAGCATTGTAAAATCACCTTAAATTTGAGTAATAAAAGTGAGTGATTTAGAGAATTTTCTCTCTTGTTCCTGAGCCATATTTTGGTATCAAAGTAAGTTTTTAGATCCTGGAGTTGAGTGAAAAAAAACAAAAATTCCGGTCACTATTTCGGTCGGAAGTACTGTTCATCGCCGGAGACGAAGCACTGCCCACGCCGGAGACGAAGGCACTGTTCACGCCGGAGACGAAGGCACTGTTCACTGTTACTGTTCATACGGTACTGTTCATGCGGACTGTTCATGCGACACTGTTCATACGGTACTATTCACTATTCACAAAATACGGTACTGTTCACCAAAAAAATTTTTAAGTTGAAAACGTGCACACTTTCAACTACTCTCTTCACGCCCAGTGTTAAGAGAGCCACCACTGTTACCTCACTGTGATTGAACCTCCACATCAGAAAATTTATTTTTCAACATGCCTCCACGAAGACAATCTCTGCGAGACGTTGAAATGGCGGACATGCGGAGACAAATTCATGAACTTCAAGATGCTTTGCAAGCCCAACAAATCTTGTTAAACGAACGTCAACCAGAAGATGAAGAATATTCCAGTGATTCTTCAACAAATAGAAATCGCCGCTCTCAAAGGCCACAAGTCAGACATGATGACATTAAAGTTGACATTCCAAACTTTGAAGGAAGACTTCAACCAGATGATTTCATCGATTTGCTTCAAATAGTCGAAAGGGTCTTTGAATATAAGGATATTCCCGAAGAAAGAAAGGTGAAGATTATTGCTGTGAAATTAAGGAAGCATGCTTCCATTTGGTGGGAAAATCTTAAAAAAAGGCGAGACCGAGAAGGAAAAAGCAAGATCAAAACATGGGAAAAAATGCGAAAGGAATTAACCCGAATGTTTCTTCCTCCTCACTACTACCAAGACAAGTTTATCCAACTGCAAAATCTTCGTCAGAAGAATTTATCAGTCGAAGAATACACAAGAGAATTTGAGAAGTTGATGATGTAGTGTGATATACAAGAGAAAGAGGAGCAGACCATTGCCAGATACCTCGGAGGATTAAATACTGATATTGCTGATCGTGTTGAACTTCAACAATATTGGTCGTTAGAAGATGTTATTCGTCAAACCAACCACCTTACAATCAAAAGCCACCTACCAACCATGCCAGCTCTTCCACCCAACCCTCTTCTAAAACCATTTCTACAGAAAACAAAAACAAGGCCATTAAATGCTTTAAATGCCAAGGTTTTGGTCACATTGCTTCAAACTGTCCAAACCGGAGAACCATCACAATTATCAAAGGAGAAGCCTATGAAGTTTCTGAGGAAGAAAATGCTCGAGAAGACACTGAAGGAGAATATTACGCAGATCCAATATACGATGAAGAAATTACTGCTGCTGATCAGGGAGAGTCCTTAGTAATCCGACGAGCCTAAACACAATGGCTAATAAGGAAGAACCTTGGTTGAGACGCAATATTTTCCACACTTGTTGCACTTCTGCAGGAAAAATCTGTGATGTTATCATAGACAATGGGAGTTGTGAAAATGTCATTTCAAGTTACATTGTAGAAAAATTGGATCTACCAACCTAGATTGATCCACACCCCTACAGTTTGCATTGGCTCAATAAAGGAAGTACAGTCAAAGTTGACAAGCGTTGCCTTGTAACATTCTCTATTGGTCAGAAGTACCAGGATCAAGTATGGTGTGATGTTGTGCCTATGGATGCCTGTCATCTTCTCCTAGGTAGGCCATGGCAGTATGATCGTCAAGTCTTTATGACGGTTATGCAAACACCTACTCTTTTGTCAAGGATGGAGTAAAAATCAAGCTAGCTACTCTGCCGCCGAGTGAGTTTGATAAAAACAAGAAGGAAGCCAAACCATTAGTCTCCCTAGTCACGAAGAAACAACTGGAGGAAGCTATAGAGGAAGTTCAAACCATGAGCTTATTTCTATTATTCGAATCAAATAAGGAGACTCATGTTCCAATCGAAATTAAACCACTACTTGAAGAGTTTCCCGATGTGGTCCCAGAAGACATTCCATCTGGACTACCCCCCATGCGAGACATCCAACACGCTATTGATTTCAGTCTAGGAGCAACGATTCCAAACCGACCCGCATACAGAATGAGTCCTCAGGAGCATGCTGAAATTCAAAATCAAGTTGAAGGGTTATTAAAAAAAGGATTAATACAGGAAAGTGTTAGTCCTTGTGCGGTTCCTGCCATTTTAGTCCTTAAGAAAGACGGAAGCTGGAGAATGTGTGTTGATAGTCGAGCTGTCAACAAAATTACCATCAAGTATAGATTTCCAATTCCTAGACTTGATGATTTGCTAGATCAGATACATGGTTCCACTATATTTTCAAAGATTGATCTTCGAAGCGGATACCATCAGATCAATTCGACCAGGAGATGAATGGAAGACTGCCTTTAAAACAAGAGATGGTCTTTATGAATGGAAAGTAATGCCCTTTGGGTTGTCCAATGCGCCAAGTACATTCATTCGACTTATGAATCAAGTCCTTCGACCCTTTATTGGTAAATTTGTCGTCGTCTATTTTGATGACATTCTGATCTTTAGTAAGGACAAGGAGGAACATTTGGAACATGTCCGACAAGTGTTACAGACTCTTCGTGAACAAAAACTCTATGCCAATTTGAAGAAATGTGCTTTCCTGACAAATGAAGTTACTTTTCTTGGATACATCATCACATCCGAAGGCATACGAGTTGATCCGGAAAATATAGAAGCAATCAATAGCTGGCTAGTTCCGCAATCAATCCATGAGGTCAGAAGTTTTCATGGATTAGCCTCCTTTTACAGAAGATTCATCAAAAACTTCAGCACAGTTGCCGCTTCCCCTCACAGATTGTATCAAAGGAGACAAGTTTCAATGGACCGAGGCTGCACAGAAAAGTTTTGAAAAGCTGAAGAAATGTTTAACTGAAGCACCAGTATTAGCCCTTCCCAATTTTGATCAAGTATTTGAAGTTAGCTGTGATGCTTCCCACACTGGAATTGGTGCTATTCTAAGTCAAGAAGGTCATCCTATAGCCTTCTTCAGTGAAAAGCTTAACAATGCTAAACTTCGGTATTCAACATACGACAAGGAGTTTTATGCAATTGTTCGAGCCTTGCACCATTGGAGTCATTACGTGTTAAATAAAGAATTCATTCTTTATTCTGATCATGAAGCTTTAAAATATTTGAACTCTCAACAAAAGATTACCCGTCGACATGCCTCTTGGAGTGAGTTTTTACAGTCTTATCCATTTCTAATCAAGCACAAGGCTGGAATTCAAAATGTTGTTGCAGATGCTCTCAATAGGCGCCATACTCTACTGTCTACACTACAAACAAAAGTAGTTGGTTTTGAAATGATAAAGGAGTTGTACCCAGATGATCCTGACTTCCAGAAAATTTGGAATACTAATGAAGTGCAATCCTCCAAAGATTACTACAGGCATGAAGGATTTTTATTCAAAGAGAAGACTTTGTGTATTCCTCGATGTTCACTACGAGAAGCCATTATCTGGGAAGCCCATGATGGAGGATTAGAAGGTCACTTTGGCCGAGATAAAACTATGGCCCTGGTAAAGGAAAATTTTTATTGGCCAAGAATGGAAAGAGATATAAATCGGCATATTCAAAGATGCAGAATCTGTCATTTGGTCAAATCCAAACGTCAAAACACTGGTTTATATATGCCACTTCCCGTACCGGAATCACCATGGGAAGATGTTACTATGGATTTCATTTTGGGACTTCCACGAAGTTAACGTCAGAAAGATTCAATTATGGTCGTGGTGGATAGATTTTCAAAGATGGCACACTTCATTCCTTGTCAAAAGACCAATGATGCTGTTCAAGTTGCTGATTTGTATTTCAAAGAAATAGTTCGTCTTCATGGAATCCCAAAAACGATGACTTCTGATCGAGATGTGAAGTTTTTAAGCCATTTTTGGAGAACTCTATGGAAGAAGATGGGAACTAAGCTGCAGTTCAGTAGTGCGAGCCATCCTCATACTGATGGACAAACCGAAGCTGTCAACCGACTGTTGGGAAATCTACTTCGAAGTTTTGTTGGTAAAAACTTGAAGCAGTGGGATCTTATTCTGGCTCAAGTTGAATTTGCTTACAATAATTCAACTAATCAGTCCACGGGAAAGTGCCCTTTTGAAGTTGTATATGGCACTCGTCCACTTAGCCCACTTGATTTGACTCCGTCAACCAACAAACAACAATTCAGTTCTGATGCAGATAGTCGAGCGAAGGAAATCAAGAAACTGCATGAACAAGTTCGAGAGCAGATACGGAAACAAAATTCCAGATACAAAAACCAGCGAGACAAATATCGGAAGCAACAGATTTTTAAAGTTGAAGATTTGGTCTGGTTTCATCTACGAAAAGAGAGATTTCCTAATCAACCAAATGCCAAGTTGTCACCTAGAGCTGATGGACCATTCAAAGTTGTGCAGAAAATCAATGACAATGCTTACAAAGTAGAACTGCCTGGAACATATGGTGTTTCTGTAACTTTTAATGTTGCTGATCTTTCACCTCATTTGGACAATGAAGAATACTAAAACTCGAGGTCGAGTTCTCTCCAACCCGAGGAGTATGATTCCAGAAGCATATTTTCCAGCAGCCCACAGCAGCCCATATGCCATTTTTTATAAGTCAAATTCTACCTACTTCACCTACCTACTTCACCTAACTACCTACTCCACCTACCATCATTTATTTGCATTTAAGGACCTCATTATTTGTATGTAAGGACCTCTAGCATTAGTATAAATAGGCATGATTAGAGCATTGTAAAATCACCTTGAATTTAAGTAATAAAAGTGAGTGATTTAGAGATTTTTCTCTCTTGTTCCTGAGCCACCTACATTTATCCATCTCTTTCTTGTTTTCGTTCTAAACTTTATTATACCTTGCATGCTACTAACTATACTCAAATTGTAACTTGTATTAGCCGCGGAATCAGATCGGAATTAACTAATTCACGTTATAACGTACAATGGTTTGTTTGATTTTGCACTTCAACCTGAATTATCAAAAGGCTTTGTGATACTAAAACCATATCAGCACTGCCATGCACCATCGACGATAATTTACGAATTCAAACAGTTAATTACCACAGTTAAATGGGCATTTCGGCAAAAGTTAGTAAAACTGGTTGTCTTAAGTATCTTTTACTGACGCAAGTAAATAATACAAGTAGATTGTAGCAACATGCTGGCAGCTGCCTGCCACCGGTAAGAAGGTGTCTCATTTTAGATTTGTGTGTATATAGAATAGCATATATTACTATAAAAATGTATGCATGAGTGATTCAAATATTGACAGCCATGTGCTTGGTAATCAGGGTGATCCCACCTTGAGCCCCACACCATGATCCACTGATGGTGGAACACAAAAGTATCATAATAATAATTACTCATAGCTATCACTATTGTAGTAGAAAACTATAGTAAGTAGAGAGGTATACGAACAATATAAATAGGGTCCGGTTCAAATAAAATTCGTATTGAAGTTTTATTATTGATAATGATCTTCTTTTTTCTGTAAAGCTTGTATATTAATAATATATACTATTTATTTCTAAATAAATTTTTAAATAAACAAGAATCAGATTTTGATCACAAAAAAATAATTTTACTAAGCAAGCTATCTTATCACGCTCATCGAAAATAATTTAAGTGATCCATAATATTTGACAGACCTTTATAAAGGCATTAGATTAGAATTTTACAATTCTCACGTTATGTTTAGTTTCAAGCAGTAGTGTAATATGAGTATAAAGACGAGGAGGGGGTGATGTTTCCAAGAAGGAAACCAGTCCGTGGTTTTGAGTTATTTGGATTTGGTGTGTGAGAGAGAAAGTGAGGTTTTGGAGTGTTGGGCATTTGGGAATCCATCAACAGGGAGAGCCAACAACACTACCAGTGACCAGACCCTTCTGTTTTTTTCACAAACTACATAACATAACATAACAACCATTTTCACATTCCTTTCTTTATTTTTTTTTACTCAAAAACATCATTATTGTATCAGCAACCAGCATAGGTATATAACTATATTATTGTCAGTGCTGATTTCGATCTCCTTCTACAACATTATATATGAGATGTTAAACATTTCTTTTTGTTTTAGTTTTAAGTAGAAAATTTCTTGGATCTGCAACCAGCCCATTACTCCGTTCCTACATGTTTATGGTAGTGACTGTAGTCTGTCAGCCTACTTTTTCCCAAGGCATGGTAGTCTGGCAGATCATCTTCTTGCAATCATATTTTTTTTCTTGGGCATTTAAAAGCCTATAGGTAATCACTACTACTTGAATCTACATGCTATGTTTATAAGTGACAGGCTAGAAATGGCCCTAGCCCAGTGTAGTTCATAGCAAAACATATACAATATGAACTGAGGAAAAGATATTCACACAGAATCGTTTGTCAAACTCGACTTACTATCTTATTATTACTTCTGAAGCAAAATACAATATATAGACTGTAAAACAAACAAGCTAAATGATTTTTAGATTTTCTAAACAGACTCAATCAGACTCAATCAATCAATTATTTTATTTCCCACGATCCTAAATTAACGCTAACAGACAGTGTGATCAAACTTGCCTGTTAAGATTCTTAACACCCAACAAACTCCTCATCTTCTCAAACTTGATCGTCGTCAAAGCTTTCGACAATGCATCTGCTCGTTGCTCATGACTGGGAACATGCTTCAGAATAACCTCACCTCGTTCCACACATCCTCGAATAAAATGAAAGCAAATATCAATGTGCTTACTTCTTTCGTGGAACAACGGATTCTTAGCTAGATCAATAGCTAACCGATTGTCAATGCACAATGTTACTGGACCCATATGTGTTATTTCCCAGTTATGCACCACGAGATTGTAGAAGGGGGGGGGGGTTGAATACAATCTCAACTAAATCCTTTCGAACTGATGAGGTTTAAAACAAATTGTTATAAGAACAGAAAATAAAACAAGATAAACAAATTATTTAACACACATACAACACGAGATATAAAAAATCTCAGGTGGGTTAGCTTGATTGCTTAGTCCACCTGATGGTTGTATTTGAAGATTATTCTCTGCGTACGAATACACGGCTGCGGGTTACAATGTTTTAGTGTTTACAAGAAGACCTAAGCTATCAGCCTTGTGATCAGTGTTTTCTTCTCTACTAAAAACTATTGCTGCTCATACAGCTTATTAAAACTATATGAAAACAAGTAAAAGTTACATGAAATGTGATGATACATTTCTGGTATAACTTGTCACACACACATACTCGAAATGGCAGCCATTTCTGGAATTATCTTGAAAGTCTTCTTTTCTTGATTTGGACAATCCCAGCATGCTTCAAGTCAGTGTATGTTTCTTTCTTCAAAAGTTACTAACTTCTTAAGATGACTTAGCTTCCAAGCCCACGTGATGCTTTATGCAAAAGATCTTTTTGCTTTGGATCTTTGTCTCTGAAAGTAGCTTTAATCAAAAAGATAATCTTTTTGAAAGTCAACAAGCTTTTCTGCTTATTGAGCTGTGCTTGAACTTCCCAGATATAACGGTTGATCCTTATGCATTTATCAAGATATCCTTTGAATCTTTCAGTAGAAGTGTAATCATGTTGGAGGTTGCTTCCACTCTTATTGTTGCCCTTGAAGTCGGATAAATAGTGTCTGATTTCACCTTTCACTTGGAAGAGTTTGAGCTTTCAAATATCTACAAATTGACTCCCTACTCATAACATCCACTGTGTAATTGGCCACTGTCTATAAGTCACGGGCTGCAAAGTAATTCTGGGTCTAATCTCCATTCGATGTGTTCCTTTAGAAAACTCTGGTATTATTATGAAAACAAGTTGAGTTCTCGAACAGATGAATCTTGAGTTCTCGAATGATGACTTCTCGAGCAATTCCTTTAAGTGAGTTCACGAATAACTTCTCGAACAGTTCCTTTAAGTGAGTTCTCGAATGACTTCTCGAACAGTTCCTTTAAGTGAGTTCTCGAATGACTTCTCGAATAGTCTTTTGAGAGGACTTCTCGATTAATGCATGTTACAGACTTCTCGAACAGAGCAATCTGACTTCTCGAACTAGGACTTCTCGAATAGACCCTTTTTATAGAGTTCTCAAATGACTTCTCGAACTCTTCTTTTCTTGATTTCTCGAACTTACTTGCATGGTTACACCAAACTCTCTTTTGACTACTGATATCTGAATTTAGCATCCCAAGGCTTGTTACAGAAATAATTCCTAACTACATGCAAAGTTCAAATCTCAAGATATTGCTTTAGTTGATCTGCATTTAAGTTAGCTTCCTGATTTATTTGTCAGCTTCGATTCCATGATTCATTTTCTGCCTTGTGGTATTTGTTATCATCACCTAAAACATATATGACTCAACAATATGTTCTCCTGTTATTTGGCTTAGAACATTCCGCAACCAAATCCCTTGGCAAGCTGCAGTAGTGGCCGCCAGAAATTCTGCCTCCCATTATGATAATGCCACACAACGTTGTTTTTGCGAAACCCAAGTAATTATGCTTTTGTTTAAGTAAAATACGACTCCTCCAGTGCTTTTCCTATCATCCAGGTGCCCTCCCAAGTCACTATCTGAGTAACCAGTTAAGGCATTATTTCCTCCTTCCTTGGAGTATATCAGACCAAAATGTAAAGTGCCCTTAATGTACCTCAAGATCCGTTTTACAGCATTGAGATGCAACTTTGTTGGCTGTTCCATATAACGACTCATAATTCCCACAGGATATGCTATATCAGGTCGTGTGTGGACAAAATAGCGTAAACCCCCCAACAAGGCTTTTATACTGTGTGGTGTCTACAGTCGATCCCCCATCATCCTTAGTCATTTGTTCTTTGGGATCCATTGAATATTTTGTGGGGTTGCAATCCCCCATTCCTGTCCTTTTTAGAATCTTTTGTGCATAACCAGCCTGCTTCAACTCCATGTATCCATCTTCTTATTTCGCCTCAATTCCCAAATAGTAGCTCAGCCTCCCAAGATTGCTCATCTCAAAATTGCTGCTCATTTGTTTCGTAAATTTTTCAATTAAATCTTTATCAGAACCTGTGACCAATAAATCATCCACGTACATAGCTATAATCAAAATTTTGCCTCCTTCCTTTCTTGTGAACAATGCATGTTCATACGGACATTTAGTAAATCCAAGATTTTCTAAACACGAATTCAATTTTGCATACCAGGCTCGGGGAGCTTGACGCAGTCCGTACAAGACCTTCAACAATTTATAGACTAAATGTTCTTGTCCCACCTTCTCAAAACCTTCCGGCTGTGCAACATGCACATCTTCATTTAATTCCCCATTCAGAAAAGTCGTTTTCACATCCAAGTGATGGACTTCCCAATTATTTTTTGCTGACAGAGCCAATAGCATTCGAACGGTTTCAAGCTGAGTGATAGGGGCATATATTTCATCATAATCTACCCCATGCTCTTGAACGTACCCTTTAGCGACAAGTCTCGCTTTGTGTTTTACAACTCTCCCGTCTGCATCCTTTTTTAGCTTGGAGATCCATTTCAAACCTATGATTTTTTGTCCAGTTGGCAATGTAGATAATTCCCAAATATTGTTTTTCTCAATTGTCTCAATTTCCCTTTCCATAGCTTTCCTCCACTCACATTCTTTCACAACTTGTTTGTAGTTTGCAGGCTCTTCAAATCCCATGAGAAACAGCTCCTCATCCAGTTTCACTTCTTCTGTATCATTATAGATGTCGTTCAAATTTCTGAACGCCTTGGTTCTGTACTATCATCATAGTTCTCAGGACTCAGCCTAGACTCATGTGACTGTGTCTGAGGTGTTTCAACATCTTGTGACAAATCTCCATCATCTGTATGTGTTCCTTCGATACTAGTTTGGCTTTCAACCTCATCTTCTTGAGTCTCCAGAAGTTTGAACTGTATTGTTTGCACAACCCTTTCGCCTCCCAATTGGTTCCAAGGCCATGCCTTTTCTTCTTCAAAAGTGACATGTCTACTGACTTGTATTCGATTTTCTTTAGGATCCAAAAGTCGATATGCTTTCGTACCTGGTTCCTTTCCCAGGTTGACTAATTTTCTGCTGCGATCATCTAGCTTCGAAGTTTGATTGCTGGGGATCTTCATGTGAGATATGCAGCCAAAACCTCTTACATGACCAATGTGAGGTTTTTTTCCTGTCCAAGCCTCATAAGAAGTTTGTCCCGACAAGGCTCGAGTAGGCATCCTGTTCAGAATATACACTGAGTGTCTAACAGCTTCACCCCACAGTACAGGTGGCATGTCCATTTCCTTCAAACAACTCCTTGCCATTTTAGTCAGCGTACGGTTCCGATGATCAACCATGCCGTTTTGTTGAGGCGTGTACGAGGTTGTGTAGTGCCTCTGTATTCCAGCCCTTTCGCAATAATATTTGAACTCATTTGAAGAGAAATCCCCTCCTCTATCCGTTCTAAAAATTTCACTTTCTTTTCGGACCATTTTCAACCAAAGCTAGAAACTTTTTGAAAGCGTCAAATGCTTCGTCCTTGTTTTTCAAGAAATAAACCCAAATATTTCGACTATTATCATCAACAAGTAAGAAGAAATATCTACTACCTCCCGCTGTTTGTGGAGATATTGGCTCGCACAAATCTCCATGGACTAATTCCCAGCACCTTCTTTGCTGTGTAGTTAGATTTAGTGGGGAATTGTTTCCTGGTTTGCTTGAACATAAGACACCCAGTACACACAGCCTTGGTCTGAACTGTTTTCGGCATTCCATTGACCATCTTATTTTTTGACATAAGATTCATGGCTTGGTAATTGACATGTCCAAGACGCCTGTGCCACAATCTCAAAACTTCATCAAATTTAAACATTAAGCATTCCCTGTTGCTGGTTTTGATCACCAACCTGTATCGCCTGTTTTGAGACCTTTTGACCTTCATAAGTAATCGTTCTTGTTGATCAAAAACCAACAAGTATTCCCCCTTGATTGTGACTCTGTTACCTTCTTCCGAGAGCTGACCTATGCTGACAATATTTGTTCGAAGACTTGGTATGTAATACACATCACGAAGTGTATGCTCCTCTCTATTTTTACCCATAAACACAAATGTTCCCTTTCCTTCGATTTTCATAGATGACCCATCACCAAAATGAACTTGACCTGTTACTCTCTCATTCAACTCAGTAAATTTAGATTTGAAACCTGTCATGTGATTGCTTGCCCCATTATCGAGGTACCACAAATTCGTTCCACCAATATTTTCATCATCATTTGTCAACAACGAGGATACAACTATATTTTCATCGAGGTGCATTAAAACTGTTTCTTCCTTCTCTTGCTTTGCTAGTAATAAAGCACGTTAATCATCTTCTACTACAGCCATGTTCGCTTCTTGTTTCTGATCTCTTGTTCATCTTGGATTTCGACACTCCGCAGCGAAATGACCATAAATTTGGCAATTGTAGCATCTCACTTTGTTCACGATACCCTCGGTTTCTGAAACTTGATGAACCATCTTGTCCTCCTTTTTTGGTACGCTTTAGCCACTCTTCACGAGTAAGTAACAACTTCTTCTCATCACTCTCCCTTTTACTCTATTCCTCCTCCGTGAGAATTAACGGACTATCACACTCAATTCCACTTTTCCCTTTAACCTCTCATCATATGCTTTCAACGAACCCAAAGCTTCTTCGATTGACATGGTTTCCAAATTTCCAAACTGCTCCTTGGTTGAAGTGATCTGCAAAAACCTTTAAGGAACTGCTCGAAGCAATTTCTTTACCACGTATGACTCCTCCATAGTCTCCCCAAGAGTTCGTATATTTGTGACAAGTATGTTTAGTTTCATATAAACTCATTAAGTTGGTCACTATCTTTCATACTTAGCGACTCGAACTCTATCTTTAATGTTTGAATTCTTGCCTTCTTCACGCGATCTCCTCCCTGGCACAATGTTTTGATTGCCTCCCAGGCCTCCTTGGCCATTTTCTTCTCCACTAGAGACAACAGAACTTCTTCAGGTATACCCTGGTAAATCATGGCCAGCGCAACCTTGTCCATTTTCTCTTCAACAACTGCCTTTGGATCCGCCTGCTCTACAGCACTCCACACCCCTGTGCTTGCATGAAGACTTTCATCTTCATCGACCAAGCAGTGTAGTTTTCTTTCGCTAGCATTGGATAACTCAGTCCAATAGATCCACCTTTTAAATTATTCATCTCCATTGTCGATCCCTTTGACATTCACTAATCGAACTTCCTTACTCTGATACCAAGTGTAGTTAATAGCAAAACATATACTAACTATTTGATATGAACTGAGGAAAAGATATTCACACAGAATCGTTTGTCAAACTCGACTTACTATCTTATTACTTCTGAAGCAAAATACAATATATAGACTGTAAAACAAACTAGCTAAATGACTACCAGATTTCCTAAACAGACTCAATCAATCAATAGACTCAATCAATCAATGATTTTATTTCCAACGATCCTAAATTAACGCTAACATACAGTGTGACCAAGTCACACAACTTCTCTAACTGTAAACAGTACGAAGAGATAATAATAACATAAATAAAATGACAAGTTTGAGATTAGATTTCCAACACCCAGATAGGCCCAGCTGGGGGCCCAAAACCACAAGCAAATCCAACTCATGAGAATAAGAGGAACCCAGCCTAGGCCAGTGGGCCCGGCCCGAAAAACACATGGCCTGTACCCCAGATTGGTGGACCCAGACTAAAGACACTCAGCACACGTGGGACTGCAGCTCAGCCGACATTCCCACACCTGGCACTGACTAGCACTAAAAGCCAATGATTGGCATGTGTCAAGTCACATCCAAGACGACGCTGACACACTCTGGTCAACACCCCCCAAATTGGGACACGTGGCCCACATCCCGGTAATTCAGCGGCCTGTCCCCCATATCCAACAGTCTGGAGCAGAGGTAACGTACCCCTAAACCCTAGGCATAGGGCTATAAATACCCCTAGAGAATGGGGCTTAGGGGTTGGACATTATTACACACCGACACACATTTATTCCTTTCGTGATACTCGCTTGATTATTATCTTCCAAAACCAACTCTTATTATCACGCCGGAGGCACCTCGGGGCCAAACTCCCCCTCCGGTGTTGTTTTGCAGATACCCCACCATAGCTATACCACTTTCGAGACAGGAGTTGGTGAGGAAGTACCCAATCAAGTTCTAGAGTTATCAATAAGTTTACAACTCAGATTTTCTTTGCCCCAAGCTACACATTATATCTAAGGCTGAAAAAACAAAGATTAACAAAAGAAAGTTTGGAGAATTAACTTGCCATCACTTTGGCTCCTGCTACCTACAAGAGCTTAGAAGTGTGAGTCTAGCAGATGTTTACTGGTTTCAGATTACTGTAACCAAAATAATATTACCCTCTCCGCCCAATTTATGTGGGATTAATATGGTTCTGGAAACCAGTTTTATAACAATCATTTCCTCCGTTATTAGATCGATCATTCAATGATTAAGATTAAAACAAAATTTTCACAAATTTTTTGTAATATTTTCATAGAACAAACTAAATGATGAAAATGTCATTAGTAATTCCATAGAAAATTTCCACGAATTGGGTAAATTACCAAATGATACCGACAATTCATGGATTTTCTAAAGATTTTCATCAAACAGTTCATGACCACCTTCATTTATATGGAAAGTATAAAATTACACATATACGTAAAATGTATGAATGCAAGTTGATAGAGGCATGTTGGAGCCACGATGCAAAGCATCATCCAAAAGGCAAGTTCCTAACATGCTAGTGCACAAGGATATGCGCGTTGTCCATGCTCTACACAATAGCCAACACCATTTACTGTGTCTGGGTGCCTCAAACAGGCTACGTAGCCTACAATCCATATTACATCAAGAAAATTTTCTTCTTCATGCACGGCTATGTTGGATTTCAAACCAATATGATAGTTTGGGCTTGTATGATTCAAGATATATATGGGTTGAGTAATAATTGTATGCGTAAATAATTATTATATATGTTATGTTTTGATATCAAAGTTGGATAGTTAGATACCAAGAATTGGAGGTTTGTATAACAAGTATGTTAAGACTTGTACAAAAAGTTCGGTAGTGGCTATGTTTAGGAGGGTTATATATACATAGGCAAGTGATCAAATATAAACAAAATTAAAATAGAAATTAGAAACTAATTTAAACCCTTGGATTAATCTAATCTAATGGCCCCTAGAAGCACCACATACAATTAAAATACACCCTCTCATACATAATCTCCTCCGTTTCTAATTTGATTTTTCCCGTCAATCGGTGGATTTTTTTTTAAAATCTGACTTTACAGTATTTTTTTCCATCTCCTAATGATCAATTTGCATACCATATGTGTTATATTTTGACGCGATTAAAGAATTTTTTTATTTAGTTTCATATTTCTAGTCTAAGAGTGGTTTATATTAGAATAGGATTTGTTTGATTAGTGTATGCTTGAGAGATATAGTCGTTTTAGGTATCATTTGGAAGATGTTTAAGCATTGTTTGACTTAAACATTATTGGAACACCATTTAGGTGTTATTGTTTTTTATTGTATTATTGATAATCGTTTTGATTAATAATACAAGTTTGGATGTGGGTGTTTACAAGTCCAATATTGTGTGTTCTTGTTTTACTTTTACTTATTGTTAATTAGAACTAGAAGTGATACTTGAATAACGTGTGGTCGCACTTTATTGTATCTTGTCAATTAATCGATTGGTTGTGTGTGTGCTCTGTATTAGTTGTTTGTAAATTTCGGATTGTGTAGTCCCCTAACAGGCCATTGCTCTACAATTTGTAATTTAAACAACTTTTGTAATTTGTTTGAAATATAAACACCTTTTGTAATTTGTTTAAGCATGTAAGTTTTTTTCATATAAGTTTTTTTAAAAAGAACCCAAAGATCTTTCTACAAGAAGGTTCTGTTTGCTAGACATACATGCACATGCACAAAATGGATCTTTGAAAATCTTCTAAAGATCTATTAATTTTTAGGAGCATTTATAATTTGCTCTATCTGCCAAAAATATCGAAGGAGTCACTAATAACATTTTTGTATTTTATAGTACACTACAAGGAACAAAAATTGAAATTTTCTAACTTCATCAAAATTTAATGAGGAGTCTGTTAGAATATTATTTTAATCCTAGCAATTAAATGGTTGATCCTATAACGACCTAGAATTTTCACGATTTATAAATGTTTATTTAATTAATAAATGTGGAAATTATGTGACCTATATGATGAGTATATTTTGGGAAGTCAAGTTATGTGTGAAATCAAGTTTATGTGATTATATGATGATCGGTATGTGTCGTATGTGCTCGTAGAATTTTATTTATATTTTTAGAGCATTAAAAGTATTTTTTTAAAGTACATTTTTAATCTTTCAAAAATCATAAAAAATCATTGGAGTTGTTTTATATTATGAAATCTTTTTCATAATCATCTATGTAATGTGGTTTAGTTTTAATATTATTGTGAGTATTTAATTGTTTGTTTTGGTATTTTAAAATGATTTAAAAAGCTTTATTTCTTTTAAATGTCCTTTATTTCAAAAATCCGTATAAAATTCATTTTTGACCCAAATATTATTTTAAAAATATGGGGATGTTCCTAATTTCATAAAATTTATTTTAAAATTTTTAGTTTTATTTTTCTCCCCATTTTTTATTTAATTTCGAATTTATTATGGCATAAAATCAGTTTTTCAGCAAAAGAAAATAGTAGTGGCCAAAGGACATTTTTGCCCCTGGATTGAATCATCAAAACATTAGTCTCTCTTCTCTTTCTCTTCACTCTCATCTGCTCTCTTTCTCTGTTTCCTCTCGGTGAGTTCTTCAGCTCGGTTTCTGTGTTCCATCGCATGCAAGCCTTAATTCTTGACGGTTTGCTTCGATTTCTATAAAATTATGAACCTTACACCCTCTACTATCTATTTACTTAGGTGAGATTCTGGGGACAGAATCCTTTTAAGGGGGAAGGCTATAACGACCTAGAATTTTCACGATTTATAAATGTTCATTTAATTAATAAATGTGGAAATTATGTGACCTATATGATGAGTATATTTTGGGAAGTCAAGTTATGTGTAAATTCAAGTTTATGTGATTATATGATGATTGGAATGTGTCGTATGTGCTCGTAGAATTTTATTTATATTTTTAGAGCATTAAAAGTATTTTTTTAAAATGCATTTTTAATCTTTCAAAAATCATATAAAATCATTGGAGTTGTTTTAAATTATGAAATCTTTTGGATAATCATCTTTGTGATGTGGTTTAGTTTTAAAATTAATGTGAGTATTTAATTGTGTGTTTTGGTATTTTAAAATGATTTAAAAAGCTTTATTTCTTTTAAATGTCCTTTATTTCAAAAATCCGTATAAAATTCATTTTTGACCCAAATATTATTTTAAAAATATGGGGATGTTCCTAATTTCATAAACTTTATTTTAAATTTTTTAGTTTTATTTTTTTCCCCATTATTTATTTAATTTCGAATTTATAGTGGCTTCAAATCAGTTTTTCAGCAAAAGAAAATAGTAGTGGCCAAAGGACGTTTTTGCCCCTGGCTTTAATCATCAAAACATTAGTCTCTCTTCTCTTTCTCTTCACTCTCATTTGCTCTCTTTCTCTGTTTCCTCTCCGTGAGTTCTTTACCTCGTTTTCTGTGTTCAATCGCATGCAAGCCTTAATTCTTGACGGTTTGCTTCGATTTCTATAAAATTATGAACCTTACACCCTCTACTATCTATGTACCGAGCCGTTTTTGCTGTTCTTGCGAGTTGGGTTATGCATGTATATGTATATACGCGCGTGTATGTATGGGTTCTGGCAATTTTATATGTTCTTGATGATAACTTCGAATTTTGAAACTCTATGATGTATATTTTCGAGTTTAATTTCTGTTTTGGTGAGGTTCCATGTAGGAAGCCCATATTTCGGGAACCACCGGAATTTTACCCCTCCGGCAATGAACTCGGCGAGCCGGGGGTTTTGACGATGATGAACTTGAGTCAATTTTAATCCTTGAAAATTTCATATTATTACCATTTGATGCATGCATGTGTAGTATACGAGTTTTCACTTTGTTTTTGTTCAAATTATGTGATAAAATCGAATAAATTGATTCGTTAAATTACATGTTAATTATTTGAAATGATGTTTATAATATATATGAATTTTCTGAGATTTTTCCGAATTATATGAGCTGCATGTAAGAATTTTTCGGATTATTATAAGGTTAATTTGAATTTATATGCATAAATATGAATTATTCGGTTTATTATGAATTATATGATTTTTTTCGAATATTATGAATTTATGATTATTGATCTATGCTCGTTGACAGATTATATGTGTTAGTATCGAATAAAAAATAGTTGCATGAGTAAATCTTTAGAAATTTTATAAGTTAAATTCAAAATTTCATGATAAGAGTAAATTATATGATTGTGGTGATTTGTAATTATACTTTAGTGACTTTATGTAAGTGAAATATGATATAAGTGGTAATTAGTATGATTATGAGATATTATGATAGTAGAAATCCAATGGGAGTGTAGGTGGATTTAGGTCCATCGGATTGGTTTGATTGTGATTTGAGTCGGATGTTTTCCGACGGGATAGTCTATTTTATAAAGGAAACTCTGCCCGATTTTCGTAAGATTATAAATAGTAAATGGTATACTAAAATAGCGTAACTGCTTATAAGTTGAGTTTACCTGCTAAGTGTTTGAATGACATATATGATATGCATGTTTTATATGTGTTGTTTTATATGTGTTACGTGCTTAAGTGGTTATCTTTTTAAGAGGTGATTCTAATGTGATATCAGGTATGTATAATATATGTTACGTATTGACTTGTTATAAGAATCGTTTGGGTAGAATACGATTAGACGATTAAGATGTATAGTATTCTAAAGTAGTGATTATAGTTTATGTAAATACGAAGGACGTAGGCCCTAGCAATAAAGGGAAAGCTAAGGTTGAGTAAAAGTGAGTGAGCTATTAGCTATTGCATTCTATCAGAGGCAAGTAACTCTGTCTTTTCTTGAAGTTTACATTCCTGAATCGATATATCCTGTTGATTCAAGCATGCCTATCTTATACCATGTTGATCATAAATCTTGTTTAACCTATCTATTCATGTAACCGGAATTCTGTCAACAACTGTTTCACAAACTATAAACCCTAAAATAGCCTAATTCTTTTTAATTGCTTCTTGGCCATATATGTCTTAGGGCTTGCCATAATCATACCATATTGACTGGTGGATAAACCAGTATTCTACTTGACCTATGTCCATGACCAGTTAAACCTATGTTGACAATAAAAACATATAAACTTCTTTATGACCTAAACACTGATTCAAAAACTTAATTACCCATAATACTATACTTTAAAATTGAAATCTGATCAATTACCTTGATGCCTTTGAGTCTATATCTTCTTGATTCAGACTTGTATCCCTATTTCATTGATATCAGAGAACTTAGTCAAACACTTTGACTTTTATCATTGCAAATCAAAATGAGTTGTTTTCTTAAAATACTTTCAAGTTGCACAGACTGGGCTGATCTGTTATCAATGAGTCGAAGGTACTTCGGGGTAATTGTTTTCGAAAGGATTTAAGTATTCAAGTGTTTTCTAAATTTAAAAAGGTTTTCTAAATCTTAAATGTTTCAGAATATAACTTATAAAATGTTAGGAACTCCGATAAAAATGGTTTCTACGGATTCCTGACGATTGGAGAGGCGTGAGTGAACGGGTAATGCCGGGTCCGCCTGTTTGTATGTATTATTGGTGTAGTTCTTGTCTGTCCAGTCCAACACCCTTATAGGCCAATGTATTGCCTTTTTGGGAACTCAATTTATCCTAATTAGAGGATTAATGTCCAGAGGGACTTTGTGTCCGGTATAGGGACTTTATGGGCTGATCACCCGTATTGTCTGTTATGAAATAAAAACCTCCAATCAGTTTTCTTTAAGAGATGATTACTTTTAAGTTACTATGAAATGAAATTGGTTTACCGATTGAAATGTCAATTGCTTTACAAAATTTTGAATTAACCATTGCTATCCTGATTATCAGATAATACCCCGTCATTACCAAATGCCGGTATTTCTTTTACTGTATCCAGCATCTTTAGGCCATATCTTGAATTACTGTCATCTTTTGCAATATACTATTATACTATTTTTAGTTGAGATCTTTAGTTACTTGCTGAGCGTTGACTCATTATTATTTTATCTAACCCTTTTGATAGTATTCTGAGTATCATGACTCGTACTAGAATAAACGCGAGGAAGCGCGTTACTTTGAACCCTGTTGTGGTTTCCTTCGAGATAGCTTCCGAGGTAGATGTAATAACAGCTCAGTGAGGAGATTGTCATAGTTTGGTTTATGAGATAGTTGTGAGAACTAGTTGGTGTAAGAATTGAATTGAAGGTTTGTAATAATAATTTGAATATGGTTTCTAAGAGTAAGTAGTTAGACGTTGGCTTGCTTGTTTCATACTATTACCTGTGAAAGATCTTAGATAGCAGAGTTGGGGCCAATCAGCATGCTATATTTATGTTTATTATTTTAGGGTTGTTGTATCTAGTGTGTCTGTGACTCTCCGATCTAGGCCCCAGGTCGGGAGGGCGTCACAGATCCAACAATGTAGAAATCGATTATCATATAACTAATTCTTGACAATTTTGGTCATAGCAATTTTGGTATATTTCAAAAATAAATAGGGGAAATGGCGGGGTCGGAGATTAGTCTCGATTAGGGTATCCCTATCCCGATCTCTGATTTTACTGCTTAAGAAATAAAATATGTATAAAACTAAATTATTAAAGATAAATATATTTATAAATATTATTATGTTTAAATTTTTTTAATCCATTTCAGGAATTCAAAGTTTTGAAACTTAAATATAATTTAGTTACATTCTTTTATTTCTATTATAAATAAATATTAATTTGAGTTGCTTTTTAAAATATTTTACTAAATTTAAAGTATATATTACATAACACGATTTAGCAAATTAATTTTAATATAAGATATGTTTGAGAATGTGTAAAATTTATCTTTTTTCAAATGATAACTGATGATCTAAAATTCAATTCATTCCGTTAGAATATCAAATTATTAAATCGAACTTTCAAATCTGGATAATTTGGAAATGAACGATGTAACCTAAATTTTCAAGATATTTCGAGTTACTACAAAATATTGAAACCCAACCCAATTATCTTGTAGAGATAGGGTCGTCTCCAGCAATTTGGAGGCCCTAACTTTTTAATATTTGGAGACCCAAATTTTTTTCAAACAATATATATGAAAATTGCAAATTTTATAAATCAATTTACATAAGAAATTGAAATAATTTATTAATCCAAATTTCGATTTTTTGTATAATATGAATCTAAGAGTTTATTATTGTTCTCGATTTTCAGTGTGCAAAAGTTTCTAATTAAATCACTATAATTTAGTTTAAGTAACATCATCTTCTCACTATTATCTAATTTCTTTCTGGGCCTAGAATTTCGGAGGGTTATAATAAAAAAAATTTCTACTAGTGCGTCCCTAAGTCATATTTAATGAATATTTTTGAATGATTCGACCGTACGGATGTGAATATTATGTCAAAATATTATTATAGAATATTTTTTATGAAAATTTAAGTTGTAAAGTATTGGTTTTATAATGATATTATTTTCTTATATAATGTTAATGGTAGAGATTAATCGATTATTTTTTCTTAGAAAATAATTTATCCAAATCACTAAATCATTTGAAAATTTACATATTTATTTAATTTTACTAGATATTTATTTCCATATGGTTGTTTTTTAATTAAGTATTCAAATATTGAAATCTAAAGATGAACTAATAGATAAGTTTTTTATTATGACATCTGGATTTTTTTCCTTTTTATTTGTAACAATAAAAATTATTAACAAATATATATATATATATATATATATATATATATATATATATATATATATATATATATATATATATATATATATATATATAGTTGCACTCCATAGCAAACACATTATATAACAAACAATAAAGAACACCTCATATCTAATATAATTTAAGAGTTCCGTCATAGCACCCAATACAAAAAGTTGTTATTTTTTTACCCTCTAGCAAACCAAAAAAAAAATTGAAAATTTACTGTTCATTGATGACGTCATCAGTGACGTCATCAGTGAACAGTAATTTTCAATTTTTTTTTGCAGACTTGATAGAGGGTAAAAAAATAACAATTTTTTGTATTGGGTGCCCCTAGCGGGGCCAAAGGATCTAATAGATTTAAGATGTTCTTTGTTGTTTCTTATATAAGAGTGTTCTGTATGGAGCAAAGGCCTATATATATATATATATATATATATATATATATATATATATATATATATATATATATATATATTTTTTTTTTTTCGTGTATACATAATGATTAAAATATGAGGCCCCTAAAAAGTTGGTGGCCCTAGGCAAGAGTATGGCTATACTCCCTCTAGAGCCGGCTCTGTAGAGACGTGGTCCTTATGAATTGGTACATAGTAAAATTACTTTAACTTCCTCTTTTTCCATTATTTTGTATTCATAGTTAATGTTATGTTCCAACGAGAACACCAACAAATTGATATATGAAATCTAATTTTAACCACTCATTTATGCATTTTTATTTTCATCTCCTACAACTCATTAAGTTTTATCAATATTTTAAAATTCCACTATCATCTTCTTTCTATTCTTATTACCCACCACCTCAACCACTACCGATCACAACCTCCGGTGATGAACAATAAATCACCAACGTCAAATTTAAACATATTAGTATGAACGAGAAATCATTATAATAAAATCAAGAAAACAACCACACCACCACCATAACCACTAGAGGTGCACAAAAAGCCTGATGGGCCAGGCTTTATCCGGGCCTTAAAAAGCCCGGGCTTTAATCCTGAAAAACCGGGCCGGGCTTTTCTAAAAACCGGGCTGGGCCGGGCCGGGCTATTAGGTAAATAGGAGGCCTGTTTTCAACCCGCGGGCCGGATCAGGCCAGGCGAGGCTTTATCCGGGCCTGGTTAATTTAAAAAAAAAACCTGTTTTTGTAAAATATGTGTACGAACTTATGAAAAAATGAACCTGGTCCTAATTAAAAATTACAACATGAATGATGAATACTGAAAATAAAAATGGAACAAACATATGAAGTACTCATTTAAATTACAACTTAAAACCTTAAAACTAAAAATACAAATTACAACTTCTAAAAAATTTAAATCTGAATATTAAAGTGGCCAAGTAGTTCAATTGCAGTCTGCACTCTGCAACAGTCAGCTAGTTCAAGCCCAAACCAGTAAGCTCATCAGTCAGGGACTCAGGGAGGGAAGTGCCCAGTACTTAAAGTAAAGTGCCTGCAAATCAATTAAGCAATGCCATGATTTGATTATTTTACTGAGTTTCAATTAATAAGCTAAGAGAACTTTTTCCTGGCACAAAGACATCACCTATTCATTTATGCTTAATAAGCTAAAACAGCCAGCTAATATATGGCCAGTCAGCTAATTAAGCTAGGTACATATTCTACTAATTACCTAGTACTAGTAACTAGTGCTTTGTCACTAATTGTTGTTTCTATTTTTTAAAAAATATTTTTCGACGATCCAACCGTACGGATGTCAAGATATATCTAATTTAGTGATATTCCCAAATTTTCAAAAAATAAAAAATTAATTTGGTTGGAGATCTTAGTAGAACACAACTAATTTAACTAGTACTAGTAACTAGTGCTTTCTCACCAATTGTTGTTTCTATTTTAAAAAAAATATTTTTCGACGATCTAACCGTACAGATGTCAAGATATATCTAATTTAGTGATATTTCCAAATTTTTAAAAAATAAAAAATTAATTTGGTTGGAGAACTTAGTTAAACACTACTAATTTAACTAGTTTAGTAACTACTGCTTTGTCACGAATTGTTATTTCTATTTTTTAAAAAATATTTCTCGACGATACAAATCATCCAACCATATGGATGTCAATATCTAATTTAGTGATATTTCCAAATTTTCAAAAAATAAAAAATTAATTTGGTTGGAGATAAAAAAATAAAAAGTAAAAGCTTTAACAAATAATACAAATTTTGCGAGATGTTTTATTTACAAAAATAAAAATAAAAGGATTAGTACCATAATTTCTAAAATTAATTTTCTTGAATCATCAATTATACAAATTTTGGTAATTTGGTGAAAATAACTTTAAATGTGAACTGTGATCGGGGCTAAGGCTAACTAAACAAACTAAACACATTAAATGTAGATTATAAGTTACATTAATAAAATAAAAAAATTTAAAAAATTAAAAAATTATATCCGGGCTTTATCCGGGCTTTATCCAAGCTTTATCCGGGCTTCGGGCCGGGCTTTTATCCGGGCTTTTTAAAAGCCCGGGCTTTATCCGGGCTTTTAAAAAGCCCAGGCTTTTATCCGGGCTTTTCGGGCTTCGGGCCGGGCCGGGCTTCGTGAAAAATAGGAGGCCCATTTTAGGCCTCCGGGCCGGGCCGAACCGGGCCGGGCTTTTTTCGGGCCGGGCTTTTCGGGCTTTTTTCGGGCCGGATCGGGCCAGATTTCGGGCTTCAGGCTTTTTGAACATCTCTAATAACCACCATCTCCGATTACCGTTTTAGTCACCACCTCTACCACTACTTACAAATCACCCATATCATACCAAATCACAAGATCTAAGTAGAAAATAACTATAATCAAAGAAAAAACTCCACAACTACTACAAATCACCAACCTTATCATAGTCACCACCACCATCATTCCCACCATCTACAGATCATTCATATTTACATAATCACTGAATACAACTTGAAATCACCAGAAAATCAATAAAAAATTTAAAAAAAATCACCAAATTTCAAAAGTAATCACCAATTATGAAATTTTTAAATCTATGTACACAACCTTGATTTTTATATATAAGTCTAATGTTCGCTAGATTTTGCTGTAAATGGATTCCGTTGTAAGTGTCTTTGTAGGTAGTTGAAAAAAAAAAGATAAAAAAAATGTGTGTGTGTGTGTGTGAGAGAGAGAGAGAGAGGGAGAGAGAGAGAGAGAGACGGAGAGAGGGAAATAGTTTTCGGAGTTAATTATGGTGTGTTTGAGGTTGATAGTGATGGTGGCGGCCGAAAGTTAGTAATGATATCGGCAAAAAATATAAATTTAATTCGTACAATAGATTTATATTTTTTATATGAGAAAAATTCTTAGCAGACCATTATTTCATTGGAGACCTTGGAGATCATATACATTCTGCATTTAAAACATTAAAAAATTTGTTATTTTGAAAAGCGTGTTACATCAAAATCACTATTTCGTTGAAAATCTCCAAAATCATGTATGTTCCGCAAGCAAAACATGTATGTTTTGCAAAGTTCTACAAATAGAACGTGATTTATAGAACAATTTGTTGTGCAATATTTTTTTAGCAAAACATGCATGCTCTTCAAGATTTTCCGTGAAATAGTGATATATATATATATATATATATATATATATATAAAACATATTTTGTAAAATTAGTCCTTTTGAAATATTTTACTCGTATAACATATATGGTCTCCAAGATCTCCGATGAAATAGTGGTCTCAATAAAACCTTACTCTTTTCTTTATAACAGATTTGTAACAATTATATATTAATTTTCTTATTTTTATAACATTTAAAATGAATTTTATTATCTTAATTTTATTATGATTTGTATTAGATATACATTTTACACTTATCCAATAAAAGACCATAACCCACTGAATCTCCCTGCTCTAACCACCACCACGGATGAGAATGGTGTCGCGATATTGATGTCTTTAGAATCCAATCTAAGCATTTAAATTACATTCGAACAATTAATTTGTTATAAATAGAGAAGGTAAATCGAACATAATTTCATATTATACATAGAAAAATTGACTCATAACTAAACTTTCTCAATTTTTGCTAGAACTTTTAAATTCATTATCTTTTATATATGTAATTTGGGTCTTATACAAATGAGAAACCCATTTAAAATGAGAAACATTTTTATACTTAAGCTAAATCCTAGCCACACAATTCATATTTAAAATTTTATTCTTATCTTTCATCTTTACCAACCACCCCATTGTCTTTCTACCCACCACCACCACCCTCACCACACACCTCCACCACTCTATCCTCCTTCTCTCTCTCTCTCTCTCTCTCTCTCTCTCTCTCTCTCTCTCTCTCTCTCTCTCTCTCTCTCCCCTCTTCTTTCCAACCATCATCTCCGACTAAATTCTGGTCAACCTTCACTCTTTCTCCATCAACCATCAATCTCAGATCTCAAACAAGTGCCTCAATTTGACTTTTCTTGGATTTTCATTCATTTTTTGGTATTTTTTGAGATCCTATAATTCTGGGGTGTTGATAGTATGCCGAGTTTGCTGGCGATAGTGGTGATTACTAGTACCGACGGTGGTGATTACTGGTGTCGACAATGGTGATTAGTGGCGATGATGGTAATAATTAGTGATTGTTGTATTAAAGACGTGGTGAAATTTGTGTTAAATTTTGGTATTTATAGATAGTGGTGGAGTGATGGTTCGTAGGTAGTATCCGAAAGTGGTGGGCGGAAGTGATGGTGGGAGATGTGGAAGTTTAAAGGAGTTGTAGTATCCGGAAGTGGTGGGTGGAGTGATGGTGGAGTTATTTCTATTTGACGGTGGTGATTTTATTTTACTGTGGTAATTTTAATTATGACGATCACCCATTGATCACCCAAGGTGATAATCGTTAGTGGGTGGCTAAAGGTGGTGGAATATTAAAATTTTAATAAAATTAATTGATGGTGGGAGATGAATATAAAGTATATAAATAAGTTTATATGATTAGATCTTATATCTTACAATAGTGGGATTCTCATTTGAGTTAGACCCTTTTAAATAATTAAAAAAAATTCAAAAAAAAACTAGCAAAAATATTAAAAATAATACTCGAAACTTATGTTTACTTAATAAGTTTGTCTATTTGTTTAACATCTCAACAAATGGGGTACCTCAAAATAATAGATAAACTCCTCAAGGTTCAACAACTTTCACTCCTCCCAAAGTATCCCACCTAAATAACCATTACCTACCTGGAGAAATAAAGTGTTAGATTATGATTCAATGGATGTCAGGATCTGGAATACTGACTAGCTGATCAGGGTTTGATGCTGACGTCATCAGGATTACAGAAGCATCAGTATCAGGATTGTTATCATCAGGATTGGTTATCAGGACTTTATAGCTGGTCAGGATTGTTTGAAGATTTGTATTAGTCCAGAGATCAAGGAAGATTGATTTATCGATTCCTATTTTATAGGATCGTAGCTATCAGTTAAGATATGTATTGTAAACAGTTGTTAATTGATTTGGCATATCTTGTAATTGATAGGGCAGTTGTGTGATGTATATAAACAATGTTTAGGTTTTACTTATTGTAATCGCTCACTCGAGAATATTTGTAACCTAGCAGCTCTCAAGAACATCAGAATTTATTGAGAGAGTTTGTAACAGTTTTATACCAGTAATAGTAAAGCTGTTAATCTTTCATAATTGTGTTTATTATCTATTTAAGTCGAAAATCTTATACAATTATATTCAACCCTCCTTCTACAATTGTAGTTTACAGGGCAATAATTGGTATAAGAGCAAACTGATTTATTTTAATCAGTAACGATCTAAGATGTCGACAAGAAATTATGAAAGCATAAAGATTCCCATTCTCAAGAAATCAGTAAATGAAACTAGTTAACATTTTTAAGAACCCACACTTGTTGGGTTCTTTTAGCATGCATCTTAACATTTTTAGCAACAGAAGACTTCTTGATAGAAGTAGTCTTGTAAGGATTGAATCCCTCGGGATTTGTTTTGTTAGTATTAGGATTAGTAAATGCATGCTCTTCATTGATATTCTTAAATTTACCACTTTTATTGAATTTAGGCAAAGGCTCATAATCATTGTAGTACAAATTATGATGTTCTTCACATGTACAAATAGAATGCCATTTACTGCCACAATGATAACAGGGATTCTGTGGTTTATAAAATACTGATCTATTCCTAATGTCAGACTTAGGAATTTCAATCGACTTCTTTTTACTCTTCCTGCAATCAATAGCAAGATGGTTAGAATTACCACAATTAAAACAAGCTTTTCTTGGTGCATTTGGAATATATTTATAATTATTCTCTTTATTTATTCCAACTTTACCATTCCTGTTTCTTTTAGCAGCAGATGTCCTTTGTCTGTTTGTGGCTTCACAGATTTTGTCTTTCAGTTGTTTCTTAGACATTAGACCTACATTTTTAGAACTAATTTCTTTGACAGGTTTAGACTTAGACTCTGAATTGTGTTTTGCAAAAGTAGATCCCTTTTCAGTAGTTGAATTTGGATTGGCATAAGAAGTTTTCTCATCTCAACTTCAATAACATCAGTGAATTGGTTAAGAAAGATTTGGTCAGAGGATTACCAAAGGCACTGTATACTCCTGATGGACTTTGTGATGCTTGTCAGAAGGCTAAACAAGAAGGACATCATTCAAGAGTAAAACTGAATCCTCGATTGATGAACCTTATCACATGCTTCACCTTGACTTGTTTGGACCACTCAACATAATGTCCATCAATAAGAAAAGGTACACTCTAATCATTGTTGATGAATTTACTAGATTCACTTGGGTGTATTTTCTTTACAAAAAAGATGAAACTGCTGAGATACTGTTGGACCATGTAAGAGTCATTGAAACTGTCATAAAGTACAAAGTAAAAATTCTGAGGAGTGATAATGGAACTGATTTTAAGAATTCAGTAATAGAAGAGTTCTACAAATATAAAGGAATCATTCAACAATTCTCTGCTCCTGGCGCACCTCAGCAAAATGGAGTAGTTGAAAGGAAGAATAGAACTCTTATTGAAGCTGGTAGAACTATGTTGGAGGAGGCTAAATTACCTACATATTTCTGGGCAGAGGCAGTCAACACAGCTTGCTATACTCAAAACATCACTCTCATCAACAGACATGGTGTGACTCTGTTGTGGTAATATTTGTGAGAGTTCGTTCGCAGGTAAGGACTAATATTAATATAAGTTCAAGGTGTTACTTCTTAAAATCTAGAAGTGAGAAGAATACTAGGGTGTTTGTTTAATAACTAACTTAAAATTAAGAGCAAATAAGGTTTACGATTTAACAATAATAAAAAACAATCCAGAAACTAGGGTTCTTCAATGGTATTAATGAACGTGTATCAATCTGTGATATACAAGTCTCATGCTATTTCTAAAAATATCCCTCTACTGATTATATTGTTCTCTCCCAAGATACAATATAATGCCCACAACTACACATTGATGTCACTCCCATGATCAAGCAACATATAATTACAAACTGTTTAAGCCCAAGGAATTTTAGTCTCGTAACTCGCATATTAATTTCCCAATCAAATAATTGAATTACGTCTGTTGTATCATAAACTAGAATCATAAATCCTCTCTCAATTCATTACAATTCCTAAAGATACAATCAAGGGTTCGCGACTCCCTCAATTGTGTTAAGCACTCAACAACGGATTAGCAAGGCAGAAAAATCACAATATAACTACATAAGCATATTAACCATTGAATACTACCTAATTCCCAAATTAGGGAATTAGTTACCAATAATGAATGAAGAAATCAAACATATATAAATCTCCAAAACCATGGTTACAAGAGTATAGAGTTAAGAAAATACAACTTGAAGAATCTCGTAAAGTTTAGATGGAATCCCTTCAATCCTTGCTCTCGTTCTTTCTTCTCTTTCTTTTTTCTCTGTTCTCCTCTTGTAAAATAATACCCATCTCTGATAATAAGCCATAGAAATTATATATATCCTCATATAAAAGTGGTTTTAATGGTTTTTCTAGAAAATAAAATCCATATCCTAAAATAAGTTGAATTTGTTGTAAAATTCGAAGTCTGACTTTCAGCCCTGTTTCTAGGCTGCTCCAATTGTAAAAAGAGTATTGGATCACCTTAAAATTAAAGATAATTCCTTCCTCTTCGCGTGGGCTGTAAGATCACCCAATTCTGACTTCTGAAACTCAAGTTATGGCCCAAACAGTGATGTATGCGCGAGGCCTCCAACAATTCCGAATTTTCACATGATTTAAGCCCAAATTAAGCTCCTTGTGCTCAATTTCTTCCAACTTTAACAATATTTATTTCCTGCCATTAAACACTAAAAATAATTAATAAACAACCAATTATTTACAAAATCCTATAAATATAAGAATAAAATCCTATTAAAGTGTATATAAATATACACTCCATCAAATATCCCCACACTTAACACTTGGCACGTCCTCGTGCAAACTAATATAAACTATTAACTACTAACTAGTACCACTTCCGTAGGTGATTACGGTTGCATTTGACATATGCAACAAGCCCTTTAAACCCCTAGGTAGCCCTAGTGGACGAGTGAGGTCTCGTGAGGGCCTATAACGAATGTACCCACAAAATCCATCTAGCTCATGTAAAAGATTTAATGTCAATGCAACACCACACATACAAGTCATCTCATGCTACATCAACTTAAGAATCAAAGTAATTATGCAATGTCTTGGTGTCGAAGGTGCAAGTATTCACATAGTCTACTCAAAGAACATGCATAAGCTCTCAAAAGTCCATGTCAAGTGTAAGAATAAGTTGGTAACCATGCTAAGCCTACAAGAGTACATCTTTGAGTCAAAACTTGGGATCTCATATGCCAAAACAAGTAATAACTCACCTTTCACTCTCAAAAAAATATTCACTCAAAAACAAGGTAAGTGTATCACTCTATTCCAACAAAATCATAAGCATGCTTCACATTTGATATCAACTTAACTTTAACACAACATACACTACTGATGATAATCAAAAGGTCTTTATTCGGGTTGTAACGGTGGCTAGGGATAATGTATGTCAAGTAAAGCTGAAGAAGGCTAAATGTCAAAAGCTAGTACCCAACAAAATAAATGACTCAACTCCCTATCAATCATCCCCACACTTTGCTTTTTCTTTATTCTCTTTTAACAAATAACTTGATGAGTCGAATGAAGAAGGATCATAGAAACATAAGTACGCTCTCATATAAATAATTTTTTTTCTTTTTTTGTTCTTTTCTTCTGTTTTGTTCTTGTTTTTTTCCCATTTTTTTTACGAGAGCTAAAGAACTAATATATATAAACAAGAACAATGATCCCACATATTCTTATAAAGTTCGACTAACAAGCAAACAACCAAACCCAATATTTTCTCAAAGTAATGATCATCAGTAAACCCCCCACCTTGCACACCTTATCACTCCAACCAACACTCTACCAACCTTTGACAATTTGGGATCAAGTTAAAGTAAGGCCAATACAAGAAAAAGGTTTGGGCAAGTATTCTGGTGTGTCACCGAAAAAAAAGGATTTAGCTCAACGGGGTAACTAATTGATCATGTATAAATGGTGTGGTCATATATGAAATACGAGGTTATCCCTAAATGCCTTTATCATGTTATCATCAAATAATGTCATGCGTTTCAAGAAAGGTCTCAAACAAGTGCTAGCAATGCAAACAACATGTGGACACTCAAGCAAACGAATATAAAATGCGAAAGATATGCATATAGGCTCAATAGCTCACTTGGTGGCAACACATAATTAATCCCAAGCAAAAATCTCTCTAACGCACCTACTTGTACTCAAAGCATGCAAACCAAATCAACTTGCACATATTCGTGTCCTTTTAATTACTTACAACATTCAATAAGTCTACCAGTTTTAACTTGCTAGTGTATGTGTGTGCACAAGAACAAAACATATCACTTCTCAATCAAAAGCGTCAATAACACAAAATTCCTATAGCATGCATGGGTGCATCAAGGCATGTTACAACAAATAATCATTTTACAAGGCTAGAATTATTTTTGTGATTTTTCAAATTTTTAATTTTTTTTTCTTTTTATATAAGTGACTCTATATATACAACTATTGAAAACGCATTCCCACACTTAAATGGGTCAATGTCCTCATTGACAAATGTTTAACTAAAACAATCCTAAAAATAAATACAATAATAATAATAATAATAATAATAATAATAATAATAATAATAATAATAATAATAATTTAGCATTAGTATTAGTAACGTACAGATTTATTGTACAAAGAAAAGTTAAGAAATACTCCCCAAATGCATAGCATGAAGTGTGCTCAAAAACTGAATCAAGAATGTTGCCTCCAACTATTTAATTTCAGGCCCAGCTTGTCCTTATAAAATTTTCAGTCCGTTCAACAACACAAAGAATGTGTAGCTCAAGTAGTTGAGTGGTCCAAATTAGAGCTCTTAGCACGCCTAGGTCAGGGGTTCAATCCTCTGCACCATCATATTTGCCATTTATTTTTGTAATAGGGCTGCCAGCTGGTCTTTATAAAACTCTCTGTCCACTCCGTAACACAAAAAGAGTGTAGCTTAAGTGGTGGAGTAATCCAAATAGAAGCTTGCACATTCCCAGGTCAAGAGTTCAAATCTCTACCCCATCAAATTTAATTTTTCAATGACATTTAAAGTAGAGCTGGTCAGGTTCGGAAATCCAAAAGCTGAGGCTCGGCTATGAAGCAACAGGTTCTAGTAACCCGAAGCAACAGGTTCGGATCAGGCTCTTTATTTCCAGGCTTGGGATGCAGGTTCAGGAACAGCTTCAGGCGAAGGAATGCATGCAAATAGCCTTGTGCGTGAGTTATAGCCGGAGAAAAACACACGGGCATCACACACTGCGCACATCCCTTAATAAACCTCTGCTCTCCTCCCTTTTTGTTACGATTTCGTGTGCTCACCATGCAAATTTTCTGCTCGCCGTGCAAAATTTTCTGCTCATTTTTTTTCTTTTTCTTTTCTTTTTTTTTTATTACATTCTAAGCGCTGAAATATGAGCTGCACCAAAATCTCAAATGAAATTTTCCAATCCCTAAGAATTCCTGAAACACTTCATAAAAATTCATCAAGGCACCTTGTGGGAGTAAAAAAAACAAATTATAATTATTTATAATAATAATAATAATAATAATAATAATAATAATAATAATAATAATAATATCTAGCCTAAAAATAAATCAATACAGATTTACTAAATTTACAAAAATTTTGGGTTGCCTCCCAACAAGCGCTTGTTTAACGTCATTAGCTCGACGCCTTTAATTCTTTTGATCATTATGGTGGAAATTTCGAAACCATCTCGAATGGTCCGAGTGCAACATCTACCTCAATCATACTCTTTTTATGGAGTTTAATTTCTTGAACTTGTTCTTCCTTTTCTTCAATTGTAGCACCCACATTATGAGTATAGCCTTTGTTCTCTTCAACAAGCTCCTTCGTACTATCTACCATATACGACTTTGCTTCAATACAAGGCTCTTTCTTTGATTGGTTGAGATCAAACTCAACCATTTCTTCATCCACGTTCAATGTAAGCTTACCATCTCTCACATCTATTTTGATTCCAGCTGTAGCTAAGAATGGCCTTCCCAAGATAATGGGAATATTTTCATCCTCATCGATCTCCAAAACCACGAAATCGCAAGGAATAACAAATTTATCCACTTTGACCAAAACATCTTCAAGCACACCCAATGGATACTTTATTGTTCGATTTGCAAGTTGAAGTGAAATCCTAGAATTCTTTAACTTCCCAAGTCCAAGTCTTTTATACAACGAATGTGGAATTAAACTTATACTAGCTCCAAGATCACACAAGGCTCTTTTTATATTGACTTTCCCAATAGTGCACGGTAAAGGAAAACTCCCAGGATCCGTGAGCTTAGAAGGAATACTATGTTGAATAACAGCACTACACTTTTCAATTAGGAGTGATCCTTTCTATCTCCTCTAACTTCTTCCTATTAGACAACACCTCTTTCATAAATTTCACGTAAAGAGGCATTTGAGCCAAAGCTTCAGCAAAAGGAATGCTAATATGTATTTCCTGAAACATCTTCAAAAACTTTTCATATTGCTTCTCTAGCTTCGAATTTTTCAACCTTTGTGGAAAAGGAATTGGAGGCACGTATTGTTTCATGGGACCTGTAGATGTAGGCTTCTCTTCTTTTGGCTCATCCTCACTCTTCTCAGAAATCTCCACATTAGTTTGATGTGTTTTTCTCTTTTTGGGAGGAAGAGTTTCAGCTTTAAATTTTGGAGCTTCAATTTCTGGTAGTTCTCTTCCACTCCTCAAAGTGATAGCCTTGCACTGTTCTTTTTCAGTCATATCTGGTTGACTAGGTAATGCTCCTTGTTCATGCACACCAATTTTATTAGCAATTTGTCCGACTTGCACTTCTAACAACTTTTGTGAAGTAGCGACTTGCTCAAGTCTCGTGTCAATTTGCCCAAATTTAGTCTCAACATTTGCAAAAGCATTAGTAGTCCCTTGTATCATCTTGTTTAGCGCAACTTCCAAATCAGCAGGTTCCTCCTTTTCTTTAGATGGAAATTGATGATGTTGTTGAAAACCTGGGGGAGGATTATGACTTGGTGCTACATATGGATTTTGAGCATGGTTGTTGTTGTAAGAGAGATTATTATTCGGCCTTTGATTTGGATTGTAGTAGGAGTTATTTTGAATCGGCCATGACTGTCTTCCCTGAATAAAAGATGCTTCCTCTGGGAATTGTTGTGCATAAGAATACTGATTAACACCATAATCAATGTACACTTCCGTGGGAGACGAGATAGCATTGACATTCGCCCTTTGTCCACGTACTTCTTGAGTAAGTGCATCCAATTTAAGAGTCAACAAGTTCATCATCTCTGTATCTTGTGCTGATTTAGCTGAGCTCGTCCCACTAGGTGCCCAAGAATATTTATTTGTTGCCAATTGCTCAAGAAGTACTTTTGCCTTACGATTGGTGTTTTCTTGAAATCTCCACCAGCTGCCACATCCAAACTCAAACGAACATCTGTATTCAAAGATCCGTAAAAAGTACTCAAAATCATCCATTCCGTACAACCGTGATATGGACATTTTCTCAAAAGTGCCTTGTATCTCTCCCATGCCTGATACACGCCTTCACCTGGTTGTGTTTTGAAACTCAGAATGATTGTCCTCATTTGTTGCGTCTTGTTAGAAGGATAATATTTGGACAAGAACTCGGTAGAAAGACTCTCCCATGTTGCCACCGCAGTTTCAGGAAGCTGTTGGAACCATTCCATTGCTCTCCCTTTGATAGAGTAAGGAAACTTGTGAAGACGAATCTGATCTGCAGTAACTCCGGTGATCTTGAATGAACCACACATTTGAACGAGGCGCTAAAGATGACGGTGTAGGTCCTCTCGCTCAATGTCCCCTTCAAAAGCTGAGTTGCTCACCATCCGAATTAAGCTCGGATTGATGTTGTACTGAGCTGCGCTAATCTCAGGAGTCTTGTACCTACAGTTCGCAGGATTGGGTGATACGGAACGTTATGTGTTTATGATAATATGTAATAATGATAGATATAAAGTAACCTCTGAATCTCCAAAGATGGAGAAACAAAACTCTAACTCTGAATCTCCGAATGGAGAAACAAAACTCAAACTCTGAATTCACTCCTGAATTCGATTCTCAAAGCTACCGAATAGCCAAAATTTTATTATCAATATCATCTCCCAAAAGATTACAAAACAAGTGTAAGAACCCAGATTTTGGGTAGAATTAAAACTTTTTATTATATAATGATGTAAGAATGAATAGTGGTCACGGCTACGATGTAATAGTTGATCTTCTGAATGAATGAATGGAATTCGATTTAAATATTTATATGTCTTGAAGAATGCTAATGGTTGACAACTTAGGTAAGAATAATCTATCTCCTAGGGGAATAAGATATGGCAATTCCAAGCAGGAAAATATTCTCATGTCATCCAGATCGATAATGATTAATCCAGTGGTTCCGTAAAAAGGTTAAGGAACGATCGAAAGAGAACAAGGACAATTGTACAACCCTAAGAGAATAAGTAAAGAATAAAGAATGAATAGTGTTTTTGGTGGAAGTAAGAATATTATGAGACGACACTATATAGAAGTATTCAGAACGGATTTCCGAGTTCGTATTAGTGATCCAGGGGAAAATAAATGTATGTAAAAGCTGTCGGATTCTGAAAAACCGCACTTTTATTTTCTTCGAGAGTTCCCTGGACACTGATAGACTTAAGAATTTAATGAAGGGATTTAAGGAATATAAATTCGAAAGTTAGTAAGAAAGATGGAGAATGATAGTATTAATATTAGGAAGATTCCAGGTAAACGCTAATTAGAAATCCGTGAAATATTCCTACGAACGATCAATCGAAACGAGCAATAACCGAAAAAAAGAAACAAGCAGAGGAAGCAAGAGTCATGCATAAGCCACTAGAAAAGATCTAGCAACCAAGTGGACTCAAGTAACTAGGATACTTAGTAAGGAAACTAGTACTTAGCAAAAGCAAACACTAAGTTAGCTTATAACCAATCAGAACATAACACATGTCTTGCCAAATGCCTCATCCATGACATCACACTCTACTAACACACCAAGATGAGATATTATCTAGCAAAAGATCACTTTATGCATTATTATCATAAAACAACCAAGCAAACACAAAGAACTCTCCATTTTCCTTTTTTTCTTGAAACTTTCGGCCAAGGTGCTAGAAGTAAGGCTTCCAACCATCATTTGATCTTGAAATATTTATGGTGAGTACTTTATATTATAGCTTAGATCCCCTAGAAATTTCAGCTTCAAATTCATCTTCTTCCATTTTCAAATAAATCATCAAAGATGATGATGAATAGTGTTTTCAAGAACTAATCTTTGTTTTTCTTGTTTTCATGGTTGATCCTAGCTAACTTAAGGCTATCCAAGGACAATACCAAGCTTTTTGAGGCAAGTACATACTCCAAGGAAGGTATAAGACTTGAAAACCCAAGATCTACTTTGAGTTTTAAGCATGTTCTTGATGGATCTTGCTTAGTTATGATTATGTTCATGTTATAAGCATGCTTAGTTAATGATTTAGGGATTTAAGAAGCATGATGATTTTGATGCTAAGATAAGTAGCTTCTGGACTTGTTGAGATGATTATTATGTGTATAAGTTGTTTGGATGCCCGGTGTGGCTTGGTTGAATTGTTATGATTTTTAGAACGTTCGATATATAGCCGTCGTAATGCCCGATTTTCATTAACCTTAAGAATCCGATCAAGACAGTGACCATAAATTTCTGTTCTTGACAAACTTATTAACTATACTCAAAGGTTTTTGATCATAGAACATTTTGGCGAAAGAATCGAAGCGTTTCGACTAACGGTTTAGGAGTTATGGCCGGTATACTAAAAGTAGTTCGAAACCGTAAACAAGAATTCGTAACTGAAATTGAACCCTCGTAAAATACGTAAGTCAGTGGAGAATCTTAGTAATTAATTAATAGAGGTAAAAAGGATGGTGTGAGAGAAAACCTCATGTGAATCAGATCATTTTTCGATTTTATAAAAATGTTTGAATCAAGGTTAAACGCGAACGAACCCCTTAAAAGTATAACTTTGGTTATAACTTAGAAAACGAGCGATAAAACTCGAGATATAATCTTGGTTCGTAATCGATCGACTTTTGAACTTATACGACTTAAGTATATACTAAGTGTGAGTATGATGACATGTCTTAATGATGAAAAAATGTCGGATCGCATCGGTAATAAAACGAGTTACACAAAAAGGGGTATAACTAGATAATTCAAAAACATGTTTCGACTTAAGTTGATACTTAACCTTTTAAAAAGTGTTAAGCGATTAATCTCAAATCTTCTGACTATTTATAGATCACCGAGCTGACCCGGGACACCCTACCACTACCCCTACTCGTACTCGATTACCAGGAAAGTTCTAAATCCTTTTTTAAAGGCTGTTGTTGTATATATATATATATATATATATATATATATATATATATATATATATATATATATATATATATATATGATTTGATTTTGTGTTACATATGCCATAGCATACATGCCTACTTTCAAAATATATTGTGATACATGTTCCTTGAACTGTTGTCGTCTTATAAGCTAGATGTTAAATAATCAGTATAAGTCGGTTGTTGATATGTCCCTTAGATAAGGGCATATATATATCGTATTCATTGAATGTAGACCGGGAGTCAGTACTTCTTGATATATTGTAATTACATTCGAGGAAAATATTTAAGTAAATATTTTCCATTATTTGGTTGACGAATATTATTTGAATATTCGTCCGAGATTATTTAATTAACGATTATTACTTCAAATAATTATTTGAACGTTATTTATTCAATGAATATTATTTTTCAATATTCCTTCAAAGTCGATTCATCTATCGAATATTATTTCAAATATTCTTTTAAAGCTTGGATTACTCAATGAATATTATTTTGATATTCATTTAGAATATTATTCATTAAATGAATATTACTTTGTGAATATTCATTTAAGTTCCTAATTACTTGACGAATATTATTTTAAATATTCATCTGATGATCTATTTATTTATCGAATATTATTTCAAGATTCCTTTCAAGTATTATTACTTGAACGAATTTTATTTTGAACATTCATTTAAATATTTAATTATTCCATAAATATTTCCTCCTTATTTATTCGAGAAGTATTCTAAGAAATACTTCGATTTAAATATTCGCTCGTAATCATAAGCCTTCTGTAATTATTTCTGATATAATAAATATTCTCCGAATATTTATCTAATACTCTAAAATGACTTCATATATTATCATTGACCTTCGATAATTATAAAATTTCTTCGAAGTCAGATTATTATTAATATTATATCAAGAAAGGTTCTCAAAATGTCGTTCTTCCTTCGAATCTATCTTCCAAATAATAAGAGAACTTTAATTGAAAAATGTTATTTATCTTGATGACTTCCCGGTCATAAATCTTTCGAAAAGTATTCTTTTCACACGCAACTAGAAATGCTATCTATTGCATCTGTGTACCCTCTCATCATTCGAGGGGTAAGATTATCGGAACAAGATGGTATCCTCTAACAAGCAACAGCTTGGAAGATAAAATGTTGAATTTTTGTTTCCAACTAGATACGATTACTTTGTGGAGTCTTATCAACAAGTATTATACTTGGGGAAAGGGGGACGAACTTTGCGTTCATAATCATGATCTTCTTTTCGAACTTGGAGTCGTGTAAGAGGGAGAGTAGCGCTGGTCCATCCTATTGGCCCAACCATTGGCCGGGGAGATCTAACAGGGCGGTAGACAAGTAAATCCGTCAGCTCTTCCTTTTACCGGTAGTAAATCTAAATTGAGCTGTACAATCTGCGACTGATCATCGTAATGATTGGAACAGTGGGCGCGGTGAATACACCAGCATTAGTTCATCATTCAGATTCATTTATTTTTTGTAAGAACCCTAATTTTTGGTAATATTTTCTTTTATTTAATATCATGTGGCATTGTCAATTTGGAACCTTTCTAGTCATCCCTGTTGTTTAATGGAATTGATTGTTTGAGAAACTATATTGTTCCATTCACTATGTAAGATAAAAGAGAAGATTGTTGAGGGCAAGAGTCTTATCGTTAGTAAGATTTATAAAACTTGGGATTTGAGAATGATTAGAATATTAAAAGATTTATTAAGGATTATGACGAGAAATTATGGATATTCGAGGAATTTACACAATTACGTACTTAAGGAATTATAGGGAAAATCTCTACGCGACAAAATATTATTACGAGAGATTAATTAAGATACGATACGAATTAAAGTTTAAGTGACAAGCATTGGTGGAAGAATAATGATACAAGGAGTAGTATTGCATGCAAGTCCCATGCAACCAAGTAGTTAGGAGGAAGCAAACTAGTTAAACTAAATGACAAGAGGAATAGTAACTAGTTGCATTTCTTTTTCCAAGGAGGGGACAAGAGTACAAGAGACCATACCTAGGTTGTACCATGCATATACTTACACTCATATGTATCACCCAACCCTTTTAACACAATTATTCCAACCAAACCCAAAAATCAAAATAACAAAAGCTCTCCCCCCCCCTTGAACACAAGTGCTCTCGGCCATGATTCAAAAAGCAGAAGAAAATTTCTTCTTCCTCCATTTCTCCTCACTCATAATTCAAGGCATAATTACTAGGCTCTCTCCATCATCTAAGCAGGGTATACTAAGAGTTTCAAGCCCTTTCATCCATTATATTTCAAGATATTAATTGTTAAAGATATTGTGAATAGTAACCATGTTTAGTTTTTCTTTTAGATCTTGGATTATAAGGGTTGTAGGAGATCATTCAAGGTGTTCTTGAGTTTTGTAAGGCTTACCCAAGGCTCCTAGGTACTCAAGAAGGTATAAAAATCATAACCCCTCTTGGTCATGTAGTGTTTATGATGTTCAATGGTAGATCCATGTATATATTGTGTTAATCTTGGATGTTCAAGTTATGAATGATATGGATCTCGAGTTTTAGTGTTGTGATTGTGATTTTTATGATTGTGGTTAGTATATGTATCTCCATAAATGTTATAAAGCATGAACTAAGTGAATTAGGTGTTGGTTGTGTTGTGGAAGTAAGAATATTGGTTGATCTAAGTGAAACATGCATGCTGAATTTTTCCCAGAAACTTGACCTGTCTTGTAACATGGTTTTGAACTCCTAAATCTTGTCCCCTGAGGTCATACCTTATATTGTTGGAAAGGTATTTGAATGTAGTTTCTGGAAATGTAAGGCTCATGACTAGGTGATGTATAGATTTTAAGTTATGGCCGGAGAAGTAAAATGTGTTTTTGGATTCCGGACTGCACTAAGTGACCCCCTTGTGAACCTTGTTTAAACCCCTAAAAATATATGTGGGATCATGGAAAAATTTGAGAAGCTAGGAAATACAGTGGTGAACACTACCCAAAAAGAATTGGATTAAAATATGAATTTTTGAATTTTATAAAAATGCTAGAGTAAATTTCGCGCAAGGGAAAAAGTCGTTAGTGGAGCATAATTCTAGGGGTAATGGTTATGATTCGAATGTTGTAACTAAATTAAGTCGAATAAGTCACGAGCGTAATTGAGTGATGACATGAACCTATAGCGGGGCTAGAGTGTCATAAGACAAAGTCGTTAAGTTAATTTCGTACCCCCTAAAACCCTGTAATTAAAGAGTTATTGTTAAGGTACTAACGAGCGGTTATTGCTTATGTATAGATCGTTCCACTCCGCACGCTCGACCACCTCAACCAAATCAAGGCAAGTTTACTTTTCAAAACTTATACATATACAAGGACTTTCACTATTGTGTTTGTAGTTTTCAACTATATCAAATGCTATGTTTATCGAAGTATTGATGCAATTGAGATTGTATAAGTACATATATGCTTGTACCCCTTGAACTTAGATTGAAATGTTTTCCTCGGACAACGACTCTAGCAATAGAGGTCGTAGCGGTCGGTATATACTATTGAGCGGGGAGCGGTATATTATTATATCGTAACTAGATTGCGAAAACCCGAAGGGTCATTCGGGGAGTATCGTATACTCAAGTAATTATTGTTATATCTTCGTAAATACTCGAAACCCTATCTTGGATTAAAAGTTTATTTTATCGAATAATTATTTTATTAATTATTAATATTAAATCTTAAAATATTATTTATTAATTATTGTTCATTGTTTTAAAGATGAAGTCAATCCAAGATACATTTAATACTTTCAAACTCGAACTCTTTCGAACTCAAAATATTTTCGAAAACCCCTGGTCAGGTTCTGCTTCTTGTATGATTTCAAGAATCATCGGTCGACTGATGTCGTACCTCAACTACTCTGTTTTCAATCAAAATCAAGTTTTTAAAAGAAAAAGAAAAAGGGACTCTGGCAGGTGTGGGAACCGTTGACGAACGATTCCCGGGATGTGTAAGCGGCCGTGAGCCAGGCGGTCCATCAATTATTATTCCGGCCCAGGTGTTGCCGAAGGATGATTACGGATGTAGTTTTCATCGAGGGTGATTACGGATGTAGTTTTCACCCGGGGATAGTTACGGATATAGTTTCTATCCTTCTACCAGTAGAGAAGACCCGCGGATTATTGGACTTGGATGTGGCGACTGATCATCGTCAATCCCTGTCAGGTTTTATGTTTTCTTTAAGTCCCATTCCTCCATTTTGGAAAAATGCTTTGACACTGCTTCTTAGGCTTTTGTGCCAAGTTGCTGATAGTGTTCTATTTTGATGAGAAAGATGTTGACTCTGTGCAGTATCTAGAACTGCAAGTTTATTTTGAAAACGAGGGCACGTATTGGTGCACCTTCGAGATTTATCAACAATGACAAGTGATTTTAAAACTGATTGATACAAACAAGTTTAATAACTGCCAATCATATGAAATGTTATATTGCTTACCTTATACATATATTTCTTGCTGAGCTATAGTTGCTCACTCTTGCATGTTTTCAAATTTACAAACACAACAGCTAAGCGAAATGGCAAGACCCAGACAGACTGCCCGAAAGCAGGTGACTAGACCCGAGCCAGTAGTTGAGATTCCACCGGTAGGCCCCATTAGCCGGATTGGTTGGCAACTTTTGTTAGTTCGTTTTATTTATCAGTATGACATGTGCAAGGCAGTGTACCGTAACAAACTTTCAAGCCGCTTTATATCGAAGTGTTGCTGGTAGCATAAATACTATTTAATTCGGTCTGTAATAACTCTGATACTTTTATTTCTGCTTAATCAATGTTGTGACGTTTCTGAGACTCTAACTGTGTGTGTGTGTGTGTGCGGTGTGAGTTTATTGTGGGGTCGATGGCTGTTTTATATATTATGTGCAAGAACAGGTATGTTATTAATGGAAAATGGACCGTGAGCGCCTAGATCTCCGACCCCGGATCTGGGGGCGTCACAGAAATGGTATCAGAGCGAGGTTACAGTTCTCAGAAACGATAGTAATTTAAGAAAGCAACCCTAATAATAATAACAATAATAATAACCCTAATAACAACCTTAATAATACTTAGAACTCTCATCGAGTTTGTAGTCGGATTATCGGATATAGCCCTGACTTTAAGGCCCGTGAGGGAACTACTCCTTAAACCTTTCTTTTTGGTTAGTGACCCTCCTTATTTCCCTTGTGTAGATGGAGGAGATACTAGACCCTGAGGCTTTCGAGAGAGAGCATGATGAGGCACTGATGCGAGATACCGAGGATCCTGAGGAGGATATGGGTGCTGACTCCGAGCTTGGCCCCTGGATTACGCTGATAGGAGATACTGATGATGAGGATCCCGTTGAGGAGCCCTTTGAGCCTGAGCCTGAGCCAGAGCCTGTTACCCCATCTCCTGTAGCTACTGATGAGGAGAGTGTGAGATCCGGTGAGGGTCGTGTTGTGTCACCCCCACCTTCTCCGCAGTCATCGAGCCCTGTTTCATCGGACGGTGACTCCGAGGATGATACTTCTGGCGAGGAGGAGCTTGACCCTACCCCTGCTACTGCTCTTACTCCTGCTACCGCTACTGCACCTGCTCCTGTCATACCACCTCCACCGATGGACCTACCCCCAGTGTCGGGTATTGAGCACGCTTACGTGGTGCAGTTCCTGACCCGAGACTTACTTTCTGCAGAGGCCCGACTTAACGAGGCGAGGCGGGCACTAGTGGAGGAGCGCGAGGCGCGCTTGAGGATCCAAGCTGAGATGAGGACCGCTGTTGCTAGGAGGACTAGGGCTCGACTCCATAGGATTGAGAGGAGGAGTCGCGAGAGGATTCTTGGATTAGGGATCCGCGGGGGTGGAGTGATCCAGGCTAGGGATGCTAGGCGTGTTGTGCTTCGTGCATTTGCCCGAGTGAGGACCTTGCTCCGCCGCGGTGTGGCCCCGTGATGTGTTACTGATAGCTCAGTCCCCTAGGTTCAGATGACATTAGTGTGTCGATTTTGCGGGATAGTTGACTTGTGCAGTGGTATCCTTTCTGACCAGTGGATGAGTAGACTGACCTACAGATATGTAGATGTGACTTCGGGTAGTATGTACGGATGTAGCCCTACTTTTGTGTAGCCCTGACTATTCAGATGATGTACTTGTATTTGTTCCACTTTTACTAGACTTTGACATCGGAACTATGTATTTGGCTCTAATATCCAAACTTTGTGATAACCCTTGTACCGTTCTTATTTAGTTTCAGTTTCCTTGATATTGTCTCAACTGCTTTACTTTCCGATGCCATGCTCTACTGTTTTGATATACAACTGTGAATATATACAATTGCTACGAACCACAAATACAACCATGCTGTTTCAAATTTCGACGTGCGATTTCAAATTGTTCTCTACAATTTCCAAAAATGTTCCTACAATTTTTTTTTTAAATAAATTTTTCAAAAAAAAAAAAATATTTTTGAGGTTTCGAAATTTTTAAAACTCTTGCAAATGTTTTCGCATCCCATAGAGATTTTTCCCAAAAATGTTTTGACATTTTATCTCCAGCATCGGACTATTAAAACTTTTGCAACTTCCACCCTTATGAGGAGGAACGATACGTTCCTGACCCGCGCAAACGCTGTCAGGTAATTAGAAAACCCTAACCCATTTCTTGTTTTATTATCAGAATCATGCCACCCAGAAGAATGAACACTCGAGCTCACCCAATCAGTTCTGAGGGCCAGGGTAGCCACCATGGGACCGGAGGCCACCAGAACCATGAAGGGGAGAATGTCAACCTGAGTGAGAGTGAGGGTAACGATCATAACTTGTTTGATGACTCTGAGTATGAAGAAGAAGAAGCTGGTGATGACACCCGAGAGGTAGAACATCCTAGGGGAGGCCCTATGGAGCAGTTCATGGAACTACTTAGGCAGAATTTGGACAGTCCCCCGGTTCAGCAACCACCCCAAAATGCTAATGCAAATGCTTTCCGGAACTTCAAATCCCTGAAACCCCCAGAATTTAAAGGAACTGCCGATCCGGTCGCGGCAAGAGCCTGGCTGAAGGAAATGGAAAAATCTTTCGAGATACTAGGTGTCGCTGAAGAGCAGAAGACTGTTTTCGCCACTTACCTTCTGAAGGGTGAGGCGAACTATTGGTGGGAAGCTAAGAAGAATTTGGAAGGAAGAGGTGTGGTGACCTGGGAGAGGTTTGGCGAGCTGTTCTTGGAGAAGTACTTTCCTAGGTTCATGGAGACACAAATGGAGCTGAAGTTTTTGGAACTGAAGCAAGGTAACATGACGGTGGCTGAGTATGAGGCCAAATTTACTGAGTTGTCGAGGTTTGTGCCGGAATATGTGAACTCTGAGGCAAAGAGGGCCCGAAGGTTTCAATTGGGGCTAAAGCAATGGATTCAGAATCGTGTGGCGGTTCTTGAGCTGACAGACTATGCCACCCTGGTACAGAAAGCATCAATTGTTGAGGCTGGGAGTGAACAGATGCAGAAGGAGAGGGAAGGAAAGAAGAGGAAGTTTGATAGTCGAAATGGAAACTCTGCGGGAGGGAGCTTTCCGAGCAAATTTAAGCGAGGAACGATGTCCCAACCCAGCGGAAACTTTGGAACCAAGAGAGCTAAAAGTTGGAGTGTGGGCCAGAGCGGCCGATCACAGGGATCGTCTTACTCTACCCCATCCCGAGCCCTACCCCCAGAATGTAATAAATGTGGAAGAAAACATGCGGGCGTGTGTAACCTACAGGATGTGAAGTGCTTCAAGTGTGGACTGACAGGACATTATGCTAATGCCTGTCGGGGAACTAGTAACAACACCAGTGCCGGAGGTAATTTCTTCAAGTGTGGGAAACCGGGGCACCGAATGAGGGAATGTATGTCCTCTGGGCCAGCTACATCAAGAGTGAGTGGAACTGCTTCTAACAAGGCCCCTACTGCAAGGACTTTTAACATGACTGTGCAGGATGCCGTGAGGAACACGGATTTGATTGCAGGTACTTTACTACTCAACTCAGTTAAGGCAAATGTTTTATTTGACTCGGGAGCTACCAAGTCTTTCATATCTCTAGATTTTGTATGTCAGTTAGGCCTTAAGACTGAACCATTGAAAGACAGGTTGCAAATAGAGATAGCTAACCGTGAAATTATCCCGGTTAGCCAAGTATGTCCAGGTTGTGACCTAGAAATAGAAGGGCGACATTTTCGGGTAGACTTAATACCTTTTAAACTAGGAGAGTTTGACGTAATAGTAGGTATGGATTGGTTAACAACCCACGGAGCCCAGATTGATTGTGTAAAGAAGAAAGTAAGTTTGAAACTGGTAGGGGATGAGGAAGTAGTGTTTAGTGGAAAATGGCAAAACCAAAAGTTCCTGACTATGATTCAAGCTAAGAAGCTGTTACGTAAAGGATGCGAAGCCTATTTAGCCTATGTGAAGGATACCAATAAGGAGGCACCAAACCTACAGGAAATCCCTGTCGTTAATGAGTTCGTGGACGTATTTTCGGATGATCTTCCGGGACTACCATCTGATAGAGACATCGAGTTCGCTATAGACTTAGTTCTGGGTACGGCCCCAATTTCGAAAGCCCCATATCCGCTAGCCCCAGTGGAGATAAAAGAGCTAGCCACTCAGTTACAAGAGTTATTGGATAAAGGGATGATAAGACCTAGTGTGTCACCGTGGGGAGCCCCAGTGTTATTCGTGAAAAAGAAGGACGGTAGTATGAGATTATGTATAGACTACAGGGAGTTGAACAAGGTGACTATAAAGAATAAGTATCCCTTGCCCAGGATAGATGACCTGTTTGATCAATTGAAAGATGTAGTTTATTTTTCTAAAATTGATTTGAGGACCGGGTGCAACCAGTTAAAGATTAAACCAGAAGATATACCAAAGACGGCCTTTCGCACCCGGTACGGACACTATGAGTTCCTAGTGATGTCATTTGGGTTAACGAATGCCCCTGCAGCTTTCATGGATTTAATGAACCGAGTCTTCAAGAAGTACTTGGACAAGTGTGTTATAGTCTTCATCGATGACATCTTGATTTATTCCAAGATGAAGGAGGAACATGCAGAGCACTTGAGGATTGTATTGGGAGCATTGAGAGAAGAAAAGTTGTACGCTAAGTTCTCGAAGTGTGAATTTTGGTTGAAGGAAGTCCAATTTTTGGGGCATGTAATTATCGAACAAGGTATTCTAGTGGACCCAGCCAAAATAGAGGCTGTATCAAATTGGGAGAGACCAACCACTCCGATAGAGGTTAGAAGTTTTATAGGATTGGCTGGCTACTATAGAAGGTTTGTCCAAGACTTTGCCAAGATAGCAGCCCCTCTGACCCGACTAACTCGCAAGACCGAGAAGTTTGTGTGGACTGAAAAATGCGAAGAGAGCTTCCAAGAGTTGAAAAAGAGATTGGTGACAGCACCAGTACTAGCCCTACCTGATGATAAGGGAGATTTTGTGATTTATAGCGACGCATCCCATAAAGGTTTGGGGTGTGTGCTTATGCAGCACGGTAAAGTGATTGCGTATCCGTCCAGACAACTTAAGGAATATGAGATAAGATACCCCACCCATGATTTGGAATTAGCAGCGATAGTTTTTGCTTTGAAGATCTGGAGACATTATCTTTAAGGAGAAAAGTGTGAAATCTACACGGATCACAAGAGCTTAAAGTACATATTCACTCAGAAAGAGTTAAACATGAGGCAGAGGAGATGGATAGAACTAATTAAAGATTATGATTGTGAGATTCATTATCACCCAGGGAAGGCCAACGTGGTGGCCGATGCACTTAGCCGAAAGGAGAAACTCAAGATGATAACGTCAGTGGACGAGTTGATCAAGGACCTCGAGAAACTGGAGATTGAAGTGAGGTTACCAGGAATTGGACAAGAGAGTCTAATGGAAATAAGAGTCCAACCACCGCTATTGGAAAAGATTAAGTTATGTCAGGAAAAGAAGATAGAAGAAGAAAAGAATTCGATGGAGAAAATTTTGACTGGCGAGGAAATCAAGTGTGAAAAGGACGGGAATGTAATTATGAGGTACGCATCTAGGATATGGATCCCGAATGTTCAGGAATTAAAAGACGAGATTTTACAAGAGGCTCATAGTTCGAGGTACTCGATTCACCCTAGAGGCACTAAGATGTATAGAGATCTGAGGGAATACTATTGGTGGCCAAATATGAAGAAGGACGTGGCAGAGTGGGTAAGTAAATGCTTGACATGCCAAAGAGTGAAGGCCGAACACCAGAGGCCCAGTGGATTGTTGCAACCCTTAGAGATACCCGAGTGGAAGTGGGAACATATTGCGATGGACTTTGTGGTCGGATTACCAAGGACCAAGACTAATCATGACGCCATTTGGGTAATTATCGATAGATTGACCAAGTCGGCACATTTTCTTCCAATCAACGAGAGATACACTGTTGACAAGCTGGCGGATATTTACTTAAAGGAGATTGTGATTAGGCATGGGGTTCCTGTGAGCATTGTATCAGATAGAGACCCAAGATTCAACTCCAGGTTCTGGAGAAGTTTTCAGGATTGTGTGGGGACCAAGTTAAACATGATTACTGCATACCATCCCCAAACAGACGGATAGAGTGAGAGAACCATCCAGACCATCGAGGACATGTTGAGAGTATGTGCGATAGATTTCAAGGGAAGTTGGGATGACCACTTGCCGTTGATCGAATTTTCCTACAACAACAGCTACCATGCGAGTATAGGCATGCCCCCATATGAAGCTTTGTATGGACGAAGATGCCGGTCTCCCTTGTGTTGGAGAGCAGAAGATTTTAGGGCCTGAACTGTTCCAACAGACAAGAGAAACTATCGAACTTATAAGGGGACGGCTGGTAACGGCCCAGGACAGACAGAAGAAGTATGCGGACCAGACCCGCAAGGACAAAGAATATGAGGTAGGAGAGTTTTTGATGTTAAAGGTATCACCGTGGAAGGGATTGATGAGATTTGGTAAGAAAGGGAAACTAAGCCCGAGATTTATTGGACCTTTTGAGATCTTGAAACGAGTTGGGAAGTTAGCCTATGAATTGGCTTTACCCCCGAGCTTGCAGCAAGTACATAATGTGTTCCATGTGTCCATGCTACGACCCTACCATACCGACTTCCGACATGTGATAGAACATGATCAAGTGGATCTGCAACCAGACTTAACATATGTGGAGCAACTCGTAGAAATCATGGATAGAAAAGAACAGGTGCTGAGGAACAAGGTTGTCAAACTAGTGAGAGTTTTCTGGAGGAACCAGAATGTCGAAGAATCAACATGGGAACTAGAAAGCACGATGCGTGAAAAGCACCCCCAACTGTTTTCAACCTGATTCCGGGACGGAATCCTTTTAAGGAGGGGAGGCTGTAAGAACCCTAATTTTTGGTAATATTTTCTTTTATTTAACATCATGTGGCATTGTCAATTTGGAACCTTTCTAGTCATCCCTGTTATTTAATGGAATTGATTGTCTGAGAAACTATGTTGTTCCATTAACTATGTAAGATAAAAGAGAAGATTGTTGAGGGCAAGAGTCTTATCGTTAGTAAGATTTATAAAACTTGGGATTTGAGAATGATTAGAATATTAAAAGATTTATTAAGGATTATGATGAGGAATTACGGATATTCGAGGAATTTACACAATTACGTACATAAGGAATTATAGGGGAAATCTCTACGCGACAAAATATTATTACGAGAGATTAATTAAGATACGATACGAATTAAAGTTTAAGTGACAAGCATTGGTGGAAGAATAATGATACAAGGAGTAGTATTGCATGCAAGTCCCATGCAACCAAGTAGTTAGGAGGAAGCAAACTAGTTAAACTAAATGACAAGAGGAATAGTAACTAGTTGCATTTCTTTTTCCAAAGAGGGGACAAGAGTACAAGAGACCATACCTAGGTTGTACCATGCATATACTTACACTCATATGTATCACCCAACCCTTTTAACACAATTATTCCAACCAAACACAAAAATCAAAATAACAAAAGCTCTCCCCCCCCCCCTGAACACAAGTGCTCTCGGCCAAGCTTCAAAAAGGAGAAGAAAATTTCTTCTTCCTCCATTTCTCCTCACTCATAATTCAAGGCATAATTACTAGGCTCTCTCCATCATCTAAGCAAGGTATACTAAGAGTTTGAAGCCCTTTCATCCATTATATTTTAAGATATTAATTGTTAAAGATATTGTGAATAGTAACCATGTTTAGTTTTTCTTTTAGATCTTGGATTATAAGGGTTGTAGGAGATCATTCAAGGTATTCTTGAGTTTTGTAAGGCTTACCCAAGGCTCCTAGGTACTCAAGAAGGTATAAAAATCATAACCCCTCTTGGTCATGTAGTGTTTATGATGTTCAATGGTAGATCCATGTATATATTATGTTAATCTTGGATGTTCAAGTGATGAATGATATGGATCTTGAGTTTTAGTGTTGTGATTGTGATTTTTATGATTGTGGTTAGTATATGTATCTCCATGAATGTTATAAAGCATGAACTAAGTGAATTAGGTGTTGGTTGTGTTGTGGAAGTAAGAATATTAGTTGATCTAAGTGAAACATGCATGCTGAATTTTTCCCAGAAACTTGACCTGTCTTGTAACATGGTTTTCAACCCCTAAATCTTGTCCCCTGAGGTCCTACCTTATATTGTTGGAAAGGTATTTGAATGTAGTTTTTGGAAATGTAAGGCTCATGACTAGGTGATGTATAGATTTTAAGTTATGGCCGGAGAAGTAAAATGTGTTTTTGGATTCCGGACTGCACTAAGTGACCCCCTTGTGAACCTTGTTTAAACCCCTAAAAATATATGTGGGATCATGGAAAAATTTGAGAAGCTAGGAAATGCAGTGGTGAACACTACCCAAAAAGAATTGGATTAAAATATGAATTTTTGAATTTTATAAAAATGCTAGAGTAAATTTCGCGCAAGGGAAAAAGTCGTTAGTGGAGCATAATTCTAGGGGTAATGGTTATGATTCGAATGTTGTAACTAAATTAAGTCGAATAAGTCACGAGCGTAATTGAGTGATGACATGAACCTATAGCGGGGCTAGAGTGTCATAAGACAAAGTCGTTAAGTTAATTTCGTACCCCCTAAAACCCCGTCATTAAAGAGTTATTGTTAAGGTACTAACGAGCGGTTATTGCTTATGTATAGATCGTTCCACTCCGCACGCTCGACCACCCCAACCAAACCAAGGCAAGTTTATTTTTCAAAACTTATACATATACAAGGACTTTCACTGTTGTATTTGTAGTTTTCAACTATATCAAATGCTATGTTTATCGAAGTATTGATGCAATTGAGATTGTATAAGTACATATATTCTTGTACCCCATGAACTTAGATTGAAATGTTTTCCTCGGACAACGACTCTAGCAATAGAGGTCGTAGTGGTCCGTATATACTATTGACCGGGGAGCGGTATATTATTATATCGTAACTAGATTCCGAAAACCCGAAGGGTCATTCGAGGAGTATCGTATACTCAAGTAATTATTGTTATATCTTCGTAAATACTCGAAACCTTATCTTGGATTAAAAGTTTATTTTATCGAATAATTATTTTATTAATTATTAATATTAAATCTTAAAATATTATTTATTAATTATTGTTCATTGTTTTAAAGATGAAGTCAATCCAAGATACATTTAATACTTTCAAACTCGAACTCTTTCGAACTCAAAACATTTTCGAAAATCCCCGGTCAGGTTCTGCTTCTTGTACGATTTCAAGAATCATCGGTCGACTAATGTCGTACCTCAACTACTATGTTTTCAATCAAAATCAAGTTTTTAAAAGAAAAAGAAAAAGGGACTCTGGCAGGTGTGGGAACCGTTGACGAACGATTTCCGGGATGTGTAAGCAGCCGTGAGCCAGGCGGTCCATCAATTATTATTCCGGCACAGGTGTTGCCGAAGGATGATTACGGATGTAGTTTTCATCGAGGGTGATTACGGATGTAGTTTTCACCCGGGGATAGTTACGGATGTAGTTTCTATCCTTCTAACGGTAGAGAAGACTCGCGGATTATTGGACTTGGATGTGGCGACTGATCATCGTCAATCCCTGTCAAGTTTTATGTTTTCTTTAAGTCCCATTCCTCCATTTTGGAATAATGCTTTGACACTGCTTCTTAGGCTTTTGTGCCAAGTTGCTGATAGTGTTCTATTTTGATGAGAAAGATGTTGACACTGTGCAGTATCTAGAACTGCAAGTTTATTTTGAAAATGAGGGCACGTATTGGTGCACCTTCGAGATTTATCAACAATGACAAGTGATTTTATATCTGATTGATACAAACAAGTTTAATAACTGCCAATCATATGAAATGTTATATTGCTTACCTTATACATATATTTCTTGCTGAGCTATAGTTGCTCACTCTTGCTTGTTTTCAAATTTACAAACACAACAGCTAAGCGAAATGGTAAGACCCAGTAAGACTGCCCGAAAGCAGGTGACTAGACCCGAGCCAGTAGTTGAGATTCCACCGGTAGGCCCCATTAGCCGGATTGGTTGGCAACTTTTGTTAGTTTGTTTTATTTATCAGTATGACATGTGCAAGGCAGTGTACCGTAACAAACTTTCAAGCCGCTTCATATCGAAGTGTTGCTGGTAGCATAAATACTATTTAATTCGGTCTGTAATAACTCTGATACTTTTATTTCTGCTTAATCAATGTTGTGACGTTTCTGAGACTCTAACCTGTGTGTGTGGGTGTGCGGTGTGAGTTTATTGTGGGGTCGATGGCTGTTTTATATATTATGTGCAAGAACAGGTATATTATTAATGGAAAATGGACCGTGAGCGCCTAGATCTCCGACCCCGGATCTGGGGGCGTCACATTTTTCGTAACATTATTATTGTTGGCAGTATTGGAAAAGTATTCGTAATTGGAATATATAAGTTTTGAACTTCATCATTTACCTTATACTGGCATTATTATGGCATATGGTTACAAAGATGTTTGAACTGCTGTACATATATATATATATATATATATATGTCATCACTGTTCAGTTATATTGTTGTTGGTGGGCTATTGCTCACCCTTGCTTATTTATTATGTCACAACAACAGCTAGGACAGATCGCGTTAGGCGCACTCGGCGTAAGCGGGTTACCCGACCCACCGGACTCCCCGCTAAGATGCTAGCCGCCATTGCTGAGGTAGCATAGATAAAAAGCTTTTGTTTCCTATTTAACTATATGTATAATTAATGTAATCAACGGCAAAACTTTTAAACTTATGATGTTATCCTTTTGGCTTGTAATAACTTTTATTCGTAAACCCCTTTACGTAAGATTTATTTCAATTTCATCTCTGGGACTATAACTGTGTGTGTGAGTGGATATTATTGTGGGGTCACAGCATGATACTTATTGATTTTGAACTCAAGTCAAGTATTATGTATGAGTTATGAGACCGTAACGACCCGATCCCTGACCCCGGATCTGGGGGTGTTACAGAGATGGTATCAGAGCGAGAGTTATATATCCCAAGAGATGATACGACGTTATATAGTAATAAATTTATTAATATAATAAGAACCCTTGACAGGTTCACCTAAAACCCTTACGGGAACTTTTTAAGTATCATGATAGTAACATAGTTCATTTTGTGTAGGCGAGCGACTTGTCTGCCCAGGAGGTAGCTGCGAGACAGCATGATGAGGACATGTTCCGGACTAGGGACCCGTATTATGAGCACTTGTCTGATGAGGATACTGATCCTGAGGAGGAGGAACCTGAGGAGGTCCAGGTTGATGCTGATACTGATGCTATTGAGTCTGAGGAGGAGGACCCTGAGGAGGTCCAAGTTGATGCTGATACTGATGTTATTGAGACTGAGGGGGAGGAGGACCCGGAGGGGGTCCAGACAGGGCAGGACGCTGAGTTAGTTGCTGAGGATGAGGATTTTTGGGTTGTATCTGAGATTAGGACCATGGAGGAGGACACTGATATGACCACTGAGCAGGTCATGGCTGCTGTTGTTGGACAGGCTATAGATGAGGATGAGCCAGTGGATGATGCTGTAGGGAGTTCTGGACTACTAATGCCACCCCTCTCTGTTGAGAGAGCCCCTACCCCACCACCACTACCTGTGAGCCCATTTTCTGATGAGTTTGAGGAGCCTACCCCAGAGCCCCAACAGATAGAGACTGCAGCCCCGGCTGAGCCATCCACCCCACCTCATGTCCCGATAGGGGGAGTCCCAGTATGTGTTCACAACTTGATTGTGAACGGGCTTTATAGAGAGTTGTCAGTGGCAGATGCCAGATTGGTAGAGTCTAAGAAGGAGCTAACAGTGGAGGGAGCCGCCCGGATGAGGTTACAGGGCCGGAGGACTATTAGTGATCGGGTTGGGTATAGGGCTGTGACCCGCATTGAGCTGAGGGCTCGGGTGAGGGTGCGGCAGTTGCCTATTGATGGGCATGGTATGGTAGCCAGAGCAGATGCCGAGGAGATTTTTCGCATCGCCATGGGGAGGGTTCGGATGATGTTTCGTCGTGGCGGCTGATTTCAGATGTAGTGATGCAGTAGTCTAGTTGTCTAGTCATGTACGGACGTAGTAGTGCCGGCTTTTGTAAGGATGGTTTCATTGTACTTATTTTCCCTTTTTGCAGACTAGACTGATAGACAGCATATTTCACTTTTGACTTGTTGTTGTTGTTAGGATGGTTGTACTTTAAACTATCGTTGTAACGCAGATGTTGTACCTTTTCGGTACCTGGTATATATTTGTTTCCCTTTTAGTTATTTCAATTTTGTTGGGATGCGATCACGAGTTTATTAGCATATGTATTGCTTTCGATTAAGTTGCCATGAGATATAAAACTGTGGGATCCTAAATCCAATCATGTAACGAATTATGCAAGGAAAAATCCTTTAAAACAGGTAAGTGAACCTAATGTATAATTGTCCAAATTTTCAGTAAAATGCCTCCAAGACGAATGGGCACTAGGGCTAACCCCCGTGAATCTACTGACCAAGAGAGTCACAACCAACATGAGGAAAACCATGAATATAATGAAGAACAAGATCAGGACTATAATGAGTAAGAAGATTCCCAGTATGGAGCAGAGGATGAACCCATGTACTCTGAAGACTTTGAGGGGGAAATAGAGGGTGGAGAAACTAAAGTGGAGCAGGAAGGGGAGAACCAGGGCAGAGACCCCATGGGCCAGTTTATGGATCTGCTTAGGCAGAATTTGAACCAATACCCCCAATCACCACCAGGAAACAACACTTTAGTGGCAAATTCCTTCAGGGCCTTTAAGTCCTTTAAGCCCCAGAGTTCCACGGATCGGCTAACCCCGTTGAGGCGAGCGCCTGGATCAAGGAAATGGAAAAATCTTTTGAGATTCTGAGTATCAATGAGGCTCAGAAGAATGTTTTTGCTACTTACCTACTAAACGGAGAGGCCAATTATTGGTGGGAGGCCAAAAAGAACATGGAGACTGATGCTATCGTAACCTGGGAAAGGTTTAAGCAATTATTTCTGGAGAAGTACTTCCCGAAGTTCATGAAAACTCAGATGGAACTTAAGTTTTTGGAACTGAAATAGAACAATATGTCAGTGGCTGACTATGAGGCCAAATTTACTGAGCTGTCGAGATTTGTGCCGGAATTTATGGATACCGAAGAAAAGAAAGCTAACAGGTTTCAACAAGGTTTGAAACAGTGGATCCAGAATAGAGTGGCGGTTTTAGAAATTATGGATTATGCCACCTTAGTGCATAAGGCAACTATTGTGGAATCTAGAAGTGATCAAATGCAGAGAGAAAGAGAAAAAGGGGGAATAAAGAGAAAGTATGCCAGTATGGGCGGAGGGTCCACTGGAGGAAAACCCCCAACCAAGTTTAACAGAGGAACCATTTCCCTACCTGGGAGAAGAGCAGGGTTTAAACCATCTGGGAGTGCAACGGTGAGCCAGGGAGGCCAACACTCAGGAATGTCCCGTTCCCATCAGTCTAGACCCCCTTACCATTATGTGTTACCTGTGGGAAGAGGCATTCCGGTGTGTGGAACCTGAAGTAGATAAACTGCTATAAGTGTGGGCGTGATGGGCACTATGCTACCTCTTGCACCACGATCATCCCTAAAAGCACCACTTGTTTCCAGTGCGGATAGCTAAGGCACATGAGGAAGGACTGTCCAAGGAACAAACTAGCGGCCTCCAATAGACCCCCAACTGCCAGGACTTTTAATATGTCAGTACAAGATGCGGTGAGGGACACAGATGTGATAACAGGTACATTTTCTCACAATTCATTCAGTGCAAATGTCTTATTTGATTCGGGAGCAACTAAGTCTTTTATATCTGGAGATTTTGCGCATAAATTGAAGCTTAAAACCCAGCAACTAAGAGATTCCTTACAAGTAGAGATAGCTAATCGGAAGTCCTACCGGTTAATCGAATCCACCCCGATTATAAACTAGAAATAGGAGGACGATCCTTCTGTGTCGATTTAATTCTTTTTAAGCTAGGGGAATTTGATGTCATTTTGGGAATGGATTGGTTGTCTCGCAATAATGCGCAGATAGATTGTAAAGGGAAAAAGGTTAAGTTGAAAACCCCAAGGAAGAAAAAAATAGTGTTTAAGGGGATGCGACAGACCCAGAAAATTCTGACCATGGCGCAAACCAATAGATTGCTACGACAAGGGAACGAGGCTTATTTAACTTACGTTATAGACACTCAGAAGGAAGCGCCAAGATTGCAAGACATTCCGGTAGTTAATGAGTTCGAGGACGTGTTCCCACAAGATCTTCTTGGACTACCACCTGATAGGGTAATTGAGTTTGCCATCGAGTTAGCCCCGGGGACGGCGCCGGTTTCGAAGGCCCCGTACCGATTAGCCCCAGTAGAAATGAAAGATCTAGCTAAAGAGTTACAGGAATTGTTGGATAAGGGTATGATAAGGCCCAGTGTGTCGCCTTGGAGCGCACCAGTGTTGTTCGTTAAGAAAAAGGACGGAAGCATGAGGTTATGCATCGACTACCAAGAATTGAACAAGCTAACCATAAAGAATAAGTATCCACTATCCAGGATAGATGATTTGTTTGACCAGCTAAGAGACGCTGAATACTTCTCTAAGATTGACCTGAGAACGGGATATCACCAACTGAAGATTGAACCTGAAGATATCCCGAAGACTGCATTCCGTACTAGATATGGACATTATGAGTTCTTGGTGATGTCGTTTGGATTGGCCAACGCCCCAGCAGCTTTCATGGACTTAATGAATAGAGTGTTCAAAGAATATTTGGAGAAATTCGTGATAGTCTTCATTGATGATATTCTCATCTACTCAAAGACAGAGGCAGAACACGCTGAACATTTAAGGATAACTTTGGAAATACTCAGGGAGGAGCAGTTATATGCCAAATTCTCAAAGTGTGAGTTCTGGAAAAATGAAGTGCAATTCTTAGGGCACGTGATCAATAGAGAAAGAGTGTTGGTTGACCCCTCTATGATAGAGGCAGTTTCAAATTGGGAACGTCCTACCACTCCAACAGAGGTAAGGAGTTTCATCGGACTGGCAGGATAATACAGACGATTTGTTCAAGATTTTACGAAAATCGCACCTCCCTTAACTCGACTTACCCGTAAAACTGAGAAATTTGAATGAACTGAAAAATGCGAAAAGAGTTTCCAAGAGTTAAAGAAGAGGTTGGTGACAGCCCCAGTGTTGGCGTTACCTGATGGAAAAAGAGATTTCGTGATTTACAGTGATGCTTCACATAAAGGATTGGGATGCGTGCTTATGCAGCACGGCAAGGTAATAGCATATGCGTCTAGGCAATTGAAGGATTATGAGGTCAGGTATCCCACGCATGATCTAGAACTAGCAGCCACAGTCTTCGCTTTAATGATTTAGAGACACTACTTGTATGGGGAAAAGTGCGAGATTTACACTGAACATAAGAGCCTCAATGTAACTCCCCCAGATCCGGGGTCCGGGATCTGGTCGTTACGGTCTCCAATTCTGTCCACAATACTTGAACTTACTTCAACATACAATAAATTACATCTTTATGACCCGACACAACAATATAAAACACTCCCGATATAGTCCCATAGATGAAATCAGAGTAACAACCAAATTTTATTAAACACATTATGAGTTCTCACAATCCAAAAGAATTTCAATATGTATACATACTCTTTGCCATCCATTTACATAAGTCATACTAGTCCATATATTTGGTACTGAAAGAATGAATCTATCCTACCAATAGCTTTCTCTTCGGCTCTGGTAGTCTCATCGTCCTTGCCAGCATCGAGGGCGCCTTGTGCGAATCATCTGGTCTAGCTGTTGTTGTGATATAATAATAAAGCAAGGGTGAGCAATAGCCCACCAACAATAATATTTAACTGAACGATAATATATAACAGTTCAAAGGTATCTTTCAAACCATATGCCACGCATTTACGGAAATGATGCCAATGTAATATGAACGATGAAGTTACAAGGTAACTCAAAATGTAAATATATGTGGGAATATCTGCTATGTCGAAAATAAGCAAGATATTATCATTTATCATATAAAGAGGAACTTGCATGGAAAATATTGCAATTCCAGTTATTAACATTTTTCGAAGTCCTACAAACTGAAAGAAGTCTCTTCGATACGTGTTGCGAAAGACACCGTCAACCTGAAAGAAGTCCCTTCGAAACGTGTTGCAGGGAATTCCCAATTTGGGAGATGAACCAATACTGGAGTTATCATGCACCAGCTATCCCACTCCCTGATGATCAGTCGGGGATGGTACAGCCCAATATAGTTTACTACCGGTAGAAGGAAGAACTGACAGCTCCACTTGTCGATTGCCTTTAATAGTAACTCCCTGGCCAATGGATAGACCTTGTGATGGACCGCGCGACTCGGCGTCTTACACACGACTCCTAGTTCGAATAAATCCACAGCATTGAAACGTAGAGTTTGTCCTCCCTTCCCCAAGTGAAATACTTGTTGATAAGACTTCACAAAGTAGTCGTATCTAGTTGGAAAGGAAAATTCACCAACATTTCCCAAGCTTTCGCTTGTTAATAGATATCAACTTGTTCCAACAATCTTACCCCTCGAATGATGAGAAGGTATACACAGACTTAATGAGTCCATAGCAACCAAGTTGCGAGTGAAAACGATAAATTATGACCGAGAAGTCAACAAGATAAATAACCTTGCTCAAGTAGGTTCCCCTATAATATGAAAGTTTGAGCGAGCATTTAAATCCTTTTAAGCTAGATTTAAATGAAAAATAAAAGAGTTGGGAACCTTTCCTCTATAAAATAGTCGTAACAAGACTCCGAAATATTTTACATAATATCTGGAGGTGAAAGGTAATCTCCGAATAATATAAATCATTTTAAAAAGAATTTAAAAGAATTAAATAGATATTCCGAGAATATTTATTAACTCAATAATAATTACGGAATATTATTAACTCATAATATTGCTTGTAAGTAATCCTCGAATGATTATATGGATTATTTACTAAATAAATCCCTCCTTAAATGAATATTCGAAATAATATTCATTAAATAATTAAACTCCAATAAATATTTAAAATAATATTCAATAAATAAGTCAAACCTTAAATGAATATTTGAAAATAATATTCATTTAATAAATAATCTTCTAAATGAATATCCAAATAATATTCATTTAGTAATCAAAACTTTAAAGGAATTATCGAAATAATATTCCTTAAGTAAATAGAACTTCCAATGAATATTTTAAAATAATATTCATCAAGTACATAAAACCTTAAATGAATATTCGAAAGTAATATTCATTTAATAAATAACATTCTAATGAATATCAAAATAATCTTCATTAAATAACCAACTCTAAATGAATATTCGAAACTAACATTCATTTAATATCTCTTGACTGAGATAATACTCGAATAACATTCCTCGAAATAGTTCCAAGTAATTGATACTTTATGGAAATATAAATAACGTTTAATAATAACATTCCTCAGATAAATAATAATCTGTCGTTGGTATCCCTCCGGGTTTCCACGACTATCTATATCTCAAAATATCGACTCCCGGTCTATACTTGAGAATGAATATCATATGCCCTTCGCTAAAGGTCTTATCAAAACAATCCGGCTTATAACAGATAATTCGTATCTAGTCTATAAGTCAATATCAATTCAGGGAACAGGTATCATAATATAATTTGACATTAGGCATGCATGCTATGGCATATGTATCAGAAACAACAGATATACATATTATCACAACAACAGTTCCAAGGTATTGGAAACTTGCCTGGTACTCAAGTGTGGGTGGAGATAACGTGTCCTGGGTCTGCTCGATGATCTATAAAGAATCAGAACATTCGAGATTAACCACTTAACACCTTTTAAAAGTCTAAGTATAAACTTCACTTAAGTCGAAACACGTTTTTGAATTATCTCGTTATACACCTTTTAGTGTAACTCTTTCCATCACCGATATGATCCAACATTCGTTCATTATTAAGACATGTCATCATACCCACACTCGGTATATACTTAAGTCGTATAAGTTCGAAAGTCGATCGATTACGAACCTAGATTATACTTCGAGTTTTATCGTTTGTTTCCTAAGTGTTTTATCAAAGTTATAACCATGCGGGTTTTTAGGGGTTCGTTCGCGTTTAACTTTGATTCAAACATTTTTATAAAATCGGAAAACAATCCGTTTGATGTGTGGTTTTCTTTCATACCTTCCTTATGACCCCTAGTATTTATTTACCAAGATTCTCCACTGAGTAACATGATTTACGATGGTTCGATTGAAGTTACGAACTTTTACTTACGGGTTCGTACCAATTTTAGTAATTTGACCATAACTCCTAAACCGTAAGTCGGAATGTTTCGATTCTTGCGCCAAAACGATCTATGGCTCGAGATCTACAAGGTCATGTCATTTATTCACCAAGGCCAGAAATTCATACTAACTGTTATGCACGGTTTTCTAGAGGTTAACGAAAATTGGGCATTACGACGGCTATAAATCGGACGTTTCCAAATTGTTACAACAATCACCAAGCCACACCTGGAATACATACATCTTATACAACTGATTCTCATCTTAAAAAGTCCAGAAATATCATACTTCACCATCATATTCATTATATCTCTTAGATCAATAAAGCTAATTATATAATCATGCTTATAATACACCATTTCATAACTAATCTCAAAATCATCCAATAATCATCAAAACTTAAACTAAGAGCTAGGGTTTCCTGAGATGATTAACTTCCTTGGAGTATGTACTAGCCTTACTAAGCTTGTTCTTGTCCTTGTATAGCCTTAACAAAGCTTGGATCAACCAAAGAAAACAAGAAATCAAAGATTAGTTCTTGGAAGTTACTATTCACCCTAAACTTGTAAAAATCATAGAAAATTGAAAAATAAAAATTTAGCTCTCAAATTTTTACCATATCTTGGGCTCTTCATAAGATTTGTTTTGAGTCCAAGATCATCAGATATGAAGCTTCCTAGCTAGGGTTTTGAGCCCTCTTTTTCTGCTGGATAGAAACTGGGCATATTTGTTTCCCCAACTTTGAGCATGGATTTGGCTATGCTATACTACTTTGTTGGCCATGAAATTTTGTGAGAATATTACCCATGGAGTGGAGAGCCTATGGTTAAAATTTGGTGATTTTATCATGGATAGAAATGGAGATATGAATTTTTCTTTCATAGTGGTTCTTTCTGGGCAGGTTTAAGAAAATGGAGAGAGTTTGTGTTTTCTTGATTTGTTTTGTGGTAATAATGCATAAAGTGATCCTTTTCTAGATAATATCTCATCTTGGTTGTGTTAGTGGAGTGTGATGCACTAGATGATGCAATTGGGCAAGACATGTGTTGTGTTTTAAATGGTTGCTAGCTAACTTGGAGTTGGATTAGCTAAGTACTTGTTCATTCCATAACCAAGCTAGTTACTTGAGCCCACTTGGTTGCTAGATATTTTCTAGTGCCTTATGCATGACTCTTGCTTCCTCTACTTGTTTCTTTTGTCCGGTTATTTCTCGTTTCGATTGATCGTTCGTAGGAATATTTCACGGATTTCTAATTAGGGTTTACCGGTAATCTTCTTAATATTAATACTATCATTCTCCATCTTTCTTACTAACTTTCAAATTTATATTCCTTAAATCCCTTCGTTAAATTCTTAAGTCTTTCAGTGTCCAGGGAACTCTCGGAGAAAATAAAAGTGCAGTTTTTCAGAATCCGACAACTTTTACATACACTTATTTTCCTCATGGATCACTAATACGAACTCGGAAATCCGTTCCGAATACTTCTATATAGTGTCGTCTCATAATATTCTTACTTCCACCAAAAACACTATTCATTCTTTATTCTTTACTTATTCTCTTAGGGTTGTACAATTGTCCTTGATCTCTTTCGATCGTTCCTTAACCTTTTTACGGACCCACTGGACCAATAATAGATATCGATTTGGATGACATAATAATAATCTTCTCCTTTAGAATTATCAAATCTCAATTCCCTAGGAGATAGATAATTCTTATCTAAAGTGCCAACCAATAGTATTCTTCATGGCATATAAACATTTGAATCCAAATCTATTCCTTTCATTCATTATCTCAATCGTTACATCGTAGTCATAATCTCTATTCACCATTACCTCAGTACATAATAAAAAGTTTTAATTATATCCAAAATTTGGGGTTCTTACAGTCTCCCCTCCTTAAAAGGATTCCGTCCCGGAATCAGGTATGAAGCAAAGAGTCGTTTGTCTGTCGTTCACTTTTTAGCTTCCCGGTCAATTCTTAGTGGTTCTACCCTTTCTCAGCACATCTTCCGATGCTACAATCCATAATTTATCCTTTTTCCATCAACTTTGTCACTTTTCGTACAACATACTATCCGGGTTATGCTCTTACTCAGTCTTATCCTTATTGATACCTGCAGTAACATTGGTATCACTATCCCACTCCGAATTTGGAGGTAACCTCGATCGCACTGTGCATTTCCTGATCGCTTTAATCTTCTCAATCTCGATCAATATAGAGAAGTGGAAAGATTTATTGAGAGATCACTATGATCAATTGAACATTTGTTATATTGCATAGTTAGTACAGAAGGGGGCAAGCCTTTAGTACTTGACAAGCAATTAAACAAGTTATGGTATTCCACTTAGACTTCTATCACATAGACAGATAGTCACGTAGCAGTACCTCCCCTCCTTAAAGGGTTGTTCTTCTCAATTCATAAAGAAGATGAATAAAAGAGAAGAAAAGAAAGAATTCTAAAGGATTATACGAAGTTTTCATGATTGTAAAATATCATACTCAGAATTTTCCTCTGATTTATAGAGGTTCATTAAGGAAGAAATTAATCATAATTATATCCAATACTATTTGATCGTAACCTCACGTGTCAAAATATCTTGTTGCTTTGTCCACTATTCTATGGACCTATACTCTGGTTCAACCTTAGCAACGCTCACTCCAGAAAATTCCTTCAACCTTTTAGGTTAAATCTTAGGTTTCTCGCTTGACATCATTGTTACTTACATTCCATGTCACGCTACTAGCTTTTTCATATCTATCTATCAGGTTGTCATCCCGAGAATTCATCAGAAAACCCATTTATTAATCCATTCATAACATTCCTTGCTTCACATTCCATAGTTGCTTTCCCAGTCTTTTCTTTATCAATCACATCCTTCTTATTATCTGATTCTTATTTACTTCTGTTATTTACTTCCACAATCATCTCTTTATTGAGACATCTTTTGCACTTGGCACCTCCTTATTGGTATCCCATCACATTTACTCTATAATCATCACATTATTCCAATTTAAAACCTCCGAAATGAATCTGGCCGATTTCTTTAGCTTAGATCCAATATAATCTACTTCTGTCAACTTGTTTCTCATCAGTTATTCTTTTCTACCCGCGGTTTTCCACAGGTTGTCTTTCGTAAGTCAGACCAGGTCGTACACCTACCTGCTCGTAATCTTATCTCTGTTGAGCATCTGCATTTTACTGGTGTAGCTTTGCCACATGAAACACGTTACTACCATGCTATAAGCTTTGGGGGTAAAACTGGCTCAAATCCCACCTTCCGAACACTTTTAAACTTTCAGGTGGCCTAATAAGTCTCGGGCTCAACTACCCTTCTCTCTAAGTCTCATTAATTCTTTCTACGGGAATACATTTAGCATCATGAATCATCAACCTCATATTCTCTATCTTGTTTGCGTAGAAGTACACTAACACAAACTTGCTTGTCATTCATCAACATGCCATTTAGATTATCAATAGCAGCACTTTCTTTATCTTTACATTGTCATCTACTTTCTTAGAAGGATCACCATCGCTTGTTGCTTACGTAGTGCGTTAATAGCTAACCATACGGGTTTCAATCCTTTAGGGAGACAAAGTAATCACTATTCCTAATCCATGAGGAACACTTCCTGAACTTGATGTAGATATTACATGAAGTAAATAAAATTGTAGAAGAGTTTCAAGTATCGCAGCTAAGTCAGGTTGATGAAACTATCACTCATGCATCTTCCATAAAAGACTGGAAACTTAATGGTTTCCTTCGTCAATTTTGTATCATGGTCCTGGTTTGCCTTAAAACGGGACCTTCTATGGTATGTAATATGCTTAAGACCCATCAGGAATCGAATCTTTACTTAAACTACTATTACCGTCGATTCTTGCACAATCATCAAAAGGAATGTAAATTCCTCCACTCTGATATGACCTTCAAGGTCCTTCCAAATATCATTCTTTTTCTTCGGTATGAACATTTGTAATTATTCCTCTATACTTAGACTATCGGCCACCTCATTAGCCTTTCCTGATAATAATAATTTCTGGTAATCCTTGTTCTCTGCATACATTTCAATTCAAATTTTTCTACCTCATTCTCATCACTGTTTGGTGAAAGTATTCTCCCTTAATGCTCTGCTGAAGGAGAAAAATATATTTATCAGTCTTTTTCCATAAGTCATTGCTTCCACCAACCCGTGGGAACTTTATCACATTTATTCCCAATCCTACTTAGGATACTTCTTTTCTTAGTTCTTTCTTTATCTTAGGATAATCTCAACCTTTATAGGTTCAATCCATACTTCCTCAGGGTTTCATACATGCCTCATCTGGCATTATTGTTACTATGTCATACATTCCTTACCAAACTTCCATTTTGAAGTTCGGAATATTACCTTTTTCCTTGTAAGGTTTCTTAGGTCATCCTTATCATTCCTCCTGTATTTTCTAGGTACAGAGTATATCAAAACGTCATTGATCAATACTTTAATAATTCTGTCTATGTTCTTTCCAGAACTCTTTTTAATAATCCTTACCGGTCATTGTTGCCTTAGCAAGTCCAACTCATATCATCTGAATTCATAATGTCGTTATTAGGTTTAATGCCATCCCTTGTGCATTCCCCAGGGTTTGTCTTAATTTATGGATTTCCTATCCTTAATTCAACTGCCAAGGAATTCTTGCATCCTATAATTGGCAATCAGATAATATATCCTTAATAAGGGTCGCATTTCAACTGTTCTCATTTGTTAATCGATTGGTAACTTAATGCCACCCTCTTCTTTCAGATAGTTGTCAACCTATTTGGCCGTCCAAAAGGCAACGTATGCCTATCTGCTCTCTTACAGAACTTGGTAATGGTATCAAGGATGTTTTGGAAGATATTGGTTGTTGAGTATTGAATACAGTAAAAGAATACAGAGGGGGGGTGAATGGATTCTTGAACTTTTCTACGTTCTTGAATCTTTGCAGCAAGATATGAGTTGAGTGTGTGAGATATGTAAGTGCGGATAACAAAGACAAAAATAACACAATATCACTTTAATCTAATATTTTATTAGATAAAGATTTTGCTACAATCTGTGTATACAAATGATAGTATTCTCAGCTTCGTTCTTCTCAGAGAGATATTTCTTGTGATGTATATGAAAAACTTATCTACTAAGGAAGTGAGGTTGTATCCTTATAGACATGGATACACCTACTTACTACAAATAAGGTAGGTAAACAAAATACTTTCCAGTCTGTCTATCTCATTTGAGAAAGAGTCCAAACGGCTACAGATTTGACTTTGCAAAGCCTATTCAGATCCACTTCTTTAGCTCCTTGTCCCCTGACTTATCTCTCCAAGCTTCTTTGTAGGCTTTCCAACGTGCTTTATAGTACATAGTCAAATAAAGCATCTTGGCTTGTTGCAGGTTTCTGACTTGTACAATTCTTCAGTATTTTGTCTTCAAGAATGTATTCGAGAAGTGGCTAAGTGAGTGATTCGAGAACTAGAATTTACTTAATCGATAACTCTGAGTTCTCGAATAGTGTTATATTGACATATTGAATCACTTCTCGAATAGCCCTTTTCTCTGGGAGTCCTTGAGATATCGAATAGAGCATTTTGACATATCGAATCCCTGAGATGTCGAATAGCATCTTGAGTCTTTGAGATATCGAATGTAGCTTTGACTTGTTGACCATTTTGAGAACTCGAATATCACCTTTGACCTGTTGACTCCTTGAGTTCTCGAACAGAGTAATAGACATATCGAATCTCTGAGATATCGAATGAGATATCGAACAGTGTATTCAGAGATATCGAATAGTGTCTTCTGAGATATCGAACCCCTGACTTCTCGAATGCTAGACTTCTCGAATAGACAAATGTACTTCTCGAATTGGTACTTAGGCAAATTCTTCAATTCTTCAAATCCCAACTATGATTATTTGGCAGTCTTTATCTCCTTGCTTGAGGCATGAACCTTGGAACTTCTTTCAAGCATTATTCTTAACTTAATAGGTACAGTTACACAGCTAGAATTTGATGCCTATTACAAGTACAAAACCAGTAGAAACTCTACAACTAGAGGTTCCCTCAGTTAAGAGGTCATGTAAGTAATGCATAGCATTACAAATAACTTAGGCTTGTTATTAGATGTATTCAGGCATGCCTCTGTGACTAACATTGGTCGAATTCAACATGAATCTCTTAGTACTTATTGTTCTTCTCAAAGGTTCTTGCCTTAGACAAAATTTCTACAGCATACTGATCCATCTTTGACCATTTCTATACTCTCTTCATAAACCTTCATTGTTTACTTCCCTTAGTCATAATATATTCATGGTATTTATAATACCCTAACATCATACATCTCAAGTCATTATACTTCCATTTTTACTCGTAATCTTGGGCAATCATATACACATGAATCACTTTAGTACGGGTGACCCCATTCCAAAAAGTCTAGTAAATTCCCAATCCAAACATGGGTTGCAAAGGATTCAGTAGAAGATTCCTACGATCTCATTAATATTTCCTTTATATCAGAAGCCCTTGCAGTCGGTGCTTACTTAGGAGCAACCCTGCTTTGTCCTTTCATTGCTGGTCTAGTCACTTGATAATCCTTTGTGACTTGGCCTCAACTGACCACACTAAAATAAAAATATATGATTTTAGGGGTTGGATAATTAGCATTACTTTTCTAGCAATTGCCGGCATAGTGTCTTCTTCTTTGATACCTTTCTACCTTTCCAAAACTTTACTTCATATAAGTCTTAATCGACTACTCGACCCGTCTCCGGCCACCTTTCCTCTACTGTTATCTTTTCAACTATTCTTATCAATCTCGCGTGCCACGCAAGCTTACCATTCCTGGCATAACAACCTTTTCACTTAAGTCAATCCCGGAGTTTCTTAGTCCGGCTGGTTTCTTACTTACATTTTCTTGTTTCCGTCCAATCTCACTTCATCATTGTATTTCTACAATCAATCGCGATAACCGGGGTCTGTCCACCAACCCATATAGCGGCTACTTTACCCAATTCACGGGGTTCGCCCCAGTTTCTACTATCTTCCATGATGTTCTCTGATAATCAGAAAGACAAGGTTTGCCAAAATTCGTTGAAGTTCTTCCCAGAATTAGGGAAATTTTGGTCAATCTATCCATCTACTGGTAACATTAAGGAGACCAGTTTCAAAACCTAAAGAATAGTTCTATGAACCTCCAAGCAGGTAGAACAATAAGTAGTCCTAATTAACGAAATAATCGTCATCAGATTGGAAGTTTAGCCTCTGGAGAGGAACCAATTATATACATTTCTTAGAAGGGAATCAACAGTTTCAAACTGAAACCTGTCACAACGTCCTGATACCTATACGTCCTGATATTCAATATTACCAAATGCCAGTCTATCTAACCACTAGTCTCAGAAGGAACATTACCGTCGGAGTTGGTTGTTCCACAAAATTGGCATTACTAAGGCCATCCGAACCTGGTGAACCGTGCTGTCCGAACACATCCGCAAGTACTTTGCCGTGCTGTGCAAGCACACATCTTAATCCTTTATGCGAAGCGTTGTTGGAAGCACAAAGTCTCCTTTTCCCATTAAGCAATGCCAGCTCTTGGTCATTACCAATTTCATCTTTTAGCTCCAGGAAGATTTTCTCACATTTTTCTCTTTAACTGCTGATCGTATTACTTGATCCATTATAATTCCGCATCGGAGTAAACTTAAGGTAACTACTATAATTCATTCAAAGAAAGAATTTAATATTCTTCTGAATCACATGCATCTAACATTTCTGGTTCATCATTTCACCGAGTTGAAATATACTCAGTCTCTGACAGTAGTATCATTACGAGTTCATCTTGGCTCACTGGTCCTATCTTCCGGTAGGTTCTGAGATCATTGTCTTGCTTATTACTTCCTTATATAACTTTATCCAATCATGCTGTCACTTCCCAATGTCTTTACTTTCTAACTGATTCATTCATTAAATGAACATTTCCCTGAATAAAACCACCTCATTAACCTCAATTTGGTTCCATAAATTACAACCTATGACATCTGCTTTCTCATGGCGAATTATTACTGACAATATTCATACTTATTCATTTATCAAATGATATAGGACTTACTGCCTCTTCTCAACTATTCCTAGGGACTCTGCTCCTCGTCTTATATCGATGCCTTTGATAATCATACATCCCTCTAGCACTCTTTTCGTTAAAATGAAAGTCTCTAATGATTCTCATCTATTCCCGTATAAGATCTCAAGTAATTCTTCCAATCCGTCTTACTTGCTGGTACTAACTCCAGTAGTCCGGCCACGAATCCAACATGAATATTCAGTTCTCTTGCTAATAGCTTAGTTCTTTATGCTCACTTGTCTGAGCACTATACCTTAATCATCTCAGTCTTTCTGGCTACAGCCCTCATTCCTCGAGGGTAAGCTCCTTATCCTAATAGGATTTTCCTTATCTGCTGGAACCTCTTCCGGGTCTCCAGTAGGGTACTCCATCGAATTTACCCGCTGATCTTCAGCATATAAAGCATTATCGCGCTGCTGCTCGTATGCCTCAAGGTCTGTCACCTTACTCGTCGATACGATATCGAGCTAAGTTACTATCATGATACTTAAGAGTTCCCATAAGGGTTTTATATGTCATCACTACATTAAGTAGTCCGACTATGAACTTGGCAAGAGTTCTTATTATCTTAGTGAATTTATTGTTTTAACGTCGCCTCATCTCTGGGGTTTATAACGTACGCTCTGATACCACTTCTGTAACACCCCCAGATCCGGGGTCCGGGATCCGGTCGTTACGGTCTCCAATTCTGTCCACAATACTTGAACTTACTTTAACATACAATAAATTACATCTTTATGACCCGACATAACAATATAAAACACACCCGTTATAGTCCCAGAGATGAAATCCGAGTAACAACCAAATTTTATTAAACACATTATGAGTTCTCACAATCCAAAAGAATTTCAATATGAATACATACTCTTTGCCATCCATTTACATAAGTCATACTAGTCCATATATTTGGTACTGAAAGAATGAATCTATCCTACCAATAGTTTTCTCTTCGGCTCTGGTAGTCTCATCGTCCTTGCCAGCATCGAGGGCGCCTTGTGCGAATCATCTGGTCTAGCTGCTGTTGTGATATAATAATAAAGCAAGGGTGAGAAATAGCCCACCAACAATAATATTTAACTTAACGATAATATATAACAGTTCAAAGGTATCTTTCAAACCATATGCCATGCATTTACGGAAATGATGCCAGTGTAATAAGAACGATGAAGTTACAAGGTAACTCAAAATGTAAATATGTGTGGGAATATCTGCTATGTCGAAAATAAGCAAGATATTATCATTTATCATATAAAGAGGAACTTGCAAGGAAAATATTGCAATTCCAGTTATTAACATTTTTCGAAGTCCTACAACCTGAAAGAAGTCTCTTCGATACGTGTTACGGAAGACACCATCAACCTGAAAGAAGTCTCTTCGATACGTGTTGTTCCCAATTTTGGGAGATGAACCAATACTAGAGTTATCACGCGCCAGCTGTCCAACTCCCTGATGATCAGTCGGGGATGGTACAGCCCAATATAGTTTACTACCGGTAGAAGAAAGAACTGACGGCTCCACTTGTCGATTGCCTTTAATAGTAACTCCCTGGCCAATGGTTAGGCCTTGTGATGGACCGCGTGACTCGGCCTCTTACACACGACTCCTAGTTCGAATAAATCCACAGCATTGAAACGTAGAGTTTGTCCTCCCTTCCCCAAGTGAAATACTTGTTGATAAGACTTCACAAAGTAGTCGTATCTAGTTGGAAAGGAAAATTTACCAACATTTCCCAAGCTTTCGCTTGTTAATGGATATCAACTTGTTCCAACAATCTTAACCCTCGAATGATGAGAAGGTACACATAGACTTAATGAGTCCATAGCAACCAAGTTGCCAGTGAAAAGGATAAATTATGACCGAGAAGTCAACAAGATAAATAACCTTGCTCAAGTAGGTTCCCCTATAATATGAAACTTTTAGCGAGCATTTAAATCCTTTTAAGCTAGATTATAAAAGAGTTGGGAACATTTCCTTTATAAAATAGTCGTAACAAGACTCCGAAATATTTTACATAATATCTGGAGGTGAAAGGTAATCTCCGAATAATATAAATCATTTTAAAAAGAATTTAAAAGAATTAAATAGATATTCCGAGAATATTTATTAACTCAATAATAATTACAGAATATTATTAACTCATAATATTGCTCGTAAGTAATCCTTGAATGAATATATGGAATTATTTACTAAATAAATCCATCCTTAAATGAATATTCGAAATAATATTCATTAAATAATTAAACTCCAATAAATATTTAAAATAATATTCAATAAATAAGTCAAACTTTAAATGAATATGTGAAAATAATATTCATTTAAAAAATAATCTTCTAAATGAATATCCAAATAATATTCATTTTGTAATCAAAACTTTAAAGGAATAATCGAAATAATATTCCTTAAGTAAATAGAACTTCCAATGAATATTTTAAAATAATATTCATCAAGTGCATAAAACCTTAAATGAATATTCGAAATTAATATTCATTTAATAAATAATATTCTAATTAATATCAAAAAAATCTTCATTAAATAATCAACTCTAAATAAATATTCGAAACTAACATTCATTTAATATCTCTTGATTGAGATAATACTCGAATAACATTCCTCAAAATATTTCCAAGTAATTGATACTTTATGGAAATATAAATAACGTTTAATAATAACATTTCTCAGATAAATAATAATCTGTCGTTGGAATCCCTCTGGGTTTCCACGACTATCTATATCTCAAAATACCGACTCCCGGTCTATACTTAAGAATGAATATCATATGCCCTTCGCTAAGGGTCTTATCAAAACAATCCGGCTTATAACTGTTAATTCGTATCTAGTCTATAAGCCAATATCAATTCAGGGAAAAGGTATCATAATATAATTTGACAATAGGCATGCATACTATGACATATGTATCAGAAACAATAGATATACATATTATCACAACAACAGTTCCAAGGTATTGGAAACTTGCCTGGTACTCAGGTGTGGGTGGAGATAGCGTGTCCTGGGTCTGCCTGATGATTTATAAAGAATCAGAACATTGGAGATTAACCACTTAACACCTTTTAAAAGTCTAAGTATAAACTTCACTTAAGTCGAAACACGTTTTCGAATTATCTCGTTATACACCTTTTAGTGTAACTCTTTTTATCACCGATATGATCCGACATTCGTTCATTATTAAGACATGTCATCATACCCACACTCGGTATATACTTAAGTCGTATAAGTTCTAAAGTCGATCGATTACGAACCGAGATTATACTTCGAGTTTTATCATTCGTTTTCTAAGTGTTTTACCAAAGTTATAACCAAGCGGGTTTTTAGGGGTTCGTTCGCGTTTAACTTTGATTCAAACATTTTTATAAAATCGGAAAACAATCCGTTTGATGTGTGGTTTTCTTTCATACCTTCCTTATGACCCCTAGTATTTATTTACCAAGATTCTCCACTGAGTAACATGCTTTACGAGGGTTCAATTGAAGTTACGAACTTTTACTTATGGGTTCAAACCAATATTAGTAATTTGACCATAACTCCTAAACCGTAAGTCGGAATGTTTCGATTCTTGCGCCAAAATGATCTATGGCTCGAGATCTACAAGGGCATGTCATTTATTCACTAAGGCCAGAAACTCATCCTAACTGTTATGTACGGTTTTCTAGAGGTTAACGAAAATCGGGCATTACGACGGCTATAAATCGGACGTTTCCAAATTGTTACAGCAATCACCAAGCCACACCGGGCATACATACATCTTATACAACTGATTCTCATCTCAACAAGTCCAGAAATATCATACTTCACCATCATATTCATTATATCTCTTAGATCAATAAAGCTAATTACATAATCATGCTTATAATACACCATTTCACAACTAATCTCAAAATCATCCAATAATCATCAAAACTTAAACTAAGAGCTAGGGTTTCTTGAGATGATTACCTTCCTTGGAGTATGTACTAGCCTTACTAAGCTTGTTCTAGTCCTTGTATATCCTTAACAAAGCTTGGATCAACCAAAGAAAACAAGAAATCAAAGATTAGTTCTTGGAAGTTACTATTCACCCTAAATTTGTAAAAATCATAGAAAATTGAAAAATAAGAATTTAGCTCTCAAATTTTTACCACATCTTGGGCTCTTCATAAGCTTTGTTTTGAGTCCAAGATCATCAGATATGAAGCTTCCTAGCTAGAGTTTTGAGCCCTCTTTTTCTGCTGGACAGAAACTGGGCAGATTTGTTTCCCCAACTTTGAGCATGGATTTGACTAGGCTGTACTACATTGTTGGCCATGAAATTTTGAGCGAATATTACCCATGGAGTGGAGAGCCTATGGTTAAATTTGGTGATTTTATCATGGATAGAAATGGAGATATGAATATTTCTTTCATAGTGGTTCTTGCTGGGCAGGTTTAAGAAAATGGATCACTAATAAAAGTGCGGGGAACTCTCGAAGAAAATAAAAGTGCGGTTTTTCAGTGTCCAGGGAACTCTCGAAGAAAATAAAAGTGCGGTTTTTCAGGAATCCGACAGCTTTTATATACACTTATTTTCCTCCTGGATCACTAATACGAACTCGGAAATCCGTTCCGAATACTTCTATATAGTGTCGTCTCATAATATTCTTACTTCCACCAAAAACACTATTCATTCTTTATTCTTTACTTATTCTCTTAGGGTTGTACAATTGTTCCTGATATCGATTTGGATGACATATGAATAATCTTCTCCTTTAGAATTATCAAATTTCAATTCCCTAGGAGATAGATAATTCTTATCTAAAATGCCAACCAATAGTATTCTTCATGGCATGTAAACATTTGAATCCAAATCTATTCCTTTCATTCATTATCTCAATCGTTACATCGTAGTTGTAATCACTATTCACCATTACCTCAGTACATAATAAAAAGTTTTAATTATATCCAAAATTTGGGGTTCTTACACTCAAGTACATTTTCACTCAGAAAGAGCTTAACATGCGCCAGAGGAGATGGCTGGAGTTAATCAAAGACTACGATTGTGAGATTCTCTTTCACCCGGGCAAAGCCAATGTGGTGGCTGATGCCCTTAGTAGGAAAGAGAAGCTCAAGATGATAACTTCAGAGGAAGAGTTAGTGAAAGATTTTGAGAAGTTGGAAATTGAGATTAAGTTACCCAAAGGGGGCCAAGAAAAGTTGATGGAAGTTAGAATCCAACCTCCATTGTTAGAAAAGATTAGACTGTGTCAAGAACGGATAATGGAGGAAGAAATTAAGTGTGAAAGACCGGGGAAGAAATTAAGTGTGAAAGAGACAAGGAAGGGATCATGAGGTACACGTACAGAATATGGATCCTAAATGTTCAGGAACTCAAGGATGAGATTTTATTCGAGGCACACAACTCAAGATACTCGGTGCGCCCCGGTAGCACCAAAATGTATAGGGATTTGAAGGAGTATTACTGGTGGCCCAATATGAAAAAGGACGTAGCAGAGTGGGTAAGCAGATGCTTGACCTGCCAGCGAGTGAAAGCAGAGCACCAGAGGCCCAGCGGGCTTCTACACCCCTTATAGATTCCAGAATGGAAATGGGAACAAATAGCCATGGATTTCGTAGTAGGTTTACCAAGGACCAAGGATAATCATGAAGCCATATGGGTAATTGTAGATCGATTGACGAAGTCAGCTCACTTTCTCCCGATCAATGAAAGGTACACGGTCGACAGACTAGTGGATATCTACTTAAAAGAGATAGTGGCGCGACATGTAGTCCCAGTCGCAATAGTATCCGATCGAGATCCTAGATATAACTCCAGGTTTTGGAGAAGTTTTCAAGAATATGTAGGGACGCGGCTGAACATGAGCACAACCTACCACCCCCAGAAAGATGGGCAAAGTGAAAGGACCATCCAAACGCTAGAGGATATGTTGAGAGTCTGCGCTATAGACTTCAAAGGAAATTGCGATGATCACTTGCCATTGATTGAGTTTTCCTACAATAAAAGTTTCCATTCAAGTATAGGAATGCCACCTTATGAGGCCCTTTATGGAAGGAAATGTCGATGTCCCTTGTATTGGGATGAAGTCGGGGAGCGAAAGATACTCAGGCTCGAAGTGGTCCAACGAACTAAAGATGCAGTAGATCTAATCAGAGGACGGCTGGTAGCAGCCCAGGATCGACAAAAGAAATATGCCGACATAGCTCGGAAAGGCAAAGAATACGAAGTAGGAGACCTAGTGTTCTTGAAGGTGTCACTTTAGAAAGGTTTAATGAGATTTGGAAAGAAAGGAAAGCTGAGTCCCAGATACATTGGACCATTTGAGGTCTTGAGACGGATTGAGGAACTAGCTTATGAACTGGCATTGCCCCCGAATCTACAGCAGGTGCATAATGTGTTCCATGTTTCGATGCTGAGGAAGTATAATCCTGATGCCAAGCACATTGTAGAGTATGAGCAAGTGGACATGCTACCAGACTTGACCTATGTAGAACCACAATGTAGAAGAATCAACCTGGGAGCTCGAAAGCACAATGCAAGAGAAGTACACGCATTTGTTTTCAAACTGATTCCGGGACGGAATCCTTTTAAGGAGGGGAGACTGTAAGAACCCAGATTTTGGGTAAAATTAAACTTTTTATTATATAATGATGTAAGAATGAATAGTGGTCACGGCTACGATGTAATAGTTGATCTTCTGAATGAATGAATGGAATTCGATTTAAATATTTATATGTCTTGAAGAATGCTAATGGTTGACAACTTAGGTAAGAATAATCTATCTCCTAGGGGAATAAGATATGGCAATTCCAAGAAGGAGAATATTCTCATGTCATCCAGATCGATAACGATTAATCCAGTGGTTCCGTACAAAGGTTAAGGAACGATCGAAAGAGAACAATGACAATTGTACAACCCTAAGAGAATAAGTAAAGAATAAAGAATGAATAGTGTTTTGGTGGAAGTAAGAATATTATGAGACGACACTATATAGAAGTATTCGGAACGGATTTCCGAGTTCGTATTAGTGATCCAGGGGGAAAATAAGTGTATGTATAAGCTGTCGGATTCTGGAAAACCGCACTTTTATTTTCTCCGAGAGTTCCCTGGACACTAATAGACTTAAGAATTTAACGAAGGGATTTAAGGAATATAAATTCGAAAGTTAGTAAGAAAGATGGAGAATGATAGTATTAATATTAAGAAGATTCCCGGTAAACCCTAATTAGAAATCCGTGAAATATTCCTACGAACGATCAATCGAAACGAGCAATAACCGGACAAAAGAAATAAGCAGAGGAAGCAAGAGTCATGCATAAGCCACTAGAAAAGATCTAGCAACCAAGTGGACTCAAGTAACTAGGATACTTAGTAAGGAAACTAGTACTTAGCAAAAGCAAACACTAAGTTAGCTTATAACCATTCAAAACATAACACATGTCATGCCAAATGCCTCATCCATGACATCACACTCCACTAACACACCAAGAAGAGATATTATCTAGCAAAAGATCACTTTATGCATTATTATCATAAAACAACCAAGCAAACACAAAGAACTCTCCATTTTCCTTTCTTTCTTGAAACTTTCGGCCAAGGTGCTAGAAGTAAGGCTTCCAACCATAATTTGATCTTGAAATATTTATGGTGAGTACTTAATATCATAGATTAGATCCTCTAGAAATTTCAGCTTCAAATTCATCTTCTTCCATTTTCAAATAAATCATCAAAGATGATGATGAATAGTGTTTTCAAGAACTAATCTTTGTTTTTCTTGTTTTCATGGTTGATCCTAGCTAACTTAAAGCTATCCAAGGACCATACCAAGCTTTCTGAGGCTAGTACATACACCAAGGAAGGTATAACACTTGAAAACCCTAGATCTACTTTGAGTTTTAAGCATGTTCTTGATGGATCTAGCTTAGTTATGATTATGTTCATGTTATTAGCATGCTTAGTTAATGATTTAGGGATTTAAGAAGCATGATGATTTTGATGCTAAGATCAGTAGCTTCTGGACTTGTTGAGATGATTATTATGTGTATAAGTTGTTTGGATGCCCAGTGTGGCTTGGTTGAATTGTTATGATTTTTAGAACGTTCGATATATAGCCGTCGTAATGCCCGATTTTCATTAACCTTAAGAATCTGATCAAGAAAGTGACCATAACTTTCTGTTCTTGACAAACGTATAAACTATACTCAAAGGTTTTTGAACATAAAACATTTTGGCGAAAGAATCGAAGCATTTTGACTTACGGTTTAGGAGTTATGGCCGGTATACTAAAAGTAGTTCGAAACCATAAACAAGAATTCGTAACTGAAATTGAACCCTCGTAAAAGACGTAAGTCAGTGGCGAATCTTGGTAATTAAATAATAGAGGTAAAAAGTAAGGTTTTATAGAAAACCTCATGTGAATCGGATCGTTTTTCGATTTTATAAAAATGTTTGAATCAAGGTTAAACGCGAACGAACCCCTTAAAAGTATAACTTTGGTTATAACTTAGAAAACGAGCGATAAAACTCGAGATATAATCTTGGCTCGTAATCGATCGACTTTGGAACTTATACGACTTAAGTATATACTAAGTGTGAGTATGATGATATGTCTTAATGACGAACAAATGTCGGATCGTATCGGTAATAAATAAAGTTACACAAAAAGGGGTATAACGAGATAATTCAAAAACATGTTTCGACTTAAGTTGATACTTAACCTTTTAAAAAGTGTTAAGCGACTAATCTCGAATCTTCTGACTATTTATAGATCGCCGAGCTGACCCGGGACACCCTACCACTACCCCTACTCGTACTCGATTACCAAGCAAGTTCTAAATCCTTTTTAAAGGCTGTTGTTGTGAATATATATATATATATATATATATATATATATATATATATATATGATTTGATTTTGTGTTACATATGCCATAGCATGCATGCCTACTTTCAAAATATATTGTGATACATGTTCCTTGAATTGTTGTCGGCTTATAAGCTAGATGTTAAATAATCAGTATAAGCCGGTTGTTGATATGTCCCTTAGATAAGGGCATATATATATATCGTATTCATTGAATATAGACCGGGAGTCAGTACTTCTTGATATATCGTAATTACATTCAAGGAAAATATTAAGTAAATATTTTCCATTATTTGGTTGACGAATATTATTTGAATATTCGTCCGAGATTATTTAATTAACGATTATTACTTCAAATAATTATTTGAACGTTATCTATTCAATGAATATTATTTTTCAATATTCATTCAAAGTCGATTCATCTATCGAATATTATTTCAAATATTCTTTTAAAGCTTGGATTACTCAATGAATATTATTCTGATATTCATTTAGAATATTATTCATTAAATGAATATTACTTTGTGAATATTCATTTAAGTTCCTAATTACTTGACGAATATTATTTTAAATATTCATCTGATGATCTATTTATTTATCGAATATTATTTCAAGATTCCTTTCAAGTATTATTACTTGAACGAATATTATTTTGAACATTCATTTAAATATTTAATTATTCCATAAATATTTCCTCCTTATTTATTCGAGAAGTATTCTAAGAAATACTTCGATTTAAATATTCGCTCGTAGTCATAAGCCTTCTGTAATTATTTCTGATACAATAAATTTTCTCCGAATATTTATCTAATACTCTGAAATGACTTCATATATTATCATTGACCTTCGATAATTATAAAATTTCTTCGAAGTCGGATTATTATTAATATTATAACAAGAAAGGTTCTCAAAATGTCGTTCTTCCTTCGAATCTATCTTCCAAATAATAAGAGAACCTTACTTGAAAAATGTTATTTATCTTAATGACTTCCCGGTCATAAATCTTTCGAAAAGTATTCTTTTCACTCGCAACTAGAAATGCTATCTACTGCATCTGTGTACCCTCTCATCATTCGAGGGGTAAGATTATCGGAACAAGATGGTATCCTCTAACAAGCAACAGCTTGGGAGATAAAATGTTGAATTTTCCTTTCCAACTAGATACGACTACGTTGTGGAGCCTTATCAACAAGTATTATACTTGGGGAAAGCGGGACGAACTTTGCGTTCAGAATCATGATCTTCTTTTCGAAATTGGAGTCGTGTAAGAGGCCGAGTAGCGCCGGTCCATCCCATTGGCCCAACCGTTGGCCGGGGAGATCTAACAGGGCGGTAGACAAGTAAATCCGTCAGCTCTTCCTTCTACCGGTAGTAAATCTAAATTGAGCTGTACATCTGCGACTGATCATCGTAAGGATTGGAACAGTGGGCGCGGAGAATACTCCAGCATTAGTTCATCATTCAGATTCAATTATTTTCCGCAACATTATTATTGTTGGCAGTATTGGAAAAGTATTCGTAATTGGAATATATATGTTTTGAACTTCATCATTTACCTTATACTGGCATTATTATGGCATATGGTTACAAAGATGTTTGAACTGCTACACACACACACACACACACACACACACACACACACACACACATATATATATATATATATATATATATATATATATATATATGTCATCCCTGTTCAGTTATACTGTTGTTGGTGGGCTATTGCTCACCATTGCTTATTTATTAAGTCACAACAACAGCTAGGACAGATGGCTCGCGTCAGACGCACTCGGCACAAGCGGGTTACCCGACCCACCGGGCTCGCAGCTGAGATGCTAGCCGCCATTGATGAGGTAGCATAGATAGACTGTTAGGTCCGATAAGATTGTAGAATGGGGGTTGAATACAATCTATACCATTTTCTCGAAATTTATTCGTTAAACAATTTTCACTTAAACGAATATTTTGTGCGGAATAATATAACACAAATTTCAAGTTGAATATAACAATATATTAACTTGATGGGTGTTACAAAATCAGTCCAAACGATTATCAAGTAATTAATAACTAATTAGAAAATTCAACATGAACTTTGCTAATTTAGTTAATAAAAATCAAGATATCAATTTGTGAACTAGGAAACTTAATTCGCTAGTAGTACAAGAATCACAAGTAAACAAGTTCCAATGGATAGAATATTACAACTAAGATGAACTTGAATTTACAGAATTAAATTTGTAAGTGTTCTTGAGCTTGAGAGAGAGATATATGAGCTGCTGAGTGTAATATTTCTGTATTGCTCGACTGACTGCATTCCTTCTGCATTCTGCTGCTTTATATAACACGGCCATAGTCATATTACTTTGTTTTAACTGATATAACAATCAGTTAACACTAATATGACATTCGGTATGACTATCAATTGAATGTAATATGACTGTCCAGTTTAAATATAACTTTCGGTATAACTATCCAGTGAATATATCATTCGGTATTACTATCCAGTGAATATAACATTCGGTATTACTATCCCTTGAATGAAATATGACTATCCAGTTGAACTGTATATGACTATCTCCTTTTGAACTGTATATGACTATCGGTATAACTATAAATTGATAGTTATATTATCATATTTTTCAGTTTATAATTAATTAAACGATTTATAAAAATCATTTAACTAATTATTTCTTTTTCATATTAATTCTTATTTAATTAATCTAATAATCACTTTAACAAATATATTAATTCTGATAGAATTAATTTATTTATTACCTTAATTACTTGATTTAATCAATTAAAGTAGAATTAACATAAATTCTTTAATAGTCAATACTTCACTGCGAACCACGTAATTATGATAAAGAACATACACTGGAACGATGTTGACGCTCGATGTACTGTCTGGTTCATGAATGACTAACTCCAATCTCTGTTCTTCATCGTGACTTTAACACTGTGGTCTTTTTATACTCTTCACTCTCATCAATCATTCGGTACTGAAATTGTTTCTTATCACTTATAGAAATATCTGTCCCTTAAATGAATCCATGTGTTTCAATGCTACCTTGAGGCTTGATCAGATATCTGAATCTTCTTCCAGTGTAAAACATCAAAACTATAGATTGACTTGTTGATTTTTCTTCTAACGGTTATCATCTTTTGAGATTCCTGTGACAGTTGATATTATTTACTTATTACAATCTAGTTTAATTGGATTAGGATCCTCGAACTACAAATAGGCTGAGTCATATGCCTTTCAATCTCCCCCTATTTGTTTGTTATACAATAACAAGCAAATACCTAGAGGATTCTTCAACTGATCCCAATTAAACAAGTAAAAGAAAACAGTTTCAATGCTAAGTAAATAATGAAAAAGTTCTGGTTCATATTAACATTATCCAGATTCAAACAGAAAAGATAAATACAAGATAGATGATCCTCTAGACTGATCATATAAGACAATTAACCTATCTTGTTCTATCAAAGCTCTAATAATATAACTTGTAGAGCTAATCTTCATTTACCACCTTCTTCCTCGTTGATTTCTCCTTCTTCTTGTTCATCCATATTAGGTAGATTCTTGATCAATTCGGAGTCAACAAGTAATTCCCTTCTGGATGACACATCTGTAGGATAAACCAGTGGTATTCCAAGTTTCTTTCTCAACTCACCTTGATACTGCTTGTACTTCTTCATGTTGGTCTGAGCATAGGATCGAATATGATCTGCAGCTTCAATTTTTTCTTGAGATGCAAAACCATGATTTCGAAGAGCATATTCAACATACACCAAATGTCTGGCAAGATGTGTATATAATTCTTCTGTCTGAAGATTAACAGTGTGAATAACTTCTCCCTTAAGAATTTTAACTTGTGGAGGGTTATCTATAACTTCAGGACCAGCTCTTTCAGCAAACTCTTGAAATTTTTCATGAAGTAGTAAACCTAGCTCAGAAGATGTTCTTACTTTTGGTCTCAACACCCAAAGCTCTGACAGAGATCTATCATAGAAGAACTGAAGAGATACTTTGTGAGATCCAAGCATATGACATTCAACAAAGATTAGTAGCTCACCATTCTTAGGATCAGATGCAGTAGTTATTCTCACAATTTCTGTCTTCAAAGCTTTTAAGTACATGTCATGTACCGGGTTCTTCTTTTTAAACTTTCAAAAATAGCAATCATCCAACGATCATCATAGTCAGAAGTTTGTGGTGAGTCTATTACTTTTTGAGCACGTTCCCACTTATCACCATTTTTGTACTTGATGTACATCTTTCTAGCTTCCAGCTTTTGAGCATGTTGCTTTTGAAGTGCTTCATGTTTAGCCTTTTGAAGTCTTTCATTATGGGCTAACTGTTCGAGTGTCTTCTTTAGTCTTTCTTCTCTCATAGACAGATTAGCTTCATTCTGTTCAAGTTCTTTATTTGCTTCAAAATTCATTCTTTGTGTTTCAACAGAATCAGGAATTATCTGCTCTTCATCATCCCAAAAACTGAGATCCGGTTCATCGAATTCTTCACCAACATCAGGAAACTGTAAGTCAACAAACAGATCAATATCAGGTTCACCTGTGTAGTAATAACCTTCTACAGCATCATCATCATCCTGTTCTGCTGCTTGAGTTGTCTTCTTCTTCCCCTCACTCCTATCTTCATCTTTCTCTTTACTCACACTTCCTCCCCCTCTAGATTTCTCCCCCTTAGTTGAGGAATCCTCTACAGCTTTATGGCTTGTACCAGCTCCAGGGTCACTTTCATCACTACTTCCAAAGAATTTCTTCTCTTCTGCTGTAAGTGAGTGAGTTCTGCTAATGATATTATATAAGTGTCTCAACCCCTTTGCTTGATGATCATTTTGCCTTTCAATTTGACTGAGACGATGTTCAGTGGATAAGTGATTCTCATTTATGTTAGTCTGAAGATCTTCAATCTGATTCGACATAGAAGATAAAATGAGATCTTGAGCCACTGTGACATCTCCAGAGTCTTCGATTGCTTGTTGTTGAGAGAGTTTAAGTGCACTGATCTTGTTGTTGAAGATAGTTCTCATGTTATCCATGTCAAACCTTAAGTTTTTATTGTCTTCTTCATCTTGAGCAAGACTTTCTTTCATTTGATCAAGTTGTGCCATGAGAGATAAAGTGTATGTGTCATTGTGTGCTCTCACCTCAATCGCTCTATGAGTATCACTCACCTCACGTGCTAGTGTTTCACTGAGATTTGAGGTAATTCTCACATCACTCCTCTCATATTCCTGAGCTGCATCCATTGTACCTGCACTAGAAATCACCCTAGCCTCCTCTTGGAAGGTCAGTGGTGGTGCAATGGGAGTTCGCAAATCCCGATCAACCTGTGAGGGTTCTTCTGCCGTAACAATGGCAGGCATTGTAACTTGCTCTTCTTGCATAACAATGTTTTCAGCTTCATGTAAGAAAATATCTTCCCCCATTGTGAGTAACAGGGGTGAGCTTGAAGGAATGAATGGGTTTCTGATTGCCTTTGACATAGTTTTACCTCTCTTTTGTAAAGGTAAATCTGTTTCACTCAAGACATCACTACTAGGGTTAGCTCTTTTGAATGACAATTTCTTTCTGCGATAGTGTTTGGAGAATTTAGGATCAGTGTTTGGTGCATTGACCTGGGATAAGGGTTGTGGTTCTACAGCCCCTTGGTCACTTCTCACAATTAATTGACTATCAGAAAGATATTCAGATTGCAAAGTAGTTGAGTCAAATACCTGATCATTGACAGGTACATCATCTTCATTCTGAGTGGGTTGATCCACTTGAAGTTGAGGTTCAGAAGCAGTTAATGGTTCTGGATCAGGTTGAGGTTCTGGTTCTGGTTGATGTTCAGGAGCTTGTTCTGCTTCATGTTCTGGAGCTTGTTCAATTTAAAGTAACCCAGCAACTGGTTGAGGCATAACATTTTGCAAATTTATGAATGTGGACATATATGGTGTTATGACCACTGGAACATGCAACAAAACCTTAGAAGTATCCAACCTAGTGTAGAACTTTTTGTTTGGTTTACCAGACCATTGAATTCGATCATTTGGAAAAGGAGCACGTTGATCCTTAGGCATAATATGATTAAAAATTAATGTCAAAAATCGAGGATAATGACACTTAACCATTTTACCTTTCCCAAAGTTCTTTCTAGCCTTCTTCACACGATTTAACAAAATAGGCCATATCAAGCTGCCAAAGTTGATCCTTCTATTGTGAGCAATTGAGAAACCAATTGACTGTAACATACCTGTGATGACAGTATTGTTACTCTTGGTAGAATTAGCAAACACCTTTGCTATGATCTCGAAGAAAATGTTCCATTCTTGAACAAGATTGCTTTTGAGTGGACGTTTAAGATCCAGTTGACCTTGATAGTTCAGATTTGTAAAGAATTGAGCCAACTCATCATTTGATGGCGCTTCAGCAAATTGTTCAGTAGGAAGTTTCAGAGCAGCATTGAAGACAGATTCATCCACTGTATATGTCTTATCATTAAAGTTGAAGGAAAACGATCTTTCATCTGAGACAGCTGTAGTACACATTAGTTTAAGTGGACCAAATTTCATGGGAACATTTGCAGTTATTGGATGGCTACAGATATTTTGTTCATTCAGGAATTTTATCCAGGGCTTGAACCGATCCACCGAGCAATCCTCGGGATTAAAATATCCAATATAATTGTGATTAACATGCTCAAAATTATTATAAGCACGAGCCATTCCAAATCAAGGATTAATAATAAGAAATCTGCAAAATTCAACAATTAATCCAATTAAATCACAAAATTCGAATTAATAATTACTTAAAAATTCGAAAAATCAAAATCTTCACCAAAAATTCTGAAAATTTGAGGCAAAGATCTTGATAACATTACAAACACACATATATTTTTAGTTTTTGAAAAATCACCACCAATCTCTTTGAAATTTAGATCGAAAATTCGAAATTTTTCAACCAAAATCATCAAAACTCATCTAAATCTTACATTTAAACCGTGGTTTTGATGATAATCGATTAAAGTTCTTAGAAACGTGATTTGAGAGGAAAATCGGGCAGCAATTCGACTTAGAGATGTGTGTATATGTATGTATCTATTGTTCTCGGTGACTTAACACGCGAGTTTGAGAGAAATAGAACTGACATAACTATGGAATATAACTATCGATTTATATACTAATCAGTTCTAATATGACTATCGGTTGATAGTCATACCGATAGTTATATTACGTGTAAACGTAATATGACTATCCTATATTAATAGTTATATAACAGTTTAAATAACAATATGATAATAATATGACTATCGAAAAACAAGGAATATGACAATTAGTAAATAGTTATACCGATAGTCATATTTCGAGTAAAACACACAATATAACTATTAATTAATAATAGTTATATTTACAGGAAACAATATTATAACTATCTTATTACTAAGTTATATTATACTAATTTTAACTAATATAACTATGACAAATTCGAATATAACAATCAGATGGATTGTTATACCGATAGTTATATTTCAACAAAACAGCTAATATAACTAACCTAAAAATCGAATATTAACAGAATTTTAACAAGTAACAAATTCTAACAAGAAAATCAAATTAATTATTTACAAAAGCCAAAAAATAGCAAATTAATTTACACTAAAATTATAAAACCTAATAAAAATTATAAAAACGATCATATGTAGTCCCTTTTACGAAATCAAACAATAATAACAAAAGGACAAACACTACAAATAAAATAAAATAAAATAAAATAACATACTAAATATTTACATAATTATTTCTGATGAATTAATAAATCTATAAATTTTCTAATAAAATAATTTCCATATAGAAAATTATTCAAAAAGAAACTATGATTTATTTAAACAACAAAAATAATTAAACTGAATTTAAGATAATAACATTTTCAAGAAAAATAGATTTCTCATAAATTACAGCTTGTAAAATTCGAGAAAAATAATTTTAAAGAAAATGAATTATTCTAAAAACACAAGAAGTAATTCAAAATATATAGAGAAGATAATAACAATGATTTAAGAAGAAACAAGCAAGATTATAAGTTGATAAAATAATTATACAAGTGATTTAAATAACAAATATTAACACATCATTCACTTGTAAATTATTAAAGATCAAACCTCAGATATTAACCAGTTTAATTACTAAGACTATTTAACATACCCAATTCACCAACAATTCTGGTAAATGTGGATTCGTCAAGAGACTTAGTAAAAATATCTGCTGTTTGTTCTTCCGTAGGTACAAAAAAATAACTCCACGGTACCATTCATGACATGCTCTCGAATAAAATGATACCTGATGTCAATATGCTTTGTCCTTGTGTGCTGCACAGGATTGTTAGAGATTGCTATGGCACTTGTATTGTCACATAAAATAGGAATTTTATTAAGTACAAACCCATAGTCTCTCAACTGATTCCTGATCCACAAAATTTGTGCGCAACAGCTTCCAGCAGCTATATATTCAGCTTCAGCTGTTGAGTTAGAAACTGTTTGTTGTTTCTTGCTGTACCAGGAAACCAGTCTACCACCTAGGAATTTACAACTCCCAGATGTGCTTTTTCTATCCACAACACTTCTTGCATAGTCTGAATCTGTATATCCAACAAGATTAAATCCAGAATCTTTAGTGTACCGGATGCCTAAGTTAGGCGTACCCTTAAGATATCTTAGAATTCGTTTAACAGCAATGAGATGAACATCTCTAGGATCCGATTGGAACCTTGCACACAAACACGTAGCATGCATAATATCAGGTCTACTCGCAGTAAGGTAAAGTAATGAGCCTATCATACCTCTGTAGCTTGTGATATCTACCTTGGCAGAATTTTCACATGCTCCAAATTTGACAGCAGTAGATGATGGTCTTCTTGCTGAAGATGAGTCCTCCATTTGATACTTCTTTAGAAGCTCTTTGACTTACTTGGATTGACAGATAAATATTCCATCTGTCCTTTGACTTATTTACAATCCAAGAAAGAACTTCAGCTCACCCATCATACTCATTTCAAATTTACTCTGCATTAACTTAGCAAATTTCTTGCACAACAGATCATTAGTAGACCCAAATATTATATCATCCACATAGACTTGGACTATAATTGTATCATTCTTATGTTTCTTTGTGAAGAGAGTTTTGTCTATGACACCTCTAGCAAAATCATTTTCAAGTAAAAATTCAGAGAGAGTGTCATACCATTTCTTTGGTGCTTTCTTAAGGCCATAGACAGCCTTGAAAAGGAACTAGACATAGTCAATTAAATCTGGATCTTCAAAGCCAGGGGGCTGTTCTACATAAACCTCTTCATCTAGCTTGCCATTCAAGAAAGCACTCTTGACATCCATTTGATAAACTTTAAAGTTTGAAAATGCTGCGAATGCCAAGAATATTCTTATGGCCTCAAGTCTAGCCACTGGAGCATAGGTCTCATCATAATCAATGCCTTCAGATTGGGAGTAACCCTTTGCTACCAGTCTTTCTTTATTTCTCGTCACTGTGCCATCTTCATCAAGTTTGTTTCTGAATACCCACCTTGTGACAACTACTGGTCTGTTTGTAGGTCTGGGCACCAGCTTCCAAACTTCTTGTTGTTTAAATTGATTGAGTTCATCTTGCATAGCAATTACCCAATCAGGATCAGAAAGAGCTTCTTCAGTTTTCTTAGGTTCCATTTCAGACAGAAACCCTGAATAATTACATTGATTCTGAAAAGCTCTTCTAGTCTTCACACCAACAACTGGATCACCAATGATTAACTCAAAAGGATGAGCTCTATTCCAAACAGTCTGTCTGGGAAGATTAGATCTTGATGATTCGCCTTGATCTTCATTGTGATGTTGTGTGTGACCAGTTGACCCTTCATTTTCTCCCCCTGAGTTGTTGCCAGGTTGACTAGATGATGATTGTTTAGAGGAGTCAGGGGAATTTTAACTATTATCATTGCTTTCTCACCATTACCCTGATCATCATCGTTGTCATTAGCATCAGCAAAAATCTCAGGTGCATTATCATCATCTGAATCTGTATCTGTCATGTCATCGAAAGATAGCTTCTCAGATGGATTCTCAGTTTGGATACTAGGGAGTTTAGTGTCATCAAATGTTACATTGACACTTTCCATCATCTTCTGTTCATCAATCACATACACCCTGTATGCTCTCATTGAATAACCAATAAAAATTGCTTCAAATGCTATGGTATCGAATTTACCACCTTGATCATCACCTTCTTTAAGCACAAAGCACTTTGCCCCAAATACATGAAAGTATGTAAGTGATGGTTTCTTATCAGCCATAATTTCATAGGGTGTCTTCATTTGATCTTTATTGATTAGAGTTCGATTCTGGGTATAGCACGCAGTATTGATAGCTTCAGCCCAAAAGTACAATGGAAGCCTTGATTCACTTAACATAGTACGTGCAGCTTCAATCAAGGTTCTATTCTTTCTTTCCACTACCCCATTTTGCTGAGGAGTTCTTGGAGCTGAGTATTGTCTGGTTATACCCTTCTCAATTCAAAAGTCATTTAGAACTGCATTCTTGAATTCAGTTCCATTGTCTGATCTTTAAGCTCTCACTGGATACGTAGAATCTCGCTCAATTAATTTGATGTGATCAATCACCAGTTGTGGAGTCTCATCTTTAGAATTCAAAAATAGGACCCATGTGTATTTTGAAAAATCATCAACAATCACTAGAGCATATATCTTCCTTGACATAGACATCACATTAACTGGACCAAACAAATCCATATGAAGTAATTGTAATGGTTCAGTTATTGAAGATGTATCAGTGCTCCTGTGACTTGCCCTTTTTAGCTTGCCATTTTGACATGCATCACAAAGTCCTTCTTGAGTGAATTCCATTGAAGGCAAACCTCTCACCAACTCTCTTTTAACCAGAGAATTCATTGTCTTAAAATTAAGATGAGAAAGTTTCTTGTGCCATAGCCAACTCTCATCATTAGATGCTTTAGTGTAGAAGCAAGTGATTTCTTCAGTGCTTCCTGAGTTCATATTGGCTACGTATAGATTGCCTTTTCTAACTCCTGTCAGTTGTGGCTTTTCATGTCTCTTGTGTGAAATTAGACAATTCTTCTTATTGAAATGAACTTCATAACCTTTGTCACAGAATTGACTGACACTGAGCAAATTGTGCTCAAGTCCTTTCACAAAAGAGACTTCATCACTGATAACATTTCCAGCTTCAAGTCTGCCATATCCATCAGTTCTACCTTTGCTGTTATCTCCAAAGGTAACTACTGGGCCGGCCTTCTCCACAACATTTGTCAGCAGGGTTCTGTCACCAGTCATATGCCTCGAACATCCACCGTCCAAGATCCAGGTCACTCGTTCAACCTGCTCAACACCCTGCAATGACAAACGGATTACACCTTCTTCGGAACCCAAATTTGATTGGGTCCAGAGTACTTAAAGAATTGGCCTTTGTCAGGCAAAACAACATTCTTTACTTTAACAACAGCTTTACCATTATTCAACAAACATTTCACTTTATAAACAGATTTGACAAACTTCTGTTTTATTCTAGGTATCCACGTTTCTTTAGCAGCAATAACACTTGTTTCATTGACTGGACATTTGACCTTGTAAATAGCCTTAGTAGAACTTTGTTTAGGCTTAGGTACAAATGTTTCTCTCCTAACATAAGGAGGACTAGCAGTCATTGATCTGACATTTTTGTTTCTGTTCATATGTTGTCGAGGGGCAGTCTTATCAGCACATGCATGATTACCAGAGAAGTAAGCAGACATGATATTAAAGGCATAAGACATACAATTGACAACACCACATGCTTTATGAGAAGAATCAATAATAGGCATGGCATGCATGTAAGACTTGTTATTGTTCTTTTTCAACTTATTGTTACTTAACCCTGTTTGAGAAGAACTAGTTAATTCAACAACCTTAACTTGTTCCTTAGCAGATTTGTCATTATCAAGGACTATACAATTAGCACTGTCCTCATTTTTCATTTCTTCCTAAATGAAAATAGAAAGCATATTTGGTGGTTCAGCAACAGACTTTTTAAACATTGGTTTTTCAACATTCTTGAGTATGTGTGGTATACCTCTTTCCTTAGCAGGAATAGGATTAGCAGAATGATTGCCCAAAGAACCAACAGCTTCTTTGTATTCAAACCCTATTCCTACAGTTCGTTCTATGGCTTGTTTGTTGAAAAACTCTTTAGAAACTTTAACAGAATTATAACAAGCTCTAAACTGTGTTTCAAGTTCTTTAATCCTGATGTCTTGATCAGCAATCCTATCAACTTGTTTTACCATGTATTCTCCTAACGACTTATCTCTGTAATTAAGTCGAGCTATTTCTTCTATGTGCTGATCTTGATTAATATGCACCTTTTTCAATTCTAACAGTTCATTTTCAAGTTTTGTGTTTACAAGACTTATTCTATCGTATCCTTTTTGTGCATTAGTCACGCAATTACGTAAAATATGAATTAACTCAGCATCAGTTAGAATTACCGGTGTGGTGTAATAAGTTGATGTATCATCATTTGCCACCAGCGCAAAGTTTCCATATTCTTCATCTTCGCTGTCTGTGTCATCCCAGCTTTTACCAGCAGCTACATAAGCTCTTCCACTCTTCTTCTTTTCAGAAGCATAATCTTTCTTCTGTGCTTGCTTGGGTTTCTGACACTCAGTAGCAAAGTGTCCCAACTCATTACAATTGAAACAACGGATCTTGGTTCTGTCAACAGTTCCAGTTTTGTAACCTCCCCTGTTACTAGAGGATGAAGAACCTCTTCTCTAAAATCTGTTATTTGACTTAAACCTGAACTTTGGATTTCTTCTGAATCTGAAGTTACTGAATTGTCTCACCATCATCGCCATAGATTCATCTTCCAATTGATCCAGCTCTTCAAGTGAGTAAAATTCTCCACCATCCTGAGTAGCTGGTGTTTGGCCATGTTCCACTTCAGTTTGTTCCTTGTTGAAGCTGTTAGGTTGAACAACTTTAGCTTCCACTTCCTTAAGAACCTCAACTACTAGAGCTGTAGAAGAATTTGCCATTTTGCCTTTGCCATAGAATTCCTTTTGCTGTACTTGTTCTAATTCATATGTTTTCAGAACACCAAACAGCCTTTCAAGAGCAATCTTAGTTAAATCTCTAGATTCTCTGATGGCAGTTATTCTATGCTCCAAGTGAGTAGGCATAGTCAGTAAAAACTTCATGTTGATCTCCTTCTGGGTATATTGCTTGCCATGAACTTGCAAGTTGTTGATTATTTTGTTATACCTTTCGAACACTTCCTGAATGCCTTCATTAGGGCCAGCTCTAAAGTGTTCATATTTAGAGGTCAAAATTTGAAGTCTATTTTCCTTAACTTCATCAGTCCCTTCATTAATGATCTCAATAGTTTCCCAGATGTGCTTAGCAGTTTTACAATTCCTCACATGGCTATACATTACAGCATCTAGAGAATCTAATAAAATGAGTCTCAAATTTTTATCCAATCCAGCTTCCTCTTTTTCTTCAGCGGTAAAGTTCTTAGGGTCCTTTGGATAGGATTTTGCAGGTATTGTTACAACTCCATTTGTAACCGTTTCAGCATCATGTTGGATAGGAATTACTGGTCCATTTTTCAAAACCCACAAGAATCTTGGATTTGCTACATCAAGAAATAACTCCATTTTGTTTTTCCACATGTCATAGTTATCTTTATTAAAGATAGGAATTTTAACATTGCCTTTGGCTGACATGATGAATTTTTAAGAGAGTTAAAAATTCGAGCTTGATTTTTGATTGAGTAAAATTAGGATCTTGATTTGTGTATCAATCCATAGGCTCTGAAACCAATTGTTAGGTCCGATAAGATTGTAGAAGGGCGGGTTGAATACAATCTATACCATTTTCTCGAAATTTATTCGTTAAACAATTTTCACTTAAACGAATATTTTGTGCGGAATAATATAACACAAATTTCAAGTTGAATATAACAATATATTAACTTGATGGGTGTTACAAAATCAGTCCAAACGATTATCAAGTAATTAATAACTAATTAGAAAATTCAACATGAACTTTGCTAATTTAGTTAATAAAAATCAAGATATCAATTTGTGAACTAGGAAACTTAATTCGCTAGTAGTACAAGAATCACAAGTAAACAAGTTCCAATGGATAGAATATTACAACTAAGATGAACTTGAATTTACAGAATTAAATTTGTAAGTGTTCTTGAGCTTGAGAGAGAGATATGTGAGCTGCTGAGTGTAATATTTCTGTATTGCTCGACTGACTGCATTCCTTCTGCATTCTGCTGCTTTATATAACACGGCCATAGTCATATTACTTTGTTTTAACTGATATAACAATCAGTTAACACTAATATGACATTCGGTATGACTATCAATTGAATGTAATATGACTGTCCAGTTTAAATATAACTTTCGGTATAACTATCCAGTGAATATATCATTTGGTATTACTATCCAGTGAATATAACATTCGGTATTACTATCCCTTGAATGAAATATGACTATCCAGTTGAACTGTATATGACTATCTCCTTTCGAACTGTATATGACTATCGGTATAACTATAAATTGATAGTTATATTATCATATTTTTCAGTTTATAATTAATTAAACGATTTATAAAAATCATTTAACTAATTATTTCTTTTTCATATTAATTCTTATTTAATTAATCTAATAATCACTTTAACAAATATATTAATTTTGATAGAATTAATTTATTTATTAACTTAATTACTTGATTTAATCAATTAAAGTAGAATTAACATAAATTCTTTAATAGTCAATACTTCACTGCGAACCATGTAATTATGATAAGGAACATACACTGGAACAATGTTGACGCTCGATGTACTGTCTGGTTCATGAACAACTAACTCCAATCTCTGTTCTTCATAGTGACTTTAACACTGTGGTCTTTTTATACTCTTCACTCTCATCAATCATTCGGTACTGAAATTGTTTCTTATCACTTATAGAAATCTCTGTCCCTTAAATGAATCCATGTGTTTCAATGCTACCTTGAGGCTTGATCAGATATCTGAATCTTCTTCCAGTGTAAAACATCAAAACTATAGATTGACTTGTTGATTTTTCTTCTGACGGTTATCATCTTTTGAGATTCCTGTGACAGTTGATATTATTTACTTATTACAATCTAGTTTAATTGGATTAGGATCCTCGAACTACAAATAGGCTGAGTCATATGCCTTTCATAGAGAGCTTTTGTTTCCTGTTTAACTATATGTATAATTAATGTAATCAACGGCAAAACTTTTAAAATTATGATGTTATCCTTTTGGCTTGTAATAACTTTTATTCATAAACCCCTTTACGTAAGACTTATTTCAATTTCCTCTCTGGGACTATAACTGTGTGTGTGTGTGAGAGTGGATATTATTGTGGGTCACAACATGCTACTTATTGATTTTGGTCTCAAGTCAAGTATTATGTATGAGTTATGAGACCGTAACGACCCGATCCCTGACCCCGGATCTGGGGGTGTTACAACAAGAGTATTTTTAGGCTCCATAAATAACCTTATTCAACCCTTATTCAGATAGGAATCTATAAGAAATTCAATATCAGCTAGGAATTTAACTAATACCTGAACCCAACTAGGAAACCCATCAAAATCGTGATCCAACTAGGAAAATAAAATCCTAAGTGCTTAAAGCAAGAAAAACCCTTTCAAGTGAAAGGTAAAAACTTGCAAGCCAAATATCTACTTTCTCAATTAAGTCCATAAACAATTGGACTTATTATTAATAAACTAAATAATTAGAACTCGTCTAACTAATACCTATAATATATTTTCTGAATATTAGATATAAAAAAGTGTATAGAAACTCTACTTTACTTCCACTTCTATTCCTCATCATTCTCCCTTTGTTGGAAAAAACACACCCAATAGTTTTGTAGAATGCAATGATTACCATGCACGACTTAGAAGGATCCAGAAAAAAAATTCGCACATCTTCAAAAACAACGGAGGTGTAAAGAACTGTGAAAACATGCTTTTAGGTGAAGGCGGCTTAATCAAGGATTTTAGAATTATAAAGTCAATATGTTCCATCTCAATGATATCATTAATTTGTTTTTCTCGAACAAGGAAAACTTTCTCCACATGAGATTTTTTCAACTTTATCAACATCAAGAACCCCTCTACTCTTGTGCTCTACACAACTTAAAGATTGTGGGATGATCACATTATCGTTATCTGATTGATTTTCCACATGTGTATCTTTAACTTGAACAATATCCCTTTCAACCTCATCTCTCTTGACTACTTTATCTTGTTTGCACTCCTTTGGACCAAAACGATTATTCAATTGCCTTTTCATCTCAGTCCAAGTTGTAATCCTAGGATCCTCTTCCCGCATGAGCTTGAACTTCAAATTATCAAACCATGTAGATGCATATCTTGTTAGCTTCATGTATGCAATTTTATAAGACTTTTGATCATCATAGCCTTTGTAATCAAAAAAAATTCCATGTGATCCACCCATTCTAAGAAATCCTCGGAATCACCAACCCCACTAAATTCTCGTACATACCACTTCAAAATTGTATCATCGTAATCATTATTAGTGGGTGGAGGGTTTCTTATAAAGCCTCCGTGAAGAGGTGTATTTTCTACCGTAGCAATAACCCCCTCAATCCTCTCGTTTGTAACCTGTAAACCATCAGTCCTCTGGTTTATAGCTCATAAACTTTCCTCGATCTCTACTTGTTGTTAAGTGTGTTTATCTAAATACTTTGCAATAAAATCAAATTGTTCTTTCAGATTTTTAAGAGCCAACTTCAAGAAATCTCCATCTGATCCTTCAAGTTTTAAATCTTCATCCCATGCCATTAACCTTGATGACCAACAACCTTAGCCTTGATGACGATGAACAGTACCGTGAACATTACCGATGAACAGTACTCATGAACAGTGTCGATGAATAGTCACGTGAACAGTACCGTGAACAGTAACTTTTTTTTAGTGTATAAAAACTCTATTTTACTTCCACTTCTATTCCTCATCATTGGGAGTTTCATGATCCCAAATAGAAGTCTCATCAAGAACAACTGGTGGGTCAGGAGGATTAACAACTTGACGATCTCTTGGTTCCTCCATATGGTTTCTATCTTTCCTTTGCTTTGTCTCTCGCCTTAAAGCTCGAAAAGTGCGTTCAATTTCTAGATCAAACTTTAAATCTCCCGCACTTGTAGCACGTCGCATATAAGAGTTATAGCTCCTGAAAAGAAAACGCCAATAAGATAGATCTTGGAAACAAATCTGATAAAATCTAAACAATAAGAAATAATTAACCTAAACTTAATATTGCTGCCTTCCCCAACAGCGGCACCAATTTGTTGTGGTAATATTTGTGAGAGTTCGTTCGCAGGGAAGGACTAATATTAATATAAGTTCAAGGTGTTACTTCTTAAAATCTAGAAGTGAGAAGAATAATTGGGTGTTTGTTTAATAACTAACTTAAACTAAAGAGCAAATAAGGATTACGATTTAACAATAATAAAAAGCAATCCAGAAACTAGGGTTCTTCAATGGTATTAATGAATGTGTATCAATCTGTGATATACAAGTCTCATGCTCTGGATAAAAACATCCCTCTACTAATTATATTGTTCTCTCCCAAGATACAATATAATGCCCACAACTACACATTGATGTCACTCCCATGATCAAGCAACATATAATTACGAACTGTTTAAGCCCAAGGAATTTTAGTCTCGTAACTCGCATATTAATCTCCCAATCAAATAATTGAATTACGTCTGTTGTATTATAAACTAGAATCATAAATCCTCTCCCAATTCATTACAATTCCTAAAGATACAATCAAGGGTTCACGACTCCCTCAATTGTGTTAAGCACTCAACAACAGATTAGCAAGGCAGAAAAATCACAATATAACTACACAAGCATATTAACCATTGAATACTACCTAATTCCCGGATTAGGGAATTAGTTACGCATAATGAATGAAGAAATCAAACATATATAAATATCCAAAACCATGGTTACAAGAGTATAGAGTTAAAAAAAATACAACTTGAAGAATCTCGTAAAGTTTGGATGGAATCCCTTCAATCCTTGCTCTCGTTCTTTCTTCTCTTTCTATTTTCTCTGTTCTCCTCTCATAAAATAATACCCGTCTCTGATAATAAGCCCTAGAAATTATATATATCCTCATATAAAAGTGTTTTAATGGGTTTTCTAGAAAATAAAATCCATATCCTAAAATAAGTTAAATTTGTTGTAAAATTCGAAGTCTGACTTTCAGCCCTGTTTCTGGGCTGCTCCAGTTGTAAAAAGAGTATTTGATCACCTCAAAATTAAAGATAATTCCTTCCTCTTCACGTGGTGTTAGTCACAGAGACATGCCTGTACTCATATAATAACAAGCCTAAGTATGTGTAATGTTATGCATTACCTCGATGACCTCTTAACTGAGGGAACCTCTAGTTGTAGAGTTTCTATTTGTTTTGTACTTGTAATAGGCATCAAATCCTAGTTGTGTAATTGTACTTATAGAGTCAAGAATAATGCTTGAAAGAAGTTCCAAGGTTCATGCCTCAAGCAAGGAGATAAAGACTGTCAAATAATCACAGTTGGGATTTGAAGAAATGAAGAATTTGCCTAAGTACCAATTCGAGAAGTACATTTGTCTATTCGAGAAGTCTAGCATTCGAGAAGTCAGGGATTCGATATCTCAAAAGACACTGTTCGATATCTCTGAAGGTCAACTAGTCAAGGCCTTATTCGAGAACTCAGAGATTCGACATGTCTAAATACTCTATTCGAGAACTCAGGAAGTCAATGGTCAAAGCATCATTCGAGTTCTCTAATGGTCAACAAGTCAATGTTCCATTCGACATCTTAGAGACTTAAGAAGCTATTCGACATCTCAGGGATTCGATAAGTCAAAAGCACTATTCGATAACTTAAAGGATTCCTGGAGATAAGGCTATTCGAGAAGTGACTCAATATGTCAAGATTGTACTATTCGAGAACTCAGGGTTATCGAATGCTAGTTCTTGAATTAGTCACTTAGACACTTCTCGAATGAATTCTTGGAGACAAAGCTACTGGAGAATTGTACAAGTCAGAAACCTGCATCAAGCTAAAGCACTTTATGGACCACAATCTGTAATGTACTTTGGAAAAGCCTACAAAGAAGCTTGGAGAGATGTACAAGAGATAAAGAGCTAAAGAAGTGGATCTGAACAGAGCTTTGCAAAGTCAAACCTGTAGCCGTTTGGATGCTTACTCAAAAAGGATAGACACACTAGAAAGTAAAGTTGTTTAGCTACCTTATTTTTAGTAAGTAGGTTGTATTTATGCTCTATAAGGATACAGCCTCACTTCCTTAGAAGTTAAGTTTTTCATACACAAAAGAAAACATCTCGCTGAGAAAAACGAAGCTGAGAATACTAACATTTGTATTCACAGATTGTAGAAAAATCTTTATCTAATAAAATATTAGATTAAAGTGATATTATGTCTTGTGTTGTTCTAAATCCGCATTTACAAATCTACACACACAAACACATATTGTGCTACACTGATTCAAGAACAAAGAAAAGTTCACGAATCCATTCACCCCCCTCTGTATTCTTTAGTCGTATTCAATACTCAACAAATGGTATCAAAGCATGCTATTTATTCAAAAACAGAAAACGATCATGAATACACCAAAGACTACAGGAACGGTGAAGGTCCCTAAGTTTGACAAAGAGAACTACAACCTCTGGAAGATCAAGATGCAGTTGTTCATCAAAGCTGCTAATCCTCTATATCCTGAGATACTCAAAAATGGTCCCTTTGTTCCACAACAAGAGATTCCTAAAAGACTGTTGGAACTATAACCTTTCCAATATCTTATGTGCCTAAAGAACCATCCAAATGGACGGATACAGAAAAGGAGATGGTTGCTCTCGACAGTCATCTCATGTTATTAATCATAGATTCTATGGAACTGTCAATGTTTGTTAACATAGCCTCTTGCAAAATAGCAAAGGAGATGTGGGATCATATTGAGGTGTTATGTGAAGGAACAGAAGAGGTTAGATAAAACAAGAAACAGATACTGGTCACACAGTATGAAGCTTTCATGGCTCAATCCAAGGAAAGCATTACTTACATGTTTGAAAGGTTTCACAATCTGGTGACTGGGCTACAGATGAATGGGAAGGTATACAGCACCAAGGAGCTGAATATGAAATTTCTACTGTCTTCTCCAAACCATCTAGAGCAAAGGGTCATTTCTCTAAGAGAAAGAGATTTGAACAAAGTCACATATAATGTGCTCTATGGGGTTTTAAAAACTCATGAGCTTGAGTTGCTTCAGAAGAGGGCTATCCAAGCCAACTAAGGCAGAATGGTAAACACATCATGTGCCTTGATTGTCAACAAATCTATTCAAGACCTAGAAGCATCTACAAGTCAGTTGAGGATAGAAGAGATAGTAGATGATGAAGAAAATGAAGGTGAAGTGACTGAACCAGTTGTGGAGAAGGAAGAAGAAGAGTTCTACACTCTTGAAGAGCTAGATGGCATGAAAAACACTTCATATGCTTTCATGGCCAGAAAGTTTCAAACATCAGATTCAAGAGGAACCAACCCTTCAAACCTCGACCCCAAAACCATTCATTCAATAAGAGCAAGGCACCTATGAAAGCAAACAAGAATAAATTCAAAACCAGCCATGTGGATAGGTCATCTATAAGGTGTTATAAATGCAATGACCTAGGGCATTTTGCCAGTGAATGCAAGAAGCCTAAAAAGAAGGATAAGGAGTTTCTAGAGCTTGAATCTAAGTATGATGCCCTTCTGAGAAAGCAAACACTAGGTAAGGCCTACATAGCTGAAGGGAAGTGTTGGGATGACTCTGATAGTGATGGAGAGGAGCAAGAATTCTGCAACTATGCCTTGATGGCTGATTCCAAGGATGAACAATCTCCATCTGACTCTCAGGTACCATCTCTCACTACCATAGATATGTCTGTTTCTGAGTATAAATGCATGGTTGAACAACTATCTGTTGAAATGTTTAATATTCATACTAGTATGATTGCTGCTAAGAATGAATTGTTAAACAAGAAGAATGAGGAACTTGAGCTAACTGCTATGCATGTAGATAACCTTAAGAAAGAAGTTGAATATTTGCAGAATAAGGTTTTATGTGCTAGTCAGGTTGAGAAGGCTATTAGGGATGAACTAGCTGAGAATGAATTCAAACTAAAAACCTTTAAGAACTCCTCTAGTCTACTGCAGTCCTACCATGAGAAAAATCAAGCTAAACCCAAGGCTGCCATTGGACTTGACTATGGCACTTTTAAACAGAGGAAAGGCTATGCTGTCATTGAAGATGACATAGTTGTTCAGGATGAAGTGCCTCACATTTTGAAAAAGACTGAGTCTCCAATTTTTAAAGAACCAACATTTGAAATTGATGAGGATGCCTTACTCATTAAGCAAATGTTGAATGATGAGGATGAGGCACAGTCTAGTGAACAACCAGTATCCTCTAAGAGTGAGAGTGTCAAGTCAAAAACCAAGGAGCCAGTAGGTGGTAAGTCTAGACCTGAGAAGTTTGTTAAGTTTGTATCAGCAGGGAAAAATGAATCTGAGAGGAAAGTGGCTAAGAAGAAACAGAACAAAAATGGCAAACTAGGGATTAACAAAGATAATAATTATGCTTATATGCCTAATGCCCCTAGGAAAACTTGTCAAAATTGTTTCAGTACCAATCATTTAACTCATGCATGCAAGAAACCTGTTGGTAGTGTGCCCAAACCTTTCTGTGACTGTTCTGTGCCTTTAAGACATAGAGATGCTCCACTCTGTGATAAATTTGACTGTATGCCATGCAATATGAATGTCATGACTAGTTGTTTCAATCTGAGAAGGCAATTCATTGATGGTTGTATCAGTCACAACTATCACACACACTACACAAGGTCAAAGTCTTCAAGTCCTCCTAGAGCTAGGAAGGTACCTCTGTCACCTAAGTCTGAAACCTCAGGTTCTAAGACTTCTAACAGTGACAAGAAGACCAACACCAAGAAAGTTGATAAGCATGTTGTTTATGATAAAACTATTTCTAAGCCAAATGGACCCAAACTTGTTTGGGTACCAAAGAAGAAGTAATTCCTTTGTGTTTGCAGGGCAAAGAAGTGAAAAGAAGATCATGTGGATTTTGGATAGTGGATGCTCAAATCACATGACTGGTGATATGGCCCTGCTATCACAATATGAGGAGAAGGCTGGTCCAATGGTTGCTTTTGGAGATGACAGCATGGGTAACACCTTGGAATATGGCAAGTTAAAATTTGGTAATGTCATCATTGAAGATCTACCACTAGTCAAGGGTCTCAAGCATAATCTGCTAAGTGTTGGTAAGTTTACTGATATAGGATTCAAGGTAAATTTTGACAAAGATGAATGTTTGATCACCCATGAGAAGACTAGTGATTTTGCTCTATCTGGAGTAAGAAAAGGAAGCCTGTTTGTAGCCAATATGGACTCTGCAAACAAGGATAAAGTTTGTTGCTTCTACTCAAAAGCATCAAATGAAGATTGTTGGTTGTGGCACAAGAAGTTATCACACCTGAACTTCAAGGCAATTAATTCTCTAGTCAAAAGAGAGTTAGTGAGAGGCATGCCCACACTTGAATTCTGTCAAGAAGGAGTGTGTGAGGCTTGTCAAAAAGGAAAGATGAAAAGGTCAAGCCACAAGTCAAAGACAGTGACATCAATCACCAAGCCCCTGCAATTAATTCATATGGATTTGTTTGGGCCTGTCAATATTATGTCACTCTCAAGAAAGAAGTATGCCCTAGTGATGGTTGATGACTACACAAGGTATACATGGGTGAAATTTCTAGCATCAAAGGATGAGGCTCCACAAGTAATCATTGAGCACATACAGAAAGTTGATAAGGAAGCAAAAGCCAACAATGCAAGTGTGATTGCATTGAGAAGTGATAATGGAACAGAGTTCAGAAATGTCTTACTTGAAGCAATTTAAAAAGAGAATAGCATTTCTCAACAGTTCTCAGCTCCAAGGACTCCACAACAAAATGGAGTAGTTGAGAGAAAGAACAGAACTCTAATTGAGGCTCCTAGAACAATGTTGCTTGATGCAAAGATGCCTACATGTTTTTGGGCTGAGGCTGTGAGCACTGCATGCTACATCCAGAACAGAACCCTCATCAACAAAAACACAGGAAATACACCTTACAACTTGATGACTGGAAAGAAGCCTACTCTAAAGTATGTTCATACTTTTGGAAGCAAATGCTTTGTGTTGAAAGACAATTCAGAATATGTTGGGAAGTTTGATGCAAAGGCATTTGAAGGAATCTTTCTTGGCTAATCTATGGAGAGAATTGCATACAAAGTCTATGTCATCAGTCAAAAGAAAGTTATGGAAAGCACAGATGTGACATTTGATGACAGCAAACTACCTGGATTAGAAGAAGCCAATGATGAAGATAGAGATCCATTAAAGTTTGATAATCTAGATGATTCTGATGAAGAGATTGAAACTGAAGTTGAAACTCTAGTTCAACAAACTCAAGTGAATGTTGAAGCAAGAGAAGAATCTAATCCAACCAACAGTGAAGATACTAGCATCCAAGACACACCTGTGAGTAGTAGCAACTTCACAGGGGTAGGAAATGAAAATGATCATGTCTTGAATGATGAAGCAACATCAAGGTTGAGAAATCAAACTGAGCACTCAAGGAAATGGGATAGGTCACACACTACAGAGGAAATTATTGGAGATCCAAATGCAGGAGTGAGAACTAGGAGAGCAACTCAAAATGAATGTCTCTATGGTTGCTTTCTATCTCAGATTGAGCCTAAGAAACTTGATGATGCACTGTTGGATCCAGATTGGATTATTTCTATACAAAAGGAGCTGAATCAATTTGAAAGAAATAAAGTATGGGAACTTGTACCTGCACCACAGAACAGAACCATTGTTGGAACAAAATGGGTTCTGAAAAACAAGATGGATGAAAATGGTGTGGTCATTAGAAACAAAGCAAGGTTGGTTGCAAAAGGATACTCTCAACAGGTAGGCATTGATTATGATGGGACATTTGCCCCTATTGCTAGATTGTAATCCATCAGAATATTCTTGGCATTTGCTGCTCATTCAAATTTTAAAGTCTATCAAATGGATGCCAAGAGTGCATTTCTGAATGGAGAGTTGGAAGAAGAAGTTTATGTGCAACAACCACCTGGCTTTGAGGATCCACATTTCCCAAAGTTTGTCTACAGATTGCTTAAGGCATTATATGGACTTAAGCAGGCTCCAAGGGCATGGTATGATACTTTATCACAATTTCTTCTGGAAAATCAATTCACTAGAGGCACATTGGACAAAACACTGTTTTACAAGAAGCATGGTGATGATATTATCCTAGTTCAGATCTATGTGGATGATATCATATTTGGCTCTACGAATGAGAAGCTGTGTGAGAAATTCTCTAAGCTCATGCAGAGCAGATATGAGATGAGTATGATGGGAGAGTTGACATTCTTTCTTGGGTTGCAAGTTAGTCAGAGGAAGGATGGTATATTTATCAGTCAAACCAAGTACATCTAGGATTTATTGAAGAAGTTTGACTTAGAAGATTGCTCACCTGCAAAGACACCCATGGCCACTACCACTAAATTAGATGAAGATGCTAAAGGCAAGAGAGTAGATATCTCAGTCTACAGAGGCATGGTTGGTTCCTTACTTTATCTCACTGCAAGTAGGCCAGACATCATTTTTGCTACATGTCTGTGTGCAAGATTTCAATCAAATCCAAAAGAGTCACATTTGATTGCTATAAAGAGGATCTTTAGATATCTGAAGGGCACTCCAAACTTGGGTTTATGGTATCCTAAGGACATTGGGTTCAATCTGGTTGGTTATTCTGATGCTGATTATGCTGGATGCAGAGTGGATAGGAAAAGCACCTCAGGTAGCTGCCAGTTTCTTGGACAAAGGTTAGTCTCTTGGTACAGCAAGGAACAACAATTTGTGTCAACTTCCATAGCTGAGGCTGAATACATAGCTGCTGGAAGTTGCTGTGCTCAAGTGCTTTGGATTAGAAATCAACTTAGAGATTATGGACTTGTGTTGGAAAGAATTCCAATCATGTGTGACAACACGAGTGCAATCTCTATAGTTGCCAATCCTGTAAATAATTCTAGAACAAAGCACATTGACATCAGATATCACTTTATTATGGAGCATGCAAATAATGGAACCATTGAGTTGCAATATGTTCCTACAGATAAACAATTAGATGATATATTCACTAAGCCATTGGATGAAGCCACCTTCACAAGGTTGGTTAGTGAGATTGGAATGCTGAATTCTTCAGAATCTGGCTAAGTGAAAATAACAACTAGATTGTTGCAGCAGTAAACACTTACTTTATCTAAATTCTCAATATTTTTGAAGTAAGTGTTGGCTGAAATATGATTTATAAATATTTCAAATCTGTTGCATATGTTGAAAATCATATTCGAATTAGCTTGAAATTTCTATGAAATTTCAAGACTATCACTATTTAATTTGTTAGAATATTCTTCATTTGAATAATTCTGGTAAATTTTGAAAAGATAGTGAAAATTAATTTTTATGAGTGAAAAGTATAGTTCGATAAGTCAGACTTCTCGAATGACTTTCATATCTATGGTCGACTTCTCTAACAAGTCTATTTGGAACCCTCTTGAGTTCTCAAATAGTGCATTTTGGAGAAATCGAACAGAGACTTGCTTGAGTTCTCGAATAGAACATTTGGGTTCTCTAATGCTTGACTTCTCGATTAGGACATTTGAGTTCTCTAATGAACGAGTTCTCGAATAGAACATTTGAGTTGTCGAATCATTTGAGAAGGCTGAATTCTCGCTGAATCTTAATCGATTTTTATTCAGAATTTTAAATCACTCATAAAAACATATTTTATTTAATTTAAAATTATGTTCTAAGTTAGATAACTACCAGCTGTGAGTTAAAAACTGCTTGAGATATCGAATAAGCCTTTCTTGACTTATCGAATAGTTGTTTTATACTTCTCGAATGACTGACTTGTCGATACAAAACATATATCTAATCGACAACTCAAGTCACTCACATATATACAATTCCACAACTGTTCAAATCATTTCATTCAATTTCTCAGGCAGCTAAAGTTCCAAAACCTCTGAAAACCCTAACTTCAAAAGCTAAATTTCTTCTTCAACCTTCGTTCTCTTCTCTCATCTTTCTGTGTAACAATGGCAAATACCCAACTCACAATTCCTACCCACACCAATTTCATAGCAATAACCAACGATGTTGAAGCACCCAATGTAAACTTTAAGTGCTTCATTCGATGGATGTCTGAATCATACATCAAGGATGCACTCTCAGCCAACCCAACTCTGTATCTAGACCTACTAGAACAATTTTGGAGAACTGCTACTCTGGAGGTTGTGGCCCTAGAGAATGCAATAACTTCATATGTAATCTACTGCAAGATTCAGGATATGGACATCACTTTCACCACTGAAGATATGAATCGAGCACTGGGCTTACAACAAGAAGTGTATGATAGTCAAGCTACTGATCAGGAATTGGAAGACTTCTTTGATTTTATCAACTACTCAGATAGAATCAAGTTGGAAATTTGAATAGGAAGTACTTGAGAAAAGAATGGAGCTATGTCTTTGCCACTCTTCTTCAAGTCTTCACAGCAAGGAAGTCTAGCTTTGACCAAATCAGCACACCTGTTCAACAAATTGGCTATGCTCTAGCATATGGGAGAAAGATTGATGTTGGACTAATCATAATGCAAGAATTGTACGGGAGACTTGGTAAGAACTCAGCCAAGAGAGGTAATGAAATTTTCTTCCCTCGCTTTATTCAATCTGTACTTAATTTCATAGATGATAAATTGATTGAATTGCCTGGGTTAGACAAAAATAGAATAGGCTATCCGAAATCCATGACTAAACTCATTTTTGGTAGCTTGGAGACTAGGAATGATGTGGATGTAAGACTCAAAATAACTCCCCATATGGAGAGTTTATTTAGGACTTACCCCACAACATGCCAATATTTGCCTCAAAATCAGAGTTAGTTAGGCCCAAGCAAGTAGAGCAAAATGCTAACCTAGGGCCTACTAACCAACCCTCTCAGCCAAACACTTTACCAAACACAGAGCCACCTGCATCATCCTCTCAACAGGGTGGTGTCAGTAAAAAGGAAAAGAAGAGAAAACAGGTTGCTTTTGAACCTCTAAAAATCTTAACCGAAGTAGCCTTGGCTATAGAATTAGGTTTAGAAAGTGAGGAACCTGAGTCACCCTTACTAAGGCCAAAGAAGAAGAAGAAGAAATCTAAAACCACCTCTTCAGTCACACAAATGGCTGAAGTTGTAAAATTAGGGGCACACAGTTCACTAGATGTATCCTCTAAACAGGGTGCATCTATATAATCAAGCATCCTCCCCAATGCACCTTCTTGTAATGAGTCAGCACCTAGGACTGATAAGGCTGGCACAACACTGAGTGGAAAGCACATTACACTTGAAACTCCCTCTATTTCTCAGGGGGAGTTGCCAAAATCTAATATAAACGACGCTTTTCTTCCAGAATCTAATACTAACATTTCTTTGGAGCCTGCAACTCAAGCAATTGAGGAGCAAGGCATTGATCACTAAGAATTTTCTCCTCTTGGTGAGCCAATGGACTCAAGTGACTTAGTGCATGACACTTTGCTCACCATCCAAGAACTACATTTAGATGGTGAGGGAATGCGAGCTGGGGCATATCCTAATGACACCATAAAAAACACAGAGGATTCACTAGTTTTCACTAGAGACTCTGTGCATGTGCCAACTATTGGTGTAACTCATCCCACTTCTGTGGTGACACCAGTAGTATTATCATTCCATTCGATTATAGAAGTTGCATCTGTAACTGAGGAGTCTTGTTTGCCTAGCTCTAGCTCTGACTTTATGTCACAATGGCTGAAGCCTGTGCAATATGGCAGTGCTTCAGGATCAGCATCTGTTCCACCACAATTGACGGTTGAAGCACTTCAAAGCTTAGCAGTGGATCAGATTCCTGAGTTCACAAAGATTGCTCAACACCTTCTCACTTCAAATTTGCCAAACCCAGACTATGAGGCTATCCTTCTATGCCACAGAGATGATGTAGAGATGCAGAAGAAGAAAATTGTGGCTGATACTGAGAGAGATGGCAATGTAGATACCTGGATGCAAGGAAAATTTGATCTCACTCTCAATGAAGCTCTTCAGTATATAAGAGAGGAATACATCACCTCACTGGGTTCAAATGCTAAATCCCTAACTCCTGGTGAAGTGTATGAAGCCATCAATGACTCTTAAAAAGGATTCCTCAAGGCTGCACACTACCTTGGCAAAGGTGTCAATTCAGAAGTCAACAAGGTAAGTGATGCAACAGACCAGTCTGTGGGAGAGACAAAGAGGGCCTTTGATACAAGGTTTCCTCAGTTGGACAGTGTTCTCAAAGAAATCAAAGTCTGCAACTCTACCTGCACAAGGATGGATAATGGTCTAGCTTTATTGAAAGATGCTGTCACAGGTCTGGGGCATAAATTCCAAATTTATCTGATCAGACAACTGATGCAAATGCCATGCTCAGGACCCTCTTTGCAAACCAGTATGGAGACAAGCTGATCAATGAGGTTCCAGTGCATGAGATGACCAAGTTTGAAGTGCAGAGACTCAAAGAACAATCACTTTCTGGTTTCAAATCTAATGAGTTATTCAAAAAGGTGGCTGCCCTGGAAACAGAAGTGACATCCCTCAAGAAATCTAATGCTCATCTAACAGACACAGTAGCAACTATCTCTGAGCAGTTGAGCACTCAAGCCTCTACCACAGCTGATGTTCTTCTGCATCAACAATCTATGTTGTCTGCAATGATGAAGCACATGGGTCTCCCTCTTCCAGATGAATCTCCCAATCTCACCTCTTCCAATCAAAGGGCCCCTACTAAAACCTCAGTGCCTGACACCAAGCCTAAGGGGGAGAAGAGAAACCTTATGGACTCAAAGCCTAAGGGGGAGTCAAAAGAAGAGAAGACTAGAAAGGAGAAACCCAAGGAGAAAGGTATTACAATAAATGAGGGTGGTCATCAAAGGAGTTCAAAATCTATAACCCATGTTCCAGGAAAAGGGAAAGGCAAAGTTGATGATCCTCCATCCTCACTGCCAGTTGTCACTCTACCAACTGTGCACATCACTACTCCCAGTGGCCAGAAGCAATCCATCACCACCACAGTGGTTGCAGGGAGTATGCCATCTGATAAACATCTATCCTCCAAACCTGAAAGTGCCAAGCCTGTAGAAGTAAATGTGGTTACTGAGGCCAAGCTACAAGAAATTTCAAACTCTAATGATTATCATGATGATGCATTCTTGGAGTTTCTGAAAGTCTTAAGAGAACAGGCTGGTGACATTCAATTGTACCTAAGGGGCTTGAAGGATCAGATCGATTACTTCACTGTGATACCTAGAAAAGTTGATAGCTCATGGCTCAAGGAAGTAATGATGGTAGCAAAATCCAGAATCTGGCATCTAACCTACAAAACTCTACAAGCCTTAAAAAACTCAGAGATAGATGTGCTGATTGAGCTCATAGAGAAGAGGAATGTAAATGGAAACAATAAGAGTCTGTATGATGACTTGAGGAATGGCCAACCTTCAAGGCTGCCAGAAGTGATTAAGAAGCCATGGACAATCATCTATCAGTCTGGCACCAAAATTGAAGAGATTAAACTAGTGGTCATTCCCAATGATCTCACTTCTCGAAATCATAGACTCATTATTGCCATCATTGATCTACTGCAAAAGAAAAAGGGGATGAGGACAGCTGAGGAGATAGAAGCACTACAAATCCTAAGATCATTCATTACAACTGGTGTAATTCCAGAAATGGCCAAGCCAAGGAGGAATAAGGATGACAAAGATGAGGATAAGAGTGATGGGAAGGAAAAACATCACAGGAGTGATAAGGATGATGAGGATAAGAAGAAGAAGGACAGCAAAGATAAGAAAGGAGATCATGACCAAGGCAGAGTCTACGAGAGGAAGAATGGAAAACAGCAAGCCTTAGGCATTGCTAGCAGTAATCTCACCACAACACAAGACTCTAAGTCTAGGGTGAATGCTGTTAGTAATGACCTACCAAAATATAATTCCATGGCTTTTGCAAATGTTTTACCTCCTCAAGAAGAGAAGAAGATTCAAGTCAAGAAACCATGTGTATGTTTCAAAAAGCAAACTGCTAATGGAATACTACAATGGTCTACCAGCAAAGGTCACATACTACTGCTAGGAAACCACACTAAAAGGATCAAATTCAAACAAGCAGCAAGAAAACCAAAGCTTTCAAAATCAAGAACCCTAACAATCTATCCAGGCCTAAAACTCCAACCACTAGATGAAGACTACAATGAAGACCAACTGGAATACCTTAGAGCTCAAAGAATCTATCATGTTCCAATCATTGATGACTCCCTTGAGATCAAGTATACTGATGGAACACAGAAGAAGTTTAAACAAGGGCAGTGTCAAAATTGGGGCAAGTTATATGACATAGAAAGGATTATTGCCATGTAGGATGCAAATGATGAAGTGGAAAGAATATGGAAGCTGGAACTGTTTGACTTTGTGAAGATGAAGAGAGATCATGAAGAGCTGATAAGAAAGGGGTGCCTTGAGAAGTGGATGAAAAGGGAAAAAGAAATTGATAAACTGGAACCTGAAGCAGAAGTGTTGAGGGCTAAGGGATTGTGTAGAGTTCAATTCAATCCCTATGTGGTGAAGTATAGGAGAAGAAATGGAGATAATGTCAATATAAGAATGAACCTACTCAATCACTAGCCTGCCAACATTCTGAAACCAGTACTTGAGGATTTCAAAAACTCTATCTTGCTTGAAGAATTGGATGCAATGGCATAAATTATAAGAGCTATGGATGAGAATGCAAGGAAGGAAAAAGAAAGAAAACAAAAGGCATATGATGATCTACTAGCAAAGGAAATTGAGATGGAATCAAATGATAAAGGCTAGCATCTCATCATAGTCTGTAAGATTACAAACTTGTATTTCTATTCATGTTCTTAGTTCAACTCTACATACCTGTACTTTTCAAAGTTTTATCTTTATGTATGTTAGGCTTGTTATCAGGCATGAAATTGTGACTAAGGGTCTTACTCACAATTTGGGGGAGATTGTTAGTCACAGAGACATGCCTGTACTCATATAATAATAAGCCTAAGTATGTGTAATGCTATGCATTACCTACATGACCTCTTAACTAGAGTTTCTATTTGTTTTGTACTTGTAATAGGCATCAAATCCTAGTTGTGTAATTGTACTTATAGAGTCAAGAATAATGCTTGAAAGAAGTTCCAAGATTCATGCCTCAAGCAAGGAGATAAAGACTGTCAAATAATCACAGTTGGGATTTGAAGAAATGAAGAATTTGCCTAAGTACCAATTCGAGAAGTACATTTGTCTATTCGAGAAGTCTAGCATTCGAGAAGTCAGGGATTCGATATCTCAAAAGACACTGTTCGATATCTCTGAAGGTCAACTAGTCAAGGCCTTATTCGAGAACTCAGAGATTCGACATGTCTAAATACTCTATTCGAGAACTCAGGAAGTCAATGGTCAAAGCATCATTCGAGTTCTCTAATGGTCAACAAGTCAATATTCCATTTGACATCTCAGAGACTTAAGAAGTTATTCGACATCTCAGGGATTCGATAAGTCAAAAGCACTATTCGATAACTCAAAGGATTCCTGGAGATAAGGCTATTCGAGAAGTGACTCAATATGTCAAGATTGTACTATTCGAGAACTCAGAGTTATCGAATGCTAGTTCTCGAATTAGTCACTAAGAAACTTCTCGAATGGATCCTTGGAGACAAAGCTACTGGAGAATTGTACAAGTCAGAAACCTGCATCAAGCTAAAGCACTTTATGGACCACAATCTTTAATGTACTTTGGAAAAGCCTACAAAGAAGCTTGGAGAGATGTACAATAGACAAAGAACTAAAGAAGTGGATCTGAACAAAGCTTTACAAAGTCAAACCTGTAGCCGTTTGGATGCTTAATCAAAAAGGATAGACACACTAGAAAGTAAAGTTGTTTAGCTACCTTATTTGTAGTAAGTAGGTTGTATTCATGCTCTATAAGGATACAGCCTCACTTCTTTAGAAGTTAAGTTTTTCATACACAAAAGAAAACATCTCTCTGAGAAAAACGAAGCTGAGAATACTAACATTTGTATTCACAGATTGTAGCAAAATCTTTATCTAATAAAATATTAGATTAAAGTGATATAAATATAAGAATAAAATTCTATAAATATAAGAATAAAATCCTATTAAAGTGTATATAAATATACACTCTATCAGACTCCCTATCAAATGATCAATTATTTACAAAATGCTATAAATATAAGAATAAAATCCTATTAAAGTGTATATAAATATACACTCCATCAGACTCCCTATCAAATGATCAAAGGAAAGAAACCTAGTCTGAAGCATCTCCATGGGTATGGCTACAAGTGTTTTGTTTTTAGACCTCATCTTGAACAGCTAGGAAAATTTGAGACTAAAGCTGATGAGGGCATCTTTATTGGCTATCGAACTACAAGAGCCTTTAAAGTCTACAATTTGAGAACAAAGATAGTCATGGAGTCTTTTAATGTATATGATAAGAAGATAATGGAATAGATGAAGACTCACATGATAGTTTGACTTTTGTAAATGAAGCTACGAAGAATATTGATGAATCTGTGTCGGATACTGATACTTCGTCGGATCCTGATGATCCACTAATTCCTAATGAAGCACCGATTACTAATGGTGAAGCTAGTAATGCAAATGTTTAGTGGCAGCAATAGCAAAATACCATCAATACTGATACAACTCAACCATCAGGTGAGGATTCATCAGAAACAGATTCAAGTGATAATCATGACAGTTCTTCAGGAAGAGATAGCAATGTCTCAGGGGGAGCTTCAATTGATACTAGCTCTTTTGAAGACAAAACCAATCCAGGGGGAACATCAAGCTCTAGAAGTCAGTTACCACCAGAAAGAAAATGGACTAAAAGTCATACTCTTTATTTGATTACTGGGAATCCTGATGCAAGTGTTAAAACCAGAAGTGCAACTCAAAATGAATGTCTTTATCATAACTTTCAAACAAAGGAGGAACCTAAGAAAGTTGAAGATGCACTTAAAGATGCTGATTTGGTTACTGCAATGTAAGAGGAGCTAAATTAATTTGAGAGGAATGAAGTCTGGAAACTAGTGCCAAGGCCAAAGAACAGGTCAATAGTGGCTACAAAGTGGGTGTTCAAAAATAAGACAGATTCAGATGGCACAATTGTCAGGAATAAAGCAAGGCTAGTTGCAAAGGGGTATTCTCAATGGGAAGGAATTGATTATGATGAGACTTTTGCTCCTGTTGCGAGGCTAGAGGCCATCAGGATCTTTCTAGCATATGCAGCCCACATGAAATTCAAGGTTTTTCAGATGGATGTTAAAAGTGCTTTTTTTAATGGAGAATTGGAAGAGGAGGTATATGTTGAACAACCTCCTCGCTTCATTAATCCAAAATATCCAAATCATGTTTATAGATTGGATAAAGAACTTTATGGACTAAAGCAAGCTCCAAGAGCCTGGTATGAAACTTTGGCTTAATTATTACTAGAAAGTGGATTCGAAAGAGGTACAATAGATTAAACCTTGTTTTATTCGAATCATGGTAAGGATTTGCTTTTAGTTCATATTTATGATGATGATATCATTTTTGGGTCAACTAATGCTAAGCTGTGTGAAAAGTTTTCAAAACTTATGCAGTCTTGATATCAAATGAGCATGATGGGAAAAAGGAGCAATTTCCTAAATTTACAAGTTAAACAGACTGGTAAGGGCATTTTCATCAATCAGTCAAAATACACAAAGAACTTATTGAAGAGATTTAGCATGCAAGACAATGCTACTGCATCAAATCCCATTGCTACAGCTACAAAGCTTGATCCTGATCAAGGTAATGAAGTAGATGTAACTCACTATAGAAGTATGATTGGCTCACTATTGTATCTAACTGCTAGTAGACCAGATATCATGTATGCAACCTGTCTTTCTGCAAGATTTTAGGCAAATCCCAGGGAATCACATTTGATTGTAGTTAAAAGGATTTTCAGATACCTAAAAGGCACTCCATCTCTTGGCCTGTGGTATGCTAGAAAGTCTGATTTTAGTTTATGTGGTTATTTTGATGCTGATTTTGCAGGCTGTAAAACAGACAAGAAAAGCACTTCAGGGAGTTGTCAGTTTCTGGGTGGTAGACTAGTTTCATGGTTTAGTAAGAAACAGAAATCTATTTCCACATCAACTGCAGAAGCTGAGTACATTGCTGTAGGAAGCTACTGTGCCTAGATAATGTGGATGAGAAATCAGCTAATGGACTATGGTTTGTCATATTCAAAAATACCTATTTATTGTGATAACCAAAGTGCTATTGCCATGACAGGAAATCCAGTTCAACATTCTCTTACCAAGCATATCAGTATCAGATATTATTTCATAAGGGAAGAAGTACGGGTTAGGACAATTGAGTTACACTTTGATCCTATTGACAAACAACTAGCTGATATATTCACCAAGCCACTTCTTGAAGCAACCTTCCTCAAATGGGTGAATGAACTTGGAATGATGAACTATGAGAATATTTAGAACCGAGAGCAATTCCTGATAATCATTACATCATGATGGTAATCGAATCCTGATGAGAAGCTATTTATAAGTGATCAAATACTGACAAAATGATGAACCTGACTGAAGTCAAATTCTAACTTGGTCAAAATCTTGACAGTAGTCAACCTTTGAGTCGACAGTAGTCAACCTTTGAGTCCTGGTGTCCAGGTCAGCAGTATTTTATCACAGTCCAATTTAAATTTGATCTTTAAATGGTTATAATTTTAAATAATTGCTAAATATTTATGTATGTCTGATTGTGGTTAGTTCTATCAGTATTTGATAAGAAACGTTTCAGTATTATGTGGACAACTATATGTACGCGTGTGTCTCACTCATAGTTATATATATATACACATGAAAAGCTGTGCGGTTATTACTACTCACCCACGTAAATTGAACCACTAATTATGCTTGCATAAATCAGATACTGACACCTGTAATTGAAAGATAATTTGTTTATCTAAACAAAACACACTCAGTTTTCTAAATCACACATTATTCTCAAATCATCAGTTTTTCATCTTCTCTCTCTCTGTGCAAACAAGAACCCTAATATTTCAAAGATCGCACTTTTCTCAAATTTTCAATTACAATGGCATCTTCATAATTCATGAACAAACAGACCATCATCAACGCTGTCACTTTTGCCACTAATAACTTCGTAGCTGTGTTAAACCATCGGGACCTACCGAGCAATTTTCAAATCATTCAAGATCTTCTAGCATCAAGTCCTTTAAATTATGCTCTAACCCAACCTGCCAAAGTTTCTTTCAAGTCTGTTATGCAGGTTTGGAACACGACTGTGTTTGGAAAGGGGTCGTCATCAGGATCGCCTCAAATGACTTTTGTGTACAATGCTGTTACATATCATGTAACTCCAGCAGTAGTGGAAGAAGCTCTTCATTTGCCACCACTCAATGGAAAAACTCCTGATGCCATCAGTGACTCGGTTTTGTTTGAATTAGTCACATCTCTGGGATATAATAGGGAAGTTAAGAAATTTGGAAGCTTGTCCCGAACAAAACTCAAGAAAGAATGGAATTTCTACTTTGACACAACCAGTAGGTGTTTCCTGAACAAAACATCGAACTTTGATGCTTTACCATCAGGATCTCTCAAGATTGGGTACTCTCTAATTCATTCTATTGTTTTTTACTATGGTTCTTTTGTTCTGAAAGCATTGAGTGATAGAAAATCAGATAAATGTGGCTATGTCTGTTTTCTTTGATTTTATTAATTAATTTTCTCTCACTTATGTCCTGATGCTGTTTTTGAAGATGATACAATTCTACCCATTTGTAGAATTACAGATAATAATGTAAAGGCTTTGGTCAATACTAACAAAGCAAATCGTTTCGAAGGTAATGCCTTCATTCCTGATGAGGTTAGGCTTCTCTTGCAAAAGAGGATACCTACTCATTATGGACCAGCAACTGGTGCTGAAGGATAGGACCAATCACATCCTATTCCTAACCCAAGCACACAACCAAAACACTCCTCTAAACAATCAACCACCTCTGGTCTCTCAAATGACATGAGTTGTAAAAATTAAGAAGTCAGCTAGGTCTGATGTGTCTGAGAGACAATCAGGATCAAAGGATTTCTCCACTCTAACCCTCACTCAAATGAAGTTAAAAGGGGGTGAACAAGGGGTCCTGGTATTAGAGAAATCTATTGAAAAGGCTATTGAGGAGAATGCTAAAAAACCTGTTGATGGAAAGGTTGTTACTGTAGCAAATCCAGAAGCAAGGGAAAAGAGAAAGTGTATAAAAAGAATGGATTCTGATTCTTATGATGATATGCCTATCTCATCAATTTTCAAGAACAAGGAAGTTGCTGATACTGTTACTGATACAATGGCTATATCTACACAGCCAAGGAAAAAGAGGAAGTTGATAAAAAAGAGCAGGTATCATATTCCAGCTAAGATTCAAAATACTGATGATCGGACAACTACAATTCCTGAAAGCTATCAGATCTTGATCTTCAGACAAATCCTGACATCACTACTCCTGACAATTCACTAGTCAAAGCTGTCAAAATTTCTGATTCTCCAGTACAGCCTTCTCTAAACAGGAAACTTATCAATATGCCATGGGAAAAGTTTGTTAACACTGCTGCTCAGCTTGGTCTTCAACTACCATCACTTCTAGAGAAAAGACAAGCTGCAAAAAGGTCTTTGAGAGACAAAAGAAATAGAGGCTCACATCACCTCTAAAAGGATCTAGCACACAAGAACCTAGATTTTAAACGAGTCTAGCAGCTACTGAAGATCCAGCCCCATAAGAACCACCCTCTCAAATTGAGGGTGCAGGAATTGACAAATCAGTATTAGAATTTCATGATATTGCTCAAGGGGTTCCAGAGATAATAGTGGAGGACATAGCTCAGAGTGTTACGGACAAAGCTGCTCATCAACAACATATGGCTGAGCTAGATGTTGTTCTTAAAGAAATAGATTTTGAAGGAAGTCCACAAGAACCTTCAACTCAAAGGGTTGAAGCAGCTTCAGTACCTCAGGCTACACAAGAACCATCAGTAGCAAATACTGATGCAAGCCCAAATCCCGATGATAGTGTTGCTACAATTCCTGATGATTCCCAACAACTCCTGGTGCAGCCACTTGTACTGACTGATCATGTCTTAGGTAATACTTCTATCTATTCTCATTTACATTCTGATAGTATTATTAAAGATAGCCCTATTTCTAGGAATTCCTCTATCTATATGACTACAGATCACTCTTCTCTACCACTTCTTATTTCTTTGAATTTGTCGAGCCAGAACCTTTCAAGTAAGAATGAGAGTAAACAATTAGAGAATATTCAGTATGAGAGGCAGTCTCCTGTACTAGCAAAAGGAGAGGTAGAAATGAGTGAGAAGTGTTTCACTTCTGGTGAGGTAGAAGTTGCACTTAAAAGTAACTTAGGTGCAAATGTGAGTAGTGATGAGATCACTTTAAAAGATAATAGAGACTTAGGATCTTGTTCTCTTACTCTTGCAGGTCATCAGGATACACCATCTTCTTCTGAGGCTAATCTCAAGTTAAAGGGTGTATTGATTCCCGATGCCAATGAAAATGATGTTGTTTCTAATGCTGATCCTGATGACAACAGTTCAGATTCAAATAATGATGATGATGATAATGTGGATAAAGTTATTCTAAATGAGACCATGCAAGCACGTCTTGGCAGTGCTTTTGGTTCCTCAAGCAAATTCATGCCTCATGCTAAATCTACTGATGGGAAGCTTGAGAATAGGACTGGTTATTCTGGTGCAGTTCCTGATGTTGTTACTGAATTCTGGAGATAAGAATGGAATACTGATTGGTTTCAGCCTACAACATCTATTTTGTTTGATAATGCTCATCATCATTCTAAGGCCACAGTCTATAAAATCTCTAGGTTTGATCTTAAGGATCATCTAAAAGCTACTACAATTCTTGCTAAGGGTCTTAAGCAATAGATTCATTCTATTAAGGCTAACAACTCTATCCTCAAAATTGATGTTCAGCAGACTTTGGCCAAGACTGTGACTATTTCTCATCTGAAGACACTCCAAAGTGAAATCAAAGATCTTGGCACAGCTCAAGTGGTTATGAATCAGAGGATGGACACTATGGCCTCCAAAGTCTCCAACATTGAAACTTCTCTTCAGTATTCTATCTTTGTTGATAGATTCTGATGTCAAAAAGAGGGATAAGGTAGTAAAAACAAAATGCACACCTGATCTAGTATCAAGAAAGGATGATGATGATGCTGGAAATGATGGTGGTGACATGATACAGAAGGACACCTCTGATGCTGCAATGGTGAATACTTCAAGAAAAGTGCAAAGTCAATCTCAAACCATGTAGTCAACTCATGTTTCTGATACTGGAGTAAAGACAGTAAGAACACTTATTAATTCTCAAATCCTGACGGAAGAGCAAATCCTGACAGGTGATCAAATCCTGATACGTGGTCACAGACAAACTCTTTCAACAATTCCTGAAGATGAAGAAGATGTGTTTATTGAAAAAGAGGAAGATGTTCCACATCTTTTTTAGAAATTTAAGACTAATTCAGGTGAGGTTGTTACTCTATATCATAATGATAGGAGAGTCCAACAATTTCATGCTAGGCAGGCTCTTGCTATATCAACTGAAGACTTTCCAGATTTAACCAAAGAAGAGTTCTTAAAGCAATATAAAAAGATCATGAAAAGTTTTAATAAGAAAGCTATCACTCATTCTGCGAGTAGAGGAAGAGGCAGAGGAAGGAAAGGTAGAGGGAGAGGAAGGAAGTCTATGCAGTATGTTCCTAGACAAACAAGGTCTAGTGGAATTATAATAGAAGAAGCTATTGAAAATGTTCAAACATCTACAGCTGAAGTTTCTGAGATCTTTAAAAGCCAAATCATCACGAGTGGCAATCATGATGAAGCTGAAGGTGAGGACTATGAACCTCAAGTATTTATATGGAGAAGACCTAGACAGTTGCAAGTTACGAATCCTGATCAGCAATCAGTTCCTGATACAACTCAAATCCCTATTCCTGATCATTTTGAAGCTGATATCGTGGTGGATCTTAATATCATAGTTTTATCTACTGTTGTTGATCACCATAATCTGGAATGTGATATAGAAGTGTTTAAAAGATTATAAGTGGAGAAAGAAATCAGAGAAAATGCAAGGGATGTTGCTGCTGAAGAAACTAGAGAGTATGTGAATTGTGTGATCATTTCAAATCACTTATTATGAAAAGATAATAGAAGACAAATTCACAGGCTAGAAAAGAGTTATCCTTCTATTAAGAAGAAAGAAAAGAAATGGAAGCACATTAATACTCTGAGATATAATGGACCAATCAATTTTCAATCTGGTGGTTTTATGACAAATCTTCCTACTGTTGTTGTAGCTGAATCCTTTAAACCTAAAGTTCCTCAACTACTTTGGATAGACATACAGTCTATAATGAAGGAGATGATTCCAGAAACCAGAGGAGGTGTTGGATCTAAAGAGGCTGAATTTTTGAATGTTGCATATACTGATCAACATTTTCTAGTTGATAGAATTGGTGATAAATTGACTGCTGATCATTTATGGAAGCTTGAAGCTGTTGAAATAATCCATGATTGTCATGATGGATCTGAAAAGAAAGAGAAAATGGTATACTTCATGAAGGATGGAAGTGTGAAGTTGATTACCATACAGGAGCTGCTAATGAAATCAACCAAGGAAGTGAAATATGTTCATTATTTGCTCAGAAAGAAAAACAAAGTAATCAAGGAATGGTCTGGTATGATTCTTGCTACCATTAGACAGAGATTCCAAGATGGAAGTAAGAACAACGATGGCAATTATACTCCTGTGTACTTAAATCTAAGAGATCAAGAAGTGGAAATGCAAATGGGTAGTGCTATTAAAGAAATATCATTTGGTATGAAATAATTGACTCTTAATCCTGATGGGAAGGAATTGCATATCTGTTGGTAGAAGAATTACACATGCAAAGAAACTCAATTTAGAATCTCAAAACAGCTATCTTTCAGACTGATGAAAAGGATATAGAACTCAAAGAACTGAAGGTGAAACTGGTTCAGATTCTTTTAGGCAAAGAAGAAGTGTTATTACTGAAATTTTTGAAGAATAATATCTTCTATCAAAGGATTTCTGATAAGCAATAGTTTGCTACTAAACCTGAGTATACATTTTGTTTTGGTTTTTGACATCATTAAATCAAGGAATTTGTACTTTATTCTACAAAGTACAAATTGGGGAAGATTGTTATATTATGATTAAATGGATGTCAGGATCTGGACTACTGACTAGCTGATCAGGATTTGATGCTTTACAGAAGCATTATCAGGATTGTTATCATCAGGATTGATTATCAGGACTTTATAGCTGGTCAGGATTGTTTGAAGATTTGTATTAGTCCAGAGAGCAAGGAAGATTGATTTCTCGGTTCCTATTTTATAGGATCCTAGCTATCAGTTAAGATATGTATTGTAAACAGTTGTTAATTGATTTGGCATATCTTGTAATTGATAGGACAGCTGTGTGATGTATATAAACACAATTTAGATTTTACTTATTATAATCGCTCACTCGAGAATATTTGTAACCTAGCAGCTCTCAAGAACATCGGAATTTCTTGAGAGAGTTTTATACCAGTAATAGTAAAGCTGTTAATCTTTCATATTTGTGTTTATTATTTATTTAAGTCGAAAATCTTATACAATTGTATTCAACCCCCTTCTACAATTGTAGTTTACTGGGCAACATAAAGAAATAAAGACCGGCAGTGAGCGAAAGGCTCATGTACGGATATAAAAAAAGCATATCTGAACAAACAATAAGGTGATAAGGTTATGAATAAAATTGAATATTTGAATGAAGAACGATAAACATAGCGACTGAGACAATATAAAACGGATACGCCTCACAATTTGAAAATAAATGACTTCACATCAAAAATAATCTTATGCATACAAATAATCTTACCACTTATGCATAAAAATCGTAAATAAAAACTGAAAGCACAATTGATGAAATATAATCTTACTTTTCCAAAATATATTTTTACCGCTTACAACTAATACCCAAAATAATCACATAATATAGTCGAAAGCATAAACAAAAAAATTAATTCATACTCTTGCACAAACTCTTACACTTACAAATATCCTTACAACATACATGTAATAATCCCAAATAACATCATCAAAGGCAAAACTTACTAACTGATAGGGAGATAATATTACGCTTAAAGGATGTCCTACATTTTTGGTTATCCAGAATATGTAGTCATCAAAACTTACATGAGTTTGCATAGCAAAAAATAAATGCTACCTAAAATCTTACAGGGATTTGCATGCCAATAAGCACGATGCTATCCAATTGGCCAAAACATACATACTAGTCATGACTATACGTGTCACATACTAGTATACTACGGCATCACGCCCATACTATTTAAATACACCGCATAGGAAGTGTCAAGAATGAGATTCTCTCCACTCATGACGGAGTCTTACAAATATCTCCCAAATCATAATAATATCATAAATAATTTAATTATGACTTACTCGAAAAATAAAAGGCCTTACAATATTTCTGAAATCATATATATATCATAAATAACTAAAAACACATTACTCAAAGATCACACACCCTAATATCTTACAAATTAGAATATTTAAGATATAAATCAAAACCGGCCACTCCAAAAGAATGACAATTTACTCCATTAAGACTAACTCAAATCAAAAAGTGCGAAACATGAAATTCGTAGGCGATTCCGAGACCTTTTCAGAATGATAACACTTTTAAAAATTGAATAAGTAATGAATGCAGAAAATAACCAAACACATGTGTTGTGAAATAAAAACCAGGTTACGATTTGTAATTAATGCTAGGGTGGTTGAGCTTCGAGCTTTAATGGCTGTTTCCGTGTTACGAGACTGATCGGTCCTCACAGAGTGCCTACGTATCTCGTTATTGAGAATCAAGCCAAGAGGTAGTTCTGAGATGAGGGGTCTGGCCCTTTATATAGGCTGTAGGAGCCTCAGAATCGTAGTAGGAGTCAGAGACTTGGTGGACAATTCTTCCTTGAGGAAGCCTCCAGATCTATTCCTTGTAGGAATCAATTTCCATGTTGAAATATGTATCTTGGAGGCTAAGTCAGGCAGGAGTGATATCCTTGTTTGACTCTTATTTGCTGAGCTGATTATTACCCTTAATATTAATTACAAAATTAATATTGTAAATAGGGTTTGGGCCCATCTGGTGGGCCCCACGTTAGGACCATTCTGGGTCTAATTAATGCCACATTAAATATGTCTTTAGGGCTTACTTTTAGCTCATATCAACATGCTGCCAGAACAAGATTAGCCCTTGATTACACTTGTAATTTGATACTTAAGATATCAAAATTTCATAAATGGTTAGCGAAACATAAATACGAAACACAGAGGTCGAAACGAACTTTCCATAATGATCTTACTCGTAATTATTGTACAAATATTTGATTTAATAAAAAATTTCAAAGTTAGAGTCCGAGTTTTAAAACAAACACTGGCAGGTCACAAATTCGCAGAATACCAACACTTGTACTCAAAATTTCAGAAAATTGAAAGAACAAAAATCGAAGATGAACAAATTACCTTTCCAACAAGTCTAAAATCATTACGATCCAATAAATAGTAAATTAGATACAAATTTTACAAGAATTCAGAACTAATATAACTCGAACGAATAGCAATACGAAGATAAAGAAAGAAACGAAGAAATAAAATGAAGACAAAGAAAGAAACGAAGAAATTCGTAACTTAAATCTTAACAATTATCAAGAATTCTCAACAAATTCAGTCTCTCCAATTCAAGAAACCTAATTTTGAAACAAAATCATGAATATTGTAAACCCTAGCTATGATCTCATATACATATACATGTATGTTTGTAACAAAAGTCTAATCTATTGAACTCCAAAATCATTAATCTTCCATTAGATTTTCTTGTTCATCTCTTTATTCTTCTCTTTTCTCCTATGCTTTCTTCTCCTTCATCATTGATTAGAATAGAAAAGTAAACGTAAATCTTTTTTTTTTCCTTCTTTTTCTTGAAACCCTTACTCTTATTCTTTTTTAACCTCCCTATTTTTCTTCATTGTTACTAGTAAATACCACAAACAAACTCCTACTTGAAAAAATACACACTTTCTTACATTTAAACTAATATAAATAAGAGAAAATGGGTCTTTAATATAAACTAATATAAATAAATATATTATAAAATATCGGGATGTTACGGTTTGTGTACAATCTGAAGCAGCTCGAACTCGACTTACTTGGAAATGTACGGACAGCTCATGTTCTCGAATATTAATTAAGTCGAGTCACAACAAGAAAATGTCTCCGATGTCATCGAGTCCAGCTCTGTTCGATCGGAAAATGTTCGGTTTGGTTCCTAAATATTTCATTGTTTGAAGAAAACCATCCTAAGACAACCATTTTCTGCTTGTAAGTTGCAACCATCCGATAGACTTTTGCTAGCTTCATTGTCATCAACTTTTGCTAATAATGATTGCAGTGGATGATCAATTGTTTGTGTCAACTGTCAAGTGCTTTTAAGCCAGCATAATGATAGATAATGTAGTGTACACAGAGATTAAACATGAATGTTTGCTAGCTACTATGGTTGCTAAGTTTGTGGAGTTGATAGGTACAGCACCAAAAACTGTCGAGCCATTTGAATTGCTTATGTTTAGAACCGAAGAGCTTGTGCTGCAGACAACAAAAAAAAAACTCTGTTTTCAGAACAAAATGTTGAATGCTCGACTTTATAAAAATTTATATAATGTTTTCGGATATTTGAAATATACTGACACTCTTATTTATAGAACTAGATCATTACCTTGTCGATGGGTAATAACATGTACTGGAACCTGCATATAAGATATATAGAAGTTTTACAAAATCTACATGCATATATTGTTTACTATGTAAAATTAGCAATTATTTTCTAGTAAAGACCAACAACTTGGCTTACTTGGGTCAGTGCTAGTAGTAACACCAGTGCCACCAAAAGTGCAGCTATTAGGTACTGGATTCTTTTGATAGTAATTGTTAAATGCATAAGAAGCATGGTTGTGCAGCGTGTTTGGACTGTAACAACCACCGCTTGGCTGAATAGCAGAGCAATTAGCACCACCGTAGCCACAAGCATAGTCCAGTGCAACCTGCAACGCAGTTCTTGCCGCCGACTGACTAGCTATACACCAGCTTCTACTTGCAGATGCTGCTGGGGATTTAGTGGTGGAGGCAGGTGAATGGGGGTTTGAGATTGTTGGATTCAACAGTGGAGTTGTAGATGGGATGGGATCAAGGGTTGGTATTGTTGTTATAGGAGTTGAAATGTCCATTTGCCTTACGGAAGTGGACTTAAAGGATGGAGCTGTTTGTTTTTGTGTAGTGTGCCTATGTACTTTCACTGGACCTAAAAAAATTCTGAATTAAAAACCTCTGAAATCTCGTGATAAGAAATATTTAATAACTTGATGCAGTTGCAAGTAAATTGGAAATATTGCATAATCTGAGTGACTTCATTCTGCTCTACTGGTGGCATAAACTTGACTGATTAATATTCCATGTGTTAGATCTAGTTTCATGATCATTTTTCTTTTTGCAAGTACAAGGGGAAAGGAACTAGGATATGAACCTGGGGCCTTTGCCACTGAGAGATAGACCTATTCTCTATTTTTGCTAGAAAATACTGTAGCATATACAAGCTCATGCTTGAACAATAAGCGTGTAAAATCTAAGAACACCATGGAAAGAAAACCAAGTTCTTAGGCCAATAGGCCAAACAGGAAACTGTATAATCAGATATAAAATCATATAAAAAGATATCGATTTCTACTATAAATTTGAAGAATCAAGATTTTGATTTTGCAGAAAAGAGATTACTGAAATTTTTTGCAATAGCATTCATTCAATGTGCAAGTGCCAACATGCAGCTCAGTTAAGTTTAGATATCATATAATGTGACTGCTGACATAAAGTCTCATTAATGAAACACATACAAGATATTCAAGCTCTGATTTTACATAAGCAGCATAAGAATGAAAACTGCAGAGCATATATACACACATTTTAAGAAGCATCTATAACAGAGAACGGAAAGGGCAAAATTCTTGAAAAATGATGACTCGGTACCAATTATAGAGAATTTAGATGAAACAGTGGAGCTAATAATACAAATGCAACACACAAAGACAAGTTATGTTTGTTTACAAGACCAGGTAAAGTGAGTGAAGACTGGAGATACCTTGACATAGAGCAAACCCCAAGTGGAAGAATAATAGTAAGAGAGAATGAATAGCCCATCTAACCATCTCACTTCTTCTCAAGTTCTTGAGCTTCTTTATTGCTTTACACTGAGAAACGCATGTTAGAACAACCAAAACTAAGGAAACATTTTGAAAAGGAGAGGATCTAGCATCACACAATACACATTTATAACTTATAAGCGTACGTCCACACACATTATTGAGTATAAATGTACAATACAAGAAAGCACCATATAGGCTCACTTAAAAAACTATGTAGCTGTTTATAAAGTTGCCTCTTATTTCTCACAACTTGACGGAAAGGAGAGTATCTTACTCCCCAAAAAGGCAAAAAGGAGTGAGGGGTCTCTCAAATTTTGAGTGATTTCTCTTCTTTTTGTATAATATTAGAAGATTGATAGAAATTTTAATGGAACAGGTGGTTTTGTAGGAGCTTACAATGTTTATAAACAGTTACAAATCATCATACATATTAAAGAAAATAAAAAATCACCTTATAATTCAAGGGAAGGGATTGCTTTCTGCCTCTAATGTCTAAAGTTCATAAACACCTGGGCGTATTATACATATTATTTTTTGGATATGCCTTTTGGTACCATTGTACAATTGACATTTTCATTTAATACTACTCGAATTTTTTAACTTTCAAGTGGCACCATTATACTTATGGGTTCATCCACATTTTACCATTACATTAACTAAACGTTAGTCGACCGTTATAAATTTAAGAAATTTTACATTTGATATCGCTCGAAGTTTTTAATTTCTAAGTGATACCATTCTATTTTGGGCTTTAAGTCCATAATACCACTATATTAATGAATATGGTGATTCTCATTAAACTCTTTGGCTTTTGGTGGGCAAAGAAATACCCAACAATATTTTGAGTGGCATAAAATCAAGGAATTCTAAAAAATTCATCAGATTCATTAAAAAAGTGATATTTTGAAGCTGAAGACAAAAGTAGAAAGTCATTTAGAAGTCAAAAATTTCAGAGTGATATCATATAGAATATTCCACAACTTTATAACGATTGACTAATGTTTGGATAATGGAAGTGGTATTCTGTGGATAAAACCAAAAATATAATAATACCACTTGGAAGTCATAAAGTTTGGGTGGTACCAAATAAAAAAGCAAATTGTATAACGGTAACAAATGGAATATCTATTATTTTTTCACCATCTTAATGTTTAAATACAATTAATTGCGGAATTTTAATGATTTCGACGCCTTTTTTTTTTGGTATAAGATTTTTGATTAGGCGGGACGAATAGCACATGTTTTGACCATAAATAATGGTCATTAAAGATTAACATGATTGATAGTTCTGCATCATCATTCGTTATTTTAGCGAACCACAACTATATTGAGCAGACCAGCATGCCTGAATGGTTGGACCTTGCATAAAATTATATATATATATATATATATATATATATATATATATATATATATATATATATATATATATATATATATATATATCGAAGCCACCACCCTCTAAGGGCATGTTTGTTTTAGGGGATTATAATCTTTGGAAAATTACACTATCTTTCTTCAATTTAAAGGATTATAATCCCATGGAAGTATATTGCTATCATCTTTTTGATTCATTTCTATGGGATTATAATACCTTCTTTCACAAGCTATTATAATCCCATGGAAGTGAACTAAAACAATGATTAAAATGTGAATTCATGGGATTATAATCCCTTGCGTTTGGGATTTATAAGCTAATAATTTGGGGATTATAATCTCTTGAAACAAACATAGCCCTAGAGTTATATGTATGAAGTGATGATGATTAGAAATCTTAAATAAATTACTTCTTTCTTGAATTATGAAATCAGCATCCAGTTGATTGATGTATACAATTAAATAAACGGAAGAACTTAAATATTGACTTCAGATGTCAAACCTAAGTCGCCAAGTAAAACTAGAAAAGAGAACCCCACATATACATGTAAATGTATGAAAATAATAAAATATAGGTACAGAATAGCCAAACTATAACTCCATCAGACTTGACTACATGTCTAACTCTTGATACAAAATATGGACCCGATCCTAAATGGATATTCGACTAAATCAAATATAATTGGGAATATAATAAATGAGGAAACTTAACATCTATAGGTGACTTGCTCCTAAAGAATAGGAGTATGGGTCTAAATAAGATCCGATATCGAAAAGAACTACGTGGGCTTGATTCCTTATAAAAGGATACGTAGGCACCTTGAGAGAGGACCCGAAATTCTATTCCCTCTTAGAATTAACTCTCCCAAGCGCAGCCCCAAAAACACATAAACCCTAATTCTCCCCCAAAATTGCCATGGATTTCAAATCCCTAATTTTGTAGCTCTATACGAATACCCGATTACAAATATAATCTTTAAGCTTAGTCCGTGAAGAAAATTGGCTTCAACATTTGGCGCCGTCTGTGGGAATCGTATAGTGAATCTTTGAAATTCCATGGCTGACTGAAGGACATGAAACAAAGCTACAGACAACTAATGTAAAAGTAAAACATATTTTTGAATATTGGAGATATCTTTTATTGATAAACAAGGACTTATTTATACTGCATAGCAGCAACATTATTGCAGAAAATCATGCTAACTTTTACAATCAAAATATGCAAGCAGATTGGTACCTAACAATTAGCACAAAGAAATATTCATGATCCTTAATTATAGCGCAAAGATATCAACTCCTGATTATCAGCTTCAAGAGTCATATCAGTTAACACTCCTCCTCGACTCTTGAGCTGCAAACACCAAGCTTATGCCTCAAGGATACATATCTATTCTTTGGAAGTGCTTTTGTTAGGATGTCCGCACTTTGATTTTCAGAACTGCAGTGAATCAGTTTCACTTCTCCTTCCCTCTGGGCTTCTCTTAGGAAATAAAACTTAATCTTGAAATGCTTTGTTTTGTCATGAAATATTGGTTTATCCGTGTAACGCCCCCAAATCCGGGGTCAGAAGATTTGGTCGTCACGCGAAAATCCATAAAATAAAATATCTGTTTAATAATAATCATTCACTTGTGATTGACCAACAATGGAAATATAACATATGTGACCCCAAACATACCAAGGTCTTTTTAGGTTATAGGGCTAGAAACAAGAATCCAAATTTCCATTAAATAGAAAGTATTCCTTCTTTACAACATTCTCTTTGATCAAATTTAAATCACTGGTGTAACTTCGATAAGAAGTACGCCAGGCTAACTAGACCATCACATAATAATAATAAATACTATAACTCAAATATATAAAATAGATCTTACACTAAATCCAGACATCCTGAGCCAAGTCATCTTCGAAATAGCATCACGCTTCTTCTGTTTCTGAGTTGTGCGGATACGTCTCGCTAAACTACCTTACTGAAATGTTAGAATTTACAATGGCAAGTATGAGCGAAAGAAATGCTCAGCAAGCGTATAAAATGTTGATATAAAACCAGGATAAGTGGGGCATAAAATCAACTGAAATGCAAAACAGTTTATAGAGAAAGCTGAATCAACAACTGTGATATAATTCAAACCATAACTGAAATCATTTGGCATGTCATAAAAATGAATCACCTGCCAACTCACAATATATAATAGCCATTCGGGCGATATGGATTGGATATACATAACTGAAACACCATTGCCCCCTGATCAGGTTCAAAAGCAATGGGACCCTTTATACTCCACTGGTACAGCTATACCCGTGTGTATAATCCGGATTTCATGAGGGTACAAAAATAGGCAAGTAATGTTAGCCTATAGGAAGATGGAATGGTTACCATATCCTCCTTAAATATTGCTGGACCATGAAATCATCATGGCCTCCTACGCTTTACCATTTGCCAATCCAATAGAGCAATTTCCGAATTCAACAGGAAATGCTTAGTTTCACATACAGTTCACATCCCTATTATTTACTACGATAATAAGGATATGAAGAGTTTATCTTAAACAATTCCCCCCATCAAGGGTACCAATATCAAGCAACTGTGTTCGTACAAAAATATTTAAGAACCACAAATAGCTCTGAACAATAACTATTTGTCATGATATGAATAAATGAAACAGAAAATAAAAAGTGTTTAGGATGATTAAAAAAATACTTGCCTCTGGTCCTTAGGTATTACGTACGCCGAGGTAATACAACTATCTTTTTCTTCTATCTCACGTCATCATGTCATCTGTTTTAATCATGATTTGGTTTACGCTTTAGCGGTTGCCACGAGTCTTATCCGTCGACATCGAGCCCGCGCGTCAACTTCAATATCTCTGTCGGAAGAAAATGATCGGAAATGTTCCCTCTGTACACAACGTTTTCCCCGGTGTTAAAACACCTCAAAATAAATCCAACAATCCATTAACAATGCAGCCTCACTCTCCACCTTCTTCATAACCCACAAAGATTATTGCATCCATCTCCAATCTCCTTTATTAAACATCTACTAATCTCCACCGCGAAACCTAAGTCAATGCTCAACAATTACTCCCCGTGAAAATAAAAGAAATCTGACAATCCTAGTCAATAACTCAAAGAAAACATCGTCTACTCTTAACAACGTCTTATAATATAAATCATATAAACAATTAAGCACACGCTAAATATATATCGGTCAAAACTCGATATAATTTTATCCTCGATACATAATACCTAGACAATTTACATTGCACGTATAAAGACTCGATAAGTAGATCACATAATCACATAGCACGTACTTCACATAGCAGATATGACTCACAAATAAAAGAGCACTCAAAGTATTTTTAGAATATTTAAAAACTATTTTTAAAGCACTTAAAAGAATATTAGAATATTTAATTAACCCTTTTTGAATTAAAAAAAAATCGATAATAAACCCTCCGGGTAATTATTGAATCCCCAAAATATTTTAATAAATATTTAATCCGGGTTTATAAATAATTTTAGAATTTTAAAACTATTTTTATCACTCCCAGATTATGTTTAGGATTTAAAACAATTACTTTCTATTTTTAAATCATTTTAAACAGAAAATTGATTAATTTAAAATTAAATAATCCTAATTAAATTAATTAAAATCAACTAATAATTAATTAATAAAATTATTCAATAAATAATTAAATTTATCAAATAATTAAATAAATTAAATCATTATTTGAAATTAATTAGTATAATTAATAGTATTTAATTCTTAATTATTTTGCATTAAAAATAAATAATAAAATAATTTTTAAAATTTAAAAATATAATTTAGAAATAAATTTTGAATTTCCAAAATATTTTCAAAAAATAATTTTCTGAATTTTAATATTAAATTCAGAATTATTTAAAATATTTAAAAGTAAATAAAAGTAAATAAAACAAAACTTTTTTTTTTAAACATGCATCGTCTTCCTCCTCTAACAGACCCCCCCCCCCCCCGAAAATACTATTCACTCCGGTCCGGCAAAAATCCGGCTATCCCCGGCGAGGCCCAAAATTACATCCTTTCTACAGTTTTTAGCTTGTAACATGTCACAAATTAAACCCACAATCTAACCACAACGACAATCACCGAAATCGACCAACTGTTGGTTGATTCCGGCGAAAATTCGAAGATTTCCTGCGAGCTTCAAAATTTTTTGACGAACCGAAAATCAACACCAAACTACGAGTTCTATACATCAAAACGAAGATTAGGAGTTCAACAATTCATATCTAACATCAAGAACATCAAACAATCAACCAAGAACCCAGAAAATCGAAATCAAAGTTCACCCCCACCAAATATCGATTTTCTTATTTAGGACACTACAATTCAAACAAAAATTATCACAATAATCCTGGGATCATAAGAAATCTATAGACACTAACCACATCAATTTCAAATCAATATACAATCCACAGAAAATTCATGAAGATTCGGGTTTAAAAACAAAAATACAAAATTACGATTCAAGCATCAACACACACATAAACATGTAGTACATATCATGAGCTTCAGTTTGGTTACTCACATGAACGATTTGGACTCCAGAATCACCTCCAAATTTGAGTTTGATTCTCAAGAACACCAAGAACACAAAATAGAGAATTTTCAGAAAATAATTTTAAAAAAACTGATTTTTCTGAATTTTTATAAAATAAAAAAAATAATTATTCTGCTATTTATATTAATCAAAAATTAATACCCCAAAAAATATTTTTAACTCCTAATTAAAATTATTAAGCCTTAAAAATAATTTTTATGGGATAAAAATGTAAAAATTATATTTTCCAATAAATACAATATATATGCCAAAATTTCCCAAAAATTAGAAATTTTTCATAAATGATAAAATAATATAGTTTTGAACCTCCCAAAATTTTATAAAAGTAATCGTATCAAAAACAAGACCTCGAATTAAGTAGAGGGGCTGGATCCGGAAATTAAAATGCGAAATAATTGCATTCTAAAAATATAAAAATTACAGAAAAATTGAATGAAATATTCTATGCTACACAGAAGTCACATAACACGTACGGGATGATTTTCCTATTTAAAAAAAATCATAACGCGTTTAAATGCATTAAAAATAAACTAACACACAGTAAATTAAACTAAAAATATATTTTAATATAATAAATTACACATAATTTTCCCTGATCGAACAAAAATATAAAATACAAAATTTTCAAATATTTTCATAATGCACCCAAATATTAATGGGCACGGATAAGATACCGGGTACAATTTTAGTACGAGAAAAAAAAAAGTTTTGATCCTTAAAATTCTAAAATAATCTCAAGTTACCAAAAATGTGAAAATACTAAATTTTAAACATTTTAATAATTTATACAAATAAAACTTTTGTACACGGGTAGAATATCGGGTATAATTTTTGTACCAATAAAATACCAACTCGATCCATAATATTTTAAAACAAACTCAATTTATCACTTTTGATAAAAATATAATTTTTTAATAAATAATCATTTTTACTAACACAGACAGTACCAAATACAGTCTACCCGAATAACCTATTAACAATTAAACACATAACTGCATTCAAATTAAAATTAAATATTCACAATCTTATTATTCCTTTACGGAAAACCAATAAAATATTTAAGTAATAATAATAATAAATCTGGAAAAATCGGGGTTGTTACAATCTTCCCTCCTTAAAGGGATTCCGTCCTCGGAATCCAAAGAGGAAAAGAAATCCCTAGGGTTCCTTAACTCCTTCATCATCCACACTTGCTTTACAAAACTGGAGATAATGTTCCTTCGTAAATAACTTCTCCAAAATCTCAATCCAATTATAGGGTCTCTATCTGACACAGTTATCACTGGAGTCTTACAACCCATCGTTATTCGTTTCAAATATGGCTCGACCAACTTTCCATTAACATAATATCCTTGAAACCGTTAACATATCACTGGTGTTCTAATCTCATCGTGATCCGCTTTTGCTCGTGGTAATCCCATTGCAAAGTCTTGATTTACCGTGTCGAGGTTGACTTATTCTAACCAGATTGGCATACCTCCAAAACTTTTTGTGATGACAAAAATTATGAAATTTTGAAGAGAAGAGATTTCATATCGTAGCAAATATCCCTCATTTTTGGTTATTAATTTATAAATTTTAAAACAAATATTCTTTGAAATGAAAGAATAACTGAGAGATCAATATGATCATATGAACCCGACGTTGCGTGTCTTAGCTCCGACATTTACAAATAAAGGTGGCCAGCCTTCTTGTAATACGCAAAACACCAGTGATGGCGTCCCATCCAACTTCTATCACACAGACAGATATACCTGGTGTCCCCTATAAATAGGGTTGTTCATCTCAATTGGAGTAGAGAAGTATGAAAGGAATTCCGAAGGTGCTATTTTCTGAGAAGAAGAATCAGAAAGAAAGTACCGAACAAGTGGTACTATATTGCAAATAAAGTTATTAACCACTGGAGAAAACAAAAAGTTGAAATTCAAATGTCACTATTTAGAAGAGGAGATATATCTTTTAAAGAATGCCTCTTTGGGAGGGATATCAAAATAGTTTGTAAGAAGAAAAGGTATTGCCAATGTCTCTACTTATGCCTTCCTTGTCAGCTACTTCGATAGCTCGTCCTTCGATTATAAGCTTCTTCCTCTCCACATTTTAAGAATATCGATATCGTATGTCATCGTCATCTCGTAATAATCACTGAAGATCCACAGTAGAAATCTCCATTCGCAAGGCGGTCTATCCAGTTCAGCACCACCATCTCAAACGAGTACTCCAATCTTAACTTATTAATTGGTACTATATCCAATAGTCCAACACGAACTCTATATGAGCTCTGACGTTCCTTACTTAGCTATACACACTCCTACACACTCTCGTTTCTAGTTTACTATAACCTCAGCTCTGATACCAACCTGTAACGCCCCCAAATCCGGGGTCAGAAGATTTGGTCGTCACGCGAAAATCCATAAAATAAAATATCTGTTTAATAATAATCATTCACTTGTGACTGACCAACACTGGAAATATAACATATGTGACCCCAAACATACCAAGGTCTTTTTAGGTTATAGGACTAGAAACAAGAATCCAAATTTCCATTAAATAGAAAGTATTCCTTCTTTACAACATTCTCTTTGATCAAATTTAAATCACTGGTGTAACTTCGATAAGAAGTACGCCAGGCTAACTAGACCATCACATAATAATAATAAATACTATAACTCAAATATATAAAATAGATCTTACAATAAATCCAGACATCCTGAGCCAAGTCATCTTCGAAATAGCATCACGCTTCTTCTCTTTCTGAGTTGTGCGGATACGTCTCGCCAAACTACCTTACTGAAATGTTAGAATTTACAATGGCAAGTATGAGCGAAAGAAATGCTCAGCAAGCGTATAAAATGTTGATATAAAACCAGGATAAGTGGGGCATAAAATCAACTGAAATGCAAAACAGTTTATAGAGAAAGCTGAATCAACAACTGTGATATAATTCAAACCATAACTGAAATCATTTGGCATGTCATAAAAATGAATCACCTGCCAACTCACAATGTATAATAGCCATTCGGGCGATATGGATTGGATATACATAACTGAAACACCATTGCCCCCTGATCAGGTTCAAAAGCAATGGGACCCTTTATACTCCACTGGTACAGCTATACCCGTGTGTATAATCCGGATTTCATGAGGGCACAAAAATAGGCAAGTAATGTTAGCCTATAGGAAGATGGAATGGTTACCATATCCTCCTTAAATATTGCTGGACCATGAAATCATCATGGCCTCCTACGCTTTACCATTTGCCAATCCAATAGAGCAATTTCCGAATTCAACAGGAAATGCTTAGTTTCACATACAGTTCACATCCCTATTATTTACTACGATAATAAGGATATGAAGAGTTTATCTTAAACAATTCCCCCCATCAAGGGTACCAATATCAAGCAACTATGTTCGTACAAAAATATTTAAGAACCACAAATAGCTCTGAACAATAACTATTTGTCATGATATGAATAAATGAAACAGAAAATAAAAAGTGTTTAGGATGATTAAGAAAATACTTTCCTCTGGTCCTTAGCTATTACGTACGCCGAGGTAATACAACTATCTTTTTCTTCTATCTCACGTCATCATGTCCTCTGTTTTAATCATGATTTGGTTTACGCTTTAGCGGTTGCCACGAGTCTTATCCGTCGACATCGAGCCCGCGCGTCAACTTCAATATCTCTGTCGGAAGAAAATGATCGGAAATGTTCCCTCTGTACACAACGTTTTCCCCGGTGTTAAAACACCTCAAAATAAATCCAACAATCCACAAACAATGCAGCCTCACTCTCCACCTTCTTCATAACCCACAAAGATTATTGCATCCATCTCCAATCTCCTTTATTAAACATCTACTAATCTCCATCGAGAAACCTAAGTCAATGCTCAACAATTACTCCCCGTGAAAATAAAAGAAATCTGACAATCCTAGTCAATAACTCAAAGAAAACATCGTCTACTCTTAACAACGTCTTATAATATAAATCATATAAACAATTAAGCACACGCTAAATATATATCGGTCAAAACTCGATTTATAATTTTATCCTCGATACATAATACCTAGACAATTTACATTGCACGTATAAAGACTCGATAAGTAGATCACATAATCACATAGCACGTACTTCACATAGCAGATATGACTCACAAATAAAAGAGCACTCAAAGTATTTTTAGAATATTTAAAAACTATTTTTAAAGCACTTAAAAGAATATTAGAATATTTAATTAACCCTTTTTGAATTAAAAAAAAATCGATAATAAACCCTCCGGGTAATTATTGAATCCCCAAAATATTTTAATAAATATTTAATCCGGGTTTATAAATAATTTTAGAATTTTAAAACTATTTTTATCACTCCCAGATTATGTTTAGGATTTAAAACAATTACTTTCTATTTTTAAATCATTTTTAAACAGAAAATTGATTAATTTAAAATTAAATAATCCTAATTAAATTAATTAAAATCAACTAATAATTAATTAATAAAATTATTCAATAAATAATTAAATTTATCAAATAATTAAATAAATTAAATCATTATTTGAAATTAATTAGTATAATTAATAGTATTTAATTCTTAATTATTTTGCATTAAAAATAAATAATAAAATAATTTTTAAAATTTAAAAATATAATTTAGAAATAAATTTTGAATTTCCAAAATATTTTCAAAAAATAATTTTTTGAATTTTAATATTAAATTCAGAATTATTTAAAATATTTAAAAGTAAATAAAAGTAAATAAAACAAAACTTTTTTTTTTAAACATGCATCGTCTTCCTCCTCTAACCGACCCCCCCCCAAAATACTATTCACTCCGGTCCGGCAAAAATCCGGCTATCCCCGGCGAGGCCCAAAATTACATCCTTTCTACAGTTTTTAGCTTGTAACATGTCACAAATTAAACCCACAATCTAACCACAACGACAATCACCGAAATCGACCAACTGTTGGTTGATTCCGGCGAAAATTCGAAGCTTTCCGGCGAGCTTCAAAATTTTCCGACGAACCGAAAATCAACACCAAACTACGAGTTCTATACATCAAAACGAAGATTAGGAGTTCAACAATTCATATCTAACATCAAGAACATCAAACAATCAACCAAGAACCCAGAAAATCGAAATCAAAGTTCACCCCCACCAAATATCGATTTTCTTATTTAGGACACTACAATTCAAACAAAAATTATCACAATAATCCTGGGATCATAAGAAATTTTTAGACACTAACCACATCAATTTCAAATCACTATACAATTCACAGAAAATTCATGAAGATTCGGGTTTAAAAACAAAAATACAAAATTACGATTCAAGCATCTACACACATCAACACACACATAAACATGTAGTACATATCATGAGCTTCAGTTTGGTTACTCATATGAACGATTTGGACTCCAGAATCACCTCCAAATTTGAGTTTGATTCTGAAGAACACCAAGAACACAAAATAGAGAATTTTCAGAAAATAATTTTAAAAAAACTGATTTTTCTGAATTTTTATAAAATAAAAAATATAATTATTCTGCTATTTATAATAATAAAAAATTAATACCCCAAAAATATTTTTAACCCATAATTAAAATTATTAAGCCTTAAAAATAATTTTTATGGGATAAAAATGTAAAAATTTTATTTTCCAATAAATACAATATATATGCCAAAATTTTATAAAAATAATCGTATAAAAAACAAGACCTCGAATTCAGTAGAGGGGCTGGATCCGGAAATTAAAATGCGAAATAATTGCATTCTAAAAATATAAAAATTACAGAAAAATTGAATAAAATATTCTATGCTACACAGAAGTCACATAACACGTACGGGATGATTTTCCTATTTAATAAAAATCATAACGCGTTTAAATGCATTAAAAATAAACTAACACACAGTAAATTAAACTAAAAATATATTTTAATGTAATAAATTACACATAATTTTCCCTGATTGAACAAAAATATAAAATACAAAATTTTCAAATATTTTCATAATGCACCCAAATATTAATGGGCACGGATAAGATACCGGGTAAAACTTTAGTACGAGAAAAATATAGTTTTGATCCTTAAAATTCTAGAATAATCTCAAGTTACCAAAAATGTGATAATACTAAATTTTAAACATTTTAATAATTTATACAAATAAAACTTTTGTCCACGGGTACAATATCGGGTATAATTTTTGTACCAATAAAATACCAACTCGATCCATAATATTTTAAAACAAACTCAATTTATCACTTTTGATAAAAATATAATTTTTTAATAAAATAATCATTTTTACTAACACAGACAATACCAAATACAGTCTACCCGAATAACCTATTAACAATTAAACACATAACTGCATTCAAATTAAAATTAAATATTCACAATCTTATTATTCCTTTACGGAAAACAACGAAATATTTAAGTAATAATAATAATAAATCTGGAAAAATCGGGGTTGTTACAATCTTCCCTCCTTAAAGGGATTCCGTCCTCGGAATCCAAAGAGGAAAAGAAATCCCTAGGGTTCCTTAACTCCTTCATCATCCACACTTGCTTTACAAAACTGGAGATAATGTTCCTTCGTAAATAACTTCTCCAAAATCTCAATCCAATTATAGGGTCTCTATCTGACACAGTTATCATTGGAGTCTTACAACCCATCGTTATTCGTTTCAAATATGGCTCGACCAACTTTCCATTAACATAATATCCTTGAAACCGTTAACATATCACCGGTGTTCTAATCTCATCGTGATCCGCTTTTGCTCATGGTAATCCCATTGCAAAGTCTTGATTTACCGTGTCGAGGTTGACTTATTCTAACCAGATTGGCATACCTCCAAAACTTTTTGTGATGACAAAAATTATGAAATTTTGAAGAGAAGAGATTTCATATCGTAGCAAATATCCCTCATTTTTGGTTATCAATTTATGAATTTTAAAGCAAATATTCTTTGAAATGAAAGAATAACTGAGAGATCAATATGATCATATGAACCCGACGTTGCGTGTCTTAGCTCCGACATTTACAAATAAAGGTGGCCAGCTGATAAGTGGATTTTATATCTACTTAGAACGTCTTATGTCGGCTTGAATTGGTAGTTTTGGCCTCAAGTATGTCGTGTTTTGATTAGTTTTTAGTGGAAATGTGCAGGACTTTTATCTCAGGATCGGAGTTGATAATTGAAGATGTTATGTTGGATATAGGCCCAAGGTGTTTGCTTAAGAAGGTTTCCAGAAGAGCGAGGGAAAACGAAGCAAGGAACGAAAATTACCATGAAAATCAGAATTTCCAGGAAGTTGTCCGGGCGGGCGCTCAAGCTACCAGGCGGCCGCTCAGGGGGGATTGTCCAGGCGGCCGCTCAAGATTCTAGGCGGCCGCTCAGCCTGAATTCTGGAGAATTTTACAGTTTTGCCCTTTTCGAATGTTAAAGCAATTCTGAGTTGTTTCCTTGTATGATTTGGTTTTTAGGGCCTATAAAAACTCTGTTTATCATTGTAATCAGTAGAGAGGGTTTTATTTTGTTAACATTAAGGAGTGAATGATCGTTTGTTCGTGACAAGCAACGGATCAAGATCTACCTATCTTTTGTAACTTGGCATTCTTCGGATTTGTTCCTAAACCCTTACTAATTTATATTATTCTTTTCTTCATTCTAGTCATGTTTATTAGCATATTTTCATCGAACCCCATGATGATGAACGGTTCAGCTATGAACTAATCACCGTCATGGGGTCCTGACGAATTTATTTACAGAAATTAGTAGTGAATGCCTAATTGATATATATGTGGTGACTTGCGATATCCTTGCATGGTTGTGAATTAATTAAATAGATGCGTCGCGAACATCTATCTTGTTAATCTTTAGTGAAGCGACAGTGGATCTCTAGATTTAGAACTTACCATGCTAGCATATGTTCGTGATTGATTTCATGATTAGTGGTGTGATTTTAACCATCTCATACTATCTTATGTAATCCTTATGGATAACTTGCTCTTCAACCTTTAGGTTTTCAAATTCTATAGACATATAGAGTCTAGACCTAATTGGTGCCTGCATGATTTCTATCTTTTGTGGATATTGTGTAGATTGGTGTGCGTGTACTGAAAGGTAGCGTATACTTACTCCGTGTTGTCCGATTAGTTATCGTAACCACCATACAAATCGAGTAAAGGCATGATCTCTAATGGACGTATTTAATGAAGTTAGGACCCTATGTTTCTATTCATAAATTAAATCATTCTCTTTTAATAATTAGTAAATTTGATTAGCATAATATAAAATCAAAACCCAAATTGTCTTTTGTCTTAGCATTGAACGATAATCAAACATTGTTGCTTAGACGCATAAATCAAAGTATACAATTTCTGCGGGAACGAATCTTACTTGCTTTTATATTACTTGTTGTCCACGTGCGCTTGCGTGTATTTTTGTGCGAACAAGTTTTTGGCGCCGCTGCCGGGGAATTGTTATAGTTTATGTGTTTGACATCAGTGGTCGTTAAAGTTCACTGACTCGGATTGGTTACTAATTGTTTTCTTGTTGATTCTTTGAAATTCAGGTACTTGAGCGTGTATGCGAACGCGTTCGAAAACTCTCCAAGAAAAGCTGGAAAACAAAGATCGAGAAGAGGACCAAACAGAAGAAGAACTTGAAACTTTAGAGATGGCAGAGCCAAAGCCATTGAAAGACTTCTCTCAGCCCAAGATCAATGACATTGCATCTAGCATTGTCAGGCCGGCGATCGCAGCTAATACTTTTGAGATCAAACCAGGCACGATTCAGATGGTTCAGAACTCAGTGCAGTTTGGAGGTGCTCCTACTGAAGATCCAAACATGCACATTCGAAGTTTTATTGAAATCTGTGATACCTTCAAAACAAATGGTGTGTCAGAAGATGCTGTGAAGCTGAGGCTTTTCCCATTCTCTCTGAGGGATAAAGCTAAGAGCTGGTTACACTCTTTACCAGCAGGTTCTATCACTACATGGGAAGATCTTGCACAGAAATTTCTCACGAAATTCTTCCCTATGGCTAAAACAGCAGCTATCAGGAATGCCATTACTCAGTTTTCGCAACAATCTGGAGAATCTCTATGCGAGGCATGGGAAAGGTATAAGGAGATGCTCAGGAAGTGCCCACACCATGGGATGCCAGACTGGATGGTGATAAATTGCTTTTATAATGGGTTGGGTGCTCAGTCGAGACCCTTGTTAGACGCAGCATCTGGTGGAGCTCTATGGGCAAAGAGCTATGATGAGGCTTATGAACTTATTGAGATGATGGCTGCCAACGAATATCAAAATCCTACTCAGAGGTTGTCTCAAGGTAAGGTAGCTGGTGTTCTGGAAGTGGATGCAGCGACAGCTATTACAGCTCAATTGCAAGCCTTGGCTATGAAGGTGGATTCGTTGTCTAATTACGGCTTACAGCAGGTTGCTAGTGTATGTGAGTTGTGTGCGGGCGCACATGATACAACTCAATGTGCGATTTCTTCTGAATCAGCACAGTTCGTGAGTAATTATCAGAGGCCACAGCAGCCAGTGCCAGCTACTTATCATCCGAATAACCGCAATCATCCAAACTTTAGCTGGAGTAACAATCAGGGCGGTGTTCAACAACAACAACATTATCAGCAAAATCAAGGGCAACATCCTGCCTCTAGACCATTCAATCAAGGATTTCAGCAACAGTATCAGCAGTATCAGCCTAAGCAACAATTTCAGCCACCAGGTTTCCAACAGCAATCTCAGGGGAATAGTGGTCAATATCCTAATGAAAAAGCGGAACTGGAAGAATTGCGGATGGCAGTGAAGAGTCAAGGGGCATCTCTGAAGATAATGGAAAATCAGCTCGGTCAACTTGCTAGTGCCCTGCTAAATAGACCGGCAGGAACTCTTCCTAGTGACACTGAGGCTAACCCAGGAAAGAGAGATGGTAAAGAGCATGTGAAAGCTGTCACCTTGAGATCCGGTAAGGTGACAAGCAATTCGAAGCCAGTTGTTGAAGAAGAAGAAGAGGTACAAAAGCAATCGGATACAGCAGTTGAGCAGTTGGTTAGTGAGGTTGTGCAGCCGAAAAATCTGGACGAGACAGTTCTTGCAAAGAAGTCTACGGAGAATACGAAAATCTTTCCACCACCTCCATATCCAGGCAGATTGAAGAAGCAAAAAAACGATAGGCAGTTTGCCAGGTTTCTCGAGGTGTTTAAGAAACTTCAAATCAACCTTCCTTTTGCGGAAGCACTGGAACAAATGCCCAGCTATGCGAGGTTTATGAAGGGAATTCTCTCTAGGAAGCTCAAACTCGAGGAGTTGGACACTGTAGCACTGACAGAAGAGTGTAGTGCCGTTCTGCAACAGAAATTGCCACCAAAGCTAAAAGATCCAGGGAGTTTCACTATTCCATGCACCATCGGAAATCTGTCTTTCGATAGATGTTTATGTGATTTGGGTGCCAGCATTAATCTTATGCCCTTGTCGGTTTTCTTACAACTGGGGTTGCCGGAACCGAGACCTACCAATATGTCTTTACAATTGGCTGATCGTTCTATTACATATCCGAGGGGTGTAGTTGAAGATGTCTTGGTCAAGGTTGACAAGCTTATCTTTCCGGCCGATTTTGTGGTTCTTGACTTTGAAGAAGACAAGAAGATTCCCATAATCTTGGGAAGGCCTTTTCTAGCGACCGGCCGTACTTTGATTGATGTACAAAAGGGAGAGCTTACAATGAGGGTTCAAGATCAGATTATCACCTTCAATGTGTTTAAGGCAATGAAACTGCCCTCAGACGAGGAAGAATGCTTTCAGATGGATTGGGTAGAATCTTCAGTAAAGACGGAAGTCGGTCAGTTGTTGATGTCTGATCCGTTGGAAAGAGTTTTGACAGGTGAGTCTACTATGGAAGACGAAGAAGGAATAGAGCAGCTTCAATTGTTGAAGGCAACTCCGTGGAGGAAAAGCTTTAAGTTGCCAATCGAGTCTCTTGGGCTAGAAGAGTTAAAAAAATCACAAGCTCGTCTCAAACCATCTATTGAGGAAGCTCCGACACTTGAACTTAAGCCACTGCCGGACCATTTGAGGTATGCATTTTTAGGTGAAGCATCTTCTTTACCTGTTATTATTGCCTCTAACTTGACAGGAAGTGAAGAGGAAAAGCTCTTAAGGATTTTGAGGGAGTTCAAAGCCGCCATCGGCTGGACCATAGCAGATATAAAGGGAATCAGTCCTTCTTATTGCATGCATAAAATTCTGCTAGAGGAAGGATATAAGCCAACGGTGGAACATCAGCGTCGTCTTAATCCGATAATGAAGGAGGTGGTGAAGAAAGAAATTCTGAAGTGGCTTGATGCGGGTATTATCTACCCGATTTCAGACAGTTCTTGGGTGAGCCCAATTCAATGTGTACCTAAGAAAGGGGGGATGACCGTGGTTACCAATGAGAAAAATGAGCTGATTCCAACGCGCACCGTCACTGGGTGGAGAGTCTGTATGGATTATCGCAAGCTGAATAAGGCTACTCGCAAGGATCACTTCCCTCTGCCATTCATCGATCAGATGTTAGACAGGTTGGCTGGTCATGAGTACTATTGCCTCCTTGATGGGTATTCTGGTTACAATCAAATCTGCATCGCACCTGAAGATCAAGAGAAGACTACCTTCACATGTCCGTTCGGCACCTTTGCATTCAGACGAGTCTCCTTCGGACTTTGTGGTGCCCCAGCCACGTTTCAGAGATGTATGATGGCTATATTTTCCGACATGATTGGTATTAATGTCGAAGTCTTTATGGATGACTTTTCAGTATTTGGATCTTCATATGAAGCATGTTTGTATAATCTGAGTCTGGTGTTGAAAAGATGTGTAGAGACTAATCTGGTGTTGAATTGGGAAAAATGTCATTTTATGGTGCAGGAAGGAATCATCCTGGGGCACAAGGTTTCTAATAAAGGACTTGAGGTGGATAGAGCAAAAATTTCTACCATTGAAAATTTACCTCCACCTATCTCTGTGAGGGGGATTCGCAGCTTTTTGGGACATGCTGGTTTCTATCGTCGCTTTATCAAGGATTTCTCGAAAATTTCTAAACCTCTGTGCAATCTGTTAGAAAAGGATGTTCCTTTCAAAATGGACGAAGCCTGTCTAGCTGCTTTTGAGCTATTGAAAACAAAGTTGATTACTGCACCTGTGATCACTGCACCTGACTGGAGCCAGCCTTTTGAACTAATGTGTGATGCGAGTGACTTTGCCGTTGGTGCTGTTCTTGGGCAACGGAAGGAGAAAATGTTTCTTGTGGTGTATTATGCCAGTAAAACCCTCAATGATGCTCAATTGAATTACACCACGACAGAAAAGGAACTTTTGGCGGTGGTCTACGCTTTTGAGAAGTTTCGTGCCTATCTGCTTGGCACGAAGGTAATTGTATACACAGATCATGCAGCCATCCGGTATTTAATGTCAAAGAAGGATTCAAAGCCGAGATTGATCCGATGGATTCTATTGCTTCAAGAATTTGATGTGGAGATTAAAGACAGAAAAGGAACCGAGAACCAGGTGGCGGATCATCTTTCGAGGTTAGAGGAGCACGGTAAGATTGTACAGTCTGAATCTGTGATTAACGAATTTTTTCCCGATGAACAACTTTTCAGGATACAAGAAGAGGAGCCATGGTTTGCAGATTTTGTAAATTATCTTGTTAGTGGTATTATTCCTCCGGACTTGTCATATGCTCAGAAGAAGAAGTTTTTACATGATGTGAAAGGGTATCATTGGGATGAGCCGTATTTGTTTAAACAAGGCGTTGATCAGATTATCAGACGTTGTATTCCATATGGTGAAACAGAAGATGTATTGACACAGTGTCACTCCACTGTGTATGGGGGTCACTATGGAGGGGAGAAAACAGCAGCTCGTGTTCTTCAAGCAGGGTTCTATTGGCCTACAGTGTTTAAGGATGCTCACCAGTTCGTTTTGAGGTGTGATCGGTGTCAAAGAGTGGGGAATATCTCTCGGAGGAATGAGATGCCTCTCAACATGCTTCTCGAGGTAGAAATCTTTGATGTGTGGGGTATCGACTTCATGGGTCCATTTGTGTCTTCAGGTAATAATCAGTACATCCTTCTAGCTGTAGACTATGTCTCGAAATGGGTTGAGGTGAAAGCCTTACCAACCAATGATGCTAAGGTTGTGTTGAATTTTCTTCATAAGCAAATCTTTACCCGTTTTGGAACTCCGCGAGCTATTATTAGTGATGAGGGAACTCATTTCTGCAATCGTCAGTTCACTGCATTGTTGGCTAAGTACAAGGTAACACATCGTGTTGCAACTGCTTATCATCCTCAGACAAACGGTCAAGCGGAGGTATCTAACCGTGAAATCAAGAGGATTCTAGAGAAGGTCGTGAATCCGTCAAGGAAAGACTGGTCGATGAAGTTAGACGAAGCTGTTTGGGCTTACAGAACGGCTTATAAAACACCGTTGGGAATGTCACCGTATCAACTGGTGTTTGGCAAGGCATGTCATTTGCCGGTGGAGCTAGAGCATAAAGCACTTTGGGCGATAAAGAAGTTGAATCTTGATACTAAAGCTGCTGGTGATAAACGGTTACTACAGTTGAATGAGTTAGAAGAGTTCCGCTCGCAGGCCTACGAGAACCACAAGATTTATAAGGAGAAAGTTAAGAGGTGGCACGACAAAAGGTTGATTCAGAAGACTTTTGTTCCTGGTCAACTAGTCTTGCTGTACAATTCCCGTCTCAAACTCTTTCCGGGGAAGCTCAAGTCAAGGTGGTCGGGGCCGTTCACTGTGAAAACCGTATTCCCGCATGGAGCGGTTGAAATCTTTGAGACATCACCTGAGTTGGCGTTTAAGGTGAATGGACAGCGTTTGAAACATTATCATATCGGGGATCCATTGAACCGTGAAACGGAATCCGTCGTTTTGACGGAAACGTAACGTCCGCGAATCCAGTCAAGCTAGTGACGGAAAAAGAGCGCTTCGTGGGAGGCAACCCACGCGAGGATATGTTGTAGTATTATTCTTTTCTTCAAATAAAAAAAAAAAAAATTAAAAAAAAAAAAAAAAAAAAGAAAAAACAGTGAGCAGGCTGAGCGGGCGCGCGCCAGGCTGGGCGGCCGCTCAAGGATCCTTCTGTTAGTTCTGGGCGGGCGCTCAAGCTTCTGGGCGGCCGCTCGAGCAACCCCCTGACCAGTTTTTTTTCCCCCACGATTTTGTGTTTTAAAACCTCTCCCAACCTCATATTTTACATCTAGGTTCATTCTATACTCCCTATTGCCCTCATATATCTTCCCTAACCCTAATTCACCTCTAGATTACAATCCCATCTCATATCCCTCTATTTATCTCCCATATATATACATACACTCCACCCTATCTAAACTCATCTTACTTAAACCTAACCCTATCAACAAGGATTTTCACTCAAATTGGGGAAGTTTTTAAAGCAATTCACCTCTCGGATTCGTGTGGGTAACTTTCTTTTCTCATTATTGATTAATTTCATTGCATACGAATTGTGAATTTGCCAATTGGGGGTTAGTTGTGGATTTGTTATCATCATTGGTGATTGTGAAATACAGAGTTATTTTGTTAATTGATCATGGCACCGAAGCGTCAAAGGGTTGTTGAGAGGAGTGCGGGGAGCAGTAGTAATCACCCCTCTTCGGGTTCAGATTCAAGTTTGGGGGAGGTTGAGAAGTTTATATCACCGGAGGCTCAAAGTGAATATAATAGGTTAATGACAAGGACGGTGATTAGAGAGAGGGGTTTCTTGCCGTTTCAGGCAGGGGAGTTGCGTGCTTTGGTAGAGGAGTTGGGTTGGGCACCGTTTTGTGAATCTCCTACAGCAGCCCCGTTGAGCATAGTTCGAGAATTTTACGCTAATGCTAAGGGGGAGTCGAATGGGTACTCAGTGGTTCGGGGGTTGACTGTTGATTATACTCCAGATGCGATTCGTCGAGTCTTGCTGCAACCGAATAGAGGAAGACGGGTTGAGGATTGGACGCATAAGACCAAGGCCGATGTGGATCTTCAGGATATTGTGGAGCAGTTGTGTGTTCCGGGCACCGTTTGGAAGACTAGGGCCGGGACTAATGAGCCTCGTTCGTTTCCATCTTCGGCTTTGAACCGCTATGCTAGGGCTTGGAATCTGTTTGTATGTGCGTCTATTTCACCATCATCTCATGCTCATGATGTGATAGTTGAGAGGGCCATTCTGCTCTGGGCTATTATTAATGGACATTACATTGATTTGGGTCACATCATTCATCAGAATATTATGCGGTTTTTGCGTTCGGGGGCCACAATGTCGATTCCTCATCCTTCTTTAGTTACTGAGTTATGTCGGGCAGTTGGTGTGAGGTGGGATGAGGACGAGCCGCTGTTGATGCCGTTGGGGGCTATTGATGACGCCCTTATTGAGCGGATGGTGGAATGGCCAGGCGGCGTTCCCCATGGCCGTGGGTTAGGCTACATTATTACTGCGCCTGAGCGAGGCGGTATGCCACCACGAGTGCCGCAGGTTCCTAGGGTTCCGCGAGCTCGCGCTAGTTCATCTCATGGTGATGCGTTGTCAGTTGGATTTATGGAAGCTCAGTTCCGTCGCTTGAATAGGCGCATTGACGCTATGCATGAGAGCAACCGTCAATATGCGGAGGATATGACTTCTGCTTTGATCTCAGCAGGTATTTCCGCTCAGTGGCCTGTTTATGGTGCTCGCACTGTCTACCCACCCCCTGATTCTGATGAGGAGGGGGATGATGATGATTCAGCAGAGTAGTAGGTATGTTGCTAACCCTTGTATTTTCTTCCATGAGGGCATGGCAGATTTTAAGTTTGGGGGGAGATTTCAAGGTTACTAATGTTGTCTGTTTTCATGTAGGAATTCATATTGCATCATATTTGTATGTGTAGTTTAGTTTCATGCATGATACCTGTCATATAGAGCATTCTGTTTGCATGTGTGTCGAGTTTTGTATGTGAGTTCATATAGTTGCATTACATGCATTTTTCATGATCCCTTATAATAAGCTGATGCCATAAGGTAGGTAGATGTTGACGTGGGTGTGAAAAGGATGAACAGAGGGCTGATTTTAAATTTTGTTGAAATTGACATGCATGTTTCATGAATAAAATTTTTACACAGTCTCGTCGTTTGCTCTTGGACTAGGTTGCGTCATGCTTGTTTGGATTTAGGATTTAATCACTTGTTTATCGATAGAATTTGCTTTATTCTCTTGATGATTAAGGAACACCAAAATACAAGTTTGGGGGAAAACAGAAATTTCATGCTAATATGTTTGCGTTTGTATTTGTTGGCTAGGCGTCAAATGGCTAGTAGCCGGCTCATGTTTATGAGTAGTCTAGGGTTGGAATTGAGAATTCTCATTCCAGATTCCATGTGAACGAAAAAAATGCAAGAAAAAAAAAGAAAAAAAAAGAAAAAAAAAAAGAAAAAGAAAAAAAATGTTGTGAGAGTCTGAGTATGCAGAATTGATCAGGGTGAGCTCTTTAATACTCGAGCAATTAAGTTCTTGGGGACTTTGTGCCTAGTGACCTAAGGCTTTTATAGTCTGGGATCCACTAACCCAACGCTCGCTACATGGGTATTATTGTATAAGCCTTTAGGGGTCTCATCCATTGCACGATCAAATAAGCATGTGTGTTGTGTACATATTGTGTTTGAGTCATAATAAAGCATGAATTTCTGTCTACTTTAGAGGAGTATAGAGGTGTATCTAAAGTGATCTTGAGTTTAACGTTCATTCTATTTATAACTCTGTGATTGTCCTGGAAAAGAATATGTATGATTTTGATCCGGTTTGGGAGTATATCTGTCGAGCATTGCACACACGCACGTTCTGATCATGTATTGTTAGTATACCGGAATTTAGTCGAGCTCTGTTTGGATTGATTGCATTCATGGAGATATTTGCTTGCTAAGTGGTGTTGGTTAGTTTGAGGGGATCCTTTGCATTCATATTAGTTGCATTCATTCATGCATTGCATTGTTTGTGTCGTTTGTGTCAGTTGGATTTTGTGGGTACATTCACTATAGGCCCTCACGAGACCTTACTCGTCCACTAGGGCTGCCTAGGGGTTTAAAGGGCTTGTTGCATATGCCAAATGCAACCGTGATCACCTACGGAAGTGGTACTAGTTAGTTTGTATATTGTTTATGCTTGAGGGCAAGCATCGGTTCAAGTTTGGGGGTGTGATAAGTGGATTTTATATCTACTTAGAACGTCTTATGTCGGCTTGAATTGGTAGTTTTGGCCTCAAGTATGTCGTGTTTTGATTAGTTTTTAGTGGAAATGTGCAGGACTTTTATCTCAGGATCGGAGTTGATAATTGAAGATGTTATGTTGGATATAGGCCCAAGGTGTTTGCTTAAGAAGGTTTCCAGAAGAGCGAGGGAAAACGAAGCAAGGAACGAAAATTACCATGAAAATCAGAATTTCCAGGAAGTTGTCCGGGCGGGCGCTCAAGCTACCAGGCGGCCGCTCAGGGGGGATTGTCCAGGCGGCCGCTCAAGATTCTAGGCGGCCGCTCAGCCTGAATTCTGGAGAATTTTACAGTTTTGCCCTTTTCGAATGTTAAAGCAATTCTGAGTTGTTTCCTTGTATGATTTGGTTTTTAGGGCCTATAAAAACTCTGTTTATCATTGTAATCAGTAGAGAGGGTTTTATTTTGTTAACATTAAGGAGTGAATGATCGTTTGTTCGTGACAAGCAACGGATCAAGATCTACCTATCTTTTGTAACTTGGCATTCTTCGGATTTGTTCCTAAACCCTTACTAATTTATATTATTCTTTTCTTCATTCTAGTCATGTTTATTAGCATATTTTCATCGAACCCCATGATGATGAACGGTTCAGCTATGAACTAATCACCGTCATGGGGTCCTGACGAATTTATTTACAGAAATTAGTAGTGAATGCCTAATTGATATATATGTGGTGACTTGCGATATCCTTGCATGGTTGTGAATTAATTAAATAGATGCGTCGCGAACATCTATCTTGTTAATCTTTAGTGAAGCGACAGTGGATCTCTAGATTTAGAACTTACCATGCTAGCATATGTTCGTGATTGATTTCATGATTAGTGGTGTGATTTTAACCATCTCATACTATCTTATGTAATCCTTATGGATAACTTGCTCTTCAACCTTTAGGTTTTCAAATTCTATAGACATATAGAGTCTAGACCTAATTGGTGCCTGCATGATTTCTATCTTTTGTGGATATTGTGTAGATTGGTGTGCGTGTACTGAAAGGTAGCGTATACTTACTCCGTGTTGTCCGATTAGTTATCGTAACCACCATACAAATCGAGTAAAGGCATGATCTCTAATGGACGTATTTAATGAAGTTAGGACCCTATGTTTCTATTCATAAATTAAATCATTCTCTTTTAATAATTAGTAAATTTGATTAGCATAATATAAAATCAAAACCCAAATTGTCTTTTGTCTTAGCATTGAACGATAATCAAACATTGTTGCTTAGACGCATAAATCAAAGTATACAATTTCTGCGGGAACGAATCTTACTTGCTTTTATATTACTTGTTGTCCACGTGCGCTTGCGTGTATTTTTGTGCGAACACCAGCCTTCTTGTAATACGCAAAACACCAGTGATGGCGTCCCATCCAACTTCTATCACACAGACAGATATACCTGGTGTCCCCTATAAATAGGGTTGTTCATCTCAATTGGAGTAGAGAAGTATGAAAGGAATTCCGAAGGTGCTATTTTCTGAGAAGAAGAATCAGAAAGAAAGTACCGAACAAGTGGTACTATATTGCAAATAAAGTTATTAACCACTGGAGAAAACAAAAAGTTGAAATTCAAATGTCACTATTTAGAAGAGGAGATATATCTTTTAAAGAATGCCTCTTTGGGAGGGATATCAAAATAGTTTGTAAGAAGAAAAGGTATTGCCAATGTCTCTACTTATGCCTTCCTTGTCAGCTCCTTCGATAGCTCGTCCTTCGATTATAAACTTCTTCCTCTCCACGTTTTAAGAATATCGATATCGTATGTCATCGTCATCTCGTAATAATCACTGAAGATCCACAGTAGAAATCTCCATTCGCAAGGCGGTCTATCCAGTTCAGCACCACCATCTCAAACGAGTACTCCAATCTTAACTTATTAACTGGTACTATATCCAATAGTCCAACACGAACTCTATATGAGCTCTGACGTTCCTTACTGAGCTATACACACTCCCACACACTCTCGTTTCTAGTTTATTATAACCTCAGCTTTGATACCAACCTGTAACGCCCCCAAATCCGGGGTCAGAAGATTTGGTCGTCACGCGAAAATCCATAAAATAAAATATCTGTTTAATAATAATCAATCACTTGTGATTGACCAACACCGGAAATATAACATATGTGACCCCAAACATACCAAGGTCTTTTTAGGTTATAGGGCTAGAAACAAGAATCCAAATTTCCATTAAATAGAAAGTATTCCTTCTTTACAACATTCTCTTTGATCAAATTTAAATCACTGGTGTAACTTCGATAAGAAGTACGCCAGGCTAACTAGACCATCACATAATAATAATAAATACTATAACTCAAATATATAAAATAGATCTTACAATAAATCCAGACATCCTGAGCCAAGTCATCTTCGAAATAGCATCACGCTTCTTCTCTTTCTGAGTTGTGCGGATACGTCTCGCCAAACTACGTTACTGAAATGTTAGAATTTACAATGGCAAGTATGAGCGAAAGAAATGCTCAGCAAGCGTATAAAATGTTGATATAAAACCAGGATAAGTGGGGCATAAAATCAACTGAAATGCAAAACAGTTTATAGAGAAAGCTGAATCAACAACTGTGATATAATTCAAACCATAACTGAAATCATTTGGCATGTCATAAAAATAAATCACCTGCCAACTCATAATGTATAATAGCCATTCGGGCGATATGGATTGGATATACATAACTGAAACACCATTGCCCCCTGATCAGGTTCAAAAGCAATGGGACCCTTTATACTCCACTGGTACAGCTATACCCGTGTGTATAATCCGGATTTCATGAGGGTACAAAAATAGGCAAGTAATGTTAGCCTATAGGAAGATGGAATGGTTACCATATCCTCCTTAAATATTGCTGGACCATGAAATCATCATGGCCTCCTACGCTTTACCATTTGCCAATCCAATAGAGCAATTTCCGAATTCAACAGGAAATGCTTAGTTTCACATACAGTTCACATCCCTATTATTTACTACGATAATAAGGATATGAAGAGTTTATCTTAAACAATTCCCCCCATCAAGGGTACCAATATCAAGCAACTGTGTTCGTACAAAAATATTTAAGAACCACAAATAGCTCTGAACAATAACTATTTGTCATGATATGAATAAATGAAACAGAAAATAAAAAGTGTTTAGGATGATTAAGAAAATACTTGCCTCTGGTCCTTAGCTATTACGTACGCCGAGGTAATACAACAATCTTTTTCTTCTATCTCACGTCATCATGTCCTCTGTTTTAATCATGATTTGGTTTACGCTTTAGCGGTTGCCACGAGTCTTATCCGTCGACATCGAGCCCGCGCGTCAACTTCAATATCTCTGTCGGAAGAAAATGATCGGAAATGTTCCCTCTGTACACAACGTTTTCCCCGGTGTTAAAACACCTCAAAATAAATCCAACAATCCACAAACAATGCAGCCTCACTCTCCACCTTCTTCATAACCCACAAAGATTATTGCATCCATCTCCAATCTCCTTTATTAAACATCTACTAATCTCCATCGAGAAACCTAAGTCAATGCTCAACAATTACTCCCCGTGAAAATAAAAGAAATCTGACAATCCTAGTCAATAACTCAAAGAAAACATCGTCTACTCTTAACAACGTCTTATAATATAAATCATATAAACAATTAAGCACACGTTAAATATATATCGGTCAAAACTCGATTTATAATTTTATCCTCGATACATAATACCTAGACAATTTACATTGCACGTATAAAGACTCGATAAGTAGATCACATAATCACATAGCACGTACTTCACATAGCAGATATGACTCACAAATAAAAGAGCACTCAAAGTATTTTTAGAATATTTAAAAAATATTTTTAAAGCACTTAAAAGAATTTTAGAATATTTAATTAACCCTTTTTGAATTAAAAAAAAATCGATAATAAACCCTCCGGATAATTATGAATCCCCAAAATATTTTAATAAATATTTAATCCGGGTTTATAAATAATTTTAGAATTTTAAAACTATTTTTATCACTCCCAGATTATTTTTAGGATTTAAAACAATTACTTTCTATTTTTAAATCATTTTTAAACAGAAAATTGATTTATTTAAAATTAAATAATCCTAATTAAATTAATTAAAATCAATTAATAATTAATTAATAAAATTATTCAATAATTAATTAAATTTATCAAATAATTAAATTAATTAAATCATTATTTGAAATTAATTAGTATAATTAATAGTATTTAATTCTTCATTATTTTGCATTAAAAATAAATAATAAAATAATTTTTAAAATTTAAAAATATAATTTAGAAATAAATTTTGAATTTCCAAAATATTTTCAAAAAATAATTTTCTGAATTTTAATATCAAATTCAGAATTATTTAAAATATTTAAAAGTAAATAAAAGTAAATAAAACAAAACTTTTTTTTTAAACATGCATCGTCTTCCTCCTCTAACAGACCCCCCCCCCAAAATACTATTCACTCCGGTCCGGAAAAAATCCGGCTATCCCCGGCGAGGCCCAAAATTACATCCTTTCTACAGTTTTTAGCTTGTAACATGTCACAAATTAAACCCACAATCTAACCACAACGACAATCACCGAAATCGACCAACTGTTGGTTGATTCCGGCGAAAATTCGAAGCTTTCCGGCGAGCTTCAAAATTTTCTGACGAACCGAAAATCAACACCAAACTACGAGTTCTATACATCAAAACGAAGATTAGGAGTTCAACAATTCATATCTAACATCAAGAACATCAAACAATCAACCAAGAACCCAGAAAATCGAAATCAAAGTTCACCCCCACCAAATATCGATTTTCTTATTTAGGACACTACAATTCAAACAAAAATTATCACAATAATCCTGGGATCATAAGAAATCTATAGACACTAACCACATCAATTTCAAATCACTATACAATCCACAGAAAATTCATGAAGATTCTGGTTTAAAAACAAAAATACAAAATTACGATTCAAGCATCTACACACATCAACACACACATAAACATGTAGTACATATCATGAGCTTCAGTTTGGTTACTCACATGAACGATTTGGACTCCAGAATCACCTCCAAATTTGAGTTTGATTCTCAAGAACACCAAGAACACAAAATAGAGAATTTTCAGAAAATAATTTTAAAAAAACTGATTTTTCTGAATTTTTATAAAATAAAAAAAATAATTATTCTGCTATTTATAATAATCAAAATTAATACCCCAAAAATATTTTTAACCCCTAATTAAAATTATTAAGCCTTAAAAATAATTTTTATGGGATAAAAATGTAAAAATTTTATTTTCCAATAAATACAATATATATGCCAAAATTTCCCAAAAATTAGGAATTTTTCATAAATGATAAAATAATATAGTTTTGAACCTCCCAAAATTTTATAAAAATAATCGTATCAAAAACAAGACCTCGAATTCAGTAGAGGGGCTGGATCCGGAAATTAAAATGCGAAATAATTGCATTCTAAAAATATAAAAATTACAGAAAAATTGAATAAAATATTCTATGCTACACAGAAGTCACATAACACGTACGGGATGATTTTCCTATTTAATAAAAATCATAACGCGTTTAAATGCATTAAAAATAAAATAACACACAGTAAATCAAACTAAAAATATATTTTAATATAATAAATTACACATAATTTTCCCTGATTGAACAAAAATATAAAATACAAAATTTTCAAATATTTTCATAATGCACCCAAATATTAATGGGCACGGATAAGATAACGGGTAAAACTTTAGTACGAGAAAAATATAGTTTTGATCCTTAAAATTCTAAAATAATCTCAAGTTACCAAAAATGTGAAAATACTAAATTTAAAACATTTTAATAATTTATACAAATAAAACTTTTGTACACGGGTAGAATATCGGGTATAATTTTTGTACCAATAAAATACCAACTCGATCCATAATATTTTTAAACAAACTCAATTTATCACTTTTGATAAAAATATAATTTTTTAATAAAATAATAATTTTTACTAACACAGACAGTACCAAATACATTCTACCCGAATAACCTATTAACAATTAAACACATAACTGCATTCAAATTAAAATTAAATATTCACAATCTTATTATTCCTTTACGGAAAACCAATAAAATATTTAAGTAATAATAATAAAAATCTGGAAAAATCGGGGTTGTTACAATCTTCCCTCCTTAAAGGGATTCCGTCCTCGGAATCCAATGAGGAAAAGAAATCCCTAGGGTTCCTTAACTCCTTCATTATCCACACTTGCTTTACAAAACTGGAGATAATGTTCCTTCGTAAATAACTTCTCCAAAATCTCAATCCAATTATAGGGTCTCTATCTGACACAGTTATCACTGGAGTCTTACAACCCATCGTTATTCGTTTCAAATATGGCTCGACCAACTTTCCATTAACATAATATCCTTGAAACCGTTAACATATCACCAGTGTTCTAATCTCATCGTGATCCGCTTTTGCTCGTGGTAATCCCATTGCAAAGTCTTGATTTACCGTGTCGAGGTTGACTTATTCTAACCAGATTGGCATACCTCCAAAACTTTTTGTGATGACAAAAATTATGAAATTTTGAAGAGAAGAGATTTCATATCGTAGCAAATATCCCTCATTTTTGGTTATCAATTTATGAATTTTAAAGCAAATATTCTTTGAAATTAAAGAATAACTGAGAGATCAATATGATCATATGAACCCGACGTTGCGTGTCTTAGCTCCGACATTTACAAATAAAGGTGGCCAGCCTTCTTGTAATACGCAAAACACCAGTGATGGCGTCCCATCCAACTTCTATCACACAGACAGATATACCTGGTGTCCCCTATAAATAGGGTTGTTCATCTCAATTGGAGTAGAGAAGTATGAAAGGAATTCCGAAGGTGCTATTTTCTGAGAAGAAGAATCAGAAAGAAAGTACCGAACAAGTGGTACTATATTGCAAATAAAGTTATTAACCACTGGAGAAAACAAAAAGTTGAAATTCAAATGTCACTATTTAGAAGAGGAGATATATCTTTTAAAGAATGCCTCTTTGGGAGGGATATCAAAATAGTTTGTAAGAAGAAAAGGTATTGCCAATGTCTCTACTTATGCCTTCCTTGTCAGCTCCTTCGATAGCTCGTCCTTCGATTATAAACTTCTTCCTCTCCATGTTTTAAGAATATCGATATCGTATGTCATCGTCATCTCGTAATAATCACTGAAGATCCACAGTAGAAATCTCCATTCGCAAGGCGGTCTATCCAGTTCAGCACCACCATCTCAAACGAGTACTCCAATCTTAACTTATTAACTGGTACTATATCCAATAGTCCAACACGAACTCTATATGAGCTCTGACGTTCCTTACTTAGCTATACACACTCCCACACACTCTCGTTTCTAGTTTACTATAACCTCAGCTCTAATACCAACCTGTAACGCCCCCAAATCCGGGGTCAGAAGATTTGGTCGTCACGCGAAAATCCATAAAATAAAATATCTGTTTAATAATAATCATTCACTTGTGATTGACCAACACTGGAAATATAACATATGTGACCCCAAACATACCAAGGTCTTTTTAGGTTATAGGGCTAGAAACAAGAATCCAAATTTCCATTAAATAGAAAGTATTCCTTCTTTACAACATTCTCTTTGATCAAATTTAAATCACTGGTGTAACTTCGATAAGAAGTACGCCAGGCTAACTAGACCATCACATAATAATAATAAATACTATAACTCAAATATATAAAATAGATCTTACAATAAATCCAGACATCCTGAGCCAAGTCATCTTCGAAATAGCATCACGCTTCTTCTCTTTCTGAGTTGTGCGGATACGTCTCGCCAAACTACCTTACTGAAATGTTAGAATTTACAATGGCAAGTATGAGCGAAAGAAATGCTCAGCAAGCGTATAAAATGTTGATATAAAACCAGGATAAGTGGGGCATAAAATCAACTGAAATGCAAAACAGTTTATAGAGAAAGCTGAATCAACAACTGTGATATAATTCAAACCATAATTGAAATCATTTGGCATGTCATAAAAATGAATCACCTGCCAACTCACAATATATAATAGCCATTCGGGCGATATGGATTGGATATACATAACTGAAACACCATTGCCCCCTGATCAGGTTCAAAAGCAATGGGACCCTTTATACTCCACTGGTACAGCTATACCCGTGTGTATAATCCGGATTTCATGAGGGTACCAAAATAGGCAAGTAATGTTAGCCTATAGGAAGATGGAATGGTTACCATATCCTCCTTAAATATTGCTGGACCATGAAATCATCATGGCCTCCTACGCTTTACCATTTTCCAATCCAATAGAGCAATTTCCGAATTCAACAGGAAATGCTTAGTTTCACATACAGTTCACATCCATATTATTTACTACGATAATAAGGATATGAAGAGTTTATCTTAAACAATTCCCCCCCATCAAGGGTACCAATATCAAGCAACTATGTTCGTACAAAAATATTTAATAACCACAAATAGCTCTGAACAATAACTATTTGTCATGATATGAATAAATGAAACAGGAAATAAAAAGTGTTTAGGATGATTAAGAAAATACTTGCCTCTGGTCCTTAGCTATTACGTACGTCGAGGTAATACAACTATCTTTTTCTTCTATCTCACGTCATCATGTCCTCTATTTTAATCATGATTTGGTTTACGCTTTAGCGGTTGCCACGAGTCTGATCCATCGACATCGAGCCCGCGCGTCAACTTCAATATCTCTGTCGGAAGAAAATGATCGGAAATGTTCCCTCTGTACACAACGTTTTCCCCGGTGTTAAAACACCTCAAAATAAATCCAACAATCCACAAACAATGCAGCCTCACTCTCCACCTTCTTCATAACCCACAAAGATTATTGCATCCATCTCCAATCTCCTTTATTAAACATCTACTAATCTCCACCGAGAAACCTAAGTCAATGCTCAACAATTACTCCCCGTGAAAATAAAAGAAATCTGACAATCCTAGTCAATAACTCAAAGAAAACATCGTCTACTCTTAACAACGTCTTATAATATAAATCATATAAACAATTAAGCACACGCTAAATATATATCGGTCAAAACTCGATTTATAATTTTATCCCCGATACATAATACCTAGACAATTTACATTGCACGTATATAGACTCGATAAGTAGATCACATAATCACATAGCACGTACTTCACATAGCAGATATGACTCACAAATTAAAGAGCACTCAAAGTATTTTTAGAATATTTAAAAAATATTTTTAAAGCACTTAAAAGAATTTTAGAATATTTAATTAACCCTTTTTGAATTAAAAAAAATCGATAATAAACCATCTGGGTAATTATTGAATCCCCAAAATATTTTAATAAATATTTAATCCGGGTTTATAAATAATTTTAGAATTTTAAAACTATTTTTATCACTCCCAGATTATTTTTAGGATTTAAAACAATTACTTTCTATTTTTAAATCATTTTTAAACAGAAAATTGATTAATTTAAAATTAAATAATCCTAATTAAATTAATTAAAATCAACTAATAATTAATTAATAAAATTATTCAATAAAATAATTAAATTTATCAAATAATTAAATTAATTAGATCATTATTTGAAATTAATTATTATAATTAAAAGTATTTAATTCTTAATTATTTTGCATTAAAAATAAATAATAAAATAATTTTTAAAATTTAAAAATATAATTTGGAAATAAATTTTGAATTTCCAAAATATTTTCAAAAAATAATTTTATGAATTTTAATATTAAATTCAGAATTATTTAAAATATTTAAAAGTAAATAAAAGTAAATAAAACAAAACTTTTTTTTTAAACATGCATCGTCTTCCTCCCCTAACAGACCCCCCCCCCCCAAATACTATTCACTCCGGTCCGGCAAAAATCCGGATATCCCCGGCGAGGCCCAAAATTACATCCTTTCTACAGTTTTTAGCTTGTAACATGTCACAAATTAAACCCACAATCTAACCACAACGACAATCACCGAAATCGACCAACTGTTGGTTGATTTCGGCGAAAATTCGAAGCTTTCCGGCGAGCTTCAAAATTTTTCGACGAACCGAAAATCAACACCAAACTACGAGTTCTATACATCAAAACGAAGATTAGGAGTTCAACAATTCATATCTAACATCAAGAACATCAAACAATCAACCAAGAACCCAGAAAATCGAAATCAAAGTTCACCCCCACCAAAATATCGATTTTCTTATTTAGGACACTACAATTCAAACAAAAATTATCACAATAATCCTGGGATCATAAGAAATCTATAGACACTAACCACATCAATTTCAAATCACTATACAATCCACAGAAAATTCATGAAGATTCGGGTTTAAAAAAAAAAATACAAAATTACGATTCAAGCATCTACACACATCAACACACACATAAACATGTAGTACATATCATGAGCTTCAGTTTGGTTACTCACATGAACGATTTGGACTCCAGAATCACCTCCAAATTTGAGTTTGATTCTCAAGAACACCAAGAACACAAAATAGAGAATTTTCAGAAAATAATTTTAAAAAAACTGATTTTTCTAAATTTTTATAAAATAAAAAAAATAATTATTCTGCTATTTATATTAATCAAAAATTAATACCCCAAAAATATTTTTAACCCCTAATTAAAATTATTAAGCCTTAAAAATAATTTTTATGGGATAAAAATGTAAAAAAAAAATTTCCAATAAATACAATATATATGCCAAAATTTCCAAAAAATTAGGAATTTTTCATAAATGATAAAATAATATAGTTTTGAACCTCCCAAAATTTTATAAAAATAATCGTATCAAAAACAAAAACTCGAATTCAGTAGAGGGGCTGGATCCGGAAATAAAAATGCGAAATAATTGCATTCTAAAAATATAAAAATTACAGAAAAATTGAATAAAATATTCTATGCTACACAGAAGTCACATAACACGTACGGGATGATTTTCCTATTTAATAAAAATCATAACGCGTTTAAATGCATAAACTAAAAATATATTTTAATATAATAAATTACACATAATTTTCCCTGATTGAACAAAAATATAAAATACAAAATTTTCAAATATTTTCATAATGCACCCAAATATTAATGGGCACAGATAAGATACCGGGTAAAATTTTAGTACGAGAAAAATATAGTTTTGATCCTTAAAATTCTAAAATAATCTCAAGTTACCAAAAATGTGAAAATACTAAATTTTAAACATTTTAATAATTTATACAAATAAAACTTTTGTACACGGGTAAAATATCGGGTATAATTTTTGTACCAATAAAATACCAACTCGATCCATAATATTTTAAAACAAACTCAATTTATCACTTTTGATAAAAATATAATTTTTTAATAAAATAATCATTTTTACTAACACAGACAGTACCAAATACAGTCTACCCGAATAACCTATTAACAATTAAACACATAACTGCATTCAAATTAAAATTAAATATTCACAATCTTATTATTCCTTTACGGAAAACCAATAAAATATTTAAGTAATAATAATAATAAATCTGGAAAAATTGGGGTTGTTACAATCTTCCCTCCTTAAAGGGATTCCGTCCTCGGAATCCAATGAGGAAAAGAAATCCCTAGGGTTCCTTAACTCCTTCATCATCCACACTTGCTTTACAAAACTGGAGATAATGTTCCTTCGTAAATAACTTCTCCAAAATCTCAATCCAATTATAGGGTCTCCATCTGACACGGTTATCACTGGTGTCTTACAACCCATCGTTATTCGTTTCAAATATGGCTCGACCAACTTTCCATTAACATAACATCCTTGAAACCGTTAACATATCACCGGTGTTCTAATCTCATCGTGATCCGCTTTTGCTCGTGGTAATCCCATTGCAAAGTCTTGATTTACCGTGTCGAGGTTGACTTATTCTAACCAGATTGGCATACCTCCAAAACTTTTTGTGATGACAAAAATTATGAAATTTTGAAGAGAAGAGATTTCATATCGTAGCAAATATCCCTCATTTTTGGTTATCAATTTATGAATTTTAAACCAAATATTCTTTGAAATGAAAGAATAACTGAGAGATCAATATGATCATATGAACCCGACGTTGCGTGTCTTAGCTCCGACATTTACAAATAAAGGTGGCCAGCCTTCTTGTAATACGCAAAACACCAGTGATGGCGTCCCATCCAACTTCTATCACACAGACAGATATACCTGGTGTCCCCTATAAATAGGGTTGTTCATCTCAATTGGAGTAGAGAAGTATGAAAGGAATTCCAAAGGTGCTATTTTCTGAGAAGAAGAATCAGAAAGAAAGTACCGAACAAGTGGTACTATATTGCAAATAAAGTTATTAACCACTGGAGAAAACAAAAAGTTGAAATTCAAATGTCACTATTTAGCAGAGGAGATATATCTTTTAAAGAATGCCTCTTTGGGAGGGATATCAAAATAGTTTGTAAGAACAAAAGGTATTGCCAATGTCTCTACTTATGCCTTCCTTGTCAGCTCCTTCGATAGCTCGTCCTTCGATTATAAGCTTTTTCCTCTCCACATTTTAAGAATATCGATATCGTAAGTCATCATCATGTCGTAATAATCACTGAAGATCCACAGTAGAAATCTCCATTCGCAAGGCGGTCTATCCAGTTCAGCACCACCATCTCAAACGAGTACTCCAATCTTAACTTATTAATTGGTACTATATCCAATAGTCCAACACGAACTCTATATGAGCTCTGACGTTCCTTACTTAGCTATACACACTCCTACACACTCTCGTTTCTAGTTTACTATAACCTCAGCTCTGATACCAACCTGTAACGCCCCCAAATCCGGGGTCAGAAGATTTGGTCGTTACGCGAAAATCCATAAAATAAAATATCTGTTTAATAATAATCATTCACTTGTGATTGACCAACACTGGAAATATAACATATGTGACCCCAAACATACCAAGGTCTTTTTAGGTTATATGCTAGAAACAAGAATCCAAATTTCCATTAAATAGAAAGTATTCCTTCTTTACAACATTCTCTTTGATCAAATTTAAATCACTGGTGTAACTTCGATAAGAAGTATGCCAGGCTAACTAGACCATCACATAATAATAATAAATACTATAACTCAAATATATAAAATAGATCTTACAATAAATCCAGACATCTTGAGCCAAGTCATCTTCGAAATAGCATCACGCTTCTTCTCTTTCTGAGTTGTGCGGATACGTCTCGCCAAACTACCTTACTGAAATGTTAGAATTTACAATGGCAAGTATGAGCGAAAGAAATGCTCAGCAAGCGTATAAAATGTTGATATAAAACCAGGATAAGTGGGGCATAAAATCAACTGAAATGCAAAAAAGTTTGTAGAGAAAGCTGAATCAACAACTGTGATATAATTCAAACCATAACTGAAATCATTTGGCATGTCATAAAAATGAATCACCTGCCAACTCACAATATATAATAGCCATTCGGGCGATATGGATTGGATATACATAACTGAAACACCATTGCCCCCTGATCAGGTTCAAAAGCAATGGGACCCTTTATACTCCACTGGTACAGCTATACCCGTGTGTATAATCCGGATTTCATGAGGGTACCAAAATAGGCAAGTAATGTTAGCCTATAGGAAGATGGAATGGTTACCATATCCTCCTTAAATATTGCTGGACCATGCAATCACTCATGGCCTCCTATGCTTTACCATTTGCTAATCCAATAGAGCAATTTCCGAATTCAACAGGAAATGCTTAGTTTCACATACAGTTCACATCCCTATTATTTACTACGATAATAAGGATATGAAGAGTTTATCTAAAACAATTCCCCCATCAAGGGTACCAATATCAAGCAACTGTGTTCGTACAAAAATATTTAAGACCACAAATAGCTCTGAACAATAACTATTTATCATGATATGAATAAATGAAAAAGAAAATAAAAAGTGTTTAGGATGATTAAGAAAATACTTGCCTCTGGTCCTTAGCTATTACGTACGCCGAGGTAATACAACTATCTTTTTCTTCTATCTCACGTCATCATGTCCTCTGTTTTAATCATGATTTGGTTTACGCTTTAGCGGTTGCCACGAGTCTGATCCGTCGACATCGAGCCCGCGCGTCAACTTCAATATCCCTGTCGGAAGAAAATGATCGGAAATGTTCCCTCTATACACAACGTTTTCCCCGGTGTTAAAACACCTCAAAATAAATCCAACAATCCACAAACAATGCAGCCTCACTCTCCACCTTCTTCATAACCCACAAAGATTATTGCATCCATCTCCAATCTCCTTTATTAAACATCTACTAATCTCCACCGAGAAACCTAAGTCAATGCTCAACAATTACTCCCCGTGAAAATAAAAGAAATCTGACAATCCTAGTCAATAACTCAAAGAAAACATCGTCTACTCTTAACAACGTCTTATAATATAAATCATATAAACAATTAAGCACACGCTAAATATATATCGGTCAAAACTCGATTTATAATTTTATCCTCGATACATAATACCTAGACAATTTACATTGCACGTATAAAGACTCGATAAGTAGATCACATAATCACATAGCACGTACTTCACATAGCAGATATGACTCACAAATAAAAGAGCACTCAAAGTATTTTTAGAATATTTAAAAAATATTTTTAAAGCACTTAAAAGAATTTTAGAATATTTAATTAACCCTTTTTGAATTAAAAACAAATCGATAATAAACCCTCCGGGTAATTATTGGATCCCAAAAATATTTTAATAAATATTTAATCCGGGTTTATAAATAATTTTAGAATTTTAAAACTATTTTTATCACTCCCAGATTATTTTTAGGATTTAAAACAATTACTTTCTATTTTTAAATCATTTTTAAAAAGAAAATTGATTAATTTAAAATTAAATAATCCTAATTAAATTAATTAAAATCAACTAATAATTAATTAATAAAATTATTCAATAAATAATTAAATTTATCAAATAATTAAATTAATTAAATCATTATTTGAAATTAATTAATATAATTAAAAGTATTCAATTCTTAATTATTTTGCATTAAAAATAAATAATAAAATAATTTTTAAAATTTAAAAATATAATTTAGAAATAAATTTTGAATTTCCAAAATATTTTCAAAAAATAATTTTCGGAATTTTATAATTAAATTCAGAATTATTTAAAATATTTAAAAGTAAATAAAAGTAAATAAAACAAAACTTTTTTTTTAAACATGCATCGTCTTCCTCTTCTAATAGACCCCCCCCCCCAAAATACTATTCACTCCGGTCCGGCAAAAATCCGGCTATCCCCGGCGAGGCCCAAAATTACATAATTTCTACAGTTTTTAGCTTGTAACTTGTCATAAATTAAACCCACAATCTAACCACAACGACAATCACCGAAATTGACTAAATGTTGGTTGATTCCGGCGAAAATTCGAAGCTTTCCGGCGAGCTTCAAAATTTTCCGACGAACCGAAAATCAACACCAAACTACGAGTTCTATACATCAAAACGAAGATTAGGAGTTCAATAATTCATATCTAACATCAAGAACATCAAACAATCAACCAAGAACCCAGAAAATCGAAATCAAAGTTCACCCCCACCAAATATCGTTTTTCTTATTTAGGTCACTACAATTCAAACAAAAATTATCACAATAATCCTGGGATCATAAGAAATCTATAGACACTAACCACATCAATTTCAAATCACTATACAATCCACAGAAAATTCATGAAGATTCGGGTTTAAAAACAAAAATACAAAATTACGATTCAAGCATCTACACACATCAACACACACATAAACATGTAGTACATATCATGAGCTTCAGTTTGGTTACTCACATGAACGATTTGGACTCCAGAATCACCTCCAAATTTGAGTTTGATTCTCAAGAACACCAAGAACACAAAATAGAGAATTTTCAGAAAATAATTTTAAAAAAACTGATTTTTCTGAATTTTTATAAAATAAAAAAAATAATTATTCTGCTATTTATATTAATCAAAAAATAATACCCCAAAAATATTTTTAACCCCTAATTAAAATTATTAAGCCTTAAAAATAATTTTTATGGGATAAAAATGTAAAAATTTTATTTTCCAATAAATACAATATATATGCCAAAATTTCCCAAAAATTAGGAATTTTTCATAAATGATAAAATAATATAGTTTTGAACCTCCCAAAATTTTATAAAAATAATCGTATCAAAAACAAGACCTCGAATTCAGTAGAGGGGCTGGATCCGGAAATTAAAATGCGAAATAATTGCATTCTAAAAATATAAAAATTACAGAAAAATTGAATAAAATATTCTATGCTACACAGAAGTCACATAACACGTACGGGATGATTTTCCTATTTAATAAAAATCATAACGCGTTTAAATGCATTAAAAATAAACTAACACACAGTAAATTAAACTAAAAATATATTTTAATATAATAAATTACACATAATTTTCCCTGATTGAACAAAAATATAAAATACAAAATTTTCAAATATTTTCATAATGCACCCAAATATTAATGGGCACGGATAAGATACCGGGTAAAATTTTAGTACGAGAAAAATATAGTTTTGATCCTTGAAATTCTAAAATAATCTCAAGTTACCAAAAATGTGAAAATACTAAATTTTAAACATTTTAATAATTTATACAAATAAAACTTTTGTACACGGGTAGAATATCGGGTATAATTTTTGTACGAATAAAATACCAACTTGATCCATAATATTTTAAAACAAACTCAATTTATCACTTTTGATAAATAATATAATTTTTTAATAAAATAAACATTTTTACTAACACAGACACTACCAAATACAGTCTACCCGAATAACCTATTAACAATTAAACACCTAACTGCATTCAAATTAAAATTAAATATTCACAATCTTATTATTCCTTTACGGAAAACCAATAAAATATTTAAGTAATAATAATAATAAATCTGGAAAAATCGGGGTTGTTACAATCCGCAATTGAAATTGCAGCTTGGCTATCCACAAATATTGTTGTGCCTTCTTGTTGTTCCATGTGTAGATCCATCATGAGTTTCCTTAACCATAAGGCTTGATTTACAGCAGCAGTTGCGACTACAAATTCTGCCTCCACTATGGACTGAGCTGTTGTTTCTTGTTTTTTTGAAATCCAAGAGAACATTCCAGATCCAAAGCTAAAACAATAACCTGATGTGCTTTTCATATCATCTTCACAGCCACCCAAATCACTATCAGCATAACCATGGAGTCTAAAATTCTCAACTTTACTGAACTTTACTCCATAATCAGTTGTGCCTTTAACACAATGCATATACCTTGAGAGGATACTCACAATGCATATACCTTGAGAGGATACTCACAATGCATATACCTTGAGAGGATACTATCACAGCCACCCAAATCACTATCAGCATAACCATGAATTTCACTAGCACAATGCATATACCTTGAGAGGATACTCACAGGATTCATGATATCTGGACTAGTTGTGGTTAGATACATCAAGCATCCAATTAAGCTTCTGTAGAGTCCTTCATCAACTTTAGGAGCACAATCTTCTTCGCAAAATTTATCTTTGTTGTTCATGGGGGTTGCAATAGGCTTGCACTCATTCATGCTAAACTTCATCAGAATCTCCTTGGCGTATTTTTCTTGACATATGAATATCTCATTATTATTTTGCTGCACTTCCATGCCAAGAAAAAATGTCATTTTTCCGAGATCTGTCATCTCGAACACATCTTTCATTTCTTTTTTAAACTTGATAATCTGGTTCAAGCTGCTACCTGTTACAAGTAAATCATAAACGTATAATGATACAACAAGGATTTCATTTTCAACTTTTTTGACATAAAGTGTGGCTTCTCTAAGACTTTTAGTAAAGCCTAAGTGTAACAAATGAGTGTCAATCCTGCTGTACCAGGTCCTTGGCGCTTGTCTACAACCATACAAAGCCTTTATTAGTCGATATACCTTATCCTCTTGTCCTTGACAAACAAACCCTTCAGGTTGCTCGACAAAAATTTCTTCCTCCAAGAAACCATTCAAAAACGCTGATTTGACGTCCATTTGGTGGACTATCCAACCATTTTGTGTAACAAGAGCCAACAACATCCTTATAGTTTCCATCCTCGACCGGGGCAAAAGTTTCAGAAAAATCCACCCCATATATCTGAGCATACCCCTTGACAACAAGTCTTGCCTTGTATTCGTTTACAGAACCATCAGGATTTAACTTGGTTCTATAAACCCACTTGACTCCTATAGCTTTCTTGTGTTTAGGCCTGTCCACCAACTCCCATGTGTGGTTTTTTTTCAATCATTTTTATCTCCTCCTTCATTGCAGCTATCCATTTCTGATCATTTGTAGCTGCTTCATACCCCGCTGGTTCCATTAATGCGACATTGCATCTTTGATAAATCTCGGAAAGTGGCCTGGTTCCTCTAACAGGTTCATCATCCACATCATCATTTCCCTGTTGGATCTGAATTTGCTCGTCATTTTCCCAATTCCATTTTTCAGCCTCAAGGAAATGAACATCTCTGCTGATTGTAATTTTATTATTTTGTGGTTGATAAATCCTGTAGGCATTTCAGGTGTAGCCAATAAATATTCCAGATTCTGATTTCTTGTCCACTTTGTCTCTCTTAACCTGAGGGATGTGAGAAAAACATACACAACCAAATGTTTTCAAATTATTCAACTTGGGTTTGTATTCATACCAAACTTCATATGGAGTCATTATTCTCAAAGCTTTCGTTGGCAATCTGTTCAGTAAAAAAATGGCTGTATTTGCAGCCTCAGCCCAAAATTTCTTTGGCAGCCCTTTGTCATGAAGTAAACACCTCGCCATTTCCATAATTGTCCAATTTTTTCTCTCCACAACACCGTTCTGTTGAGGGGTGTAAGGCGCTGTCAGTTGATGCTCAATGCCTGCATCTCTGCAAATCTTGTTAAATTTTTCAGAAGTATATTCAGTTCCGTTATCGGATCTAATCACCATGATATTGCACTTGCTTTGAGTCTCAACCAAATTTTTAAAAGTACCAAAGATTTCAGCAACTTCAGACTTTTCTTTCATAAAATAAATCCTGCACATTCTCGAGTAATCATCAATAAACGTAAGATAGTACTTACTGCCATTTTGCCTTTCATTTGAACTTTGAAAATGTCTACACCTCTTGGATCTGTAATGACACAATGGTTGTCTCAAAAGAACACTTTGTAGCCTTTTTCTATCAATTGAGAGACAATAAAAAGATTTTGATTGATTTCAGGAACATAAAAGACATCAGAAATTAATTTCGAACCTGTATGACATCGAATTTCGACGGTTCCTTTGCCTTTTGTTGCGATATATGCTCCATTTCCAACTATGACTTTAGAAATGACAACCTCATCAAGATCTCTAAAAATTTCACGATCATATGTCATGTGGTTTGTACAACCACTATCTACAAGCCAACTTTCTGCAGAGCTACTGGTGGAAAAACATGATGCTACAAATAGCTGTTCTTCATCTTCATATTGAATTTCAGCGGCCTTGGCTTCTTGTTGTGACTTGCATATCCTTTCTATGTGTCCAAGCTGACCGCATTTGTGGCATTTCACATCTGGTCTCCACCAACACTTGTTTGGAGGATGATTAGTTTTTTTGCAGTAGGAGCAAAGTGGAAAAACTTGAGTGTCATCGTTTTTGTTTCTTTCTAAACCTCCAGGTTTGTTGTTTCTGTTCTGCCATTTTCTGTTTTTTCTCCAATGTTGCTCTGTAATTTGGCTTGATAGGCACCTTCCACCGATCCTTCTTTCCTCATAAGTCTCCTTTGTTCTTGTGCCTTTAATGCATTTAACAGTTCTGCCAAGGTAATGCTTGATAGATCTTTCGAGTTTTCCAGCGATGAAATCGTAACTTCAAATTTCTCAGGAAGTGTAACTAGTATCTTTTGAACAATTCTAGAATGTGGAAAATCAGTACCAAGGAGCTTAACTTTGTTAGAAGTCTATCAGAGTATACCTTGATTGTTTCGGTCTCTTTCATTCTTTGCATCTCAAATTCCCTGACCAGATTTAGCACTTGCATTCCTTTAATTCTTTCTTCTCCTTCGTATTCACTTTTGAGAAAATTCCATATTTCAAATGCAGTCTTCATGGTCATTATTCTTGTGAATATATCCGGTGAGGCAGCAGCAAACAAAGTAGCTCTAGCCTTCGCCTTTTTTGTCTTTCTTTCCTTATGATATTTAATCTGAGCCATTGTAGGATTATTAGCCAAAACAGGAAGATCGTAATCCTCTTCAACTGGTTCCCATAGATCATTTGCTTCCAGGTATGCTTCCATTCTAGCCGCCCAAATATGAAAGTTTTCACCATCAAACACAGGTGGTGCAATGCTAGTGAATAAATGTTCTGAATCCATTCTGAATCAGAAGTTTTTTTTGTGTATACGTGTGTGTTTTTGGAGGTGTGTATATAGGATGTGTGTTTAAGGGTTTTTCTTTAATCTCACAGGTCCCTTAAGATTGTGGCTTTGATACCAAAATGAAGGACATGAAACAAAGCTACAGACAACTAATGTAAAAGTAAAACATATTTTTGAATATTGGAGATATCTTTTATTGATAAACAAGGACTTATTTATACTGCATAGTAGCAACATTATTGCAGAAAATCATGCTAACTATTACAATGAAAATATGCAAGCAGATTGGTGCCTAACAATTAGCACAAAGAAATATTCATGTTCCTTAATTATAGCGCAAAGATACCAACTCCTGATTATCAGCTTCAAGAGTCATATCAGTTAACACTGACAAAAAACACTAGGGGAAACTTTTCTTAAAAAAACTTAAATAAAGTTTTCTTAAAAAAAATTAAATAAATCTCTCGGGAGGAAGAGTATCAACCAAACAAGTACTTACAGCCAAGTAGAAAGCTTGATAAAATTGGTGGAGAAGCGAGGAGTCAAATAATCTACCTTGTACTCTGGCTTCATCAAATCAGATCAAAGTAAAAAGCTAAGCACACTGTATAGCTTTCATGATTGCTATTTTTGCGTATACTATTACATAATGATATGATGCTATTACGAAGTGATATGCGTTTGTTTAATCTTGTGATATAGTTTACTCTATAATTTCTTTATTTTAATTAATCAAGAAGAAGAATAACTTAAAACTTATTGCTCATGCTCATGCAATTAATTCTTTTGAACATGCTGCATGTGTACAAAACTACAAAACTCCTGGACAAAGCGGGACGTGATTTTATACCTCCAGTGTTTCCCTTGCAAGATTTATGGGTGTTGTTCTATTCGATGCATCAATAACTACAGTATTGTCCAATCCTCTTGGGGTACTATAAACAGTATTAAAGATGATAACGAACATGGAAACAAATCAAAGCATCTCCGACAAAAACAACTGTTGGAACTTGGAATGAAAATTGGTGACTACTTACATCATACGAGAGAAAAATCTACAAAATAATTGTTATCTTGATGAAGAAACAGATGAAGAATGTAGATAAAATCACAAAGGTAGCCCATATTTCGATTCACCAGAGTTTTGAGAAGTACCCTGTCTACAAACCTTTGGGCTCCTTGAGTCATCAAAAGAAGGTACTCCACAAATATACGGGCTACAATAATGCCCTCGTGAGAGTGGTTGAATTAATACTTGCGAGAGATCATACATCCACAAAAGAACTAGCCATCTTGACCGAATTATACTACGTCACAAATATGGCACCAACTTCTCTACATTCAAATTGACAGCCATATCTTATCAAGCAACGACACAACTTCATTAAGATTTTTTTGGCTAATTTAAATATACGCAGCAGCGGAATAAGCCCAAGATGCAGAGAAAATTAAAGTCAGCAAACTGAGAGGGACTTTAGAAGCTCAAAGGTATGGTTTCATATTGCTAATTTAAGTTGCTATAATCTACAAATAAAGTCTGCCAAAGAAGAATAAGGTGGATAGCGTTACAAATAAAAATTGCAAAAGTCAGTCACCAGGAAAGAAAAGAAAAATGATGCTCTGCTGACTAGAAAAGTGACTTGAAGCAGGTAAAGAACATGCAAAGCCTGTAGAAACAAAAAAGAAAACAGCTAGAGCTTGGACAAGAAAGCATGAAGTATTCTCGTGAGGTCTGAATGCGCAAGTGAAGATAGGAAGAGAAACTGTGAACCAGAAAATTATTTCAGCACAGGAATGAGGTTGCAATGCAGCAAGTATATTTTTTGAAATTGAAGCAAGGACTATGAAAATTCAGAACACAGCTGCAATGAGGAACCTGAAAAGGAAGATGTGCAGCAAAGTACAAAAAAAATCTCAATTTTTTTTTTTCAAAATCAAAAATTGTCAAAGCTGGAATAAAGCCATGGTGATTGAAACACGATTACATGAAGCTATTCTTCACAGAAAATTCTGTACCAACCAGCAGTTGTGGAGGTCGATGTCTGAATCCAGACTTGAAGCTTGAGTAGTATATAATATGAAGCGCAGATGAAGTCATTTGTCAAAAAAAAACAAAAGGGAAAAAACAAGGCTCTAGGCAGCTTTGTAATAAGAGCAAGTGATAAGCTTTACCCGATCAGATTTTAGGAAATATTGACAAAGCAACACAAAAGCCACATGGTGCACTGACAATCTAGAAGCGTATGAAGTAAAAACTCGATTTTGGCACAGGTTATAGGCCTCAAAGGAGGTGCAACAGCAAGGTGGGAAAAAAGGCGCATCAAAGAAAAATAATTGCAGAAAGTAGCAATACTTCTTGCATGATTAAGAAGATTGCTACTGGCGGTGCAAGAAATAATGATATATCACATGAAACAAATCAAAGGAAGAATGCTCTCCAATGATAGAAAATGGTACTTCAGCCAAGGACTTGATTGCAGGAAATCTAATTATCGCTAGAGGAAGGTCTATAGAGGAAGTGATAACTCTAAAGACCTCGATTAATTAATTAAATTTGACAATTAAAGATTGGAAGACCCGTTGCAGATTTGTAGCTGGTATCAGGGATCAATGAAGAAGAGAAGGCTGAAGAAATAGCAAAAATAAAAAAGGCAACGAAGAATACATGACACAAAAGATGAAAATTTGAAGCAGAATTACGCCTGAGTTTGTAGAATAAACTGCTTACATACAGAATTAACTTGGCAGTAAATTATATACCATTAGAAAGAACCTGGAGTCTAGTGTTTTATGCAAAAAACGGTGCGTGAAAATAAATGTTCTACAGGGAGTTATGGCCGTTTTAGTGAAGAGGGGTCTAGCTATCCAGATCTATGTTTTGTCATTAATCGACAACTTTCTTCTACATTACTCGCTGGCCCGGAAAATATATATGAACTAAAGAGGTACTATCTGAAGTGGTTTCTGGGAGTAAAACTGTAGTAAAATCTGGAAAGGAAAATCAAGGGGCTGAAATTAATCAATCGGAAGGAAGAAAATATGATATAGACAGTGAAATCTGATGCTGCAGAATGCCTAACTTCCCAGAATAAACTGTTTCATCTAGAAATTTGGGGGCAGTGAATCATACACCATTTGAAAGGTCTCGGAGCCTAGTTTTTTATGCAAAAAACGGTTCGTGAAAAGGAGATTTCTACAGAGAGTTATGGCTGTTTTAACGAAGGAGTGTCAAGCTGTCCAGACTTTCAATAACCCGCTGAATCTGCAAATTTCTTTTATGTGAAGGTCAATGGAAAAAAAATATAAAGAAAGAGGAGAAATGAAGAAACAATCTGGAAAATTTATGATGTTTCTCTTGTGAAAATTCAAAAATTGATGCAAGTCTAACTTTACAGTCAAAAGGGCTAGAGGAGTCCGTTAATTACAGGGGGCTAAATCGCATGTTGCAGAGAACTTGCAGCAATCTTGACTTGCTCACTGGATACTTATTTGGTTAGGCTTGTTCCTTCTTTGAAGGTGTAAATATAAAAGCTCCAAAATCATCATTTGTAGTCAAATTTCAAATATCAGTGGAGAAGCAGTTGATGGCACGATACGACTAGCAGCATGGAGGAGAAAGGTTTCCTGCAATTTGTTGCTGCACACAGAGCCTGATATAGCAGTCAGTCCCGTGGAGCTCAAAGCAAGGATAAATAAGTGCAAGAATGTTACTTATGATTATTGAACTTGCCAACTGTATGGAAGAAGCACAACCATAAGAGCACTAATGCTTCAGGAAGTGCAAATTCCGAGTTCAGTGAATAAAATATTTAAAGCAAAACGCATCAAAGTTGAGTTCAACAGTGGAAATCATTGGCAAAAACCTAACAGGAGGCCTTGGAGAGAACATGTAAATTTAAGGCGGAAGATTAGGCTCTCCAGAGATTCGTGAATGATCAAAGATGGAAAATATGTGGTCTGCAACAAGCATTCGGAATAACATCACGTGCATAGTGGATGTCTAGAATGTTTGTCCTTATAGAGGAGCTAGTGAATGAAAAAATCAGTGATACTTCCCCTTGAAATCTAGAAAAAAGGCATAAAACAAGTACATGGATCTGCAAATCAAGGAGATAATTTAACAAATGAAGAGTTATGTCGAATAAGCAGAGAGGGAGGCTCCAACGAAAAAATCGCAAGAGTAGTTGGTGCGGAATCAGATCAAAAATAGTTGATGCAACAACAGAAGAAGTTTTAGAAAAATAAAGATGCAGTAGCTGTCACAAATGCAGTCAAACCAATCAATGCACCTTCATCATATGTCTAATTCTATTGAATTGAAGAACATGCAACAAATGGGTGTCGAACCAAGTGCATTTCAGCAACAGTAGCGTGCAAGGCAGCGGTTGAAGCCACGAAATCAGTCTTGTATTTCTTCATCACAACTACTGCAACCTACATCGCCAGAAAATTATAAAAATACATCTCCTCATATGACCAGCAAAATGTGCTCAATGATCTGACCAAAGCTGTTTTGAAAAGAGCCAAAAGCAATGAAAAAAGTTTGGGGTGGTGCAGTTCAAGAGCATGTATATCGAAAATCTCAACCAGCTACCAGTTTAGCTCAAAATTGCGCAAACAAAAGCTCAAAGAGAAAAAGACCAAGCAAAGAAAAGAAGCAATAGCTGGTTTAATTTCAATTTGCAAAGACAACTTGTTTTCTCTTCAACACGCAACGGGCACCACAACAATCAATCAACACAAAAACTGTCATGTTGAAGATATTTTATTGTGAAAATCAAAATATGCTCGACAGAATCAAGATAAGTGCTACTTTTCTCTAGCATTTACATATTTCATGTCATGCATAAATTCGATTTTTTTTTCACTCCAAGTTTTATTCTGACATATTATGGAAGAAAAATAATCCAACCCAAACCAGTGTTCAATGAGGGTCACTGGAGGCAACAAATTTGTTTCAGTCCTGGACTAGTGACCTATAGTTAAACACTTGGGGGGAAATAAAAATTTTAATCCTAGACTTTTGACCTAGCGACAATCATTTGAGGACAAAGAATTGATCAAGTCCCAGACTTGTGATTTATCAATGATCACTTGGGGGCAACAAATTGATCAAATCCAAAACTTATGATCTATCGACACTCACATGGGGATACAAATATATATCTGTCCCAAAATAGTGACATACCACTTCTTTGATTAATGAATAAGTGTAACATCCCGACTTTTCGAGATATTACAACAGAACTAAAAATACACTAACCAGGATAAAAGTCTCAAAACCAACATTTTTAAATCAAATATCTCAAAACAAAAGTCAGAATATCATAAGCAAAACATAGTTCAAATAAACAGAGGCGCAGCTCCCACGAGTTTTTAAAATGATAAACTAAAAACATAAAAACATAAAGGTCATCCAACGAACCAACTCTCAAATCCAAAAAGCTTTCACAAACTCCACAGCCTGAAAAGTTTTTAAAACAGTGAGCTACAAAAGCCCAGCAAGATACTATCCTTACATAAATTAGTGGTCAAGTACACTATATAATATAAGAAAAGATCGATATATTTTACGAATTTAAATATAATTTCAAAAGTAGAGCTAACAGAAAGTTTCAGTCTCAAACAGTGAATCATAAAAGGGACAGTAAAATTCAATAAAATTAACTTTATAACCCACAGCTTAATCTAAGGTCACTACAAACCGGTGACACGGTCCAGAAGTTCAGAAGTCACTATAAACCGGTGACGCGGTCCAGAAGTTAATATTGCGTCCCTCTCTAAGGTATCAAAAATTGCACAACGGTGCCCCTAGAAAGGTATCAGATTCTAGTTCCGGAACTAAACGAAGATACTAACGGGTTCAGATCATAAACTAAACTGGGGTTCCAAAGTCTATATTTTAGAATAAATCTAGAATAATACATTCTTAAAAAACTAGCACTTGACCGATTTTTAAATACAAAAATAGAAATCACAGAATCAAATAAAATTTTAGAATTTTCAACATATAAACATAATTGAAATAAAACTATAAAGTTCGGATAGTAAACTTACCTCAAAAAGCACAAATACTCGGAAATAAATACTTGAACACCTAATATTTCATTCAACCAGAACAGAACATGAATTATCACTCATTCAAATTTTCTTTTAAACTAAATAAAACAAACGCATAACTCAACTAATAAATGTGACACATAGCTAAAGGGGCATATAATATCTTTACTTAAGACCACAGGCAAAACAGAAGCACTGAACCGGACTACCATTTCTCATGCATGCACACAAATTCTATGTGACAATATTAATTAGCAAAATAATTTTGGTCTTATTAACATGCAATTAGCAATACACTAGTTTATGCAATATACGAAGCTAACCCGCAATGGAAATTATCACCCTACAATTAACATAGATATCAACCCAAATTTAATTATTAAAAGTATCATACCTCTAATACTGAGATTATTAAAAATTGAACCAAATAGATCAGTAAACCAAAAAGATTGCACTCACTTCACCTCATACATATAAAAACGTCATAGACTCCAAAAAATAAAAATGAAAATGAAAATATCTCACCACTCAAAATATCATTCTACCAAGAAGAGGAACTATTATATATGCATGTATATCGAAATTATTAAAACACAAATTACAATACAAATCTCTATTATAAAAAAAAATGGGAGTTCTAGTTATTTTTCTAAATATCAAAAGAAAAATAATTGAGACACAACAAACTTACTCAAAAATCATATATATTATTTTTAACTACTATACTTTGGTACTAAGAAAATCAGATGAAGAGCTTCGGTGGCTAGTAACTAAGCAATTACACAGTCATAAACATGAATATATATAAAAAGAATTTCAGGATAGAGACAAGTTTTCTTATGTTCTACTCTTATACCAACATAGCAACAATCACATATATAACCACAGAATAAGCAAGTATTGTGGCTGCTAACACATAAATTTTAATCATGTTTCAAAATATATAACATCATCAGAGCCACAAAGCATGCATATAAAATATTGTAATGCAAAAATTAGGTGAGCATAAAGGCCAGAGACTAACCTTAGTAGCTTGTTCTCTTTTTTTTTTTCCTAGTCTATTCACAGCACTACTCTTCTTTTATATAAGTAAAGAAATTCATATAGGCAAATAAAAGTAACTGACGTGCTGCACTTGTAACTGATGGGTGAAATCAATTATCACAATCATTATTACAAAATTTGATTTAATTGACAATTATCACACACAATTATAACCTTTCAGTTTTCTTCCTTTAAAATTAAAAAAAAAAAAAAATTCTCATGTCAAAATTAAAATATCTCATTGTTACTAGTCAAATTATACAAAGTTATAAATGTAAAATAATTTAATCTACTAACATTTAATAAAACAAATAGTGGGTATTACAATAAGTCACTTGGGGGCAGAGGATATATCGGGCCGGATATACGCTTCAGTGCGAAGCTATGATGGTCCGATCGAGATGAGAAAGTGGTGATCTACAGTTTCTTAGATTTAACATTTTATAGATCACAGAGTATATCTTATCAGTGCGCAATCCATATCAAATCTACTTATCTAAACTTTGAGGATTCGAAGCACAAAAAGAACCGAAAGATTGCGTTTAATGCTATGATGGTTCATATACCAGGGACTTTTTACCGGGAGATGGGAAATTGGTAAGCAGAGTCTTTTGACAATTTTGTGGCTTACAGACGACCTCTAATCAAAAGCAAGCAAAGTCAAGCAAGATTTTGTTTTATATAAATCAATTTACTTGACGCTTGGAAACATATTCTGTGCAAGCGAAATCTAGCAAAGATTTGGGCCCGAATCGAATTACTTGATGCTTGGAAACCACAGACAAAAATGAAGTGTCAAACACATAAAAGTTAGCACCGTGGCAGATTAAAAATATAGCTAATATTTAAGCTATATCATTATTCATGCTCGAAGACACAAATATATTGGTGACTGATAAGAGGTTTGCTCCGGACACTAAATAAAGAAAGTGTTCACCGAAGGAAAAACATCCGATAAACACTGGGGACTTCTTGATACAAAATATGGACCCGATCCTAAATGGATATTCGACTAAACCAAATATAATTGGGAATATAATAAATGAGGAAACTTAACATCTATAGGTGACTTGCTCCTAAAGAATAGGAGTATGGGCCTAAACAAGATCTGATACCGAAAAGAACTACGTGGGCTTGATTCCTTATAAAAGGATACGTAGGCACCTTGAGAGGGGACACGAAATTCTATTCCCTCTTAGAATTAACTCTCCCAAGCGCAACCCCAAAAACACATAAACCCTAATTCTCCCCCAAAATTGCCATGGATTTCAAATCCCTAATTTTGTAGCTCTATACGAATACCCGATTACAAATCTAATCTTGAAGCTTAGCCCGTGACGAAAATTGGCTTCAACACTAACATATCACACCAATCGGTAATTTTGAAGCTTCATCTATTGGAAAGATAAGATTTACTCTTCTTTAAAACATAAGAGGTAAGAAGTTCGAACCCTTTGATCGAAACAAGTTTCTCTGTGTAGTTAAGGACATTATCCTTCGCAGCTGGAAGTTTAGAAGACTTGTGAATTCTTTCTGCCTACAATCATACACAAGGTGTATAATGTAATCAGTTACTTTTCTCGCAAAAAGCAATCCACCAGCCAAATTGAACTTAACTGCAAAATTGGTACAACATTAGTATTCGGGGCGGGATATGCAAACCTAACAACCTTGTAATCATTAGAGATATTATCGAAACCAAAGGCTAGTATAATACTGGACTCTACGTATCCAGTAGTTTCTTCAATCCCGAAGAATCTAGAAAGTGTCTTCCACTGCTTAGTTGATGGATTCCAGAGGTAAAAATCATCATCATGATCCTTCAGACAAATAATTTCATTACATGAACCAATAACAACGAAGCCACGTAGTATAAGTTGATAGAAATAAAAGTCAGAGGATGGGAATGAGGATATTCATTTACAAAACAGAGCAGTTAGAGCTTACATCTATGAAGAGATCCATATACCTTTTAGAGCGTACTGGTAATAGCTCTGTAACTAAATTCCATAATAACATATAAAAAGCTAATTTAGCTAACTGATGCAAAGCTCCTGGATTAACCTCTTGTCAAACCATTAGCATGCTGTTACTGAATCTCTCTGCTGTTTGGACTCACTCCAAAGAATACATATTATTATTTTAACCAAGAAAAAAATACCATCGTCCACTTTTCTTAGATCAACTCCAACCATACATGTTCCTTACCTATAATGTGCCTATGTGGACAAATATAGGGATTTTAGTTCAAAAATAAAGCTCCAACCCTACCCCTCATCCTCTTTATTTTTTAGGGGAGAGAAAATATAACCCCTTATTTGAGGGATCAAAATTAGATCCCCTATATCCTCCAACTCATTGGTTAATTTATAAGAATGTTTAAAATATAAATTTCAAAAAACTACACTAAAAATTACTTTTAAAATATAGGGTATGAATATAGGGTATATGATTGGAGTGAAACATAATTTTCATTACCTATATTTTTAATAATCCCTATTTTAGGGATTAAGGAAAGGGAAGAGCATTGGAGTTGCTCTTATTCATCCCCTCCTAGAGCATCTCCAACGGTATTAGCTAAAATGGTTAGCTAAAATAATATAAAATAATGGTTATGTAAAATTTACTGAACCTGTAAGGAGTTGTACTCCAATGGTGTTAGAGCATCTCCAATGGTGTTGGCTAAATTGGTTGCCTAAAATTATATAAAATACTGATTATGTAAAATTTACTGAACCTGTAAGGCATTGTGCTCCGATGGTACTGGCTATAATGTTTGGTAATATTTTAAAAATGGTATGTTATTATTATTTCAAGTTGTTATAAATAGAATGTATTATTTTATTATGGTAATAGATGATGTGGAATCTTCTTACAGGTCTCTAGAGGTTCGACAAATATAGCCAACATCACGAGGTTGGCTAAATTTTTAGACAACAGTAATATGTGGTTGGAGTGGATTTTTTTTTACATATTCTCTATAAATTTTATTTATGGTATCAATTATCCAATTTTACCTAAGGGTTTTGGAGGGTTGGAGATGCTCTTAGCTATAATTGTTAGATATATTTCAAAAATAGTATTTTATTGTTATTTTAATTAGTAAAGATTTATAAGATTAAACTAAATTGATGATGTGTCACAATATAAGTGGATATGATATATATAGAAAATATCTATCTTGTTATCTAAAAATTTACCTAACAGTATGCATGGTTGGAGAAGAAAAAATAATAGCTATTAGATAAAATGATTGTCACATCACTATTATAGCTAACAGATTATAAGTCTTGGAGATCCTCTTATATAATATTAACCTAACAAACTTTAATACAAATAAGTAAAGCAATACTCTAACAAACATAATTGTGCTAACAAAGCAAAACAAAATGCCTTCCCATGTCAGCTCCAATAATTTAAGGAGTTACCGGGACTTTCCTTATCCTACTGCATCACTAACTTCACTTGGTCAACTACTTTGAAATATGGTTCTTGATCAATTGGAAGCAAGGAAGCAATAACAATAAGTATATGCAAGTATATGCAAGTACAATGAAAAATAAACATAATCCATAAGCCAACACATCTACAAACTACACCATAAAAGACATACGACAATATTTTTAGCCTGTGTTGCCATCAAATATGTTACCTTTATAGAATAAAAGTGTTTGCATGTTGCCGTAGGTATCAAATTGTGTTGCCATAATTTTGCAATGAACAAAATTTTACATTTTTCTACTAAAAATAAAAGTTTTAACCTTTTTTCACTTGAAAATTAATTTATCTGGATAAAAATAATCAATAAATTTTTATAAAATCAAGAATATTTCAGTAGAAGTGAATATTTAAATAAAAATGTTAAAACATTTTAAGATGAACAATTTTATTTTTATGTTCATTAAATATTATTAAACAAAATTTTTAAAATGAATTTTTTTCTAAATATATTTTAATATATCATTAAAATAAAAATATTTTCGTATATAATTAAAAATATTTAAATATATTATTTCAGATATGTAAAAGAAATTGAAATTTTAATGAAAAAATAAGAAATAAATAAAAAATGAAAAAGTAAATTATTTGTACCTTATTTTACAAAAAAAAAAAAATTATTCTTACCTTGAGAATTTGGGGTGAAAATTGGTGACCGGGAAAAAGATGAAAAATTTGGCCAGCGGCAAAAAGACAGCCCTTTTCCTTTATCAATTTTGTTCAAACCTTTATCACATTCATATACAGTCAGCCATCTCTCTTTCTCCCTCCCTCTCTCTCATATCTCTTTATATCTCTCTCCTCTTAGCCCTCCATCTAACTCGTTCTCAAAATACAACACTGTGTTTCTTCTATGATACTAGAATTATTTGGCACTTTATTATTGTCGCTCAAACCCTTTGACTAATACAAGGCTCTTATTGTCTTGACAGGTGATTTGAATCGAAGAGGAGAGTGATGAAGGAACTTCTAATCTCTTTTTCTTAACATAGTTGTCATAAAAGAGGCATCCAACAGCATGATTTTGAGCAACTACCCGGCACCCAAAAATGGTACAGGGTCCATCTCCTAATCAGCCACAAAGTTGAATTTTTTATTCTAAGAAACATGCCGCAAACATCTTTTAACACCCACAGATTAAGTAATGGTCTACTAATCAGTTTGAAACCATAGCAACAGTACCTTCAAAATCCAAATATTTAAAATCATCAAATTGTACATGGGTTTTATATCAAACGGGTCACTGATCTCGTCAAAAAGTATCAAGTAGCTCCCCAGTCTCTACGGGAACTCATTTAAACCACTAAACTAAGAAATATATCATTTACCCCCTGCATTCACCAAAATAATACAATTTATGGTGGCCTAAGTGATATACACTTGATACTTTTGTGAATGCAGGGGGAAAATGATATATTTCTTAGTTTAGTGGTTTAAATGAGTCCCCGTGAAGATTGGGGAGCTACTTGATACTTTTTAAAGAGATCAGTGGCCCGTTTGATATAAAACCCAATTGTACATTGAGTTGGGAACCATATATACTTATCCAAACACTACATCATGAGGCAAGCTGCTTAGGAAAAAAAAAAAGAGACAAGCTGATCATGACTACCTTTCAATACAATAACCCTTCAGTATGAACACATTCTGCATTAGGGAAAAGGCCATAATTTTTGCATTGTTTCATGAACCTGAATCTCTTTCCAACAATCAACAATTGCTCGATGCAATTCCACTTCTATTAAAGTGGAACAATTGAAGAACTTCATCCAAGAATTTCACAGATATGCAACATTGCCAGGCATACTGGCAAGAAAAAAAAAAGACCAACAAAAGAACAAAAACAGTAAAAGAAAAAGAATAGATTTATACACTACCAGCATATTGTGTAATCTGTGGTGGCACGTTGAGCCTAACAGAGTTTCATAAATATCTATGTAGATGGCATCATTCCGTATAATTTTGTTTGTGAAAATTCTGGTAATTGAAGATTTTAACAGCTATTATATGGTGAGGACAGTAACATCCAAAAAAAGATAGAAACCATTCTTAAGTCTTAACCGAATAATTTTGTAAAATCAAATTTATCTTAAAGATGCAATATAAGAATACTAGAGTCTGGAAAGTCTAGGAAAATAAACGAGGAATCTGACAATTGAAAAAGAGGGGGGGGTTGAAGAATAATGCTCTAGAGGAAGAAGATATATAAGATAGAAACACACAAAGTGCCACCACAGCACATAATCATATGCCTAATACAACATTTTTTACAAAAAAAAATGGAGATAGGCTAACATGAACAGTCTGCCCATAGTACTTAAGATTACTCTCGTTTTCATACATAATTTACAAAGTTATGAAAAGTTGGAAGATATGGTAAATATTGTCAGAAATTTGCTGACATGGAGAAACAACTGTGACCCATCCGACAAAGCATTACCATTTGTAGTATCTAAGAAACAATTCCATTGATGGTAAGGTAAGGATATAGATAAACCAAACTTTCAAATTTGAACATACAAACCATACTTACTAGTAAATGTCAAGACTCAAGACATCAGCATCGTCATCTTATATACACACAAAACAAACAAACATCACAGCTGTCCAGTAGTAAGACATTTGCATTCTGCTTGGCTGTTTGTCAGGATCTGTGTCTTAGCAATGAGTAGGGATCCTCAGTCCCCTTCTCCATGTCCCATGCTCTTGTTAGTATTAAAAGAGTGCCCCTGAAGGGATCCATTTTAATGAATAATATTTTTATTTTCATTTTCTTTAAAATGGCCCCGCCAGGGGCACTCTTTTAATACTAAAAGAGCAGGGGACATGGAGAAGGGGACAGAGGATCCGGACTCCTTAGAAATACTATAGTCTAGTAGTATTATATACTTGTAAGGGTAGTTTAGTTAATTCAGGAAATTCAAGAGTTAGTTACAAGTATGGAGTTCTATAAATAGGTCTAAGTCCTGTAATTTCAGTTTATGCTTAATGATGTGATATATGAAATGGAATCTGTTTCCACCAATCTTCTTTCTCTCTCTATAACTACTTTCTCCCTTTAGGGTTTCTAACCCAAATCTCTCTCAAAACTCTGTCTCTCTCTCATTCTGCTCTAAATCTCTTTGTTTCTGATCTGATTTCTCATCTATTTCTGCCCTAATTCTCTGTTATCTACCTATATACTAGCTGTTATTTGCATTTACAAACAGAAAATACCAAAAATATACATAAAAAAAGTCATGAACTCACTAGTTCCTGACAAATTGGTATTAGAGCTGTATATTCGATCAACTACTGCTTCGATTGTGTTGTGCACTCTAATCCGAGTTGTACGAGCTTAGGTTCACAGTAATCGCTGTTCAAAGTTCAGAACTTTAATGTTCTCATATCAGGTGCTCTGTTTTGATCTCTACTTACAGATCTGTTTTTAATCTGTTAAATTCAGTTGAGAATTGAGTTGTTACTGCTTGTTCAGTTGAGTTTAAACCTAACTAGTGTTAGTAGTTGCTGTTATTGAAGAAAAATACAAAAATATTAGGTTAAACTCTGTTCTGTAGCTTTACAATTGATATTGTTCTGTTTTCGTGTGATTGGAGGTATTGTTGAAGTTGTGGAGTAAGTGAGATTGAGAAGGGATATGGAGACTTAAATTTACTGTGTTTCTATTGGAGATTGTGATTTGCTGTGTTGAAAAAGGTTTAAATAGGCGAGCTGTTATGTAATACTAATTGTGAGCACCAGGTGTTTGTTGTGTTGTCATAGTAGAACTGTGAAAGAAAGTATGGCTAAATTTGTGAATCTGTGTAGTGATTGTGAAGTCATTGAATCTTTGAATTGGTATGTTACTAAAGGAGTGGCGTATTGCTTATAATTGTTTAGTAGAAGTGCTGGAAGCACAGAAGGTTTTGATAAATTGATTCTGAGAAAGATCTGTTGTGAAATTGGTGACATCTGGTCAAAAAATTTGTGAATTGTTATATTTCAGCTGTAGATCCGATTTTGTTGAGTTCAGTTGGTGAAGTGCTGTGTAGTTCAGTGGTGAAGTTTGAGGCTAACAGTTGAGAGTTGTTGCTGTGAACAGTTGTGCTATTGAAACTTAAGTATTTTCATCTAGGTAGTTGTGTAGTGAAACTAGTATACAATCTTGTTGTGTGATCTTGTAAGTGGCGAGGATAATTAGTTGCAATTACGGAAATTAGAAGTTGTGTGACATGTTGACCCCATATGTTAACTGAGTTCTGTTAGAGGTACTAGTTTTACTGATTCAGAGGTTCACTTGGAAATGGAGGTAGTAATGAATGAAGAAGACAACGCCTTCAGTGAGGCAGTACTTGAGGTGTAGCAACAAGTTTTATTATGGAAGGAGAGAACTAGTCGCAAGTTTCAAAAACTGGAGGAATTGACTAGTAGTTTAGTATAGTAGTACTATATACTTGTAAGGGTAGTTTAGTCAATTCAAGAAATTCAAGAGTCAGTTACAAGTATGGAGTTCTATAAATAGGTCTTGAAGTCCTGTAATTTCAGTTTATGCTTAATGATGTGATATATGAAATGGAATTTGTTTCCACCAATATTCTTCCTCTCTCTAGGGTTTCTAACCCAAATCTCTCTCAAAACTCTGTCTCTTTCTCATTCTGCTCTAAATCTCTTTGTTTCTGATCTGATTTCTCATCTATTTCTTCTGTTTCTCATCTATTTCTGCCCTAATTCTCTGTTATCTACCCATATACTAGCTGTTATTTGCATTTATAAACAGAAAATACCAAAAATATACTGACACCGTTGTATCCCCGTACATGATACTGCAATAGATTAAAAGAATGGAGTACAAGTGTGCAGAAACCAGGTGGATTTATATTAGAAAAACATTTCTTAATTTGACTAGTTCCTACTGTTGGGACAATCGGATCGTGGCCCTACGATTTGTGATACGAAAATTACGAGATTACGAAAAGAAAATTAACCTTAATAACGGTTGATTCAACGCTCTTCTATTGTATTCCCAAATTCCCTTGAGCGAAGTGTGGCCTCCGTCTTCTCAAGTTAACCTCTCTTCTTGCTCCTAGGGTGGCTACGATATATTTTCTTTTAACCCTTAGCAAGAAGAGAATAGGAATATATATAGGGCTACAATAGGGATCATGGATAATTTGGTTAGGCCTCCCAATAACATTCTGGGCCTGGCCCAATGTTATTAAATATTAATTCACTCCACTAAAGAATTAATATTTGCACTACCCAGCCCAATACCGTAATTACATTTTTTTTTGACAAACAAGGAATTGTATTAAATTGCATCAACCAAGAACCCAGCCAGGACAAACCCCTGAACTGACACTACAATCTGACTAGAAACAAATAAACGAGCTAACCAAATAGTCGTTTATGTTTACAGACTGTTTACATCATGAATAACAATATTCTCTGAAATAAAAAAGATTAGAGTAGCTTTCCGATCAATCCAGTCTGCACCAATCCTGAAACCGGTAAAATCGCAAATGACCTTCACATACGCACCACCTGTAGCCCAATGTTCAGAAACACCCCAGCTATCTACATGCCGAAAACCAGCTATAGACATGCCGAAAATGAAACTCCAGCTATCTACATGCCGAACACCAGCTATAGACATGCCGAAAATAAAATATCTCATAGGATGAACAAATTCTAGTTGTGAAAAGTAAGCTCTTGCAATATCCAACACCTGCCCAAAATCAATGCATAAATTACAGATCTCCCACCAAACCACAAAAGTCCTTTTCAAAGTAGCCCGGAACAAAACCCAAACCAACATACAAACAAAACAAAACTCGCCAACAGACGAGACGAAAAAACACGCCAAAAGACGAGACGAAGATCCAAAATCAAAGTCCTCGGAATAACACCAAATTTTGGTATGATGTTAAGGAGGAGAAATGGAATCTCAAGTAATTTTTATTTTAGAAGACGGACTCAAAACCAAGATAGATCTGAGAAATAAATTCTAAAAATTTTGGTTTTGGTTCGATTTTTATTGAAAATTGAAAAAACAAAAGGTAGAAGATTGGGGGAGGATCGGAGAATGGATTGATGGGTGAAGCGGAGATGGAGAGAATGAAGAAGAGGGCGGCAGTTTCACCGGCCGACTCTCATGTGAGAGTTTAGTCTGAGAGAGAGAGAGAGAGAGAGATGAGCTTGTTTCGATATTCTAATACCGTAATTACTTAATTATTTAATTCGGTTCCAAATATTATTTGCTTATTAAATTCCCCATGTTAAAATATCGCATGTCCATTAATTAAATAAATTACTGATAATTCATTTAATTAATATCTTTTATCCTTGATCATCCACTCAACCTTTATTTAATTATGCCGGAATAAATCCACCTGCAGGGTTTCACATAATTAAATCTTTTTGAGCTTTCAAGTGGACATCATTAACCCGAATATTATCAGGTCATGGATTCCTTCTATAAATAATATTCACCATGTATATAATTCCATTACCCAAAATATAATGATATAATTCAAAAGAATTATTTCATATATAAATCAAAGCATGTAAATAATATACACGTGTCAATTACTATATCCGGATTAAGAACCTAAGCATTAATAATAACATAGAATCTTAGTTCACCTTCTTAATCAGTATAAGGGAACAATTCTAAATTTGATCATGTTCAATATACACAAAATATACTAGTATTATTTAATAGTCAATATAAACTAATCTAAATAATACTACAGCCATACCAGTGGATTGTCCAACACCACCTGTGCTGTGAACCTTATTATATTATATAAACCATATTTAACAATCTAATATTCTGTATCCCATTTGATACTAGATTGTACACAATATATAATATTAGACAGCATTTAAACATTTAAATGATTCTCAATAAAGCTGGCCAGAAATAAATGTATACTTCAAATAAATATTTTCAGTATACCCTAACACCTACAAGCCCTGAGTAAATGGCTCAAGCACATCAATATGAAATGACTGAATTGATATTAATAGGATTTATAACACAATCACAATAATGTAAAAGTAATGTAAAAGTAAAAGCAAAGCGGCTACAGCCAAGGTGAGTTTTAATAAATTTATATATGGCAATGGATTTGCGGACACACCTGAATTGGAGTAATCATTTCACGGGAAGCCATTTCAGGAAACTGCCATGACTACAATCTATATAAATTAAATCACTCACTGGTTCAAGATTACTCGATCGGGATATAGGAATTGAAACAGAGTTTATAGACTTGAAGTTAGTATGACATAGGTACTGGTTAAAAAAAAAGAAGCTAAAAGCCTAATGTAGGCAAAATTGTGGCTTATTACCAGTGTAACGGGTGATTAGACAAAATGTACACAACCAGACAACTATATTCTTTTGCAATGGTCAACTGCAATAAAACAAAAAGATACACGCTGCAAATACTACCAAGCTATCCTCCAAATACGTCTAACAGTAACTACAGAGATAGACAGACCGGCAGTGCTGGGAGATAACATCACAAACTGTGCCAATGGCAAGATATGTACGCATGGATACTCCCTCTTTCCACACTTCCTCTCAACTCTCGTACCTCTTCTGCCAGATAGGGTAAACTTAAGCAGCAAAAAAATACGCAAGCCACTTTGACAATGTGTTCCTGAGAGCCAACCATACAACAAAAGAATGCCTAAAAATCTTCCTCGGAACTTGCATTGAAGGAACTGGTTGTAAAACACCTTGTAATAATCTTCCAAAACCCTAAAATCTGCTGAAACCATGTCTCACGCTGCCATTGAAAGATAATTTTATCATATTCCAATAGTATTTCAGACAAAACCAAGGCACCGGATAGGTCTATACATTTTTATAACATTTGCAAGGTGCAGCTTGAACTTTATTGACCTGTGGTCTATCATGTGGATAAAAGATTATATCAACTAAAAAATGATAATAACAGAAAGGAGCTTAGTTTTATATGTTCTTAAGTTAATCGTTAAAAATTAGTCATCCAGAATGCATAGTGCAAAGCCATTAGAAGGAAAAAGCTAGCAGTAAAGTGAGTCATATCCTTCCAACAGAAGGTTACAACTTAGTATAATGTAACTCGGACATAATACAAGTCATTATGTGCACCCCTCACAATCACTCTTCGACATTTATTAGATGCCAAGGGGACTATCAACCAAATATATAAACACTTTGAAAAGGAAGCTTCCAAACAGCAACCTATAAAATTGTTTTGAGAAATTAGGTAAAACATCTATAATCTAGAAATGTAAGTTGGCTGAGAAGCAATGAGGGTGGTAGGAAAATAGAAGAATAGTACATTAAGCCAACACATGAATGCATTACTTCAATTCATAAATACATCAATAATAATAACAGGAATTTAAAAGCTAATGTCCAACAGATGTAAAAGTAATGACAAACTACCTGTTAATCCACTTGTCCACTAGCTTAAACTTTAAACCCTTGGATTGAACCAAAGAATCATATTGCAAACAGTTTAAAACTCTTCAACTGAAACAAGGATCCCGTGTATTTAAGGTCTGTGCGAAGCTTCTCTGGAAGTCAGAATGACTTGCTCTCTTTCATTACATGTCAGACAACATGTCTACAAAACTACTTTCCCTTCTTCAAAATAGCAGTACCGCTATATCTCAAGCCTCTTGCTCCACCCTCAGCAGCAGTCCTCAGAAGCTACATATAATAGAGAAAACATGCAATCAAAGGTTGAAATTTTAAAAAAAGACAAGGAAAAAAACTCAAACAGTGGGTGCTAAGGTAATAAAACATGAATCCACCAAATTTTAACAGGTTCGACTTTTGCAAAGATGAGTTCGGGTTAAAATTTGGATCTAACAAGTAAATATACAACAACCAACTATTAAGTTCACGGCAGGATCATATATAGAGTCCCGGTTTGTATTAGGCTGAAACTAACAAAAAGAAAGCATTGGCGGAGAGACATAAATAGGAAGAGACTATAAACTTTTTGTCAGATATCTGTTAAACAAAACTATCATGCAAACGATAAATGCTAACACATTCTGCTAGTTTCATTCAAACGAACCTGATGAAATAGGAGTAAACTTTGATTGTATTAACTCGTCTTCATAAAGATAGGTCAATTTTAACCCCACTGTCCTAATCCATATGGAACTGACATGAACATCAGTAAATTTTAATCATTACTGAAAGTCTGAAACAGATCACCTGCACAGGATGCCCATCCAATCACAGTAACTGAGCTCTGAGCACTTAGTTATATACCTACCACGCCATCCCTCTATCCATGATGCCAAGATGGCTTCTTGAATCATAATAACCACCCTGCTCACTGCCAACTAATTCTCAACAATGTGGTTCCCAATAACATATCAATTAACCACGAATTGAGATTTTAGGCACTATACCCACCACACTGCACTGCTGTCAAGAGTGCCAAGATGACTACTTGAATAATAATAAGCCAGAGTGAATCAACTACCAATTAACTCAGGGCAATCTGATTTCTGAATGCATAATTATGAGTCATATAAATTATGTATGTTCATTCCTTAAGACTCAGAATTCTATTCTATATTTCATTACAGGGCCTGTAGCCCGCATCCTTCATATTTATACCTAATTCTTCCAGCGAAGTGTATATGTTATCAGATTGAGGGTGCTTTTGATCTCTAGAAACAAAATAGTTTATGTATCCTGCAACATCAATCCAGCTACAGCCAACCTCCTTACTCAAACCCTTATCCTGCATCCCTTCTCTAACTCTATTTACAGATTCCCAGTTCCCTTCTTCTGCATACATATTGGAAAGCAGAACATGATAACCTGACATGTTATTCAATCTCTCCATTTCATAAAACTTTTTGGCAACAATTTTACCTAGTTGAAATTCTCCATGAGTTCTGCAAGCTGCAAGCAGAGATCCCCAGATTCCCAAAACATTACCCTCTTCACCCAAATTTTTGACAAAATTGTAGGCTTCAACTACCCTACCTACTCTCCCTAACATGTCTGTGATGCAGCAGTAGTGTTCAGCTGATGGATGAATACCGTAGTCTCTCTCCATTGACTCAAATATTCGAAGACCTTCATCAACCAACCCAGTATAACTGCAGGCAGACAATACTGCAACCATAGTTATCGGATCCGGACTCATGTCATATTCCCTCATCGAGTAAAATAAAGTCAGAGCTTTCTCACCCAATCCATGTTGACCATAACCCAAGATCATGTTCGTATATGTAACAGAATTTCTTTCAGGAGAATTAGCAAAGACGTCTTCAGCATAGTGGATTGATCCTAGTTTAGAGTACATGTCTACTAGAGCAGAGTCTACAAAAACATTGTGGTTTAAGCAGTTGCGGATAGCATATGCATGTAGTTGTTTACCTAGAGCCAAACTTCCCAAAGGATTGCAGGCAGGAAGAATTGATGCTAAGGTCACAGCATTTGGGGCAACTGTTTGAACAAGCATCTGCCTAAAGACATTGAAAGCCTGCTCAATCAGTCCATTTTGAGTGTTCCCTGCAATCATAGCGTTCCACGTGGCTAAATCTCTATCATGTGTGCAGCTCGTTTCAAAAAGTACTCTTGCAGCTTCAACTAATCCAGATTTAGAGTACATGTCAATGAGGTAACTTTCCATTCCTTCGAACTGAATCTCATGCCTAAGAAGATACCCATGAGTTTGTTTACCAGCTTCTCGGTTTCTTAAATTTGATGCTGCTGAAAGCAAAGAAGTTATAGTTACATAATCAATCGCAAAACCTTGCTTCTGCATCTCATGAACAAGCATCAATCCTTCCTCATCCAAACCATTCTGCACCAAACTAGAAATCATAGTGTTCCAAGAAACATTGTCTCTTTCACGCATAATATTGAATATCTTAAAGGATGTCTGAACAGAATTGCACCTTGAATACATTACAACGATTGCATTTAATATCATGGTAGATAAATCTGATAAATTCTTAATAGAATATGCATGTAACCTTTTAGCAAAATTCAGCTGCTGCAACTGGGAGGCTGCAGTCAGGGCTGAGAGGAACGACACATCATCAACCATAACAACATTATGCTTCTCTGACTTTACAGAAACCTCCATAAAAAGCTCTAGTGCTTCAAGTGGCCGATTATTCTGAACATACCCACTGATCATAGTGTTCCAAACCTCGGTATTCCTATCCAAACACTGATGAAAAACCTTCCTAGCAGAATCTAATTCACCAAGCTCAGAATAAACAAAAATTGCAGAACTAACTGCAAACATATCATTAACATACTCGCTACCCATTTTAATAAGCATTCCATACAGAACATTAGCATCACAAACATCCCTTATAGCCGGAAACACATTTACAAAACTTACCACAGTAGGCTTCAATCCCGTTTTAATCAACATAACAAAATGCCGAAACGCTTCAAAAAATCTCTCCCTTTTAACATACCACGAAATAATAATATTCCATGCAACCACATTTTGCTTCTTACGAATCGTATCAAACACATTACACACCAAAGAATCATAGCTAGAACTACCATAACAACTACAACAACTTACATACATATTCAACAACGAATTACAAACAATCCTACTAGGGGGGTTCGGGTACACACAACGAGACCGTAAAATATGACAATGCACAGCTCTACCTATCCGAAGCTGTCGAGTTTCCGCACAAGCTTTAAGAGTGGAAGAGTAAGTATAAGGATCAGGCAACGAACTCGAAGAACTAAGCATTCGGGCATACAACAATATAGCTTGATCAGACATGTTATTACAAATAAACCCAATAATTATGGTGTTCCAAAGCACAGTAGTTGGGCGGGGAATTTTATCAAACAGTTGGTGTGCAACATGGGGTTGGCCTTCTCTGCATAATTGGCTGAGTCGATATCGAATTGTTTTGGCTTGAGATGGATTTTGGGTTGGTTGCAATGAAGAACAGGAAGAGTTTTTGTGGGTTTGGAGAGTGTTAGAGTTAGATGAGATTGAAATTGGGACAGGGAGAGATGAAGATGATGACATTTTATTCATGTTGTTTTCAAGTGATCAGTTGGAGGTTCAGGTACATTGTGGATAGAGTTTTAAACAGGGAAATTTAACTCAGCTGAGGCCCTCCTATTTTTGCAACCGAATTTAAAATTTATTTTTACATCTTTCGATTTTTTTTACCGTTTTTTTTTTTGTCAAGAACATGATTCGAATTTTAAGAGTTTGGATATTTAAATGATTAAGAAATATTTGGATCAATTGAATTGTTATGTTATACATTTCTACTTTTAGAAAATGTTTTATTTGTATGTAGTTTATTATATATGATAATGATAATGATAATTTTATATGGGATTTATGATTAATTTTAATTTATTTTGAGTTAGTATTATTTGTTTTATCATTTTAATGATTTATGATAGTTTGATCTTGATCACTTGTCTCTGATGAATTTGGTCGCTTATGCTAAGGATCTTGGATATTTGAATGTAAACAAAATATGAATTAAAATATTGTGAATATAGTCACTAGAAACATCGATTGATAGCTTAACACTTAGTGATAACTCTAGAATTTGATTCTTTCTCGCAAACTCATGTCTTGGAAGTGGTGTAGCTGTGATGTTGTATCTGTAAAACAATATCGGAGGGAGGGTTTGGCCCCGAAGTACCTTCGGTGTGAGAATAAAAATTGGGTTTTGAAGATAATAATAATCAAGCAAGTATCTCAAGAGCAATAAGTGTGTGGTGTGTAATAATGATCAACCCCCTAGACCCTATTTGGGGGTATCTATAGCTCTAGGGATAGAGTTTAGGGGGGACATTACCTCTATCTCTGGCCGTTGGATCTGGAGATACAGGTTGCTGAACTCTCGGGATGTTGGACACGTGTCCTGGTGCAAGGCTGTTGATCCAAGTGTGCTGGGGTCGTTTGGGGTCGTTTTTGGATGTGTTTTGACACACGCCAATCATTGGCATTTAGTGTTGGTTAGCGCCATGTGTAGGAATATTCGATGAGCTGGAGCTCCACCTGTGCATAGTGTCATTAGTCTGGGGTCCCTTACTCTAGGGTAGGGTTGGCAAAAAAAATCGATCCGACGGATACCCGATCCAATTCGACCCGATTGGATCTTACCGAACCCGATTTTTTGGATATTGATTTGATTTTTAAACCCGAAAGAGTTTGGATTTGGATTTTGATATTAGCCAAATCCAACCCGATCCAATTATAATATATATATATATATATATATATATATATATATATTATAATTTATTCCTTATTCTTTATAAATAAATACCCATTACTTGGACTTATTTATTTTTATGTCTCTAGAATCTGAATATTTATTTGCAATTGTAATTTTAATTTTTATGAAATTTAGCTTAAAAAAATATTACTACTTATTTACAAGAATTCAAAAATTTTGGTTTGGATAAACCCGAACCCGATCCAAACCCGGTGGATCGGGTTTGGATTTTGAATTTCCAAATCCAATTGGATTTGGATCGAATTTGGATTTGGATTAAAGATTTGGATTTGGATTTGGATATCACAGATATCGAACCTGATCCAACCCATTGTCATCCCTACTCTGGGGTGGTGGCCACGTGTTCCCCGGGCTGGGCCCACTTAGCCTGGGTTGCGCTTATCTTGTTCTCCAATTTGACTTGTTTCTTATGGTTTGGGCCCAGAGCTGCGCTTGGGCTGTCTCTAGCCTATCATTTGCCCCCCACTTCCTCATGTGGATTCTCCGAATGGGAGAGTAGTAGGAATAATGTTCCAAAGCTTCGGAAAAATTTTCACTTTTGTTGCCCGCAGGCCCGGGGTGTGCGTTAAGGTACGCGCCCCGGAGCTAGGAGTGTATTTGTTTCTTCGTACGTCTGAAGCTTTAGTGCTTGAGAGTCGTGGAGGAAAGATTTTGGGTTTTGTTGCCCCCAGGCCCGGGACGTGTATTAAAGTACACACTCCGGGGCTAGGAGTACAGTTTTTGGGCTTGCTGAGAAATTTTTGCCTTGAATCCGCTCGTGAAAATTTCGAATTTTACTGTTGTTTGTTTTGTTTTTTTTTTTGAAGTTATTTTGAACCGGCCCAGTGAAAGCCAACTGTCTTGTACTTCCTCTGAATTGCAGAACCGTTGGCCAATTACAGCTTGCCACTTGTCCTAGCGGTTGAATTCCTGAAAATTGCCTATAAATATTGATTGTCCTTCTCACTTTTGTCTTTTACAAGTTTTTTATTTTTCTATCCTTTTTGCGTGTCTCTTGAGCTATTTGCCCCAGACTCCAGGTGCTTCAGATCTTTAGCAGTTCAGTCCTCTCTTCTTTTGCTTTCCGTCTTTTCTATAAGTCTTCTTACCCCGGTCTTTTAATATTTTAATTTTCTTCGTTTCGTTGCCCGGGCTCAGGTCCATGTGTATGCGTAGATTCTAATTGTAGTTCTTTATCTTTTCTTTTTGCATGTTGGGTAGCCCGGGATAGTTCCCTATTTTATGGTTAGGAAAACCCGAGTCACAGCTAGGCGAGTGTTAGTCCCCTTCTCCGACCCGAGTAGCTCTTCGTGTAGCGTTAGCTCTTCAGATAGTAGTCCCGAACCGGTAGAGCTAGAATGGTGCATAATGGGTAAGAAGAAGAATACGCTCCCTGTAGTCAAAAGGATATACACAAAGGATTTAGGCCCGGGGTATACCCTAAGCGAGCTAGACGGTAGTTGGGCTGACACCCAGCACTATTTTGTTAGGAAAGACCCGGAAATCCCCCAGTCTTTTTTCTATAGGGACCTTAGTACGGAGTTTTCTCACAACCCGGATGTGGAGGAGATAACAAGATATGACAAAGCCTTTTTAGATTCTAAGTTCGGGGATAAACCGGGGTCCAGGATGGATGCCGACCCCTTTAAGACAAAGTATGTGGAGCAACCGGTGGAGTGGGACGAGATTTTTTGGGCTACATTCCATCTGGATGTTGCAATTGAGTGGAGGAGGCCCGAACCTGGCGAGCAAATCTATCATAGACCGGAAGGCAACTGGGTTGAAGTGTGGTTGGAGCATTTGAGGTTGGGGTACGGGCCCCGGTGTCACCAGTTTGTTAAGTCCTTGTGTTTATATGAATATGGGATTCCTATCACTCAGCTCACCCCTAATGCAGTGAAATGGATCTCATATTTCCTGGGGTGTTGCAATGCTGCCAGGCTCTTTCCCACTTTTTGTTTGTTCCATCGCATCTTCCAACTAGTCCACTCGAACAACGTGCCGATGTTTGAGTTTAGATTTCGCTCCAAGGCTTGTGGGTACCCTACTTCGGCCTCCAAGCCCTTGGGTATGCTACCATATTTGAAGGGGTGGAACGGAGAGTTCGTTTATCTCCGGTGTGACATCCCATAATCCGGGGTACAGATTTGGGACCACGGACCTCATTAACACAATACATACCTGGATATAAGCCAACTATAATAATAAAATACCCCTGATCCAAGATCACATGCAAGTTATGGTATGAAACAAACTATTAAATTACATCGTTACAGTCCAATCTCAATCTCAGAATAAAATAGTTATACAAATTGATAACAAACTAAGTCCATCTACTGAACTAGCCAACCAACCTGTGATAAAATAAAAACCACTACCCGACGAAGTTAACCACTCGAACTGTTGGAATTCGGGCATGAAAACGCAACGGAAATAACGTAAATAACAATTAAAAACGAATTCCAAGTCCGGGATCCATGTATAAATTGATGATCATGGTATTAAAATTCTCAAGATCAAGGTCTTACCTCTTAAAGCTTTCAAATGGATGACAAATGGAGATCCTAGCTTGTTGATTTTGAGAGCTAAAATTATAACTCCTCCACCGGAATCCACACTTGAATGCTTGCTCGAATCGTCGAACGATTTCGCCACGGAATTAAGTACTAGCCAAAATAAATAATCAAGGATGTGTTCTTGACAAATCTTGAATTTATCCCTTGTCTCTAAGTTGTGTATAAACTGAAATTTTCAGTTGTGTTTTTCCATAGAAGACTAGCCAACCCTTGGCTTATAAAGAGAAATAAAGAAAAATGGACCATTAAACAATTAGGCCATTTTTATTTAAACAATTCTTATTTATTTAAATTAATTAATTAAATCACACTTAATTAATCAAATAAGTCAAGAAAATACATCTTCAAATTTTATCTTTAACTAATCAAGTCTCACTTAATTAATTTTATAAAATTCGAATTATTATTTATTATTAATTAAAAATCATAATTTAAATTATTATTAATTTAAATTCATGAAATAAATTAATATCCCTTTTAAACATTCTTTGTGTGTGACCCTTTAGGTTATTATTTAATTGGCAACAATTTTATTCTCTAATAAAATTGTAAACAATAAGCGGCGTCTAGTAACACATTATTGCTACCCAATAAAACAATAATTAAATCAACGATTCAATCAACCTTTTATGACTAATGTTCCATGTAATATAATCCCTTTAAATCATGATATTATAGATTAAACTCGAGGCATGTAATGTGTCATCCTCTTCATAATTTAATCTTCATTTTCTTGATCGATGAGTAGACTATTTAATCAAATCAACATTTGAGCATGGCCATGCATTTCATAGTCTCACTCAAACAAGAGGCCGATAATATCACTCCTTTATCAGGAGATTTAAATCCCATCTAGATCGTTCATATTTCTCACATGATTCATAATATATCTGATATTCACCTTTATCATTATCCGGCTAAAGATAACTTTTGACGAATTCAAAATATATTAATTCTCATGTAGAATTATAACGACTTCAGGTCTAAGGATCATTACACCATTATCACTGTGAGAATACATATGACACATTTATTATTACCATGATGTATCTCACTGTGGGTCTGTCCAGTACCCTGTACTCGTACAGTTACCTATGCATTGCTTTTAGTATCTTCATACTTATGACCAATGAGATGTGGTCATCAGTCAATTATCATACTAGCCTCAGTGTATTATTATTGTCCTAAGTAATGGTAATACTCGGCTAGGGACATTTAAGAATATGATACAATCATTATATAATCTCATGTTCAATTCACATACTTGCAACTATATAATTTGTATCAAGGTTCTAAGGACATTTATTATACTTTATTTATTTCGCAGTAAATAAAGCCAATAATAAACATATATATATCGAATATATACTATCACTCAAACATAAATATAATGTATACATTGCCTCTAGGGCACCAATACTAACAATCTCCCACTTGCACTAGAGCCAATCACCCATGTATCGAATACCCATGCTACTAGTGTGACATTCATGCTTCTGCTGCGACAGAGCCTTAGTCAGCGGGTCTGCAATATTATCATCAGTATGCACTTTACATATGTGAATATCTCCTCTATCATTTATCTCTCGAATTAGGTGATATCTCCGAAGTATATGCTTTGTTCTGCTGTGAGCTCTCGGCTCCTTGGCTTGTGCTATAGCTCCATTATTATCGCAGTAAAGATCTATGGGATCTGCGATCGATGGAACTACACGAAGTACTGTAATAAACTTCCGTATCCATACAGCCTCCTTGGCTGCTTCACATGCCGCAATATACTCGGATTCCATTGTAGAATCAGCTACTATCTCTTGCTTCGAACTTTTCCAGCTTACAGCACCTCCATTTAGGCAAAACACAAATCCAGATTGAGAAACAGAGTCATCTCTGTCAGTCTGAAAACTAGCATCCGTGTAACCCTTTACCGTTAGCTTCTCATCTCCTTCATACACCAAGAATGAATCTTTAGTCCTTTTCAAGTACTTAAGAATATTCTTGACCGTCGTCCAGTGACCTTCACCTGGATTAGACTGGTATCTGCTCGTCATGCTCAAAGCATACGAGACATCCGGACGAGTACATATCATTGCATACATGATAGATCCAATTGCTGAAGCATATGGTATCTTACTCATGCGGTCTTTATCATCCAATGATTTCGGACCATTCTCTTTTGAGATCGTTATCCCATGAGATATGGGGACATATCCCCTTTTTGCATCTTGCATTCCAAAACGATGCAAAATCTTATCAATATATGTACTCTGGCTTAAGCTGATTAATCTCCTTGATCTATCCCTATAGATCCTGATCCTTAATATATAGGTAGCCTCGCCCAAGTCTTTCATAGAAAAACTTTGTCCTAACCAAGTCTTTACAGCCTGTAGAGAAGGAATGTCATTCCCTATTAATAATATATCATCGACATATAATACTAGGAATGCCACATGGCTCCCACTAAACTTTTTGTAAACACATGGTTCATCCTCGTTCTGAATAAAGCCAAAACCTTTGACTATTTCATCAAACCGGATGTTCCATCTCCGAGAGGCCTACTTCAATCCATAAATGGATCTATGCAGCTTACATACCTTTCCAGCATCCTTTGGATTTCCAAAACCTTCAGGTTGTGTCATGTACACATCCTCTTCAAGGCTTCCGTTAAGGAAGGCTGTTTTTGACATCCATCTGCCATATTTCGTAATCATAGTAAGCCGTTATTGCAAGCAAAATTCTGATGGATTTTATCATTGCTACTGGTGAAAAGGTTTCATCATAGTCAATACCATGAATTTGTTTGAAACCTTTTGCAACCAGTCGAGCTTTATAGGTCTGTACTTTACCTTCCATGTCGATTTTCTTCTAGAAAATCCATTTGCACTCTATAGGTTTTACCCCTTCAGGTGGATCAATCAAAGTCCATACTTGGTTTTCATACATGGAATCCATCTCAGAATTCATGGCTTCTTGCCATCTCTCAGAGTCTGGTGAGTTCACAGCATCTTGGTAGGTGAGAGGCTCATCTTGGTCTATGAGCATCACATCGTCATTTTGAGTTAAGAGAAATCCATAATTCCTCTTTGACTCATGGCGAATCCTACTAGATCTACGAACAACCTGTGTTTCTTGAGCAATGTTATCTTGTATTTCTTGCTCATGCTCCACCTCTGGTTCAACGTTATCAAGTGGTTCTCGATCTTCATCGAGATTTATTTTCCTCCCACTGTCTTTTCTAGAGACTAGCTCTATTTCTAAGAATACAGCAGTTCGAGCAACAATTACTTTGTTCTCTGAGGGACTATAGAAAGAATAACCCTTTGTTTCCTTTGGGTATCCCACAAAATTACATTTTTCAGATTTCGGTCCAAGCTTGTCTGATGTTAGGCGTTTCACAAATGCTTCACATCCCCATACTTTCATAAAGGACATGCTTTGCCGTTTCTCTATCCATATCTCATATGGAGTTTGTTGAACCGTTTTAGTAGGAACACGGTTTAGTGTATATGCAGCCGTTTCCAGGGCATAACCCCAGAAACTAATTGGAAGATCTGCTTGACTCATCATTGATCGCACCATGTCCAACAAGGTACGATTCCTCCTTTCAGAAACCCCATTCCATTGTGGTGTTCCAGGAGGAGTGAGTTGTGATACAATACCACACTCCCTCAAATAGTTCTTAAACTCATGGCTTAAGTATTCACCTCCTCGATCAGATCTTAGAGTTTTTATGCTTTCGCCAGTTTGCTTTTCTGCTTCTGCCTTATACTATTTGAACTTTTCAAATGCTTCGGATTTGTTCTTCAAAAGATATACATATCCGTATCTACTGAAATCATCAGTAAACGTAATGAAGTAGAAATAGCCACCCCTTGCCATCGATCTCATAGGACCACATACATCGCTATGTATTAGTTCTAGTCGTACGGTGGCCCTCTTACCCTGTCCGGTAAAAGGAGCTTTAGTCATCTTGCCTAGTAAACAAGCCTCGCATTCATCATATGATTCAAAATCAAACTGATCCAAGAAACTATCTTGATGTAACTTGGAAATGCGTTTCTCGTTTATATGGCCTAGACGACAGTGCCAAAGGTATGTTTGATTTGAGTCATTAGTCTTAAGTCGTTTGTTATTTACATTCAAGATAGGAGTATCTAAATTAAGAACATACAAACCGTTAAATAACTGTGCAACACCATAGGTAATGTCATTCAATCCAAAAGAGCAACCATTGTCTTTAAAGGTAAATGAAAAACCTTTCTTGTTTAAACAAGAAACAGAAATAATGTTTCTACAAATAGAAGGCACATACAAACAGTTTTCAAGTTCTAATATAATCCCAGTGGGCAATGATAAATGGTAAGTCCCTACAGCCAAAGAAGCAACCTTTGCTCCATTTCCAACTCGTAGGTCTACCTCTCCCTTAGCCAGTGTCCTACTCCTTTGCAGTTCCTGCACATTTATACAAATGTGAGAACCACATCCAGTATCCAATACCCAAGATGTAGAAGTAGACAAATTGACTTCTATTACATAAATACCTGAAGCAGAAGTCTGGCCAGCAGCCTTCTTCTTCTTAAGTTCTTCCAAATATGCATGACAGTTTCTCCTCCAGTGTCCCGGTTTACCACAGTGGTGACAATCACCGTTTTCAACACCTCCTTTAGGCTTGGTAGCCTTCTTGGGAGCAGAATTAGGATTGGCAGCAGATTTGGACACATTCCTCTTCTTATTGCCCTTCCACTTTCTTTTCCCCTTGGCACCTCCTTTGTTCACCATCAGCATGGGAGTAGGAGATTCCTTCTGAATGTTGGTTTCGGCTGTTCTTAACATGCCCAACAATTCAGTGGGTGTCTTATCAATCTCATTCATGTTGTAATTCATAACGAATTGAGAGAAGTTCTTGTTGAGTGATTGTAAGATCAGATCTATTTGAGCCTCCGGACCAATCGGGAAGCCCAAGGTATCTAGTTGCTCAATATACCCAATCATCTTAAGAACGTGTGGTCCAACCGGGTCTCGCTCTCCCTGTTTGCAAGCATACAATGCCTTGCTCGTATCATATCTCTCCTGACGAGCTTGTCCCTCAAACATGCTTTTGAGGTGCTCAATTATTTCATAAGCATTCATCAATTCATGTTGCTTTTGAATCTTAGGAGCCATGCATGCAAGCATAAGGCATGACACATCAGTTGAGTCATCCAAATGCTTCTGATAAGCATTATGCTCGGCACGTGTGGCTCCAGCAGGAAGAGGATTTGGTGAGGAACTTCAATGGCATACAGCTTTCGCTCCTGCCTGAGGACAATCCTCAAGTTCCTAAACCAATCTAGGAAGTTTGTCCCTGTCAGCTTTTCCTTTTCTAGGACTGATCGTATCAAAAAGTGGTTTGTGTTGTTTGCCATTTATTATCTACAATTTTGTAAAAGCGCATAAAATGAGTTAGTTTGCATGTTTCGTAAAACCAATTATGTTCAAGTTGATTTATAGCATATTTGTAATATACCTCCCACTATTTTTTATCAAATTAATAGCCCTTACTATCAATTCGGAAAATGGTTCCTATAAAACCTTTCTTAGTGAGCCAAGATCCATATTTCGTCATATTTTAAGTCAGCTTTGGCTTTCCTCTTAAATATGATTATTTAGGTAGACCGTTATGTCAATTATATCGTATATAACTCTTGGATAGCTTAGTGAACAACATATTGCTCCGATCTATCTAATAGATTTCACTAAACTCTATGCTTATAAGTTCATAATCCTATTATGACGACTTATTTAAGTTGGACCCAACAATAACATTTCAAGTAAGCTTGTTTACTTAATCACATCTCACCACGATAAAGCATCTGTTTAACTTAATATTTCTTAAGGGATTTTTAGAAAAATTTAACGATCTTGATCGTTTGTTTAAATCTTAAATCGTTACAGATTTTATCTTGTTTAAACATGGCATGTGTGACGTATCTAATACATACATTCTAAAATTTCCATACATCCATGCATCCATACATATATCTAATATATCCATGCATCATATGTAAAGTGCAGTTACGCAAAATTAAACGTGCGATGGTTATGGCCCGATCCTATGCGATCTTTTCGAGCTAATGAAAAGATCAAGGTCAATCTATGGTTGTAATAACTAATTATTACAAAATTCTTCTTTACTTCCCAAGCCTCCATTGATTGCCTTCAGCTTCCTTTTGAAACAAATTACAAAAGAACTCGAGTTGCATTCGAGAAATAATAATAATTACAAGAATAACGACATGCAAGTCGTATTTAATTATTACAGACCATAAATAAAATTAAAAACATTTATTCTACGGGTCTTTAAGCCATAACCAATGCACCATGCTCATATAACAATTATAGACATCACATTAATCATGATCATATTGATCAATATTTAACTCCTTAATTTAAATACCTAATTACTTGAAAGGAATTAAATAAATAAATCAAATTTAATTAATTAAATTCGAATTAATATAATTAAACTAATTAAAATTTTAATCCGAATAAAAAAAATTAAATTGAAATTAATTAATCAAAATTCGAATTTAATAATAATATTCAAATTCATAATTTAAATATATTATTAAAATTCGAAATTAAATTAATTAATAAAATTTTGAATTAATAATAATTTTTAAATCCATGATTTAAATATTCAATTATTAAAACTTTAATCATGACAAGCATTAGGAGTGTGATGATTAATACCAATAAGTGGCCACTAGCATAAACTTAAAGCAAAAAGCAAAAAGAAAATGTTAAAGTTGAAAAAGAAAAAGAAAAAAAATAAAATTCTGCACACTGCAATACAGCGAACAGTGTCTGCCCACTGCTGTTGCGCATGTCCCACATGCGCAACACCTGCTGTATTCTGGTGATGCGCATGTCCGACATGCGCAACCCACGCTGAATACTGCTGAAGCGCATTACCAGAATGCGCATCACCTGTACTTCCAGTTTTTCCAGAAACCTGCAGAATGTCCAGAAACTTGCAGAATGCATTTTTTTCAGTTCTAATCAGTTCCAAAAATATTCTAATGACGTGATTAACATATCTAACATATAGTACATCATTCAAAACATGTTATAACAATTTATAACATCATACAAACAATTATAACAATTTATAAATGATCTTTTGTATGTTAAAATGAAGCATGGCATAATTCATAAATTCATGTATGTTTCATTTTCAAGAACACAACACCAAATCATCCTTTTATACATGTAGCTCTGATACCATTGTTGGAATTTGGGCATGAAAACGCAACGGAAATAACGTAAATAACAATTAAAAACGAATTCCAAGTCCAGGATCCATGTATAAATTGATTATCATGGTATTAAAATTCTCAAGATCAAGGTCTTACCTCTTAAAGTTTTCAAATGGATGACAAATGGAGATCCTAGCTTGTTGTTTTTAAGAGCTAAAATTATAACTCCTCCACCGGAATTCACACTTAAATGCTTGCTCGAATCGTCGAACGATTTCGCCACCGAATTAGGTACTAGCCAAAATAAATAATCAAGGATGTGTTCTTGACAAATCTTGAATTTCTCCCTTGTCTCTAAGTTGTGTATAAACTGAAATTTTCAGTTGTGTTTTTCCATAGAAGACTAGCCAACCCTTGGCTTATAAAGAGAAATAAAGAAAAATGGACCATTAAACAATTAGGCCATTTTTATTTAAACAATTCTTATTTATTTAAATTAATTAATTAAGTCACACTTAATTAATCAAATAAGTCAAGAAAATACATCTTCAAATTTTATCTTTAACTAATCAAGTCTCACTTAATTAATTTTATAAAATTCGAATTATTATTTATTATTAATTTAAAAATCACAATTTAAATTATTATTAATTTAAATTCATGAAATAAATTAATATCCCTTTTAAACATTCTTTGTGTGTGACCCTGTAGGTTATTATTTAATTGGCAACAATTTTATTCTCTAATAAAATTGTAAACAATAAGCGGCGTCTAGTAACACATTATTGCTAGCCAATAAAACAATAATTAAATCAACGATTCAATCAACCTTTTATGACTAATGTTCCATGTAATATAATCCCTTTAAATCATGATATTATAGATTAAACTCGAGGCATGTAATGTGTCATCCTCTTCATAATTTAATCTTCATTTTCTTGATCGATGAGTAGACTATTTAATCAAATAAACATTTGAGCATGACCATGCATTTCATAGTCTCACTCAAACAAGAGGCTGATAATATCACTCCTTTATCAGGAGATTTAAATCCCATCTAGATCGTTCATATTTCTCACATGATTCATAATATATCCGATATTCACCTTTATCATTATCCGGCTAAAGATAACTTTTGACGAATTCAAAATATATTAATTCTCATGTAGAATTATAACGACTTCAGGTCTAAGGATCATTACACCATTATCACTGTGAGAATACATATGACACATTTATTATTTACCATGATGTATCTCACTGTGGGTCTGTCCAGTACCCTGTACTCGTACAGTTACCTATGCATTGCTTTTAGTATCTTCATACTTATGACCCATGAGATGTGGTCATCAGTCAATTATCATACTAGCCTCAGTGTATTATTATTGTCCTAAGTAATAGTAATACTCGGCTAGGGACATTTAAGAATATGATACAATCATTATATAATCTCATGTTCAAGTCACATACTTGCAACTATATAATTTGTATCAAGGTTCTAAGGACATTTATTATACTTTATTTATTTCGCAGTAAATAAAGCCAATAGTAAACATATATATATCGAATATATAATATCACTCAAACATAAATATAATGTATACATTGCCTCTAGGGCACCAATACTAACACGAACGTCACCTCTCGCTGCTGGAACAGGAAAACTCAACTGACCACAAGGTCCACTAATCTTCTCTCATAACTGGAGAAAAATAAACAACAATGAAAAAGTGAGCCAACAATGCTCAGCAAGCGTATATAGCTATAAATCAATGTCAAGAACAATTATGAGTTCTGAACAACAAGAATAATCATCATATGCTGTGAAAGAAAACAGCTGAAGAAATTAAATATCGTATGCAAAGATGAGCCAACAGTGCTCCGTTAGGACAAAATGCGTCAACAATGAGAACTGATAAAAGTTCTGATAACCAAAGATAATCATCATAGGCTTCAAAGGAATCAGACTTTAAAGCAATTCAAAATCAATATTTAGATTAGAATTGGATTTTTTACATATACATTTTAAAAAGTAGCGGAGTTAGGGGCTGATCAGTCCCGCACTAACCCCAGACAATGCACACAGCAAAGTCCCTCTAAATGGATCCACGACACACATTGGCCTTAACTTCTGACCATTAATCTGGTCTCCCCGAAGGGACTTTACCCACAAAGGGACTCTACCCAAAAAGGGCTTCCTTATAAAAACATTCCAATTCTATATCAAACGCACCAGGTGTCGGGATAATCGACAACCTTTGCCAACCAAACAACTGGAAACTCATATTCCAGAACAACAACTCATAATCCAAGAATCATGAAGAATTCAGGATTAACAGGTATCGACGAGTTCGACACGATAATTGGGTGAGAATTAAGGAATAATAAACTCAAAAGGTATCGATGAGTCCGATACAATAAATGGGGTGATAATTGAATAACCAAAAATAACAAAAAAATATCGACAAGTTCGATACGAATAATAGGGGTCAAAACATCATTAAATGAATCGAAGAAAGAATTTATTGGCAACATGATTAACAACAACTGAGGATATACGGTAAAACAAGGATATAGTCAAGTGCTAAACATTTAATAAAATTTTTTCAACACATTGTCAAGTTTGAACTAAATTGGGTAAGTTAAGTGGTTCAAAATGAACATTTGTAAGATAATTCCATGATAATTAATTGTAAATCAGTTTGAAGAAAACATCCCCTAAAGAGGGTCCATCGGGTAAAAATATGTTAGAATCAGAAATTATGCTAAAAGATTTTTACAAGAATTTCAAATCTTGGATTTCCTCTGTTTAGAACGTTCCTTAAACACTTTCGAAGAAAATAAAAGAAATGGCACTTATTGAAGAATCCAATAACATACCATAATTTAAATTATCTTTGAAGAAAAAGGGTATTTGCGAAATCATTTAAAAGGGTTCACACCTAAATGATAGGTGAAGAAATACACATTTGCAAAGGACTTCACGTTGTAAATATGACTTGACAGAATCATTTTATAAATGCTCGACACAAATTTACACCACTTGAACGATAAGTGAGGAGTGATGACACTTGCCTCGACACACGAAGTTCCCGATCCTAAAACCTTCATCTTTCCTTCATAATTTGTCAATCTTCATGTCAATACACTCGTCGGCTTCGATAATCATCTTCGTGCTCGAAATTTCGTTTACCCGTGCACTGCTCTTGGCCGGGTCTCCTACTCATACCTATACAAGGTAAAGTACTACTTCAGTACCAAATCAACCAAAACCTTATTGATTGCTATTTCTACCCATACGCGTCCTATAACGCTTTACACATATAACACATATAGCACATAACATGTATTGATCACATAAGCACTTAACACGTATATCATACCGACTTACAAATAATCCTTGTAAACTTACTATACAATTCACAAAATAATTCTAACAAAAATTAGACAGCACCTCCTTTATAATATCACACACCTGTCGGAATACAACCGACTCCAACAAGCAACATCATTTCTTCGGTACATATACTCGACTACAACCTTAACAGTTAACATAATATCCCGATCACAATATCGAACAACACTTTACGAATTCACGAATTACAATTTTATCAATTAAGGACTTAATAATTTCAAATACTAACTCCCTCATTTTCGTATAATAAATACGATTCCAACCTTAACCAAATCAGTTCACAATCAAACTTTCAACACATAAACTCATTTGTATACTCCAACTCGAATATATAAATACATACCTCTTAACACATACTCAAACCCACCTAATTCTCACAAAATAATCCCATCAAGCCTGTACATTCAAACTTGCACACACCAGTACATAGCCATGACACAACTACTTATACTAAAACACACCTACACATTGCACCCACTTCTTCTCTTTCGGTTTCCTTACTCTGCCCCTACAACAATCCCACGTACGGCGCCACCCTCATATCTCCCCCTTTTCAGCCCCTTCATTACACAAACACTACATAACACTCACCTACACCAGACCACCGCACACCCATACAACGCGCACTCCACACGTACCCCCATGTTTCAGCACAAAATACCTATACACGCCCGAACACAGGCACAACACACGCACATACACTATACCGCACTCCCGACGACTGCCTTCTTTCCGTATCTCTCTTCACTTTTCAATTCCGCACCACCATCACATACACGACATCCACAATAATACAGCATTTAATCACTACTCATACACAGCTGAGACACACATACATCAACACACAACCACACACGCAGTCTTACATATCTGCACAGCCCAACCTCTTCAACCTCCTTTCTCCGTTCTCCCTTATTTGGTACTGCTCAGAACCCCAGAAACACACACACACACACCCGGCACCATACATACATACGATTCATATAGCAATAGCAGTTTAAAGTCCCCAAACCGAAAAACTCTAACACACCAAACAAGTGAAACCCTAATTTCAACACCCTAATTTCAGCTATACACATACCATATATACGCGCAATACAATCCACACACACATATATACATATCTAGTAGAAAGAAATGAAAAGGAAATGAAAAAGGGAGAGATTACAAGAAAGATTGAGAGAGATAATATTGTGTTCGAGAGATTGATAAGAGCAGTGCAGAAAACAAAATAGGGGGGTTCTCTTGAGATTTCTGGAAACAGGGGAGGGGGTGAAATAGGTTTTATGTTTTAAAAGTTTTTGTTTTCTTTTTTTTTTTTTTAAACTAAAACCTTGGTAAAATAATAATTAAAACTGGAAAATGCTTAAAAGTGATCTTCACATCATTTTTTTATAAAGATCATAAAATTACCTTCTCCCCATATTTTTAAAATATTTTTAGGATAAAAAATGGATTAAATATGAATTTGACAACTAAAGATTCTTTAAATGCCACATAACTCTTAAAATCATTTTAAAAATACTTAAACACCCAAAATAATTCTCCCAATATTTTTAAAAACTAAACAATATCATAAAGATAATAACACAAATGATTTCGTGATTATTATCAACTCCAATGATTTTATAAAATTCTCAGAAGATCATCAAAAATACCAATAAAAATACACGTACTTAGAGCATCTCCAAGGCTTACAATCTGTTAGCTATAATGGTGATGTGGCAGTCACTTTAGCTAATAGTTATTGTTTTTTCTTCTCCAACCATGCATACTATTAGGTAAATTTTTAGATAACAAGATAGATATCTTCTATATTTGGAGGATATCCAAAAATTTATACATAACATCTAAAAATATCATATCCACTTATATTGTGACACATCATCAATTTAATTTAATCTTATATATATTTACTAATTAAAATAACAATAAAATACTATTTTTGAAATATAGCTAACAATTATAGCTAACACCATTGGAGTACAACTCCTTACAGGTTCAGTAAATTTTACATAACCATTATTTTATATTATTTTAGCTAACCATTTTAGCTAGTACCGTTGGAGATGCTCTTACACGGCACGCATAATTCATAATATAAGCACATAAATATAATCTCACGCATATTTCACCTTGTGATGCCCCTAGATCCGGGGTCAGGAATCCAGGTCATCACGATCCAATTTCCATTTTTAATAACATTATATTCTTGACAGTTGAAATATAAATATTTGCTAATACTCACACAATAGACCCCACACTATAACATTACACACCAATCATATGCTCAGAGAACAACATCCATAATAATAACAGTTTAAAGTTAAAAGAGTTATTACAACCCAGAATCTTACTTAAGTAGTGTTGCTGAATATTACTTCTAGAAGAAGCATTTCAACAACCAAAAGTTATTACACAAGCTTACACACTTAATTTACATATGTCTACTAATACCCATCCGTCCTACAAGAGCTACCTCAGGGATAGGCGCCAGCACTCTCTCAAAAGCCCTTACCCTCTTACGGGGTGTAGTGCGAAGTATCGGCATCTGCCCTAGCTGTTATATAAATAAATAGCAAGAGTGAGCTATAATAGCTCAGCATATATATATATATATATATATATATATATATATATATATATATATATATATATTAATAAACAGAAAATCCACTATAATAATTAAGAAAAGAATTAATCATTACTTATTCAGTACACCATCCATTATTCAGTACACCATCCATTTTTCCTTTATAAGAAAAAAAAATATATAAAACAATATAATATTAGTTTCTCTTCTAATATAATATAATATTAGTCCATCATTCCATACCAATTTTCCTTTCACCTTTCAGTATATCAGTCTTTAATCATTATCAATTCTTCCTTTAAAAGTTTTTGGGATATCCACTATCGCCTGATATGTTAGGACGATGATCAGTCGCCTAATCGTACCTGCTCCTTGTTTACTACTAGTAGAAGGAATGGCAATCATCCCTGGAGGAAGGTTCTCCACTACATACTCCTTCGGCATCCATTGGGCCGTAATAAAATAATGAGGAAGGTTCTCCACTACTTCCCCATAAAATGATGGATGCTGGACTGTGCTAAACACAGCCACTTACGCAAGTATGTTGTAATCCCCCTTTTTGTAAAATCATTATTCCATTTAAGAATTTCATTTCCATTTCCACCCTTATCCATACATATGTCATTATACTTTAAATATAACTTCCTTTAAAGAAACCTGAGATCATTAACTCAAAAGACAGAAATATTCCAGATACTTTGAAATAAGTTCAGAAATATCCTTCGTATTTAATGGAGTCAATTATGATTTTAAATACATAACTATTACATCCATTTTTAAAGTATTAAATAATAATCAAATAATATTTATTAAATCACAAATGTTTAAAGATTATAATTAACAGAATATTATAAACCATATAACCCTAGATAACAACTGATACCATTCTTTTTCATATCTCTTTAAACCATAAGATATATTAGATCTATCCATATTCATATCCATATCCCTAATCCATATCCATAATCCATATCCATAATCCATACCCATAATCCATAACCATTTTCACATTAACTAATCTCAACAAACAGGGAATATCCCTAACCATATAATGATATAAGATTCATATATTATCTAGAAAAATCACTTTTCTTAAAACATAAACAGTTTATCAAAATAAGAATAAAAGAAATCTTGCCTCGATCTCTAATCCCAAGAGGAATGATCCGGTGTTCGTCTCGAGTATCTATAGAAATGAAAAGGACCACCATCAGAATATATTTCACTTAACTACTTAACCCTTAAATATATATATAGTAACACCCTTGACACATAGTATAAGTTTAACATACTATTTATAGACCAAAAGTTCCAAGAACTTATCCATTATTAGACTCCATAAAAGTTTCAGTGTTTTTCAGCATTTCCTTATTAACCACACATGACTGTAAAATTTCTCATAAATTATCAATTTCGAATTTTGACACAAGGTCAGTGGGGTTTGACTCTTTATTCACCCTACTATATTTTCTCAAAATTTCATTACTTTTAAAGATGTTTAAGTATGGTAATTATAGTCTCAAAGTTGACACAATTGTATTTTCTCGGTTTCCGAACGACTTTCACTAAAACTCACTTTTCTCCTAAACCGTTCATTGGATTTTGACGTACTTTATATCAAAACGATCTATGAACCAAGCTCTATCCTCTCATGGTTAGTTAGTACTCTGGACATAACACTAACCGTACAGGTATGGGTGTCAAAAATAGGGCATCTTTTGGTTTAACGAAAATCGGGCATTATAACGGCTATATTTTTATACTTTCCATAATATAACTCCTCCAAATCCAACATCCAAGACATATACCAAACCCTAAACCATGTGGTCATCATACCAACCATGGTTACAAGCACTCACAACACCTCCATGATTCATCAAAACACTTATAAACATTTATATAACCATGATTTTATATTTTACACTAACTTATTCCAAAAACCAACCATAAACTCAAGATTAAAGCTAGGGTTTCAAGTAGTATAACTTTCTTGGAGTGTGTACAGCCTTAATACACCTTGTATAACCTTTATATCACCTTAGTATAGCTTAGATCTTCCAAAGAAACCAAGAAAACTAAAGTTAGTTTCTAAGATTTACTATTCATCATTAATCTTGTAAAATTCATAACAAATCGAAAAATAAGAGTTTGGCTCTCAAATTTTTACCACATCTTAGCCTCTTCATAAGATTTGATTTGAGCTATAGATAACCAAAAACAAAGCTTCCTAGCTATGGTTTTGATCCCGTTTTTCCCACTGGACAGAAGCTGTAAAGGACTAGGCAGGTTTGGTTCTTCAACTTGGGGAAGGGATTTGACTAGGCTACACTACTTTGTTGGCCATGAAATTTTGAACGAATGATACTCATGGAGTGGAGAAGCTATGGATAAAATTTGGTAATTTTTGAAGCTCTAGATTTTGAGATATGAATTTTTCTTTGACCTTGGTTCATGGTGGGCAGTTTTGTGAGTTTTGTGTTTTGCTTGCTTTTTCTCTTGAATAATGACTTGAAAGGCTTGTTTCTATTCTTTACATCAACTCCCTTATCTCTTAATTAAGTGGGTTTGAAGTCCACCAATGAGAAAGAGCCAATTGTTGGCTCCTTGTCAATGCTTATCCTTGAATTTTGCAAGAATGTCCTTAGCTTTATGTAAATTGCATCCAACATCCTTTAAGTCTTATAATTCTTCTACTTTGGTACTTCCCTTCTTAATCCACTTAAAATCAGCCCTTGAATGTGATTGGGCCAGTGGTAAGGCCCATATCTTGTTATTGGTTTTATACTTGAGCCTTGTCCAAGAGTTTCTAGTTGTTGGATTCATCGAAGGATTTCTGTGATCGTCTCAGTGGTTTCTCATTTGTAAAGCTCTTGGATACCTATTATCCTCTCCCACATCATATATTAATGTATTAGGGTGGTTATAATCCCCAAGTAGATATTAAATCCAATATCCTTGGTATATTCTCTTTATCTCAGAATTTGCTCTCCCGGTTTCTCAAGCGTTCTCAAACTAGTTGCATTCTCTTTGCTCTAGGATTATATTCTCAATTCTATTTCCCTCTCATAATATATCCTCCCTTGTACTTCTAATATTTATTATCCTTAACCCATGATTCGTTCACTTGATCGCTTAATCTCGTTATAAAGTTTCAGCGGTTTCTAGAACGTTCGTTTCACTGTCTCAGTGGTTTTCGTTCTAAATTCTCAAATCAAATATAATAAAATTCCAATATATTAAATTCTCAATTCCTCAAATTTAATATCTCATTTCCAAGTGGTTCTAAATTGTTTAACAATCCAAATTCCTCTGGCATTTTCTTGACTTAGTAGTCCCCTGGTTTAACCTAATTTCACATGTTCCTCAAAGCATATACCCTTTTCATATTCCATACTCTTTAATATCCAATACAATAGTGCTCAATTGAAATCAAACATCTTAAAAATCTATACTCAGGAATTTCTGAAATCCGTCATCGTTTTGAGTCACTCATTTTCATAGTACGACGCTAATATGGTTTCTGATTATTCATTTTCTATTTCACTTATAGGGTACCTACATACCATTTCCCTAAATCCTAAAAATCACTATTCATTTAAGCACTGTAGCATTTCTAAAATTAGGGTTATTACACACCTTGTCAACAATATCCACATAATAGGATCCTCAATTCATATTAAATAAATATTTATAAATAAGAAATTTTCTAGGGCGTTATATCCTTCCCCTTAAAAGGATTCTGTCCTCGAAATTAATCTTAAGAAAACAAATGACAGTACTCCTCAAACATTTTGCTTTCAAATTTTCCCAAGTTATTTCTTCAACTCTAGGATTCCTTTATATCAACTCATGTTTATATAGCTATATCCTGTCAATCATCATACACGATTACAACTTAACCCTTTTGGTCACGAGTCTCGTTAATTCTATACGCTTACTACTCATAGCTGAACGTCTATTTTACCGAAAATCGGACATCACCTATTCGTATAATGGACTATTTCCTGTACACAACACCTCAATTACTAACCCAATCATCCATAACAAATCATATATATATATATATATATATATATATATATATATATATATAAAATACTAAAACGAAATCTACCTCGACTTGCAGTAAACAGGTAAATGAATAAATAAATCCTTAAACAAAATCCACACAACTAAAACAATTGATACAACTTCCACGCTCCTACTCATAATCAGATTGCCTCAGATAAAACTTTGAAAAAAAGAATATCAACAAATCCCCCAATCATTCTTACTCCACTTTCAACGTACAATGTCGATCGAGAAGGGAATAACTGGGAAACTTCTATCCATCCTTAATCCCATTGTTTTATTGAGTAACAATTTCGAAACCAATGACCATTTACCTCAAAACATATATATCTTATTGGCAACATAAACTATCTCGGGATCACCGCCCCTTGATACCGACCACAAAACAACTTTTCAATTCAACACTTCACAACAACTCTAACTTTCATTAACAAGAAAAATTCAACTTGACAAACATCACAACAGTCATACGTCTTCAACAATCACTCACGATCTTCGAAAATCATTTAAACTTCACTATCTCGCATCCTCTGAAATCAACTTCCGGAACGTAACTCTACATACTCAACAACTTCTCGAATTGACTCTGAACATCGTAACTCCAACGTTTAACAATGCTCAAATTAACTACAGAATCACGACAATTATCCATCACTTGCATTTCAAAATATTACGAAACAAGTTACACCTTCATCACTTGTCCTCCTGACTATTCAATTCTTCTCCCGTCAACTCGTTCACATTCTGGTTCATCACCTCATCTAGGTAACTCTTAATTCCCGGATAAGTCACGCTGAACACAATATAAACCACTTTCACTGTAGACTAGGCGTTCGAACTTCCACATCTGACTTCTCAACTCTTAGGCGAAAACCCTTACGGTTAATTCCAACTCATGTGTCAATACTTCTGCTTATGAATATCAACAAATTCCTCTTTATGTTATGTCAATAAACAATCTCGTCCCGTTCTATGAACCATCACAGTAATTCATAAGTCATCTTGCTCATCTGGCTTCACTATCACTGGAGCGGTTATTAACCATTCTTTACCCTTAGAAACTTCTACACTTCTCTGTTTACTCAAACCTTTTTGTCCCTCCGCTTGCTCAATACTGTAGCTATTTAGATAAAACCTTTGATAACCTTCAGTGGTCCCTGGTTAATCTCACAAAACTTTCGACCTCTGCTTGAAATTTTGGTCCTTCCCACTTCATCACTATTTCATCTTCACCACAAATCCACTTGGATTCTTTCATTTCTAACCTTAAAGCGGTAAGTGCTCTCGCCCAACCAAATACCATCACTAACAACTCTTCGTGTCCTTATCGACTCAAAATGTTGTTTCAAGAATATCTTAAGGTTTCTATCTGCAAATAATCTTAGTCCATTCATAAATCAATTTTTAGGAAAAACATACACCTTCTAACTAGTTAAATAACTCATCCCATCTTGAAATAAATTCTCATTACTACTTGTCCACTTATTCCATATTTAAAGATAAATGTTTAACTTCAGCCTTCCGTCCTTCCTTCTCACAAACAATAATAGTGCACCCTTCCTGAGATACACTAAGTATTACTACTCTTTCTCTTGCGAAAATCTTTTTAATCAACTTGCTAGCTCCAACATTTCTGTAACACCCCCAAATCCGGGGTCAAGGATTTGGTCGTCACGCGAAAATCCTCAATATCAAATCACCTGTTTAATAACATTAATCCACCTGTAGTCACTTAATAACTAAATTACAACATTTGAGACCCCAACCACCAAGCATCTTTTAGGTTATAGGGCTAGAAACAAGAACTCAAATACTTACATTTCTTATTACATCCATCCAATTACATCGCACTGTGTTTTACAAAACTTATACTACTAGTATAACTTCGTTGAGAAGTACACTAGCAACTAGTACTACTCGGTACAAAGTAATATGTATATTACACATCAATATGCCTACATATAACTTACTCCAGCTATAGATTTTCTTGACCATTTTGTCTTCATAAGGGCATACTGCCTGCTTCTTCCAAACTCTGCAGTTAAACCTCGTCCGTCTACCTTCCTCTGAAAGGTTAATATTCGAAAACAAACAAGTACGAGCGAAAGAATTGATCAGCAAGTTATTACTAGAGTTTAACAAAATATCTCATTATACTCATAGGGTTTTTCAACATTCAACTAATACTTAATATCATCCTTGAAATATTTAAAAACATGAAACTTCAACAGAGGAAGTATAACGCTTAAAATAACATCAATGAACGGATTAAGTTCATAATAACAGGAATATTCTTCATACCTTGACAAAATAGTATACACTATAGCTTTGATACTCTTTTAGAAAGCTTTTCAAAATACGTAGTTCAATATGCTGCAACGATATTTGCTTTTCATCATACGTAAACTGAACAATTTATAAGGTTCAAATCAATACTTTTCAAGCTTGAAAATATATACATATATGTATATCATTTTCGTCAAAACACTTGACAGATCAAAATACTGTACCTCAGCAATAAAATAACAGTACTACAAGAATACTTTCACCCCATTTGAAAACTGAGTCACATATGATAAATTTAGCTTTTAACATCATAAACTTCCCTGAGTCAATTTAAAACAAGAGCGTTCAGGTTTCAAAAATCTTTTCTTGATGAGTTCAACACTGTCAACAATATCGATACTGGCGCACCTGGGCCTTCAGTACAGTGTAGCAGTACAATTCCAATTGGAAGGATGGGACTATACTGGAGCACCCCGGTACAAGGTGATCATCCATTGTACCATACAAAACAACACTTCACTACTAGTAGACGGGTGACGTACCTACTACACAGGTCGTGGCCCGACCGCATATGGGTCTTTAGCTGGCTACCTGCCAGTGCAAATATCGTGATGGCTACTCGCCACCCTCGTCGATATATGCATAACCGGATGGGCTTGCTACCCACAAGTCGTTCCCATCCAAAACAACCTCCAGTCCCAGTGTCATTAAACAAGTTTTGAAACCTTTTTAAATCGTCACTTCCGAAAGAAAACATGGAAGTATATTCATCTCACAAGTTGACCTCCGTCAACTGATTTTCTCTACTCAGGGAATTCTTTTCAAATCAACTTGGGAGTTATTCGGAGTTTTCTTTAACATTTGCAAAACCTGACCCTCCGGGTTGAGGTAGGGTCATTGCATTGGATACGCTTTAGTTTGTAGCGAAGGGAGAAAACATTTTTAATCGCTCCCAACACTTTGGGTTCTCAAGTTTTGATGAGTTCGCAAGCTTTTGGGGTGGTAATTAAGAATTATATGAAATTATAAAAATATTTGAGAACCCCCACTATTTTAAAATATTTTTCTAGAAAGCCAGAAAATATTTAAAATAACTTTTAAACCTTTGAATCAATTTTTAAAGAATAAATAAGATTTTTAATAATTTTGGAATATTTAATAAATGATTAAATAATATTTACTAAGAAATGAATCCTTAATAAAATATTCTTAAACGAATATACAAACAAATATACGTTTTGCTAATAAATATTCAAAGAATATTTATTACTAAAATATAAAATATTTTATAAACCCAGATATCTCCAAATTGTAAATAATTGGAATATTTTTAAATCATATTCAAATAACATTCCTCGAATAGTACTGTGTCGCTGGAATTCCTCCGAATTTTCACGACTATCACTATATCTCAAAATACCGACTCCTAGTTAAATAAGAAATAATATTACGAATGAAAATCCTTTTTAAATGAATATTATAATTAATACTCACTGAATTAAATAACCACTTAAATAACATATATCAATATCATACTAGATATTCTCTTAACCGAAAATATCCAATTTATAACCATTGGAATATCATTACTCCGCATTCGAAAATAATTTATCTCCGGCAATATCCCGGGTTTCCAACAGTGTTCATCAAACAAATATTAAAACACTAATAATCCTTTTTAAATGAGTAATCAAATTAATATATATTAAATTAAATAAATATTCTAGATAATATATATACCTCCAAAATATCCAAAGTATAACATATTTTGAGTATTTTAATCATCATTCAAATACTTCGCCTCCGGTAATCCTCTGGGTTTTCGTAAACATATTTTATAAAATGATCCCGACTTGCGGGCTAATTTCGAAAACATAACACATGCTCTACTACCAGAGCCTTAATACACACCGGCTTATATCTGCCACCTCATAACATATAGGCCAATTCCAAATTACGAAGTTTCATATATATATATATATATATATATATATATATATATATATATATATATATATATATATATATATATATATATATATATATATATATCGAGATGTAGAATCATAAAAATATCATGACCCATCAACAGTATTATAAGTCCTGGGGTTTTGATCATTTGCATAAGCAGAATTTAATATCATTAACAAAGCCAAAAATATACTTGTTTTGATGAGGAAACACTGGGTGGAAAAACTTGCGATTATGGATTTAAATCTACTCCACGCATTTCATATATTTAAAAATACAGATACTCTGAACGATAGAGTATGCATAAATAGACTTGCCTCTGGTCCTCAGCAAAGAACAGAAAATTGCGAGTAAATCCTACGCACCTCGTCCAAGCATTTCCATGGAGTTAATTTACATTTCTTCATACGACGCCTCGATCCTTCCTTTTTGATGCACGTCGCTCCAACTCGATTACACCCTAATGGTACTGTAATGGTTACGAATACGTGTCAGTCCAACCTCGTATCTCGAGTAGACATAACTCAGAATTATCACTAAGTCACATAAAGTCAACCTATAGGTGTCCTCCCTGTAGCTGACTACTCTATGACCACTTAATGCACATAACACATTTAGTAAAGAAAATGAAATGGAAAAGTCCCCCTTTTATAAAATGGACATTCCTGGTACTAAACACATTATAACACTACAACTTAATCAACTTCACTTAACATATACAACTATAATACCATTGACATTCCATGACACAACTTAATTAATAGATAATCTTTAAAACACAATTAACCCTCAACTTAGCACATAAATCCTCGAATTAGCACATAAATAAACAATTAATCCCCACGACACAATTAATCCTCGAAACAAATCCCTTGACACATACATACATAAACAGTTAACACCCGAGTATGCCTTTAAACCATTGAAATCAAATAAGTTAAATAAATTAAAATGCAGGGGATTGTTAGAAAATTTTGGCATGAGATATTCGTAAATAGGACTATTCCCCTGTTTTTCAATTCAACAATCCAACTGTGTAATTACCAAGGAAAATCAAGCTGCCTCAATTTACAGCAACATAAAGTAAACAAGTAAGAAAAGTACCCGTCGGGACATGCGGCACCTAAACACGTAGGAAAGTAAACAATTAAGAAAAGTACCCGCCCAGACATGCGGCACCTCAACATGTAAGGAAAATAAACTAACAATTTATTCTTGCTATAGACCACATTTGAAAACTATACAACCAGTAAATGTATTCTTATTATAAGAAAACTTTCGACACAACCTTTTTGTAAAATAGACTATCCCGGGATCACAGCCCTTCAATTTCAATCAAAACCATCTCAATATTTATACTAAAATATAAAGTTTAAATAGCTATACATTACTCTGACAACTTCGACATCCACCAAGTACTTGACTACTACTAAACAACAATCACTTATCCACATATAGACCAACACCAAGTAATTAACAAATAAGACATCCAACAATTACTATGACTCGACCTATAGCATTTAGCACATAGACATTTACAACTAGTAAAACCATATAACACCACATATTATCCGACAATTAGTAATCACCCACTAACGACCACTAAGCTCGAATATGTTATCGAACCTGTTTGCACTAATTCACGCAAGCGTACGTGGTCACAAGTAATATATGAATAAGTCAAGTTCATTCCCATAGAGATCTGGTTTAGGTTTCAATTCAATTAATGTACCTATGCAACAATGTATGGTTTTTATTCACTACTAAGACAATTAACAAATTTGAGGGTTGATTAATTAAGATTAACTAAAAACAAATTAACAAACTAACAATTAATTAATTAATGAGAATTTAAATTGAATTACTTATGCAAGAGAAAACATGGGATCCTAACTTCATTAAATACTTCGCTTAGAGTTGATGCCTTTAATCAAAGTATGTGATGGTTATGATATCCGATCAGACAGCAAGAAACAAGTATAGGCTACTTCTGAGTATACGAATACCAAACTACTCATACATCCACAAAAGAGATAGAAGATGAATAGACACCAATTATGATTAGACCCTATATCTCTATAAGATTTGAAAACATAACGGCTGAAGAACAAGTTATCCATTAAGATCACAGAGGGCAGCATAATATTACTTAATTTACGCTACAAATCATGATGTCACACATACATCAACTTATCCTATTCTAGCATGGCAAGTTCTAAATCTCAAGATCCACTCTCGCTTCACAAGAGATTAACAGATTAGATGTTAGCTACGCATCTAACAATTAAACACAACCATACGAGGATATCAATATACATCACACACAGATCTTTAAAGCATCAAAATACTAAAGCTCCATAAATAAATCCATTAGAATCCCATGACAACGGTTAGTTCATAGTCGAACTACTCATCACCATGGGATCTGATGAAAAAATGAAAATTAACAAAGTAGTAAGAATTGCAAATAAACAAGAGTATTAAGTTTAGAAAACAAATCCGAAATCCAGAGTATCGCCTAATTTAGAAGAATACAAAAGTAGATCTAAATCTCCGAATGCTGTCACGTCCTTCCGGGAATCCGTCTCAAACTCTGAATCTCTATCTCTGGCTCTCTGTGATTTTAATCTAAGTTATGATCCATATTACAATGCTAGGGCGTGTTTTTATAGGCCCTAGAAGTCTTGTCTAACAAGGAAATACCAAAATTACATCTTAAATTCGAAACAGGAAAGATTGTAGAATTTATAGGAGAAAAATCGGATTTCCAGAGAACCAGCCACGCCGCAGCGCGCTAGCCACTCCGCAACGCGCTCTTGCATCTGCCCAGACACGCCGCAGCGCGCCTGCTGTGCCATAGCGCGACCCTGCGCCTGGCCGGTGCCGTTTCTTCGTTGTTTCGTCGTTTTGCTGTCGTTTTCTCCTCTTTCTTTCTTCGAGTAATGCCATCCTCAATCCTTGGACTCAAAATTCTCCCAAGATTTGTAGGGGAAACTTCATTCTTTATTCCAAACTTGAAATCCACCCAAAATCACGAAAATCGGCAACCCTAATCGACGATTCGCAAACCTGCACAACTAGACGAAACACATCAAAAATACAACAAACTTGAGGCCAAGTGAATCAATTTAAGCCGATATGGAACGCTCCAAATGGATATAAAATCCACTTATCAGAACCCACAATTAATACCAAAATCATAATTAACCACCAACAATCATTAAACCCGAATATTAACGAGACCACAAATATTTCCGACAATTACAATTAGCAATTAGCAATTAACAATTAACCATTACTAACCCGAACATTTAATCGGACCCACAATTAATACCATCAACTATAATTGACTATTATGCTCTCCGAATTAAATAACGAAAATTAATACAATAATCTTTCAATTTGAATCTAATTAAATTACAACAATTAAATAATTAAAATACGAAAATATACCATTTTCGTTTGATCCGACCCACCACGAAACATCTCCACCATCTCTTTCGGACAATCTCTTTCACCGCTGGTCTCTCTCTCTCTCTCTCTCTCTCTCTCTCTCTCTCTCTCTCTCTCTCTCTCTCTCTCTCTCTCTCTCTCTCTCCTCTCTTCTCTTTCCCGCTGCGCACACCCACGAGGCAGCCTCCTCCCCTTCTTCATCTCATCTCCTCCTCCACTGCCGCCCTTGTCGCCGGTCAGACCCACCGCTGACCTCTCTTCCCCGTCCCCGCGCGCGACCTCTACTGCTAACACCATCAACCAGCGCCTATACATACATGGAGATATACACACACATCCCCTCTTTCCTCTTTCCTTTTTTCTTTCCCGATTATTGTCTCTCCGCTGTTTCCCCTTGTACCGCTGTGTATGTATGTAGTCATGTGTGTATATTTGTGCTGTGCTGTGTTTTCAACCCTAATGGGCTTGGCCCAATAACATTTAAAATCAATACAATTAAGCACTACATACCTTAAATAATATTTTAAACTAGTAACTCTAATTTGTAAAATAAAATTTCTTGCATAATTAAATACTAGAATACTTTTAAAGATTTTCGGAAAAAGAAATAGAATTAAATCTAAATTTTCTAAATTGATATGCATTTTAAAAATATTAATAATTTATAAAAGTAATTCGTAAAAATAATAATTGTGATTCATAAATCACAATTTACAGGGATTTATAAAATGCCATAAATATTATTGTTTTGGTAAAATCTCAAATTCTCGATCTTTATATATTAATCGAGTAATTTCTGTAAATCCTTAAATAATTAAAATAATTATTTTCCAAGGATTTTAAAATCACCAAATTATTCAGTAATTTAAAACAAAAATCTTTACTGAATAATTCTACACTTTGAAAATTAAACCCTTGGCCCAAATAAACTAATGACTCGAGATATCTACTCGATCCATAAAACTTTCAAAAGGAACCCGGTAACACTGAACCTGAAAATAGATAAATAATTGGTTTTAGAAATTCTTTGAACTGGAATAATAACTAATAAAAAAAAAATCCTCCTCATTTTAAGAAAACATTATTATTATTATTATATAAAAATAATAATAAAATAATTCCTTAAAAATCCGGGTTATTACAATTTCCATTTATGTCATCCGATATTGAAATTCCTTGAAATTGATTCTATTTTTTGGAAAATAAATAACAAACAAACTCTACATCTTTGTTTGATGACAATTCTAGTCATCCATCAAAATACACATTCAAAAACTACTAACCACTGAAATCTGCTTCAACTTAAGTGTTTCCTTTCTGATATCTCCCTCTCTGCAAAAACAACTTCATACCCCTCGTATATCAGTTTCTTGGTCTGCCTGATCGTTAAGACTTCTTCGTCTGTTTCCGACCTCGAAACACCACTTCTACATTTCTTGAAAATCCAAGTCTCGCTTTCTTGTTCTCACAATTTGCTTGTACTTTGTAGTTAGGAAATCAGTCCAATCCTAAATGACACTTAACTCTTTTCACTGCCATCACATTAAATTATTGATAACGTCATTCGTAATCATATGGAATTTCTAGCCTCCTAGTAATTTATAGAAAATAATTCTGTTATTCCCATCAGAGGGTCTATTCTCGGCACAAGGTCTTACCTTTCCACGCTTACGGCACAAAACTTTGACTTTTGACTCCATTCCTTATTACTATTCTCTTCTTTTTTGATTACACTCGCAACTCTCTGTATTTACCTTAGCATAATCTCGATATGTTTTCTCTTGAAATCTCATCTTCTGACCTTGGGGTCTTATTAATCTCTGCCAATTCTCACCCTGTAGGCAACTACTGTGCCGTCACTCTTCTGGCTCTAGATCTTCTAAATTCTATATCCTTCCCTTAATTGAATTTCATGTCTTCTGTTAAAACGCTTCTGAAAACTTCCTGGTTCTCTGTCTTCCTATTCTCATCATCTTATTCCATCTTTGTCAATTCTTTTCTACTCTTAATAATCATGACTCTTTAAACTGGTTCACACAAGTTATTGACTCCAACGCAATCACCTTACTCCTCATTCAAGTTTCAATTCCTTCCGATAATTCTTATAAACAATTCCGCCCTGCTTCACTCTGCTCTACTCAAGTTATCCTTCTTAAGTTCTAAAATCTTATACCCAACAATGGGTTGCAAAACATTCCAAGTCTTATGATATTCCATTTACTACCTCCACAATTAAACATATGTCCAAAACAATCTTTCATCAACACTGACTATCTCATACCAAACATCTACATCATCATTCTCTTTTCAACCTTTAACAAAATCTGCAATCTTGTGCCCTTATTAACTGCTCATTTCCTTTACTCAATTCTCAGTATTCTCGAATCTTGTACATGTGTTATCAGCCCAATGAGTAATCTAATTTGATATGCCCTCTCTATCTTAACACCAACTTCTCAAACTTGCTCAACCAATTCTTCATCAACTTAATTGCAATTTCAACCACTTAGAATGTCATCGCGTCTATCTTCGCAGCTCTTCATCACTGGTAATCCCAAAATCATCAGGAATAAATCAATAGAATGAACAGGTATCAGGTATGAATGGACACTGAATTTTGTTTGATAAAACTTTTTGAAAAAGGATTTAACCGAGAGATCAATATGATCTTTGAACTATTATCAAGTTGTATTTGTCACTTAGGTCAACCGCCCTAGTATAAAAAGATGGCAAGTCTTCAGTACTTTCATGACAAACACAATCAGTGGCGTCCCACTAGACTTTTATCACAAAGATAAAATGTCCCTGAATCCCCTATATACAAAGGTTGTTCATCTCAGTTTGAATAAAGAATATTAAATATTCAGGGAAAATGAAAAGAGTTCAAGAGTCTCAAGATATAAAGTTGGATCGAGCACCCTCTGAAAAATACAGGGATATTTCGGAAAAAATATGATTGAATTCCAGTAAATCCGATATACAAAACTCATCAACAATTGAAGTATAGTTGATCACCAAATGTATGCATCAACTATCGATTAAACAACGTTCAAGAAATTCATAATTATCCATAATCTCACTCTTGTCGGCTAAGTACTAATATACCTAGCTGACAAAATTGGCCTCACAATAATGAGGTGAATAAATAAGAAGATCTTAATTCATTCTCGATTTTAACCGTCACTGCGCAACAAATGCTTCAGCGACGATATAAACCCTGAATTCGTTTACAACAATTTAGAGCGACAACAAGAATTAATTCAACTGTCCAAATGGGGAATCAATTATGAATTTAACCAAGATCAATGGCTAGTAGTGTACAGCTATACCCTTACTTCCAACCTATGCCAACAATAGCTTCCCACACCTTGTTTCTAATCTTTTCGTACTCTTGCTATAACGTTCACATCGTAGCTAGAGTCGTAGAAAAGTTCTACAAGATACGCGAAAGTCTCGAGATAATGTCCTCTAAACTGGTAGCTTCAGCTGCCCAACTAGCTTTAGTGGCTCCAGATTAGCTGTCTCGTTCGTACCCTAATCTTCAAACGAATTGAACTCCTACTCGCGCAATATGACAAAACGCTGTGTAACGTTGCAATACTCATCGCGATAACCTGAGGCGAACCTTATCCTAAATCATTTTACCTAACGCCTATCTCACACGCGTATGCCCACACATCCTAACTTGTTTCAGTGACCATACATGTAGCGCTGATACCAACTGTGACATCCCATAATCCGGGGTACTGATTTGGGACCACGGACCTCAATTAACACAATACATCCCTGGATATAAGCCAACTATAATAATAAAATACCCCTGATCCAAGATCACATACAAGTTATGGTATGAAACAAACTGTTAAATTACATTGTTACAGTCCAATCTCAATCTCAAAATAAAATAGTTATACAAATTGATAACAAACTAAGTCCATCTGCTGAACTAGCTAACCAACATGTGATAAAATCCAAACCACTACCTGACAAAGTTAACCACTCGAACGTCACCTCTCGCTGCTGGAACACGAAAAATAACTGACCACAAGGTCCACTTATCTTCTCACATAACTGGAGAAAAATAAACAACAATGCAAGAGTGAGCCAACAATGCTCAGCAAGCGTATATAGCTATAAATCAATGTCAAGAACAATTATGAGTTCTGAACAACAAGAATAATCATCATATGCTGTGAAAGAAAATAGCTGAAGAAATTAAATATCTTATGCAAAGATGAGCCAACAGTGCTCCGCTAGGACAAAATGCGTCAACAATGAGAACTGATAAAAGTTCTGATAACCAAAGATAATCATCATAGGCCTCAAAGGAATCAGGTTTTAAAGCAATTCAAACTCAATATTTAGATTAGAATTGGATTTTTTATATATACATTTTAAAAAACAGCGGAGTTAGGTAGCTGATCAGTCCTGCACTAACCCCGGAAAATGCACACAGCAAAGTCCCTCTAAATGGATCCACGGCACACATTGGCCTTTACTATTGACCATTAATCTGGTCTCCCCGAAGGGACTCTACCCACAAGGGTCTCTACCCAAAAAGGGCCTCCTTTTAAAAATATTCCAATTCTATATCAAACGCACTAGGTGTCGGGACAATCGACAACCTTTGCCAACCAAATAACTGGAAACTCATATTCCAGAACAACAACTCATAATCCAAGAATCAATGAAAAATTCAGGATCAACAGGTATCGACGAGTTCGACACAGTAATTGGGTGAGAATTAAGGAATAATAAACTCAAAGGGTGTCAACGAGTTAGATATAATTAATGGGGTGATAATTGAATAACCAAAAATAACAAAAAAAATACGACAAATTCGATACGAATAATTGGGATCATAACATCATTAAATGAATCGAAGAAAGAATTTACTGGCAACATGATTAACAACAACTGAGGATATACGGTAAAACAAGGATATAGTCGTGTGCTAAACATTTAATAAAATTTCTTCAACACATTGTCAAATTTGACTAAATTGGGTAAGTTAAGTGGTTCGAAATGAATATTTGTAAGATAATTCCATGATAATTAATTGTAAATCAGTTTGAAGAAAACATCCCCTAAAGAGGGTCCATCGGGTAAAAATATGTTAGAATCAGAAATTATGCTAAAGATTTATATAAGAATTTAAAATCCTGGATTTCCTCTGTTTAGAACGCTCCTTAAACACTTTCGAAGAAATAAAAGAAATGGCACTTCTTGAGGAATCCAATAACATACCATAATTTAAATTATCTTTGAAGAAAAAGGGTATTTACGAAATCATTTAAAAGGGTTCACACCTAAATGATAGGTGAAGAAATACACATTTGCAAAGGACTTCACGTTGTAAACATGACTTGACAGAATCATTTTATAAATGCTCGATGTACATTTATAAATGCTCGACACAAATGTATATCACTTGCCTCGACACACGAAGTTCCTGATCCTAAAACCTTCATCTTTCCTTCATAATTCGTCAATCTTCATGTCATTACACTCGTCGGCTTCGATAATCATCTTCCTGCTCAAAATTCCGTTTACCCGTGCACTGCTCTTGGCCGGGTCTCCTACTCGTACCTATACAAGGTAAAGTACTACTTCAGTACCAAACCAACCAAAACCTTAATGATTGCTCTATTCTACCCATACGCGTCTCATAATGCTTTACACATATAACACATACAGCACATAGCATGTATTGATCACATAAGCACTTAACACGTATATCATATCGACTTACAAATAATCCTTGTAAACTTACTATACAATTCACAAAATAATTCTAACTAAAAATTGGACAGCACCCCCTTTATAATATCACACACCTTTCGGAATACAACCGACTCCAACAAGCAACATCATTTCTTCTATAGATATACTCTACTACAACCTTAACAGTTTACATAATAATCGGATCACAATATCGAACAACACATTACGAATTCACGAATTAAAATTTTATCAATTAAGGACTTAATAATTTTAAATACTAACTCCCTCCTTTTCGTTTCATAAATACGATTCCAACCTTAACCAAATCATTTCACAATCAAACTTTCAACACATAAGCTCATTTGTATACTCCAACTCGTATGTGTAAATACATACCTCTTAACACATACTCAAACCCACCTAATACTCACAAAATAATCCCATCAAGCCTGCACATTCAAACTTGCACACACCAGTACATAGCCATGACACAACTACTTATACTAAAACACACCTACAGATTGCACCCACTTCTTCTCTTTCGGTTTCCTTACTCTGCCCCTACAACACTCCCACGTACAGCGCCACCCTCCTATCTCCCCCTTTTCAGCCCCTTCATGTTAGAACCCAGATTTTTGGTAAGAATTAAAACTTTAATTATGTAATGGAATATAAGTGTAACAATGTTTCCTTAAAAGAGTTAAGGAACGCTCGAAGGAGAACAAGGACATTTTTATAAATACAGAGAATAAAGAAAGAATAAGTGTTTTTGGTGGAAATTGGAATATTATTAGACGACGATATATAGAAGTATTCGGAACGGAGTTCGTATTCATGATCCATGGGTGAGATAAGTGTATGTAAACGATATCAGATTCAGAAAAATAGCATTTTTATTTTTCCGAGATTTCCCCAGACACTGAAGGATTTAAGGATTTATTAAAAAGATTTAACGAATTTAAATTCAAGAATTATAAAGGAGGATTGAGAATGGTAGTATAAATATTAAGAAGGTTTCCGGTAAAACCCTAACGAGAGATACTTGAGATATTCCTCCGAACGATCAATGAAATTGAGGAATAACTGGACAAAAAAACAAGCAGAGAGCCAAGAGACAAGCATGTGCAAGTGGATAGGATCAGGTAACCAAGTTAGTTACAAAGGTAACTAGCAACATGAGAAACAAACCAAGTAGTTAGCTTCATTACATCATCAAACCACAAAAACACAACACATGGCCAAGAGATAATGCATTGGATGACCAAATCACTTTAATAAAGTAGTTTTAGCAAGATATTATCTCAATTATTCACATTATGTAAGAAACCAAGCAAGCAAAAAGAAAAACAACCAACTTCATCACTTTCTCTCAAACTGCCCAGCAGGAACAACAAGGAAAGAAATATTCATATCTCCCGATCTAGAGCTTCAAAAATCACCAAATTTTTACCATAGCTTCTCCACTCCATGTATAACATTCGTTCAAAATTTCATGGCCAACAAAGGAGTGTATCCTAGTTAAATCCCTTCCCCAATTTAAAGAAGCCGAACTGTCCTGATTCTTGACAGTTTCTGTACTGATTTTTAAACGGCCATATCTCCTTCATTTCTCAATGAAATTTGGTGTTATTTAGCTTGTTGGAAAGGTATTGAGATGCTCTACAACTCTTATTTAGGATCGTCATCCAGAAAAGTAGGGTAAGGACCTCGTTTTCCTGTTATTTCAGCTGGGGTATAGTAACTCCGAAAATTTCTAAGTATGTTCTTGATGTTTCTTGTTAGTTTAAGGTTGTTAAGGATGATCTAAGGATTGTTATGGAATAATCAAGCTTCAAGGAAGGTATGAATATCAAGAACCCTTATTTATACTTTGATCTCTATGGATGTTTTGATGATTATAAGATGATGAGATGTTAGTATGTATAGATCCATGTAATTGGAGTTGTTTGTTGTTGTTGTTTGGGCGATGATCAAACTTTGGTGGAAATGACTTATTCTTGATATATCATGGTTTAGTTTAGATGATGAACTTGAGATTTTGATGTGTTGGTTGATTTGATGATGTTTGGATCAAAGGATTAATTTTGGAATTGTTAGTTTATAGCCGTTATAATGCCCGATTTTCAATCCCCTATTTTGTGTGTAACATTCGGACTCAAAAACCCCACTAATTATATTCACCACTACCATGATAAGATAGTTCATGTTATAAGCTTCGATTTGATATAAAGATCGTATGAAATGGATAAACGGTTTAGGAGAAACGGCCGTTTTAGTAAACGACGTTTAAGAAAACCAAACTATACACATGGTACCACTTTGAAGCTAGTTTTAAAACCCCTTAAATGATATTATGAGATGTGAAACTTTTGTGTAAGATACTAGCAACATCTAGGGAGGCTCTCGAAAATATTTCGTATTAAATTGATTATTTTTCGATTTTATAAAAATGTTCGAACCTAAGTTAAGTGCGAAGAACCCCTTAAAAGAGCACTTGGTTATAACTTTCGAAGGTCACTTAGAAAACGATCAATAAACATCGAGGTATAATCTCTTTTAGTAAGAGACCGACCTTAGAACTTATATGGCTTAAGTACCCACCAAGTGTAAGTAAAATGACATGCCTTAATAGCGAACCAATGTCGGGTCATAACGGTGTTAATAAGAGTTACACTAGAGAGTGTATAACGAGATAACTTGAAAACGTGTTTCGACCTAAGTTAAGTATATACATAGCCTTTTTAAAAACCGTTAAGTAATTAATCTCGAATGATTTGATTGTTTATAGATCACCGAGCGGACCCAGGACACGCTACCCCTACTCGACTACCAGGCAAGTTTCCAATACCTTGGAACTGTTGTTGTGATAATATATATGATTTGATTTTGCTATACATATGCCATAGCATGCATGCCTACTTTCAAGTTATAATGTGATCTTTGTTCCCTGATTTAATGTTGGCCTTAAGTGAAGGGCATATGAATCTCATTCTTCGAATATAGACCGGGAGTCGGTATTTCTTGATATATTGGGATTATTTTCGGAGGGAAATATTTAAGTAAATATTTTTCCATTTTTTATCTACTGAATATTATTTTAATATTCATTTGAGATTATTTACTTAATGAATATTATTTTGAATATTCATTCGAGTTATTTATTAAAAGGGAATTATTTTCGAATATTCATTTGATCATTATTTATTTAATGAAAATTATTTCGAATATTCATTTAAATTTTACTTATTTAATAAGTATTATTAATTTGTCTATTCACTAATTATTTAATGAATATTATGGTGAATATTTATTCGAAAGATATTTTGATCAATATTTTATATTAAGAATATTCTTCAAATATGTATGATTTAATAAATACTCTTGGAATATTATTCACTTCTTCTAACTAGTTTTAAAAATGATTTACTTCATTCAAATATTATCTTCGACCTTCGAATATTATGTAAATTATCTCTGAGTCTTATTATTAACATTATTTTATCAAGGAAGGTTCTCAAAAATCCTATTCTTCTTTCAAATCTATCTTTCAAATTATTAGGGAGCCTTACTTGGGAAATGTTATTTATCTTGTTGACTTCCCGGTCATAAATCTTTTGAAACTATTGTTTTCACTCGCAACTTGGTTACTATTCATCGATTGAATCTTTTGTTACTTCCTCATCATTTGAGGGGTAAGAGTGTTGGAACAAGTTGGTATCCATTAACAAGCAACAGCTTGGGAAATATTGGTGAATTTTCCTTTCCAACTGGATACGACTACTTTGTGGAGTCCTATCAACAAGTATTATACTTAGGGAAAGGGGGACGAACTTTACGTTTCAGAGTCATGGATGTTATTCGAACTAGGAGACGCGTAAGTGGCCGAGTGGCGCCGGTCCAGCAATGGCCCAACCGTTGGCCGGGGGGTTCCAGAGGGCGGTTGACAAGTAAATCCGTCGGTGCTTCCTTCTACATGTAGAGAACAATGATGGGGAGCATAACATGCGACTGATCATCGTAAACGTTATGGCTCCTGGCGCGGCAATGCTCCCGTATTAGTTCATCTTTCAAAGTTAGAAATTTTTCTGCAATACTATCTGTGTTGGCAGGGTGAAAAAGTTTGAAACTGGAATTGCTATATTTTTCCTGCAAGTTCCTCTTTTATGATAAATGATGATATCTTGCTTATCTTTGGCATAACAGATATTTCTACAGAGTATGTGTTTTGAGTTACCTTTTAACTTCATCATTTACATTATACTGGCACTATCTTCGTAAATGCATGGCATATGGTTTCAACGATATTGTTGACTTGTTATATATATTATTGTTCAGTGATAAGTGGATTTTATATCTACTTGGAACGTCCTATATTGGCTTAAATTGATTCACTTGGCCTCAAGTTTGTCGCATTTTTGATGTGTTTTGTGTAGATGTGCAGGTTTGTAATTATCGGTTGGGCTGAGCGTTCTTCGTGGATCTTGGAGTTTAAATGGAGATTGGAATGAAAAATGGAGTCTTGTTATAGGCCAACATGAAGATTCAAAGGCAAGGAATTGAAGTATGGAAGCTTTGAGGAAAAGAACTAAAGGAAACGGAGGCAAAACGTAGGGAAAACGAAGGAAATACATGCTGAAAAACGTCCCGGCAGAATGGACTTGAGGCCGTGGCCTCAAGATCTCAGGATGTGGCCTCGGGAGCAATCTGATCCGTGCGGAAATTTCCTTAAAAAGTCTCGAAAATCTTGCCTGGTTGGAATAAAAATTGTATTTTTAGGCTATTTCTTGTTGGAATAAAACCTCTGGGGGCTTATGTTTTTAAAAAGAACACGTGATATCATTGTAACAAGGAGAAACATCAGATAGAGAAGAGGAGGAGAAAATAAAAAACACTTCCAAGGTGACAGCAAGGGAGAATCGCTCAAGTTCAAGATCTAGGGTTTTTTCTTAATTGTTTTTCTGAATCTTCTAAACTTTATACTTTGTTAACTATTGAATTATCTTTCAAGTATTCTACTCTCAATCATTAATTGTTTTCAATTCTTGTGTTTTAATTATGTTATCAATTGAACCCATGATGGTGAAGGGTTCGAATATGAACTAATCACTATCATGGGGTTCCAATGGATTCGATTTCGTAATTATTGTGTTTGACATGTGATTGATTGTTGGGTGCTTTGATTTTGATAATCTAGTGTGGTTGATTTAATTGATAGATGTTTAGCTAGCATCTAATTTATTAATTCTTGTTGATTGCGAAAGTGGATTCAAGAGTTGAGATTTTGCCATACTAGCATGGGTTCGTGAATTAATTTGTTTATTCATGATTAATGGTATGATTTAACCAATGCATATTGCCCCATGTAATTATAAAAGATAACTTGTGCTTAAACCAATTACTTTTCCAGATTATATAGACATATATGATTTGATCGTAATGTGGTGTCCTCTTGACTTCTATCAGTTGTGGATGTTAAGTGGTTTGATATGAGTATATTGAAAGGTAGCTCGTATTATCGTAGTGTTATCTGATTAATTATCTTGTTCGTCACCCGTGTCGATTTAATGTGTCAACCTTTAGTGAAGTTTTCGATGAAATTGGAACTCCAAGTTTTCTCACACATAAGTAATCTCGTTTGTTAATTTAATCTTAGTTAATAATTGTTTAATTGGTAAATCCAGTAATCAACAACCAAATTTTGATAATTATCAAGCATTAAGAAGTAACCGTACATTGTTGCATACGCACTAAAATTGGCATTACACCTAGTCTCTGCGGAACGAATCTTATTTATCACTTGCTATTTGTGATCGCGTATACTTGCGTGTTTACGAGTCAACAAGTTTTTGGCGCCGCTGCCGGGGATTTCGGTGTTAATTGTAGTTTATGTGCTTGTCATCAGTGGTCGTTATAGATTATTGACTTGATCCGTTTAATTACTTATCTTGTGTTCTTCTTTTCCTTCATTTTTCAGGTACTTGAACGTGCATGCGAACACGATCTCAAACCAAAGCGGAACTAGAAAAGAAGGAAGAGATAGATTTACTAGAGGAAGAAGTTGAACAAACTAGTACAATGGGAGATCCTAATCTACCGGTACAACCAAAGGCACTCATGGAATATTCTAGGCCAAAGATCAATGATATTCAGTCTAGTATCATCAGGCCAGCTATCGCAGCAAATACTTTCGAGATTAAGTCTGGAACTATCCAGATGGTGCAGAACACAGTGCAGTTTGGGGGTGGTGCAACAGAGGACCCTAATATGCATATTAGGAATTTTATCGAAATCTGTGACACCTTCAAGTTCAATGGTGTTTCTGATGATGCTGTGAAACTGAGACTCTTCCCTTTCTCTTTAAGGGACAAAGCTAAAGGTTGGTTACATTCTTTGCCCACTGGGTCAATTACTACTTGGGAAGAGCTTGCCCAAAAATTTCTCTCAAAATTCTTTCCTATGGCAAAAACAGCGGCCATAAGGAATGCTATTGCTCAGTTTGCTCAGACACAGGGTGAGTCATTGTGTGAAGCTTGGGAGCGTTATAAGGAGATGCTCAGAAAATGCCCCCATCACGGGATGCCCGACTGGATGGTTATTAATTGCTTCTATAATGGACTGGGAGGCCAATCTAGGCCTATGGTAGATGCTGCTTCTGGTGGAGCGCTGTGGGCTAAAAGCTACGAGGAAGCCTATGATCTGATTGAAATGATGGCTGCAAATGAGTACCAAAATCCTTCGCAGAGATTGCAACCAAACAAAGTAGCAGGAGTTCTTCAGGTTGATACTGCTACTGCTCTGTCAGCTCAGTTAGAAGCTCTTAACATGAAGGTGGATTCGTTGGCTAATCTTGGGATGCAACCAGTAGCTAGCATCTGCGAGCTATGTGCAGGGGGGCATGACACTCGTCAATGCGCCATATCTAATGAGTCAGCGCAGTTCGTCAGCAACTTTCAAAAGCCACAAGTCCCAGCTCCTAATACATATCATCCAAACAACAGGAATCACCCTAATTTTAGCTGGGGGAACAGTCAGAACAACACGCAGCAATCATCTTATCCTCCTCTTAACCAGCAGTTTGGGGGTAGATAGTTCAATCCTTCAGGGATGCAGCAGCAGTATGCACCAAGGCAGCCATATCAGCCTCCAGGATTTCAGCAACAGTCGAGTGAAAAATCTGAATTGGAAGAATTGAGATCAATGGTCAAAAGCCAAGCGGTATCACTCCAGAGCCAAGCATCTTCTCTCAAGACTTTGGAAAATCAGATTGGACAGCTTGCAAATGCCCTACTCCAAAGACAACAAGGTAGTTTGCCTAGCAACACAGAACCCAATCCAGGCAAACGAGAGAGCAAGGAACTGGTACAAGCTATTACCCTGCGGTCAGGAAAAGTCACAGGGGGAGCAGAAGTTGAGCAGAATTCGGAACAGGATGAGCAAGGTGTAGTGGCGGAAAAGGAAAAACAGCCAATCTCTCAACCAGCTAAGCAGTCAGTTCCCTCAGAGGCGACTCCTCCAGTCTATCCACCTCCACCATTTCCTCAAAGGATGCGGAAACAGAAACTGGATCAGCAATTTGGCAAATTTCTGGAGGTATTCAAAAAATTGCATATTAATATCCCATTTGCTGAAGCTTTGGAACAAATGCCTAGCTATGCCAAATTTATGAAGGGAATTCTTTCAAAGAAGATAAAGCTTGCTGATTTCGAGACAGTTGCATTGACGGAGGAATGTAGTGCAATCTTGCAACAAAAATTACCTCCAAAGCTTAAGGATCCAGGGAGCTTCACTATTCCCTGCACTATTGGAAACGTGTCGTTCAACAAATGCTTGTGTGATCTTGGTGCAAGCATTAATCCGATGCCTCTCTCAGTATTCATGACACTTGGACTTCCCGACCCAAAACCAACCAATATTTCTTTGCAGCTAGCTGACAGATCGGTTACATATCCTCGTGGAATAGTGGAAGACGTCTTAGTCAAAGTGGACAAACTCATTTTTCCCGCTGACTTTGTTATCTTGGACTTTGAGGAAGACAAGAACATCCCTATCATCTTGGGAAGGCCATTCTTGGCCACTGGCAAAACGTTGATCGATGTTCAGAAATGGGAGCTGACTATGAGAGTGCATGATCAAAACGTTACATTCAATGTGTTTAAAGCCATGCAACTTCCAACTGAAGAGGAAGATTGTTTCAGACTTGACATGGTTAAATCATTACAACATGAGGAAGGGAAGCAGTTGTCGAATGTAGATGCCTTGGTAAGCACTTTACAAGTGGACTATGATTCTGAAGATGAAGAAATGGCAGAGTTTGTTCAGTTGCTTAATGCTAATCCCTACCAAAGGAAATTCAATGCGCCACCGGAATCACTTGGCTTAGCGGAGCTTCAAAAATCACAGATTCGTCTAAAGCCATCTATTGAAGAAGCCCCTGAACTTGAACTTAAGCCACTGCCGGATCATCTAAGGTATGCATTTCTTGGTGAAGCTTCTACTTTACCTGTTATTGTTGCATCTAATCTATCAGGTAGTGAGGAAGAAAAACTCTTGCGGATTCTGAGAGAGTTCAAGTCAGCCATAGGGTGGACTATAGCAGACATCAAGGGCATCAGCCCCTCTTACTGTATGCACAAAATTCCAATGGAGGAGGGAAGCAAACCTTCTGTGGAACATCAGAGGAGGCTAAACCCCATCATGAAAGAGGTTGTCAAGAAGGAGATTCTTAAATGGCTAGATGCGGGCATCATTTATCCCATCTCGGATAGTTCTTGGGTGAGCCCGGTTCAGTGCGTACCAAAGAAAGGGGGTATGACAGTGGTACCCAATGAGAAGAATGAGCTTATTCTGTAAGAACCCAGATTTTGGGTGGAATTAAAACTTTTATGTATTTAATGATGTAAGAATGAATAGTGGATATGGCTACAGTGTAATAATTGATAATTGGGAAAGAATGAATGGAATTCGACTTTATTATGTTTATGTCTTGAAGAATGCTAAAGGGTGACAACATAGGTAAGAATAATCTATCTTCTAAAGGAATAAGATATGGCAACTTCAAGCAAGAGAATACTCTCATGTCATCCAGATCGATAACGATTAATCCAGTAGTTCCGTAAAAAGGTTAAGGAACGATCAAAAGAGAATACGGACAATTATACAACCCTAAGAGAACAAGTAAAGAATACAGAATGAATAGTGTTTTGGTGGGAGTATATAATAATATGAGACGACACTATATAGAAGTATTCGGAACGGATTTCCGAGTTCGTATTAGTGATCCAGGGGGAAAATAAGTGTATGTAAAAGCTGTCGGATTCTGAAAAACCGCACTTTTATTTTCTCCGAGAGTTCCCTGGACACTGATAGCCTTAAGTATTTAACGAATGGATTAAAGGAATATAAAATGGAAAGTTAGAATGAAAGATGGAGAATGAAAGTATTAATATTAAAAAGGATTCCCGGTAAACCCTAATTAGAAATCCGTGAAATATTCTCACGAACGATCAATCGAAACGGGTAATAACCGGACACAGAAACAAGCAGAGGAAGCAAGAGTCTTGTGCAAGCTACTAGAATAAATATCTAGTAACCAAGTGGGCAAGAGTAACTAGCATGTTAGGGCTTGAACAAGTACTTAGCAAGACCAACTAGCTAGTTAGCCTTCAACCATGCTAAATGCAACACTTGTCCTACAAAAACCATCATCCATGACCTCACCATCCACTAGCACATCTTAGATGAGATATTATCTAACACAAAATCAATTTATGCAAGATTATCAAAAAGAAACCAAGCAACTCTCTCCCCCCCCCCCATAAACAACCATTCGGCCATTTCCATTAATTCCAAATCCAAACTCAACCTTCCCACCATTGTTTGTTCTTGAAATAATTAAGGTGAGTCTTACATTTCATAAAACTTATCTCCTCAAAATCTTAGCTTCAAACTCATCCATTTCCATTTTCAAATAAATCATTCAAGAGGAGCATGAATAGTGTTCTTCTTGAACTAACTTGGTTTTCTTGATTTTTCATGGTTGATATAGCAAGCATAATCACTCCTAAGGACCATACAAGGCTTAGTAAGGCTATATCACTATCTAAGGAAGGTATAAAGCTCTTGAAACCCTAACCCTTGTTTGAGATTTAAGCATGTTTTTGATAGTTATAACTTAGTTATGGTTATGTTAAAGTTATAAGCATGATTATGTATGGATTTTGGATTAATGATGTAAATAGCTAGATGAACGGAAAGGCATTGCTTGGCCTCAGTTCATGTGTATAAGTCATGTATATGTTGTTTGGGTTGGATGCTATGTTTATGGGAAGATTCGAAATTGATAGATATTCGATTTACAGCCGTTATAATGCCCGATTTTACAATACCATGTTTAGTATGCCATTTTCCATGTCAAACCCCTACTGTCCAGAGACCTTATCTGCCATGATAGGATAGGTAATGTTCTAAGCTTCGTTTTGATATAAAGATCACGTGAAATGGACTTACGGTTTAGGATTTATGACCAAATTACTAAAAGTAGTTCGAATCCGTAAACGAAAGTTCGTAACTGAAATTGAACCCTCGTAAGCTATGTAACGTCATGGCGAATCTTGGTAAATAAATACTAGGGGTAAGAAGGAAGGTGTGAAAGAAAACCGTATGTCAAAAAGAGCATTTTTCGATTTATTAAAAATGTTCGAGTCAAGGTTAAACGCGAACGAACTCCTAAAAGACGACTCTTTTATAACTTTGGTAAAACACTTAGAAAACGGGCGATAAAACTCGGAGTAAAATATTGGTTCGTAACGATCAACCTTAGAACTCATATGACTTAAGTATGTCCCAAGTATAAGTGCAGTGACATGTCGTATTAACGAACGAATGTCGGGTCGGATCAGTGATAATAAGTAATCCACTAAAAGGGGTATAACGAGATAACTCGAGAACGTGTTTCGATTTAAGTATAACTTAACTTTTAAATATGTTAAGTGATTAATCCCGAATGCCTTGGCTATTTATAGATCACCAAGCTGAACCGGGACCCGCTACCACTACCCCTTACCGTACTCGACCACCAGGCAAGTTTCAATTCCCTTCTTTTAGGCTGTTGTTGTGATTGAATAAATATATATATATATGATTGCTGATGTACATATGCCATTGCATGCATGCCTACTTTCAAGTTGAATTGATATACTTGTTCCCTGAATGTTATTGTTGGCTTATAAGCTAGATAGTTAGATATCAGTTATAAGCCGAGGATTGTAAGACCCTCATAGAAGGGCACATACATCTTATTAATCGAATATAGACCGGGAGTCAATATTCCTTGATATATCGAGATTACCTCGGAGGAAAATATTTAAGTAAATATTTTCTATTATTTGGGCGACGAATATTATTTGAATATTCGTTCGAGACTAATTATTTTAACGATCCTTACTTCAAATAATTATTTGAACGTAACTATTCAACGAATAATATTTCTCAATATTCATTCAGAGTCGAATTGATTATCGACTATTATTTCGAATATTCTTCTAAAGATGAGACTGTTAAATGAATATTATTTGGATATTCTTTTAGATTATTATTTTATTAAATAAATATTACTTTTGAATATTCATTTAAGATATTAAATACTTGATGAATATTATTTTAATATTCATCTGAAGCTTGATTTAATTATCGAATATTATCTCGAATATTCCTTAAGCTTGGATTACTAAATGAACATTACTTGATATTCATTTAGAATATTATCCATTAAATGAATATTACTTTATCAATATTCATTAAATTCCTAATTAATTATGAATATTATTTTGAATATTCATCCAGGGTTCTATTTAATCATCGAATATTATTTTAAATATTTTAAATATTCCTTTCAGGTCTTACTAATTAATGAATATTATTTTGAATATTCATTTGAATATTTAATTATGCAATAAATATTCTCTCGATATTTCTTCAAGAATTATTTGAGAGATACTCTGATTAAAGATATTCTTTCATATTCCTAAATATTCTGTAAAATATTTTAATTCAATAAATATTCTCTGAATATTTATTCCATACTTAGAATAACCTCAATAAGGTTTATCTTCTTCGATTATTACGAAAAATATTTCGGAGTCATATTATTATTAATCTTATATCAAGAAAGGTTCTCAGACATCATTCTTCTTTGAGTCTACCTCTCTAATAATAAGGGAACCTTACTTGGAAAATGTTATTTATCTTGTCGACTTCCCGGTCATAAAGTATTCCCTTCACCCGCAACTCGGGTGCTGTTGACTTATTAAGTCGTTGCTTACCTTCTCATCTTTCGAGGGGTAAGATTACTGGAACAAGTTGATATCCGTTACCAAGTAATAGCTTGGGAGTTATTGGTAAATTTTCCTTTCCAACTAGATACGACTACTTTGTGGAGTCTTATCAACAAGTATTATACTTGGGGAAAGGGGGACGAACGTTACATTCAGAATCATGAATTCTATTTGAACTAGGAGTCGTGTAAGAGGCCGAGTAGCGCCGGTCCATCCCCTTGGCCCAACCGTTGGCCGGGGAGAGCTAGCAAGGCGGTATACAAGTAAAGCCGTCAGTTCTTCCTTCTACCGGTAGTAAATCTAAATTGAGCTGTACGATCTCGACTGATCATCAAGATTGGAACAGCGGGCGCGGTGAATACTCCATCATTGGTTCATCATCCAAATTTATTTATTTCCTGCAACATGATTACTGTTGGCAGAGTTGGAAAAGTGTCATAACTGGAATTGCAACCTTTTCTTGCAAGTTCCTCTTCTTAATAACAATAAGAATATCTCGCTTACCTTGATGTAGCAGATATTTCTTCAAACAAATACTTTCAGTTACCTTGTAACTTCATCGTTCATAATATACTGGCATCATTTCCGTAAATGCATGGCATATGGTTTAAAAGATAGCTTTGAACTGTTTTAAATTATCGTTCAGTTATATATTTGTTGGTGGGCTTTCGCTCACCCTTGCTTTGTTTATATTATGTCACAACAACAGCTAGGACAGATGGCTCGCGTCAGGCGCACTCGGCGCAAGCAGGTTACCCGACCCACCGGACTACCCGCTGAGATGCTAGCCGCCATTGCTGAGGTAGCATAGTTAGACAGCTTTTATTTCCTGTTTAACTATATGTATAATTAATGTAATTAACGGCAAAACTCTTAAACCTATGATGTTATCCTTTTGGGATTGTAATAACTTTTATTCGTAACCCTTTAATGTATGACTTATTTCAATTTCATCTCTGGGACTATAACTGTTGTGTGTGTGAGTGGTAATTATTGTGGGGTCACAGCATGTGATTTATTTATTGTGGACTCAAGTCAAGTATTATGAATGGATGTAAGACCGTAACCACCAGATCCCTGACCCCGGATCTGGGGGTGTTACATATTCCAACTAGGACAGTCACAGGTTGGAGAGTGTGTATGGACTACAGAAAACTGAACAAGGCTACTAGGAAGGATCACTTCCCTCTACCGTTCATTGACCAGATGCTGGACAGACTAGCTGGTCACGAGTACTATTGCTTGCTAGATGGGTACTCGGGCTATAATCAGATTGCCATAGCTCCAGAAGATCAGGAGAAGACTACCTTTACATGTCCCTTTGGAACTTTTGCATTCCGACGAGTTTCTTTCGGACTTTGTGGTGCTCCAGCCACTTTTCAGAGATGCATGATGGATATATTTTCTGATATGATTGGAATTAATGTGGAAGTCTTCATGGATGATTTCTCAGTTTTTGGGTCTTCTTATGATGGATGTTTACATAATCTGAGCATGGTATTGAAACGGTGTGTTGAGACAAATCTAGTGCTCAACTGGGAGAAGTGCCACTTCATGGTACAGGAAGGCATCATTCTAGGTCACAAGGTGTCTAGAAAGGGTTTAGAAGTGGACAAGGCCAAGCTGGAGACAATCGAGAAACTTCCTCCTCCTATCTCAGTCAAAGGAGTTCGCAGCTTTCTGGGACACGCCGGTTTCTATAGGCGTTTCATAAAAGACTTCTCCAAAATCACAAAGCCACTCTGCAGTCTACTAGAGAAAGACATGCCGTTTAAATTCACTGAGGAATGTTTGCAGGCATTCGAGCACTTGAAAAAGAAGCTAACAACTACTCCAGTCATTACAGCCCCTAACTGGGAAGAGCCATTCGAGATGATGTGTGACGCAAGTGATTTCGCCGTGGGCGTGGTTCTCGGACAACGGAAGATGAATGTGTTTCATGTGGTCTACTATGCCAGTAAGACCCTGAATGATGCACAGCTGAATTATACAACCACTGAAAAGGAACTTTTGGCAATTGTCTACGGGTTCGAAAAATTCAGATCATACTATCTTGGTGCAAAGGTCACGGTCTACACAGACCACGCAGCCATCAGATATTTACTCTCCAAAAAGGATGCTAAACCTCGATTAATTCGATGGGTACTCTTGCTTCAGGAGTTCGAGCTTGAAATTAAGGACAGAAAGGGGACTGAAAATCAAGTGGCTGATCATCTATCAAGATTGGAGCGGGGCGAGGAAATCAAGAAGGATGAGACTCTAATCAATGAACACTTTCCGGACGAGCAGTTATTTCTTGTGCAAGGTGAAGTACCTTGGTTTGCTGACTTCGTGAATTATCTGGTAAGCAATGTCATTCCATCTGAGCTCTCTTATGCTCAAAAGAAGAAATTTCTGCATGATGTCAAATGGTACCTTTGGGATGAGCCTTACTTATTTAAGCAAGGACCAGATAAGCTGCTCAGGCGTTGTATTCCATATAGTGAGACGGAAAGGATTTTGCGAGATTGTCATGCCACTATCTATGGTGGACATTATGGTGGAGATAAGACCGCTGCTCGAGTGCTTCAAGCTGGATTTTTCTGGCCAACTCTATTCAAAGATGCTCATCAGTTCGTGATGAAATGTGATAGATGCCAAAGAGTTGGTAATATTTCGAGGAGGAACGAGATGCCTCTAAATAATATGCTTGAAGTGGAGATTTTTGATGTTTGGGGAATCGACTTCATGGGACCTTTTGTTCCCTCATGCAACAACCAGTACATTCTTTTGGCAGTGGATTATGTATCCAAATGGGTTGTGGTGAAAGCTCTACCGACGAATGATGCTAAGGTAGTGCTCAACTTTCTACACAAACAGATCTTCACTCGTTTTGGAACACCTCGTGCTATTATTAGTGATGAAGGAACTTATTTTTGCAATCGTCAGTTCACGGCTTTATTAGCCAAGTATCGAGTATCTCACCGCGTTGCAACAGCCTATCATCCTCAAACAAATGGGCAAGCCGAAGTTTCGAATCGAGAAATCAAAAGAATCTTGGAAAAGGTAGTGAATCCTTCGAGGAAGGATTGGTCTTTGAAATTGGATGAAGCCGTATGGGCCTACAGGACAGCGTATAAAACGCCTTTGGGTATGTCACCATTCCAATTGGTTTATGGGAAAGCGTGTCATCTGCCAGCAGAGCTTGAGCATAAGGCATACTGGGCTTTGCAAAAGCTGAACTTTGACATGAAGTTAGCTGGTGAGAAGCGGTTGTTGCAATTAAATGAATTGGAAGAATTCCGTTCTCAAGCCTATGAGAACTCGAAGATGTACAAGAAGAAAGTGAAGAAGTGGCACGACAGAAAATTGATGCCCAAAACCTTTGAACCAGGCCAACTAGTACTTCTTTTCAACTCCCGGCTCAAACTCTTTCCGGGAAAGCTTAAATCAAGGTGGTCTGGTCCTTTCAAGGTGAAGACAGTGTTTCCACATGGCGCAGTGGAAATTTATGATAAATCACCTGACCAATCGTTTAAAGTGAACGGTCAGAGGCTTAAGCACTATTTTGGTAGTACGGTGAACCGTGAAGCGGTCACCGTTGTTCTTGCAACTACCTGATTCTCAGTGAAAACGTCCGGCTAAATGACGTTAACGACAGCGCTGCTCGGGAGGCAACCCACGATTATTGTAAGTTTTGTATTGTTATTATTATTATTATTATTATTATTATTATTATTATTATTATTATTATTATTATTAGTATTATTACTATTATTACCACATGGTGCCTTGATGAATTTGTTGCAGTGTTTCAGGATACAAGTATTTTGGATTTTGCGAAATCTTTGAAAAAAAAAAATAATAAAAAAAAAAATAAAATTGAACAGCAACAGAATTCAGCCCAGGCCACAGCGCGAGTATTGGATGCCGCAGCGCCAGGACGGGACTACCAGCACGGGAATTTTAATGTAGTTTTGTGTTTTTATAACACAAAAATCTCACCTCTCCTCCTATTATTATAACCCCAACCCCTAATTCCTAATTCTAACCCAATATCAATTTCAAAAAAAATCTCCCAATCCATCTCCTATTCTAAATCTCTACCACAAATCCTTACACATAAACCTATATATATACACCTATACACATAAATTCCTAACCCCAATTCCTAAATTAAAATCTCTAGCCTCCATTCCAATTTCAAGACTCAAGAAGAATTCAAGTTTGGGGGATTTTTGATTTCAAGTTTCACCTCTTTGATTCATATCGGGTATATCTTTTCTTCAATCTTGTTTATTACGAATTGGTGATCTTGAAAAATTAAGGGATTTTGTGACATTCTTGTTAATTGGGAAATTTGGTGTAAGATTGTTTGGTGATTGTTGGTAGCTTTGTTGATTGAGTTGGTTTGTTGTTATGGCTCCAAAACGGAAGAGAGGTAGTTCGAGTACTCGTCAATCTTCAGATGAGAATGCTAGGGTAAAGAGGTTTTTGACTGAGGAGGCACAAAGTGAGTATAAGAAATTGTTAGAGAGGTCGGTTGCTCGTGAAAGAGGGTTTGTTCCAGAGACTTATGAAGAGTTAGTTACTATGATTCAAGAACTTGGTTGGGAAGAGGTTGGTGCGGCGCCTTCACCGGTTCCCTTAGGTGTGGTGCGGAAATTTTATGCGAACGCTAAGGCGAATCTGAATGGTTTTTGTGTAGTTCGTGGTATGAAGGTGGATTATAGGCCAGCTGTTCTCTGTACGGTTGTTCGTCAACCTCCTAAACCGAGGGGGGTGGAAGATTGGTCTAGGAAAACTCGAGGGGAGGTGGATTTGGATGCCATTATAGCGGAGTTATGTGTGCCGGGTATGGTTTGGAAATTGGGAGCGGGTTCTGCTGAGAAGGTTAATTTCCCTGCTAATGCTTTGAACAAGTTTGCACGGGCGTGGAACTTGTTTATATGTGCTAATATTATGCCTTCGACACATCCGAATGATGTGCCTGTGGAGAGAGCCATTATTTTGTATGGCATTTTAACGGGTAAGTATGTTGATGTGGGTTATATAGTGCATCAGAACATTCTTCGGTTCTTGCGTGGATGTACACAAGCACCGATTCCGCATGCTTCTTTTGTTGCCGGTGCATGTATGATTGCTAATGTTCGTTGGGATGATAATGAGCAATTCCAATCGCAAACTAATCCTATTACTGATGCTACCATTGACCGGATGACGGAGTGGCCGGGCGGCACTCCGCATCCTAGGGGGCTAGGTTACATTATAGATGGAGCAGGTGCTGGTGGTCAAGGAGCGGGCGCTCCGCCACGTGTTCCTAGGGCATCGAGAGGAGAGGGTGATGCAGGCCTGAGAGATTCTCATGATAGGAGGATGATGAGGCGTATGGATGCCTTGTATGAGAGTCATAGCCGTTTTTCAGCGAGGTTGACACAGGTTTTTAGTACTGCCTTTGGAGCTAGTGGTATACATGTGGAGTGGCCAGTTTTTGGATCAGACACTGTTTATCCACCTCCTGATTCTCCACTCGAGGAGGGTGCTGATGCTGCGACATAGGTATGTTTACTTTCCCTCGTATTTACTTCCATTCAATGAGGTCATTGAATATCTTAAGTTTGGGGGAAAAGTATTGTATATGTAGTATTAGTATATTATGTGTTCATGTAGGATATCATGTTTTGCATGTTAGTCGTAATTCATGCATGTTATGTTTGTTTTAGCTATGTTTGTTTCATATAGGACATTCTGTTATTTTTGTTTGTTTTACCATGTGAGTTCATATTAGTTGCATTTTCATGGCATGCATTTTACATGATCCCTTAGGACGAGCTGATTCTGATTGATAGGTATGTGTTTCATTGAGTTTGGTAATGATGAGTAGAGGGTTGATTCACAGTCCCTACGGAATTGACTTGCATGCTTCGGAAACAAAACTAAGTACACAGTCTCATTGGGTGCTTTTGGGCTAGGTTAGGGTCATGCCTGTGGGATGTTTTGAGATTTAATCACTTGTTTATTCTTAGAATTTTCGTTATTCCCTTTATGGCGTAGGAGCACTAAAATCTAAGTTTGGGGGAAAACAGGAATTTCATGCTAGTTGTTAATAATGGCTAGATGTCAAATGGCTAGTAGCCGGCTCATATTTATATGAGTAGTCTAGGGTTGGAATTGAGCCTGTGGGATGTTTTGAGATTTAATCACTTGTTTATTCTTAGAATTTTCGTTATTCCCTTTATGGCGTAGGAGCACTAAAATCTAAGTTTGGGGGAAAACAGGAATTTCATGCTAGTTGTTAATAATGGCTAGATGTCAAATGGCTAGTAGCCGGCTCATATTTATATGAGTAGTCTAGGGTTGGAATTGTGAATTCTCATTCCAGATTGAAAAAAAAAACAGAGAAAAGAAAAAAAAAATCAATAGTCCAATTGTTAAATGCAAAATTAACCAGAGTGAGCTCTTTAATACTCGAGTAATTAAGTCTGAGGGGACTTAGTCCTAGTGACCTAAGGCTTTTACAGTCTGGGATTCACTGACCCAACACTCGTTACATGGGTATTATTGTATAAGCCTTTTGGGGTCTCATTCATTGCACGGTTAAATAAGCATGCGTATCGTATATATTATATTGTGTCAGAGTAATAGAGCATGAGTTTCTGTCTACCTTGGATGAGGGTGGAGGTGTTCCTAGGTTATGGAGTGTCTACAGTCTATTCTAGTTATAAACCTGTGATTGTCCTGACGGAAAGCATGTATGATTTCTGACCTAGTTTTGGGAGTATTTCTGATGAGCATCGCACACACGCACGTTGATGATCATGTATTGTTAGTATACGGGGATTTAGTCGAGCTCTACTTGGATTTGTTGCTTTCCTTGAGATATCTGCTTGTTAGTTGGTTTTGGTGAGTTTGAGGGGATCTTTGCATTTTCATAGTAGTTGCATTCATGCATTGCATTGCATTAGGTTAGATGGATTTTGTGGGTACATTCACTATAGGCCCTCACGAGACCTTACTCGTCCACTAGGGCTGCCTAGGGGTTTAAAGGGCTTGTTGCATATGCCAAATGCAACCGTGATCACCTACGGAAGTGGTACTAGTTAGTTAGGGTAGTTGTTTATGCTTGAGGACAAGCATCGGTTTAAGTTTGGGGGTGTGATAAGTGGATTTTATATCTACTTGGAACGTCCTATATTGGCTTAAATTGATTCACTTGGCCTCAAGTTTGTTGCATTTTTGATGTGTTTTGTGTAGATGTGCAGGTTTGTAATTATCGGTTGGGCTGAGTGTTCTTCGTGGATCTTGGAGTTTAAATGGAGATTGGAATGAAAAATGGAGTCTTGTTATAGGCCAACATGAAGATTCAAAGGCAAGGAATTGAAGTATGGAAGCTTTGAGGAAAAGAACTAAAGGAAACGGAGGCAAAACGTAGGGAAAACGAAGGAAATACATGCTGAAAAACGTCCCGGCAGAATGGACTTGAGGCCGTGGCCTCAAGATCTCAGGATGTGGCCTCGGGAGCAATCTGATCCGTGCGGAAATTTCCTTAAAAAGTCTCGAAAATCTTGCCTGGTTGGAATAAAAATTGTATTTTTAGGCTATTTCTTGTTGGAATAAAACCTCTGGGGGCTTATGTTTTTAAAAAGAACACGTGATATCATTGTAACAAGGAGAAACATCAGATAGAGAAGAGGAGGAGAAAATAAAAAACACTTCCAAGGTGACAGCAAGGGAGAATCGCTCAAGTTCAAGATCTAGGGTTTTTTCTTGATTGTTTTTCTGAATCTTCTAAACTTTATACTTTGTTAACTATTGAATTATCTTTCAAGTATTCTACTCTCAATCATTAATTGTTTTCAATTCTTGTGTTTTAATTATGTTATCAATTGAACCCATGATGGTGAAGGGTTCGAATATGAACTAATCACTATCATGGGGTTCCAATGAATTCGATTTCGTAATTATTGTGTTTGACATGTGATTGATTGTTGGGTGCTTTGATTTTGATAATCTAGTGTGGTTGATTTAATTGATAGATGTTTAGCTAGCATCTAATTTATTAATTCTTGTTGATTGCGAAAGTGGATTCAAGAGTTGAGATTTTGCCATACTAGCATGGGTTCGTGAATTAATTTGTTTATTCATGATTAGTGGTATGATTTAACCAATGCATATTGCCCCATGTAATTATAAAAGATAACTTGTGCTTAAACCAATTACTTTTCCAGATTATATAGACATATATGATTTGATCGTAATGTGGTGTCCTCTTGACTTCTATCAGTTGTGGATGTTAAGTGGTTTGATATGAGTATATTGAAAGGTAGCTCGTATTATCGTAGTGTTATCTGATTAATTATCTTGTTCGTCACCCGTGTCGATTTAATGTGTCAACCTTTAGTGAAGTTTTCGATGAAATTGGAACTCCATGTTTTCTCACACATAAGTAATCTCGTTTGTTAATTTAATCTTAGTTAATAATTGTTCAATTGGTAAATCCAGTAATCAACAACCAAATTTTGATAATTATCAAGCATTAAGAAGTAACCGTACATTGTTGCATACGCACTAAAATTGGCATTACACCTAGTCTCTGCGGAACGAATCTTATTTATCACTTGCTATTTGTGATCGCGTATACTTGCGTGTTTACGAGTCAACATTCAGTCATATATTATGTTTAGTGGGCTATTGCTCACCCTTGCTTTATTTATTATATCACAACAACAGCTAGGTTGAATGGCCCGCGTAAGGCGCACTCGGCGCAAGCAGGTGACTCTGGCCAGAGGACTACCCGTTGATATCATCGCTGCCATTGCTGAGGTAGCCTAGTCAGGCAGCTTTTGTTTCAGCCTTAATTATATGTATAATTAATGTTAATCAACGGCAAGAACTTTTAAACTTATGTTGTTGTCCTTTTGGATTATAATAACTTTTATTCGTGGATCCTATAATTAGAAGACTTATTTCAATTTCATCTCTGGGACTATAACTGGTTGTGTGTGTGTGAGGTGATATTATTGCGGGGTCATAGCATGCTGCTTATTTATTTTGATGCAAGTCAAGTATTATGGATGGAATTAAGACCGTAACAACCAGATCCCTGACCCCGGATCTGGGGGTGTTACACTTCATTACACAAACACTACATAACACTCACCTACACCAGACCATCGCACACCCCTATAACGCGAACTCCACACGTACCCCCATGTTTCAGCAAAAAATACCCATACACGCCCGAACAAGGGCACAACACATGCACATACACTACACCGCACTCCTGTCGGTTGCCTTCTTTTTGTATCTCTCTTCACTAGGGGTGCCCGCGGGTCGGGTTGGGCGGGTTACAAGTAATTTAGTAACCCAACCCATTTAGTTCGGGTTTATAAAATTCAAACCCATCGTAAATCTTACTAAAGTCGGGTTGGGTTGGTTCGGCTTGATCGGGTTGATCGGGTTAAATATAAAGTAGAAGTTAGTGCAACACATATTTGTATTTGTTGGTTAGTGATAAAACAACTCGTTGTCCAAGAATTAATGTCATGTACAACTTAATCTAGTATGCAATTATACAATTGATCACCACATGTGCAAATTACAATACACTACAATCTACAAAACTAAATTACGTTACACATAAGTAGAACATCATTGTATTAAATATCTTTAATTCATATTTTAGTGTGGAACATGTAATAATATATCCAAAAAATCTTAACTTTAAGTCAAGTAGTAAATTAGTAGTATGGCACATTAGTGCATAATATATGTCGGGTTGGATTGGGTTAAAATTATCAAAACCATAACCCAACCCATTTAATTCGGTTTTTTTAATATTTAACCCATTCAATGTTCGGTTTAAATAATATCGGGTTGGGTCGGCTAAAAGTAGGGGCGGTTGTGTAACGCCCCCAAATCCGGGGTCAGTAGATTTGGACGTCACGCTAACAAACTCAATAATTCTAACAAAAATTGGCCATGATGTATTCGTAAATACAACATAAACCTGCTGAATACTAAACTAAAAATCTGAAATCAAAATAAAACTGAAATAAAAATAAAAACTCAATCAAAAGCTCTTTGACCCCAACTCCCAACTAAGGATCTTAGGTTACAGTTCTAGAAACAAGAAAACCCAAAACCAACTTAAATACAACTCTATATACAAAACTTTATACAGACTTAATACACTGGTACAACTTCGAATGGAAGTATACCAGGCCAACAAATCAAATACATACTATAACTACTAAACTATATTTACATACAATAATTCAACTTTAAATCTAAATACCCTGATCCACGTCAGCTTCACAACAGCATCCTGCTTCTTCTTTCCACTTTTTGAACTGCACAAGCTAAGCCTCGCCAACTAGTTTACTGAAAAGTTAGATTTTAAAAACAACAAGTGTGAGCCAAAGAATGCTCAGCAAGTTATATAATAAATATGAGCGAAGGATTGCTCACCAATTTATAATCAATACTATAATTTAAATCTGGATTCTTAACTTTAACAGAAGATTAATATCATTTAAAACATTTATAACTTGAAATCAAAATTTAATAACTGAGAAGGTTCGTAATACTAGATTCAATACTTTTAATACTTGCAAAATACTTTAACTATCGCTTTAACAAAATCTCCAAGAAATTCTCAGTTACTCAAATTTCATTCATGTCACTAAGCGTTTGCATACCTAGCTGCCCAACCGGCCTGACAATCATGAGTTTGAATAAATAAGAAGATCTCAATTCATTCTCGGTTCTCACTATCACTGCGCAAAAAATGCCACAGCGACCATAATAACCGTGAATTAGTTATCACCGTTCAAAATACTAATATAAATAACTTTCCATTTTTATACTAACAGTATTTATTAACTCAAATCATAACTTTTAACTCAAATCATAACTTTATATCCAACATACTTGGAAATGAAAATGTACTTTAACTTAAACATTCTATCATAAGAATATATTTGCATAAAAACAACATTTAATAGAATTGTAGTTTTCATCATACTCTGGACATTACGGGTGATCAGCCACGTAAAGTCCAGCTAAAAACAATACTCTGGGATCCCTCACTAGGCACTTATTGACATTGGCCTTTACTACTCTGACCACGAAGCTGGTCCACATTTTTTATAAAATTCTTCCAATTGCATTAAAGTACTTTACTATCAACTAATCTCAGGGAAACCATATACATTAAGAACATTATACTAAAACAAGTTATAAGAATGCAATACCAGCAAAAACTTTAACAGAATATTACTGACAATACTTAAGAAAGAATAATACTGGCAATAAAACTGAAATTCTACTTTCCACATGATATATGAATAAAATATATCCTTATCAATAATTTGAAGGAGAGGATACTAGCAATACGGATTTGAAGGGAATACTTATATTGAATAGAAACATATTTATTTCGCTTGAAATAAGCGAGGGTTAGTACTCTTGCCTCGATTCCAATGCGCCGATTCGCTACTTACTATACTTCGGTCTTTACTCGATCACGCATTCATTTCCTTCAATCGTCTCGCCAACACGCTCGCTGGGTCCATATCGAATCCCTAATTATACTCGAAATAATAGTAAAGTACTATTTAGTACATCAACAACCCAAATAATAACTAATTACTTATAACTCGCAAAGCAATACATACATAAATATATATACCCACACCTCATTAATCGTCACATATGTACTTAAACACTCATACACGTATATGCCTTTAAATCTTTAAATCAAATAATTTAAATAACTTTAAATACAAGGGATTTTTAGAAAATTTTGGCATGAAGTATTCGTTTATCGGACTATGGGCACAGCCCCTCAAATACAATTCAACCCTGTTTTTGAAAAAATAAAGATGCCTCAACTTGCAGAAACATAAAAGTAAACAATTAATGAAAAGTACCCGCCCTGACATGCGGCACATAGCACATAATAATTTACATTACACTACTACTTACGCTACACCAATGATCGTATTTCTCACGCATTTTAATGATCCACGTGACAATCAATTATTGATGTTCGTAATCCCTAGGGAACAACCCCTAGCACTAACTATTACTTACGCTATATCGATGATCACACCACTGAAGTATATTAATTATACTCGTGATAGCAAATCATGGATATTCGTAAGCCCGAGGAACTAGTTGAAGAGAATTTCACAAGTCTTTAAATATTGACATTTAAGACTTGTGATCCCATTGCAACTCCTCGTAGATAAACACATAATCAAATAAATATAACAATTAATCTTCGATAAATAACATTTGAAAACTAAATCAAATCAACTATGCAGCCACTAATATTTATAATGACTCACCCAACTCAAATCCATATGCATGACCCATAACCATTTAACCATATATAATTCACCATCAAGAATTTGACAGGTATAGCATCCAACAAACAATACGACTCGACCTACAACATTTAGCAAAATTCGAACCTGTTATCATACTTTTCACCATTTGAGCAAGTGAGCTAGGGCATAACTAGCTTGTTTGGCTTAACTTTTAAAAAAAATGTACTTTTCACTATAAGTTACCTCCATTATTTATAAGCAAAGAGTAAATTTTATCTTGTAAGTTACTATCAGTATGCAAAACTTGAATAGTAATAAACAACAATACATAACTTATATCAGACGAAACAATCACACCCTAACACATATATAAGTTTGGTATAAAAAATTTAGTACTACAATTTCACATTAAAATTCTTCATGGGTTTATTCAGAGGCCAAGGAATCACAAAACACCTGGGATAAACAAATTAAAACAATTCGAATCTACGCAAACATGATCACCAACATTATTTTATAAAACCGGAAACAAAAGCACCAAGCCGGTTCCATTTTATTACATAAACCTTAAAAACTCTGTGCTAAGTAATAACATAACAATTATATAACACATATTATAAGTTTATACTTATAATTCGTAACTGAATATTCGATACGATACAGTAGGAAGAGAATAAGGGAGAGAACAAAGTAAAGGGTATCACCTGCTATAAGAATAACGAGACCTGCTCCTATCTCTCCGGCTGCTCCGACCACCTACCTCTGCGTTCTCCGGCCACCAGCCTTCGCCGGAGCCGTCACCGCCGGTCGGCTCCTCTCCCTCTCCCCGTGCAGCAGCGCCACCAGGACACACACACACACACACAATTACACACACACACACACATACGAATTATATATATATGTATGTATATATACTAATTGGTTCAAGAAATCAAACCCCCAATCTCTCTTCTTTCTTCTTCTTTCTTCTCTTCTTCTCTCTTTTTCTTTCTTTTTCTTTCCCCGACTTCTCCAGAATACTCTACTGCTTTCTTTTTATTGGGCTTGGCCCAATACTAACAAATACTACTTATAACTCATTCTGGCCCAAATACACACTAATAAATCTATAAATCATACTTAAATAAAATATTCGAAAAAATTAAACTTATCATTTTTAAAATAAAGGATATAAAATTACGAGCACCCACATATTTTCGAAATATTTTTCGGATAAAAAATGAATTAAATATGGATTTTCAATGTTTTTATCCTTTAAATACAATAAAATTCTTAAAATCATTTTAAAATACTCAAGCATCCAAATTAATCCACCCAACAATTTTAAAAACTCAATAAATATATAAAGATAATATTACAAAAGATTTCATGATTTTTAAGCCCTCCGATAATTAAATAAAGATTTTTGAAGATCAATAATACTTAATTTAAATATTTTTAAATCACTAAAAATACCAATAAAATACTGGGGCACACATTGGCACACATAACTCAATATATACTCATATAAACTCAATACTAAATATCATTGAATTCCACAACGATATTCTCAAATCCAATTCCATCCTTTAAATACTAATTAACATAATAATTAATAAAATAATAATAATAAATTCTAAAATAATCTGGTATCTTACATTCTACCCACCTTAAAAGGATTCCGTCCTCGGAATCAAGTAAAGAAGGGTTACTGGGGTTTACTCTACCAACTCGGGTTGCATCCGCAACTCTACTAATATGTACTCTGGATACTTATTTACAATACTAGGAGCTCTACTGACCTCTCTATATAGAACAACTCTAATCGTAGTACTATACGTCACGCGTTACTAGTATTCTAAACTCGATTGGCATACGTTCAAGATTACTCGAGATATAATAATCCATGATAATTGAAGAGAACGATTTCACATCGTAGCAAAGGTTCCACAATTGTAGAATTAATTTATGAGTTTTCAAACAAATATTCTTGGAAATGAAAGATTACTGAGTGATCAATATGATCAAATGAACCTTGTTGCGTGCCTTATTCAAGACATGACTAAAGGTGATTAACCTTCTTGTACTTCACAACACACAAGTGATGGCGTCCCATCAGACTGCTATCACACAGACAAACAGTCCTTGTGTCCCCTATAAATAGGGTTGTTCACCTCAGTTGGAGTAAAGAAACATAAAAAGATTCGAACATCGAATTAACAATCAATTGATGAGAAATTCTCAGACATACCCCTGGATTACAACTAAACGAATTCCATGGGTACTACTTCAGAAGAAAAGGATAACCAGGAAAGAAATGACTGGCACAATACTAAGAAATGATGATCTATCAACAATAGGATTATTCACTGATGAAGAAATTTCGAAACTCATGTATCAAAATTGACAGGGTTTAGAAATAGGCATTATAGCCTCCATCATAACTGGAAATCCAACTTCAGGGAAGGACAATTGTCAAAATAAACTCATCAAAGGAATATTGATTAAAAAAAAAGAAGGTATTGCCAGGGTCTCCACGTACATCTTCTTTGTCGACTCCTTCGCTGACTCGTCATTCGATCTAGACTCTTCTGCTACACGTCCTAAAGTTATCTATTCTATACGTCGTCGTCAGTCGCACTAGACTCTGAAGGTTCCACTACCTACAGCCTCAAGGGTTTCTACCCAACTCCGCTCAACTATATGTCACCACTCACATCTTAACTCACTAACTGGTACTATATCCAATAGCCCAACACGAGTCCTATATGAACTCTGACGTTTCTTACTTAACTATACACATTCCTACACACTCTCGTTTCTAGTTTATTATAACCTACGCTCTGATACCAACTTGTAACGCCCATAAATCCGGGGTAAGTAGATTTGGACGTCACGCTAACAAACTCAATAATTCTAACAAAAATTGGCCATGATGTATTCGTAAATACAACATAAACCTGCTGAATACTAAACTAAAAATCTGATGTCAAAATAAAACTGAAATAAAAATAAAAACTCAATCAAAAGCTCTTTGACCCCAACTCCCAACAAAGGATCTTAGGTTACAGTTCTAGAAACAAGAAAACCCAAAACCAACTTAAATACAACTCTATATACAAAACTTTATACAGACTTAATACACTGGTACAACTTCGAATGGAAGTATACCATGCCAACAAATCAAATACATACTATAACTACTAAACTATATTTACATACAATAATTCAACTTTAAATCTAAATACCCTGATCCACGTCAGCTTCACAACAGCATCCTGCTTCTTCTTTCCACTTTCTGAACTGCACAAGCTAAGCCTCGCCAATTAGTTTACTGAAAAGTTAGATTTTAAAAACAACAAGTGTGAGCCAAAGAATGCTCAGCAAGTTATATAATAAATATGAGCGAAGGAATGCTCACCAATTTATAATCAATACTATAATTGAAATCTGGATTCTTAACTTTAACAAAAGATTAATATCATTTAAAACATTTATAACTCGAAATCAGAATTTAATAACTGAGAAGGTTCGTAATACTAGATTCAATACTTTTACTACTTGCAAAATACTTTAACTATCGCTTTAACAAAATCTCCAAGAAATTCTCAGTTACTCAAATTTCATTCATGTCACTAAGCGTTTGCATACCTAGCTGCCCAACCGGCCTGACAATCATGAGTTTGAATAAATAAGAAGATCTCAATTCATTCTCGGTTCTCACTATCACTGCGCAACAAATGCCATAGCGACCATAATAACCGTGGATTACTTATCACCGTTCAAAACACTAATATAAATAACTTTCCATTTTTATACTAACAGTATTTATTAACTCAAATCATAACTTTAAACTCAAATCATAACTTTATATCCAACATACTTGGAAATGAAAATGTACTTTAACTTAAACATTCTATCATAAGAATATATTTGCATAAAAACAAAATTTAATAGAATTGGAGTTTTCATCATACTCTGGACATTACGGGTGATCAGCCACGTAAAGTCCAGCTAAAAACAATACTCTGGGATCCCTCACTAGGCACTTATTGACATTGGCCTTTACTACTCTGACCACGAAGCTGGTCCACATTTTTTATAAAATTCTTCCAATTCCATTAAACTACTTTACTATCAATTAATCTCAGGGAAACCATATACATTAAGAACATTATACTAAAACAAGGAATAAGAATGCAATACCAGCAAAAACTTTAACAGAATATTACTGACAATACTTAAGAAAGAATAATAATGGCAATAAAACTAAAATTCTACTTTCCACATGATATATGAATAAAATATATCCTTATCAATAATTTGAAGGAGAGGATACTAGCAATACGGATTTGAAGGGAATACTTATATTGAATAGAAACATATTTATTTCGCTTGAACAATAAGCGAGGGTTAGTACACTTGCCTCGATTCCAATGCGCCGATTCGCTACTTACTATACTTCGGTCTTTACTCGATCACGCATTCATTTCCTTCAATCGTCTCTCCAACACGCTCGCCGGGTCCATATCGAATCCCTAATTATACTCGAAATAATAGTAAAGTACTATTTAGTACATAAACAACCCAATTAATAACTAATTACTTATAACTCGCAAAGCAATACATACATAAATATATATATCCACCCAACAATTTTAAAAACTCAATAAATATATAAAGATAATATTACAAAAGATTTCATGATTTTTAAGCCCTCCGATAATTAAATAAAGATTTTTGAAGATCAATAATACTTGATTTAAATATTTTTAAATCACTAAAAATACCAATAAAATACTGGGGCACACATTGGCACACATAACTCAATATATACTCATATAAACTCAATACTAAATATCGTTGAATTCCACAACGATATTCTCAAATCCAATTCCATCCTTTAAATACCAATTAACATAATAATTAATAAAATAATAATAATAAATTCTAAAATAATCTGGTATCTTACAGGTTGGGTCGGTTTAATCGGTTTATGGGTACCCTTACTCTTTACTCTTCAATTCCGCACCACCATCACACACACGACATCCACACTAATACAGCCTTTAATCATTACACATACACAGCTGAGACACACATACATCAACACACAACCACACACGCAGTCACACATATCTGCACAGCCCAGCCTTTTTAACCTCCTTTCTCCGTTCTCCCTTATTTTCTACTGCTCAGAACCCCAGAAACAAACACACACCCGGCACCACATACATACATACATACGATTCATATATCAATAGCAGTTTAAAGTCCCTAAACCGAAACACTTTAACACACTAAACAATTGAAACCCCCAATTTCAACACCCCCATTTCAGCTATACACATACCATATATACGCGCAACACAATCCACACACACATATATACATATCTAGTAGAAAGAAATGAAAAAGGGAGAGATTAGAAGAAAGATTGAGAGGGATAATAGTGTGTTCGAGAGATTGATAAGAGCAGTGAAGAAAAAAAATAGGGGGGGTTCTCTCGAGTTTTCTGGAAACAGGGGAGGGGGTGAAATGGGTTTTATGTTTTAAAAGTTTATGTTTTTTTTAAAACTAAAACATTGGTTAAATAATAATTAAAACTGGAAAATGATTAAAAGTGATCTTCATATCATTTTTTTTATAAAGATCATAAAATTAACTTCTCCCCCATATTTTTAAAATATTTTTAGGATCAAAAATGAATTAAATATGAATTTTACAAATAAAGATTCTTTAAATGCCACATAACTCTTAAAATCATTTTAAAAATACTTAAACACCCAAAATAATTCTCCCAATATTTTTAAAAACTAAAAAATATCATAAAGATAATAACACAACAGATTTCGTGATTTTTATCCACTCCAATGATTTTATAAAATTCTCAAAAGATCAATAATGCATAATTTAAATAGATTTTAATCATCAAAAATACCAATAAAAATACGCGTACTTACACGGCACACATAATTCATAATATAAGCACATAAATATAATCTCACACATATTTCACCTTATCAACAATATCCACATAATAGGATCCTCAATTCATATTAAATAAATATTTATAAATACAAAATTTTCTAGGGCGTTATATCCGGGGTCTAGATATTCGATTTATGCCTATATTTTGGGATAAGCCCTTGGCCATGCACTTCAAGGTTTTTGATGTTCAAGAGGAAGGGTTAAACCTGATTATTGCCTTTTGTCGGGGTCTGGAAAGGCAGGTTACTAGGGGATCTAATGGATCACCGCTTCCTCTTTGAGATAGGATGTAAGTCCGGGTTGCGCTTCTTTTGTATTGATTTTTCCCTTAGTTTTTGCTTAATTATTTGTTCATCTGGACTAATGTGTTTCTCATACTTTTCAGGTCTCCCAAGCTACAACCCGGAGTTCGAGCGCATCATAAAGATGAGTAAGGCAAATGAAGCTCTCGTTGTGGCTCTCCGGGGTATTGGGCACATTTTTTATAACACTTAGGCCCCCGGGGAGGCTAACGGCTCTCAGGCACATCCGGAGGAGGGGAAGTGAGACTAGGGTAGCTGACCCGGATCCTGTTGATGTTGATGCTGGTGTTGATGACATTCCGTTGCAGCCAAGGAACAGGAACCGGTCTACCCTCCAGACCGAATTGTTTGTAGATATGAAATCGAATTATGGAATTGAGTAGGAATGCCCAAAGGGCATGTTTAGGAAGAAGGCCGAGTACGGGCCGCATGAGCCAGCTCCCTTATCCCCGGAGGAAAGGAAATTTATTAGCTTCTTGTCCGAACTGCCAAGAAAGAGAGAGTCGGAAAAATGGGCAAGGACTCTGCGATCTCCCTCTTCGAGGACATGATGGGGTCTATGGTCAGGTATGCTATTCTTTGGACTCTTGTAATACTGTGTTCTCTTATTGATTATGTTTGACTTTGTATCTTTCTTTTGTTGTAGCTGGGAGTCCGGATGGCGGGATTCGCTGCCATGGCCCGGAGGGAGATGGCCATAATTGACCAAGCCCGGGATGTTCTGAGCTCTTCTAGCGAAAGGGAGAAGGAGGTGGCCGCCCTTAAGTAAGAGCTTACTAATTTGAAGGAGTCAACCGAGACCCGGGTGGAGAAGCTAAAGAGTGGCATGAGGCTTATTGCGAATGAGCGGGATGCGGCCAGGTCAAAAGCGAAGGATTATAAAGAGGAGGTGAAGAGACTCCGGGATGAGCTAAAGGCGAAGAAGCCCGAGGATCAGGTCATTGCTGAGTTCCGAGAGTCGGAAGTCTATGATCAGGAGCTAGCTACTGTTGCTGCCAGGAAAATCCACTGTTGCTGGATTGTTGCTTAAAAACTCTGTAAGACCGACCCCAAAACTGCTAACTGGGATAACTTTGTCAAGGCATACATGGATGCTGAAGATGGGTTGGTCCGTGGCGAAGGCGAACCTGCTCCCTACGTGGCTCCGAGCTCATCTCCTCCTCCTGAAGCTTAATTATCAAGACTGGCTGCGTCCAGGACCCGGGCTAGTGCGGTATGCCCAGAGCACATTTGGCAGATCTTCGGGCCATTTATTCTTGTTTTCCTGCAGCCTTTTCTCAATCCCCCTTAGCAGGATTCTGTTTGTAACTTCCACTTGCCCATTGCCCTGAGGGTAGGCTACTGAATATTTCTTATGCTTTATGCCTCTCTCCTTCAGGGAGTTTTCAAAATCTGAGCCAACGAACTGGGGACCATTGTCTTAAACCAGGACTCTAGGTAGTCCAAATCTCATAAGTATTTTATCCATGAATTTGATGCAATCATGCTGGTTTATTGTCCTCATTGCCTTGGCCTCTGTAATAACCAAGATTTTCAGAATATATTCTGTAAGGTTTCTTTTATTATATAAGTGGTATTAATATTTGATGATTTATTTGGAGAAATTCTTCAGACCATGAGATTGAGGAATTAAACATCGAGACTTTAAAACATCAATTTGGAATTGGATTTTTATCTTGAGAAATCCGAACCAATATCTAGAAAATTCGTTCGATTAGTGCTAGTATTAATTACTTTGAGTACCTGGGAAATGGTTATAAATTATGGAGAGCATATGGGGCTATGAGGTCTTGATGGATTATTGTAATTTAGAATTTAGATACAATTTTGAGAATATCGGGAATTAATTTGAGAATTGATTCCAATTATTTAATTTTTTTGAGAAAAATGAGTTTAATTATAGATTTAATTATGAGAATGAGTTTTAGAGCATGAGAATATTATTTTAGACTCGAGAGAACAAGAATTTAATTAAGTTAAATTCTAGTTATTTATTTTGGAGCTTTGAGATTATTTATAGAGTTTAATATCTTTAAATGTTATTAGTTTTAAAAAAAATATAGAAATAAGTGAATAAAAGAAAAGAAAAATGTGGAGGAATCTAGAAAACTTGAGATTGGTGGAAGTGGTGGATAAGATGAGGACATGTGTCCATTGTATTTATATGTAAATATAAGTAGAAGTAGAAGAGAAAAAGAAAAAAAAGAGAGAAGAGAAATTGGGCAAGAAGAAAAGAGAGAAAAATTGTGAGATTTTGGTGTGTAAACTATCTACTATAAATCAAAGAGAATAACATACATAAGCATAGGTTGAGCTTTTGGTGGAGTTTTAAAGAAGAAAAAGAAAAGGTGATTAGTGATTTGGAAAAACTTGGGACTTGGAGTTTAGCTTAAAGGGATTTTGGTATTTGTTCTTGATCCTTAAGGAGGTATGATTCTTGTTTTCTTGAAGTTATTTATACTTGATTATGTTTGATTAGATAATTAGGGTTTATGTAATATTTGGGTTCTTGAATTTTAGTTTTAATTTGTGGAATTGGTAGTTGATTATGTGTAGAATCTATTATGCAAATCTATCCAGAAATTTTTTAGGGTCTGCCCTGTTTTGCAAGAGGAATTCGAGTAGGTTGTGCTCTGTTCTGGGTAGTGCTCATGTAATGAAAGTTGTTCTATTTGGAGTCTATTTTATGTAGGAGAAAATGGTGCGTCATTTGCGTTAACGAGCTAAGAGAAAATGATGTTTTAGTATAACCTACGCAGAACAGAGTATGCTCTCGGGATTCCAACTTTGGATCTATTTTTCACCTAGTTAAACTCTGTAAATTGGATTGAAACTTTTATTGAGGATAAAGGAAGGAATTATAGAGATTCTAGAAAAAGATTTGTGTGAAAATATAGATTTTTAAATTTATTAAAAATGTTAGAGTAGAGTGTGCGCAGTGACGTTTTAAATTTCCGATATTGGTTGCTAATAAAGATGGGTTATTATTTATGATTGGTAAGTGTGTTATAAGTATATTTGTGACCTGATGAACTAAATGGAAAATGTGTGAGCGAATCGGAAACTTGATAGTTTTCTTGGCTTGATTGATTGGTGGTTGTGTTTGATGTTTGGAGACTAGCAAGGGCCTAATGTGACTGTTTGGTGTTGTGGATTGTTGGGAAATGTCTTGGATTAATTTGAGAATGTATTTAAGGTGTTTTTACACCGGGAAACGTCCATATTACGAATGGGTCATGCCGAAATTTCGTTAGAAATAAGCATATAAACAAGAGATAATAATGAGAATAGATAAGAAAGGTTTAGAGATAAGGTGATCAATTAAGTTAGCAACAGTGATAGTTCAATTAAGAACTTTACTGGTGCTATTGAGTTGAGATTAAACATGTGACTAATGAGAGCTTATTTTATGTTGTTTTTATAGAACATAAACTAATCGAAGTATTGTGACGTTGTATAAAGAGAAAGGAGACCTATACTTTGTTGCTTTATTTTAGTTTAACAAGCTAAGGACTCCAGGCAAGGCTACTATCTTCCTCTCATTTAAAGAATGTTCATTTTATTTGTTGTTAATTTGTGGATTAAACATCTTTGAGCTAATTAGTTATTATCCAACCCTCCTGTGACGCCCCCAGATCCGGGGTCGGAGATCTAGGCGCTCACGGTCCATTTTCCATTAATATCATACCTGTTCTTGCACAGGTCATACTGATAAATAAAACGAACTAACAAAAGCTGCCAACCAATCCGGCTAATGGGGCCTACCGGTGGAATCTCAAGTGCTGGCTCGGGTCTAGTCACCTGCTTTCGAGCAGTCTGTCTGGGTCTTGCCATTTCGCTTAGCTGTTGTGTTTGTAAATTTGAAAAACAAGCAAGAGTGAGAAACTATAGCTCAGCAAGAAATATATATATAAGGTAAGCAATATAGCAATTCATATGATTGGCAGTTATTAAATTTGTTTGTATCAATCAGATATAAAATCACTTGTCATAGTTGATAAATTTCGAAGGTGCAACAATATGTGCCCTTGTTTTCAAAATAAACTTGCAGTTCTAGATACTGCATTGAGTTAACATCTTTCTCATCAAAATAGAACACTATCAGCAACTTGGCACAAAAGCCAAAGAAGCAGTGTCAAAGCATTTTTCCAAAATGGAGGAACGGGTCTTCTCTACCGGTAGAAGGATAGAAACTACATTCGTAACTATCCCTCGGGTGAAAACTACATCCGTAATCACCCTCGATGAAAACTACATCCGTAATCATCCTTCGGCAACACCTGGGCCGGAATAATAATTGATGGACCGCCTGGCTCACGGCCACTTACAGATCCCGGGAATCGTTCGTCAACGGTTCCCACACCTGCCGGAGTCCCCTTTTCTTTTTCTTTTAAAACTTGATTTCGATTGAAAACAGAGTAATTGAGGTTCGACATCAGTCGACCGATGATTCTTGAAATCATACAAGAAGTAGAATCTGACCGGGGGTTTTCGAAAATGTTTTGAGTTCGAAAGAGTTCGAGTTTGAAAGTATTAAAAAGTATCTTGGATTAACTTTGTCTTTAAGTAATGAACAATGATTAATAAATAATATTTTAAGATTTTATATTAATAATTAATAAAATAATTATTCGATAAAATAAACTTTTAATCCAAGACAGGGTTTCGAGTATTTACGAAGATATAACAATAGTTACTTGAGTATACGATACTACCCGAATGACCCTTCGGATTTTCGCAAACTAGATATGATATAATAATATACCGCTCCCCGGTCAATAGTATATACGGACCGCTACGACCTCTATTGCTAGAGTCGTTGTCCGAAGAAAACATTTCAATCTAAGTTCAAGGGGTATAAGCATATATGTACTTATTCAATTTCAATTGCATCAATACTTCGATAAACATAGCATTTGATATAATTGAAAACTACAATCACAACAGTGAAAGTCCTTATATATGGATAAGTTTTGAAAAGTAAACTTGCCTTGCCTTGGTTTGGTTGGGGTGGTCGAGCGTGCGGATTCGAACGATCTATACATAAGCAATAACAGATCGTTAGTACCTTAATCAATACCTCTTTAATTACGGGGTTTTAGGGGGTACGAAATTAACTTAATGACCTCGTCTTATGACACTCTAGTCCCATTATAGGTTCATGTCATCACTCGATTACGCTCGTCACTTAATCGACTTAATTTAGTTACCACTTTCGAATCATAACCACTAACCCTAGAATTTTGCTCCACTAATCGACTTTTTCCCTTGCGCGAATTTTACTCTACCATTTTTATAAAATCCAAAATTTCATATTTTAATCCAATTCTATTTGGATGGTTTTCACCACTGCATTCCATAACTTCTCAATTTTTTTCATGATCCCACATATATTTTTAGGGGTTTAAACAAGGTTCACAAGGGGGTCACTTAGTGCAGTCCGGAATCCAGAAACACAATTCACTTCTCTGGCCATAACTTAAAATCTATACATCACCTAGTCATGAACCTTACATTTCCAGAAACTACATTCAATTATCTTTCCAACAATATATGGTAGGACATCAGGGGACAACATTTGGGGGTTCAAAATCGTGTTACAATACAGGTCAATGTTCCTGGACAAAACTCAGCAAGCACAAACTACTTAGATCAACCATTTTTCACACTTCCACAACACAACCAACACTTAATACACTTAGACCATGGTTCATAACACTCATGGAGATATATATATTATCCATAATCATAAAAGTCACAATCTCATCATCAAAACTCAAGATCCATGTCATCCAATACATATACTACCAAGATTAGCTCACAAACACATGGATCTACTACCACACTTTATAAATAATACATAACCAAGAGGGTTTGAGATTTTTATACCTTCTTGAGCACCTAGGGGCCTTGGATAAGCTTTTCACAACTCAACAACACCTTAAATGGTCTCGTACAACACTTACAATCCAAGATCTAAAAGAAAAACAAACATGGTTACTATTCACCCAAGCTTTAACAATTTGTAACTTGAAATTGGGTGGATGAAATGGCTTGAAATTGCTAACATACCTTGTCTAGATGATGAAGATGACCTAGGAATTATGTTGTGAATTATGAGTGATGGAAAAGGAGGAAGAAGAAATTTTTCTTCTCCTCTTTTTCTTTGGCCGAGAGCAAGAATACAAGGGGGGGGGAAGGAGTTTGTGTTTTGTGTTTTGTGTTTGGTTGTTGGTGAATAATTGATGTAAAGTTATGTTGGGTGTTATATATAATGTATGTATAGACAAGTACTAGCAAGCATGGCTCCTTGTACTTCTTGTCCCTCTTTTTTGAAAAAGCAAGTAACTAGGTACTATTCATCTTCCAATGGCTAACTAGTTTGCTTGATTTCTAACCACTTGGTTGCATGGGACTTGCATGCAATACTACTCCTTGTATCATTATTCTTCTACCAATGCTTGTCATTTAATCTTTAATTCGTATCGTATCTTAATTAATCTCTCGTAATAATATTTTGTCGCGTAGAGATTTCCCCTATAATTTCTTAAGTACTAATTGTGTAAATTCCTCGAATGTCCATAATTCCCCGTCATAATTCTTACTAAATCCTTTAATACTCTAACCATTCTCAAATCCCAAGTTTTATAGATCTTACTAACAATAAGACTCCTGCCTTCACAATCTTCCTTTTTATCTAACATAATAAATGCAACAACGCAGTTTCTCGGACAATCAATTCTATCAATCAACAGGGATGACTAGAAAGGTTCCAAATTGACAATGTCACAAGATATTAAATAAAAAGAAATATTACCAAAAATTAGGGTTCTTACACCTCCCTTGCGGTGATCAAATTCCTCCTATGTGTGAGCATTTTCTAAGAAAGATAAATTATTCAAATATCGAAGATTTTTGGTGTATTTCGCTGATCTTATTCATTCAAGACAGCACCTCGGTCAACCATAATGAGCTAACATAATTTGTTTGAGTTAGCTAATGGTGATTCTATTTGAGAGCTATCTTATATTACAACTTGTTTGAGAAGCAATATACTAATCTATTGATTCAGATTAGTATTATTCCATTTAATTCTATTAAGTGGGTTCATTGAATCGAACCAAGTGGATGATGAATGTGAGTTCAACATCTTATGATGAATCTTGAGAGTGTTAGTTATTACACTATGGTCTCAATTGTTCGGAACTACCAAAAAATGTTCGGAGACATAAGCTAACTTCAATTGTTCGAGTTAGCTAATCATGAGCATATTTTGAGACTTTTATCTTTTCAGATGAACTTGTGATTTTAACTTATCAAAGGTGTATTTTTCATCTGATACTGGTCAACGGGATTATTAGGAAAAAATAATCCTGGTAATTATTTTGTTCAAGAATTTTAAATACTTGAACAAAGGTGTCATTTGGCTCGTGTGTGGCCTTGGGTGACTTGTGCATCCATCTGCTAGCAGTAAACTAGGTGCCATAGATCGGCTGATCACCGACTATGGGGAAACGGAGACCAAGACCAGTAAGTCTTAAAATGTGATTATTTAATTATCATAGTTGAATTTTATTATTGTTGAGATTATATCAAATCTTAAAAGTCTTGTGATATTTTGAGCATGTGGTAAATCTCTACATTCAGGCCTCCTCATTTAATTAAATTCATGTTCTTATCATATTGTGTTACAATTGAGTATTTGAGATTTTTTCTTATATATTTTACTACTCTGGTAGTAGCCTTTTTGAGCGTTTTGTCGCTCATGTTATTACTTCTTTTCCATTCTACAGTTAACAACGAGAACTTAGATCTTTCAGTTTTGACTTGGAAGGGAAAAGGGAAAGTCCGTGAGTGGTGTAGCCAGAGTGTTGAAGTTTGATGCGAAGCTCGAGATACTTTGGCGGTTTAAGAAATAGTATAGATCTTGAGACTTGTGGTAAGAATGAGAATTAGATTGTATTATAATGATCAAGGTTGTAATGTTATAGAGAATTTTTTTGCTTATTATTGTATTATGAGACAGGTGTATCTATAGGATGACGTAACGGTCCAAATTGGAGTAAATCTGATTTGGGGGCGTTACAGAATGGTATCAGAGCGATAGTTATATTTTTAGGATACGAGAGCGTATGCCTAGGAATATAACGGAGACTTATAAGGATCGTGAGCCTTAGGTAACTCACAATGAGTTATAAAGATGAGCAAGGTACGAGGTTTAATATTAGTGCTATATTATATGAAGGAATTTCTTCATGTGCATGGATATCGTCATCCAAATCAGACAGTGACCTTGTGGAGGATTCTCATATTATCATATTCGACAATGACTCTGATGGGTTATCAGTAGAGATTTTGGAGCCATCTGCTCCAGATGTGATTGACTTGGGTTCTCCTCTGGGACAAAAGATAGTTAATAGAGTTGATTCTTCCTCAGATAGCACACACTTAGAGACATTATTTATCCAGACTGATACGGCTGAGGATATTGAGTTTATTAGGATAGAGTCAAAGACAGAGGAGTTGGTTAGTGCAGGTTTTGGATAGCCAGACATGATTGGGACAGAAACAACAGATGCAGAGGTGGACGATTATATAGGAGAGCAGGTGACAAGATATGTTGTTTAATCTGAGATGGTTGCTCCAATAGTTATTGAGACCCTTGTTGAGCCTGTAGTGTCTTCAGTAGGTATAAAAGGCTTGAGGGATACTGTACCAATAGTCGCTCATATTTATACTCTCGATACCAGCATTAGCACCGTTGCTATCTGTTTTAGGAGTAGTGATGGATGGATTCTTACTGAGGTATATCAAGCATTATATTCAGATGACCAGTGGTTTAAAGCTAGACATTAGGAGGTATTTAAATCTTGAGAGGCTATGTTGGGGCTATTATAAGGTGATGTTTTCAGGGAGTTTTTCATAGATAGATCAGACTGAAATTTCTAGGATTGTGGCATGACTTTCTGTGAGATACGATAAGGGGATTAGAGATACCTTTGGAGATGGTGTGTGATGGTTATAATTATATAATATGATTTTGAGATGAGACAATAATTATATTGAGTAAATTTGTTAATTGAGCTGAGCCATATAACATGTATTTATTGAGCATATTAATCAATTGTTGTTCTTACCAGAATAGAGAAAGAAGAGAGAGATACCGTCTCGTAAGAATATAGAATTCATCGTTGATTTAGTGTTGTGAGCGGCACAAGTATCGAAGTCTTCTTACAAGAGGAAAACTTGCTTGAGAGGATTGCGCCGAGTTGGATAGAACTCCTTGTGGCTGTTAATGTCTAATGTGGAATTTTTAGAGACTATTACGAGTCGACAATGACGTATGTATCGATCACCTCACGATGTGTTTAGAATCGAATGAGTACCTATTAGAGGAATCGACAGAGAAGGCATCTATAGAGACCTTGGCAATACCTTCCTCGCTTGTGAATTATTTTGATTGCCTCCTTCATCTGTGATTTATTTGATATATATATATATATACATATATTTCCTCTCCTAAGTTATATTATGGTAATTGTATTTACTTGTAATTGGGTTTAAATTGTGCCAAAGGCTGTCATGATACCTATCTTTCAGGTTTCTGAGACCCTATCAAGTTTGTGGTATTTGAGCTTCCATTTTTCTCTAAATGGTGGATGAATCTATTTGTGACATATCACCATTTACTTTTATGTGCCAATATCTTTTCTAGTTATTCTTTTTCTCCAGAAATAGCACCCTGGGAATTTGTTCAATTTTGATCCAAGGTGTATATCTGAGATTTATTTGTCGAATGTTCCTTTCATATTTTTACTTCAATTGAGATGAAAAACCCAATTTATAAGGGACACAAGGACTATCTGTCTGTGTGATAGAAGTCTAATGGGACGCCATATAACGACTTAGAATTTTTCGCAATTTGTTAAATGCTTATTTAATTGCTAAATGTGGAAATTATGTGAATTATGTGATAGATAAATTTTGTGAAGTCAAGATATGTGTGAAACCATGTTTGTGTGATTATATGATGATTGGTATGTGTCGTACATGTTCGTGGAATTTTATTTATATTTTTAAAACATTAAAACTATTTTTTTTAAAGTGCATTTTTAATCTTTCAAAATTCATATAAAATCATTGGAGTTGATTTAAATTATGAAATATCTTGCATTGTCATCTTTGAGACAAGATTTAGTTTGTAAAATTAGTGTGGATATTTAATTGTGAGTTTTGATATTTTAAAATGATTTAAAAAGCTTTATTTTTTTAAAGAGCCTTTATTTCAAAAATTCATATAAAATTCATTTTTGAGCCAAATATTATTTTAAAAATAAGGTGATACTTCTAATTTCATAAACTTTATTTTAAAAAATTTCTAAGAATATTTTCTCCCCATCTCCCATTTTATTTCGATTTAAAAGTGATTAAAAGAATTGTTTTTCAGAAAAGTATTAAGCAATTGTTAATTTACTGTTTTGCCCCTGCCCTTTTATAACACCACCGCCATCCCTTTTCCTCCTCACTTCATTCTTCTTTCTTATTTCTTTTTCGGAGGGCAGGTCATCTCTCTCTCTCTACTCGACTCTCTCTCTCTCTCTCTCTCTCCCTCTCTCTCTATCTCTCTCCTCTCTTCCTTGTTCGTTCGATTTAAGCCCAGTTTATATGATCTAAGACCATATTTATGCACGGTTTTTCCTCCTCTATCTGCTACTATCGATGCATGTCAGTCTTATGAAGAATTTTTAAAACCCATTTCGAGGTTTAGCCTTAATTCGGCTTATTTGCAAAGTTGTACACGTTTGTGATGCCCATGATTATTAGTAACTGTTATTGATGATTAAAATCGTGTTGGTGTTGTGAAATACGTGTTCGCTTGTAGATGTATGCATACCGTGTGTATATATTCGAATTTTGTGAAGAAAGATTCTGAATTCTTGTTGTTTGATGAGATTAATGCGATTATAAATCACTAATGGTAGAGATTTTGTGTTGGAAGCTCTAATTTGAGTACCACCAAGATTTTTGCCCATTGGCAATGATTGTTTTATTGAGCCGGTGAATCGACGATGATGACATTGAGTCGACTTATTTAAATTATTACTTCGTGAATTTTTATTATTATATTCTGAATTTTTTCCAAGGATTGCATGTGTGTCTCGAATTATTGTTATGGAAATTTTCTTAGTATTAATATTCGAATTACATGATAAATTCTTAGGTTTGATTCGTTAAATTATGAAATTGTTATTCGAGTTATGGATGCATGATTTTGTAATATTAATATGAATTTTCTGAAATGATTTTTTTAAATTAAATTACATAGGCTGCATGTATGATTCTTTTCGAATTTTATAGATTAATTCGAATTTTGATATATATTTGTGAATTATTTGATTTAATATAAAAACCATGATTATGACTTATGCTTGCTAGTTGATTATATGTGTAATCTCGAATTATAATACTTGCATGTGTAAAACCTTAGAATTATGTATATTAAATTCGAATTTTCATGCTAAGTATAAATTCTCCGATTTTAGTGATTATGTAAGTATGAGTTAGTGATTCGAATTTGGGAATTGGTTGAGTTATTAGTTATTAATATCTGTTTATGACTTCGGATTTTCTAGTAATGGTAAGTAGTGTGCTTATGAGCTGTTATAATATATAATCCATTGGGAGTGTAGGTGGATTTTAAATCCATCGTAGGTATTTGGTTATGAATTTGAGTCGGTTATGTTCCGACGGGATAGTCTATATTATAGAGGAAACTCTGCCCGATTTTCGGGAAATTATAAATAATAAAATGTAAACCAGAATAGCATGATTACTTATGAGTTAGGATTATCTGCTAAAGTGTATAAAAGGCTTCTATGGAATGCATGTGCTATGTGCTAAGTGTTTAAATGATTATCTATATACAAGGTGGTTTAGTGTACTATCAGGTACGTATGATATATGATAAGTATAATGCATTATACGAAGCGATTGGGTAGATTAGGATTAGACGATTTAGAAGTATAGTATTCTAAAGTAGTGATATGGTTTATGTAGATAAGAAGAACGTAGGACCTAGCGATAAAGGAAAGGCTAAGGTCGAGTGCCAATGACTGAGCTGTTAGCTGTTGCATTCTACCGGAAGCAAGTAAATCTGTCTTTCCTCTGAAAGTTCATATTATTGAAACTGTTATATCTTGTTGATTCAAGCATGCCTATTCTATACCATGTTGATCATACTCCTGTTGTAAACTTATCTTTTAATGTATTTAAAAATCTTTATTGATAAACCCCAGTTCAGCACATGTAAACCCTAGACCAGCATAGTTCTTTTTAATTGCTTCTCGACCAAACTGTCACCCAGAGTTAAACAACACTAATTCTTTTTAATTGCTTCTTGACCATATATGTCCTACAGTTTGCTATAATCATATCATATTGACTGACCGATAAACCAGTGTTCCACTTGACTTATGTCCGTGTCCAGTTTAACCTATGTTGACCCGAAAACACATAAACTTCTTCATGAGCTAAACACTGATCCAAGAACTTAATTGCCTTTAATATTATATCTTAAACTCGAAATCTGATCAATTACCTTGATGCCTTTGAGTCTACATCTTCTTGATTCAGACTTGTATCCCTATTTCATTGATGTCAGAAAACTTAGTCAAACCCTTTGACTTTTATCATTGCAAATCAAAATGAGTTTTTTTCTTAAAATACTTTGAGGTTACTTAGACTGGGCTGATTTGTTATCAGAGAGTCGAAGATACCTCGAAGTAAAAGTTTTCGAAAAGATTAAGTATTAAAATGTTTTATGAAGATAAAAGAGTTTTGCAAAGCTTAATGTTTTAAAAAGTTAGGAACTCAGTCTAAATGGTTTCCACGGATTCCTGATGATTGGAGAGACGGGGCGAATGGGTAATGCTGGTCCCGTCAGTTTTTGAGATGTAGTATTGTGTAGTTCTGGTCTGTCTAGTTCGACACCTTTATAGGCCAATGTGTTGCCTCTAGGGAACCCAAGCTATCCTAATGAAAGGAAATGATGGCCAGAGGGACTTTGTGTCCGGTATGGGGACTTTATGGGCTAATCACCCGTATTGTCTGTTATGAAATAAAAACCTACAATCAGTTTTCTTAAAGTGATGATTACTTTGTATTTACTATGAAATGAAATTGGTTTACCGATTGAAATGTCAATTACTTTACACAGTTTTGAAATATCTATTGTTATCCTGGTTATTAGTTGTTATCCTGTCATTACTAAATACCAGTATTGTTTATACTACTTCCAGCATATTTAGGTCATATTTTGAATTACTGTTATCTTCTGTGATACCCCGTTTTATTGTTTTCAATTGAGATCTTTAGTTACTTGCTGAGCGTTAGCACATTATTATTTTGTCTAACCCTTTTTACAGTAATCTAAGAATCATGGTTCGTACAATCCAACCGCAAGGAAGCGCACCTACCGTGGCCCTGAGTTGGTTCGTTTTGAGATAGCTCCTGAGGTAGATGCAATAACAGCTTAGTGAGAAGATCTTTAGTTAGTTGCGAGAACTGGCAATAGAACTTTTGAGAACTTTGGTTTGTAATATTATTATATTTTGAATTCAGGTTTGTAATAATAATTAGTTAGACGATGGCTTGCTTGTTTCATACCATTACCTGTGAAAGATCTTGGATAGTAGTGTTGGGGCCAGTCAACATGTTATATTTATATTATATTTTAGGTTATTTGCATCTAGATGTGTGTCAGTGACTCTCCGATCTAGGCCCCTGATCGGGAGGGCGTCACAGGTATCAGAGCTACGGGTTTTGGTCACTGAAACAAGCCAGGAATTTAGGATCATTAATAAAAGAAGTAGATACGATTAGGATTGAGAGTGATAGATGTAGGGAGTGATTATAGGTTTAGGTTTTCCCTTCGCGATAGATTTTTAGGACTAACCTAACTTAACTTGTTTATATTCTGCGTGTATATATATATATTATTACTACAGGACATGGATCTTGCCGATGATGCACCACCCCTACCTTCCAATTCTAATAGTTCATTCGAGAAGTTCGATCCTTCGGAGGAAATGTCTGATGCCGATGCTGAGGTTGAGTCTGATGTGCCAGTATCCGAGTCTGAGGTTGAGAGTCCCACGGCCCGTGCCGACATCCCTGTCATTACTACTGAGCCTGTTCCTAAGTCTGCACCAGTGTCTGAGCCTATTACTGATACCGTGTCTGTTCCTATCCCAGTACCAGTCGTGACCCCTTTTTTCACTGAGCACGACGAGTCATCTATCGGACCCTACTCATTTCTCGAGGTTGCACCTTTGCACACATACGCCGAGATAGTCAGCACTTGTAAGAATTTGATGAGCAGGAATGATGAGCTTTCAGCATTGATTAAACAGATGAAGGATGAGGTGTAGCGTCAAGTTGACTTATCTACGATCGATTGGGATAGTCGTATTGAGTTAGCACAGAGGGTCACCCAGCAGCGTTTTCTTGAGGTTCCCCCGTCTAGGCCTGCTTTTGATGAGCTTTGTCAACTTTCGTGTTTGATTTCTTGGATGATATGTGAGTATGGTGGGACCCGAGGTTCCCGTGATTAGACTGTTGCTGTGGAGATGGTTGTGAGTGGGACATTTGGTAGAGCCCACTAGTGTTAGTTGTGATTACTACTACTCTAGGATGTTTTCCAGTTTTCTAGTTTTCCAGTTTTAGTTTATTTATTTCAGTTTGGATGTAGAAGGGCTGAATGCCCTTAACTTTTATGATGTTGGATCGTTTTCGTCTTAGTAACGTATGCATATATCGTATATCCCTCTGTTCACTGCTTTATTTATTGCCTTTCACATACAATCTTTACATACCGTATTTCAATAACTTATTAACCTGTTCATATAAACCCTGTTGCATAATTTATAACTGTACCCATATCATATTGTCTTATCGGAACCGATCGTCTATTGGTACCAGACGGAGGAACCCTATTTCTTTTGAATATATGCCTACTTGTTGTTTACCAACTATTTAACTTCTTATCAGAAAGATGCCGCCTAGAAGAACCCATCAAGCTACCAACAATGATAACCAAGACCAACAAAATCAAGATAACCCTACTATGGCCCAGATGTTACAATTACTTCAACAACAAACTGTTGCTTTTGTTCAACACCAACAACACCAAGCTGCCCAACCTGCTACAACTTTTAAATCTTTTCAAGCTGTACACCCACCTGAGTTTAAAGGTACCTTGAAACCTGTTGAAGCTAAATCTTGGTTGACGGATATGGAGAAGTCTTTCACGTTAGTTAGGGTTGATGAGGTTCAAAAGGTGGAGTTTGCCAGTTTTTATTTGAGGGCGGAAGTGAATTTTTGGTGGGAGTCTGTTAAGGCCGCAGAAGGAAATGCGATTACGTGGCCAAGATTTGTAGAATTATTTAATGAAAAATATCTGCCAGGTAAGTTTACTGAGTTATCTAGGTTTGCATCCCAGTATGTGGGAAATGAAGCTAGTAAGGCTAAGAAATTTCAGTATGGGTTAAAGCCCTGGTTAAGGAGTAGAGTTGCTGCGTTCGAGTTAAGAACCTATTCTGTTGTTGTGTAGAAGGCGATGATTATAGAAGGGGAAAGTGAATTTAACCAGAAGGAGAAAGCTGGTTAGAAGAGGAAATTTGAGAAAGTAGAGAAGAGCCAAGAGATAGAAGGCCAGAAAAGTTTTCAGAACAGAGGAAGGTTTGGAAATCGACCAGGAGGACAGAGAAATTTTCAGAAGTTTGGAGGTGGTAACGGAGGACAAAACCGTAGACCCCAGGGAGTAAACCCTCAGGCTATAACAGGACCCGTACTACCAGACTGCAAAATTTGTGGAAGAAAGCACCCGGGTATTTGTAATAAGCCTAATATAGATTGCTATAAGTGTGGGAAGAAAGGACACTATGCTCAAGAATGTCTGGAAGTGAAGCCAGTAGGATTGACTTGTTATAAGTGTGGCAAGATTGGCCATATTGTTAGGAACTATAAGGAACCTGTCCAGACTGCTAATGTTTTAAGGATAACCGCACCACCAGCACCGCGACAAGTGTCGTATCAAGCACCTTAGCCCAGAGCCCGTACTTTCAACATGTCTGTCAATGAAGCTGTTAATGATACCGATGTAGTTGCAGGTACGTTTCCTGTCAACTCTTTTGAAGCTAAAGTTTTAATTTATTCAGGAGCAACTATATCCTTTATATCTGAAAGATTTCTTAATAAATTGCACTGTGAGATTCGTCCATTAGAAAATGCATTAGTAGTAGAAGTTGCTAATCAGGATAAGATTTTCATAGACCGGGAGTGTCTTAACTGTAATATTGAGATTGACGGATTTTTTTCTACGTGGATTTATTACCTTTTAAGTTGGGAGAGTTTGATGTTATTTTAGGAATGGATTGGTTGTCCGCGTGTGATGCGCAGATTGAGTGTAAGAAGAAGAAAGTTAAGTTGCATACTGAAGATGGTAGTGAACTAGTATTTCAAGGACAGAAGCAAGATAAGAAATTTCTAATGTTTATGCAAGCGAAGAGATTGCTGAATCAAGGATGTGAAGCTTATTTAGCGCATGTAGTTGATACAGAGAAACAAGTCCCTAGGATGGAAGATATTCCAGTTGTAAATGAGTTTCCTGATGTATTTCCCGATGAATTTCCTGGATTACCCCCAGACAGAGAGATTGAATTCCCGATTGATTTGGCACCAGGAACTGAACTTGTATCTAAAGAACCGTATATAATGGCACCTACTGAGATGAAGGAGTTAGCTACTCAATTGCAAGATTTATTAGATAAAGGAGTTATAAGGCCGAGTGTGTCCCCGTGGGGAGCGCCAGTGTTGTTTGTTTAGAAGAAGGATGGAAGCATGAGGTTGTGTAATGATTATAGAGAACTCAATAAATTGACTATCAAGCATAAGTATCCATTGCCAAGGATTGATGATTTGTTTGATCAACTGAAGGATGCTGCCTACTTTTCTAAGATCGATTTGAGATCAAGTTATCACCAATTGAAGATCAAGCCAGAAGATATTCCGAAGACTGCGTTTCGCACGAGATATGGACATTATGAGTTTTTAGTGATGGCTTTCGAATTGACGAATGCGTCAGCTGTGTTTATGGATTTAATGAATAGAGTGTTCAAGAGATATTTGGATAAATTTGTAATTGTATTTATTGATGACATACTTATATACTCGAGAAACCCTGAAGAGCATGCCGAGCATTTGAGAATCGCATTGGAAACCTTGAGAAAGGAAAGATTATATGCCAAGTTTTCTTAGTGTGAGTTTTGGTTGCAAGAAGTGCAATTTTTAGGTCATGTGATTAGTAAAGAAGGAATTCGAGTGGATCCTGCTAAGATTGAAGCTGTGGTAAGTTGGAGTAGACCAAGAACTCCTACTGAGGTGAGAAGTTTTCTAGGATTGGCTGGTTATTATCGAAGATTTGTATAAGATTTCTTAAAGATTGCTACCCTGTTGACAAAGTTGACCCGAAAGAATGAGAAGTTTATTTGGAATGATAATTTTGAAGAAAGCTTTCAAGAGCTAAAGAAAAGATTAGTTTCAGCACCAGTGTTAGTGTTGCCAGATGATAAGGGAAATTTTTTTATCTATAGTGATGCTTCGCACAAAGGATTAGGATGCGTTTTGATGTAACATGGGAATGTTATTGCGTATGCTTCGAGACAGCTTAAGCCGCACGAGCAAAAGTATCCGACACATGATTTGGAGTTAGCTGCAATTGTGTTTGCGTTGAAAATATGGAGACATTACTTGTACGGAGAGTTGAATATGAGATAGAGAAGATGGTTGGAGTTAATTAAGGATTATGATTGCAAGATAAGTTACCATCCCGGAAAGGCGAATGTTGTCGCTGATGCGCTAAGTAGATAGGAGAGATTGAATACATTGACAATGCCAAAGGAGTTATTTCGAGAATTTGAGAAGTTAAGTTTAGAAGTCTATGATTCAAAGGATGCAGATGAGTTTATGAGTACGATGACTTTTCAACCAGAATTGTTGGAGAAGATTCGGAGATGTCAAGAGGAAGTGATGAATTGTGAGATGAATACGTTGACTGGAGAAGAGATTTGTACACAGAAAGATGTTCAAGGTATTTTAAGATTTGGAAGGAGAATATGGATTCTTAATGTTGTGGAGTTAAAGAATGAGATATTAACTGAAGCCCATAGTTTGAAATATTCTATTCACCCTGGAAGTACAAAGATGTATCGGGATTTGAAAGAGAACTTTTGGTGGCCAGATATGAAACGTGAGATAGCCGAATGGATAAGTAAGTGTTATACCTGTCAGAGGATTAAAGCAGAACATCAGAAGCCAAGCGGATTGTTACAACCATTAAATATTCCTGAGTGGAAGTAGGAGCACCTTGCCATGGATTTTGTAGTAGGATTGCCAAGAACTAAAGCGAATCATGATGCGATTAGGGTAATCATTGATCGACTGACGAAGTCTGCTCATTTCTTACTAATTAACGAAAGATTCTCATTGGATAAGTTGGTACATTTTTATTTAAAGGAGATAGTCTCACGACATGGAGTTCCTGTTTCTATAGTATCTGATCGAGACCCACGGTTTAATTCGAGGTTTTGGCGACAATTTCAAGAATGCCTAGGAACCCAATTGAAGATGAGTACAACTTACCATCCATAGACGGACGGACAAAGTGAAAGGATTATTCAGACTATAGAGGATATGCTTAGAGCTTGTGCATTAGATTTCGAAGGAAGTTGGGATGAACATTTGCCATTGGTTGAGTTTTTATATAACAACAGTTATCACGCGAGTATCGGAATGCCCCCGTATGAAGCCTTGTATGGGAGAAAGCGTAGATCGCCTGTGTATTGGGAAGAAGTTGGTGAGAGGAAAATTTTAGGACCAGAGCTGCTTTAGCAAACAAAGGAGAAAGTTGAGATTATTCAGAAGAGATTAATTACTGCACAGGATCGTCAGAGGAAGTATGCTGATTTAAAAAGGAAGGATATGAGTTTTGGGATAGGAGATCAAGTGTTATTGAAAGTGTCACTATGGAAAAAAGTTACGAGATTTGGTAAGAAGGGAAAGCTGAGTCCAAGATACGTAGGACCATTTGAGATTTTAAAGCGAGTTGGAAAGGTTGCTTACGAATTGGCGTTGCCACCGCATATGCACCATATTCATAATGTGTTTCACGTATCTATGCTTAAGAAGTACAATCCCAATGTGAGTCACGTAATTGAGTATGATCCTATCGAGATTCAGCCAGATTTAACTTACGAAGAGCAACCAGTAGAGATTCAGGATAGAAGTGATAGAAAGCTTAGAAATAAGGTTTTTAGATTGGTTAAAGTTTTGTGGAGGAATCCTAGAGTCGAAGAGTCGACTTGGGAACTTGAAAGTGAAATGCTTGCCAAGTATCCTCATCTGTTTACTTAGGTGAGATTCTGGGGACAGAATCCTTTTAAGGGGGGAAGGCTATAACGACTTAGAATTTTTCACAATATATTAAATGTTTATTTAATTGCTAAATGTGGAAATTATGTGAATTATGTGATAGATAAATTTTGTGAAGTCAAGATATGTGTGAAACCATGTTTGTGTGATTATATGATGATCGGTATGTGTCGTACTTTTAAAGTGAATTTTTAATCTTTCCAAAGTCATATAAAATCATTGGAGTTGATTTAAATCATGAAATCTCTTGCATTGTCATCTTTGAGACAAGATTTAGTCTGTAAAATTAGTGTGGATATTTAATTGTGAGTTTTGATATTTTAAAATGATTTAAAAAGATTTATTTTTTTAAAGAGCCTTTATTTCAAAAATTCATATAAAATTTATTTTTGAGCCAAATATTATTTTAAAAATATGGGGATACTTCTAATTTCATAAACTTTATTTTAAAAATTTTCTAAGAATATTTTCTCCCCGTCTCCCATTTTATTTCGATTTAAAATTGATTAAAAGAATTGTTTTTCAGAAAAGTATTAAGGAATTGTTAATTTACTGTTTTGCCCCTGCCCTTTTATAACGCCACCGCCATCCCTTTTCCTCCTCTCTTCATTCTTCTTTCTTGCTTCTTGTTTGAAGAGCAGGTCATCTCTCTCTCTCTACTCGACTCTCTCTCTCTCTCTCTTCCTTGTTCGTTCGATTTAAGCCCCGTTTGTATGATCTAAGACCATATGCACGGGTTTTCCTCCTCTATCTGCTACTATCGATGCATGTCAGTCTTGTGAAGAATTATTAAAACCCATTTCGGGGTTTAGCCTTAATTCGGTTTATTTGCAGAGATTGTACACGTTTGTGATGCCCATGATTATTGGTAACTATTTTTTATGCTTAAAATCGTGTTGGGTTGTGAAATGCGTGTTCGCTTGTACATGTATGCATACCGTGTGTATATATACGAATTTTGTGAAGAAAGATTCTGAATTCTTGTTGTTTGATGAGATTAATGCGGTTATAAATCACTAATGGTAGAGATTTTGTGTTGGAAGCTCTAATTTGAGTACCACCAAGATTTTTGCCCATTGGCAATGATTGTTTTATTGAGCCGGTGAATCGACGATGATGAAATTGAGTCGACTTATTTAAATTATTACTTCGCAATTTTTATAATTATTTTCTGAATTTTTTCCAAGGATTGCATGTGTGTCTCGAATTATTGTTATGGAAATTTTCTTAGTATTAATATTCGAATTACATGATAAATTCTTAGGTTTGATTCGTTAAATTATGAAATTGTTATTCGAGTTATGGATGCATGATTTTGTAATATTAATATGAATTTTCTGAAATGATTTTCTTTAAATTAAATTACATAGGCTGCATGTATGATTCTTTTCGAATTTTATTGATTAATTCGAATTTTGATATATATATTTGTGAATTATTTGATTTAATATAAAAATCATGATTATGACTTATGCTTGCTAGTTGATTATATGCGTAATCTCGAATTATAATACTTGCATGTGTAAAACCTTAGCATTATGTATATTAAATTCGAATTTTCATGCTAAGTATAAATTCTACGATTTTAATGATTATGTAAGTATGAGTTAGTGATTCGAATTTGGGAATTGGTTGAGTTATTAGTTATCAATATCTGTTTATGACTTCGGATTTTCTAGTAATGGTAAGTAGTGTGATTATGAGCTGTTATAATATACTAGCATAATAGCCCGTGCGAGGCACGGGCCACTCTCTAGCATCATATAGAAATGTCGATTGTGCAATATTGAAGACGTTGGGATGCTTGTGTTTGTTCAGTGCATGAATTTTAGTAGTCCGATATTATATAGGTGATAATGTGAAGGTTAAAGTTTGAAATTTATAAGACGGGTTAATGTTGGTAAATCTCAGATCGCGGCATTTAGTTAGTATAATATATGTCTATATATTGTTAGTTGTTGATGCTGCTTACCAACTATCAGGTCCAACATGTTAAATGTTGGTTCTATAATAAAAGTGCATGCTAAAATAAGTAATTCAAGTGCAGATCCACAGCTGCAACTATTGTTTTTTGTTTAAAGAAAACCAAAGTTGTTGAAATGCAAAGGTCCAAGGAAATGTAGAGTTCTAAAGCATGAATTTAGGAAATATATCATATATTCTATTTTAAGAGGAAAACAGCTTTCCTTTGGTGGGTCAAGTAGTCTTTTGCTTTTTGGTCACGAGCGCCGGGGTTTCATCTTCGGCAAGTGGCGAGGACTCAGAGACTCGTGTCACAGCATATTCCTCACAGTCGTGGGTGATGTTGTAAGGTGTGACCTTGATTTAGAAAGCATAGAACTTCCCAATAATGTTATTTATTGGAGTTGGTATTTGTGCAACATCTTCATCCTGAGAAAGAAATAAGGTAGGCCATGAATTATGTATATCCTTAGTTGGACATGTCTTTTAAGATATTCAGTAAGTGTAAATCTGTACCTCCTCCATTTCAGCTAATATTTTCTGCAGGGAAATGCCTATAAGCTGTTCGGCCTCCTTGTTGAACAGTCTTACGGTTGTAGTGCCAGAAGAATCCTCAATGCGGATGACTACCCTATACCTGGAAGTAAGACTTTAATGAATGAGTTGGTTGGCATTTTGACTTGTAGAGTGTCAAATTTGGTTGTATTGTATCCTGGGAAACAAAGTGTTTAGTTCTAAAAACATAGTGCAATTTTTTTTGGTTGGTTCCATGTGGTAGGAGTGTGTGTTGTGTAGGATTGTATTATTGGAATTAAGTAGAATTCACTAGTAGAGGATATATTAAGATTAAGCTCCAATATAATTTACATTATTGAAGTTGCCAACTCCACGCATTGGCACGGTGTTTAATTTATGTACATGTGTAGGATTTAGTTACAGCAATACACACATTTAAATTGCCTCGTGTATATAGTATGTGTATGCGCGGTAATGTGTTCATGTACAGAACTGTTGCTCAATTTTGAAACAATATGATGCTTGGGGAAAGGTAGGTAGTTGAGGGAACCTAAATATATATAGGCAATTGCAATAAAAGTTAACCAAAAACATATTTTGAATATATCAAAGGCTGGACTTTTCTTCCTATTATTTTTCAGCCCCACTTTCAGTGAAGATGATCGTAGGAATCCCATTGTTTTACTTATGTACCTGTGACAATGAATAATATTTGTTTGGTGTTTTCTTTTGAATATGATTGTTGATAACATAATACCACTGAAAAAGGTAAAAGATTGTGATTTTGATTATTTTGTAATATAGGGTTTTGGTACCGTTGTGCGTAGGTGCTGGATTCCTCGGCGCAATGACCACAATAGTAGGTTCCTTCAAGTTGTTTCACTGATCTTGCACATTTTGAGCAACAGATATAGTACCATCCATTTCCAATGAGTATATCGGTTATTTTTCCCTTACAAAGAAAGCGTAGTAGCTGTCAAGCATGCAACACAGAGAAGAATTATTAGTTGACAATGATGGAGTAGGGAAAAGAATTATTATGTGTTATTCCCAGATTACACACTTGTATAATTGTAGAAGGGGGGGTTGAATACAATTCTTGATATTTATAAATTTCTAAAAAGAACTCTAGAAATCTATCCTTAGATAATTGCTGTAAAAAGATTAATGCACAAACACATAAAAATCAGATGGTTAAATGCACCACCTGAAGCTTTTATTCGAAGAAAACTCTGTGATACAAAAGTACACAACTTCTGTTTTACAACTCTTCGCTTTCTAAGGATATTCAATAAAAACCCTAAGCAAATGTATCTGTTTTCTTAGCTTTCAAAGAGTTGCTACCCTTGGTTATAAATCCCAAGTTTACAAGTACTACTGGAATAAGATAATATTAATCTAATTCTAGTTGACTTGCTACTACACTCCAAATACACATGTAGCCGAAAGGTTGTCCTTGTGAACAGACATGTCTCCTGCACCTTTCTTGTATTCATAGTGTAAACGGAATGCTTCTTTCTTCTGTGTTTCCAAAGTATGGCTGCCATACTGCTTTTTGTATCTACTATCAACCCATGTGATCTGTCAGTCAAACCTGTCCTTATCAATTGCTAATCCCCAGCTTAGCATAGAAGAAAGTGTCAACGATTATCCGTTGATATTGTACACTGACATCCGTTGATGATATATTGAGCTGTATCCGTTGACATTGAGACTTGAGCTGTATCCGTTGATAGAGTGGATTTGAGTTGTATCCGTTGATAGAGTTTTGTCTTCATATGTTGATACACTTTCAATTAGACAGAATTACATAGCATAGCTTATTTACAATTGGCTACCATATTCTGCCTATCCATTGATGGTCAACATGACTGTGGATAAAAACACTATCAACTGATAACATAGAGATACTGCAGTATGCTACAAAACCTCATCCGTTGATGAGCTACCTGTCAACGGATAGAGTTATGAATCCGCATCCGTTGACAGCTACAAAACCTTATACAATTTGATTGATTGTGAAGTTATCATCAAATACAACATATTCCTAACAATCTCCCCCAATTTATACTTGATGGCAATAAAGCATAAATTCAGGACCTTGATGATAACAAAACATTCCTAAAGATATATATATAGAACAATGCAAAAATTGTATTAAGCTACAAAAATTAAAAACTGAAAGTTTGAGAAATTTACAGAGAAGTGCTCCTCTGGAATGAGCAGATTAAGATTGTTTCTTTTCTCTTGTTGGCATCACCCTTGATTTCCCTTCTTTGGCAGAGTTGGACTCAATCTGCATTTGGAGTTGCATATAGAAGGCATCTTCTTCATCAACCTTTGGATTTAGCTTTTGTTGTAACCATCTCAGGTATTGAGAACTAGCCTTTGATAGTTGGTCTTCTAACCTAAAGAATCTCATGTTACCATCTTCATCCCTGAACTCCATCATCCAGAAGGGTTGAAGGTGGATTTTCTGTCCATTGTATTGGATCTTCATCTTCCTTGGTAGACTTGATGGTGAGTTCCATTCTCTCCTTATCTGTTCTATTCTGTCCAGTATCTCCCCTTTTGCTATCTTGGAGAACCCTGTGTATCTCTTGATTGCAGAGAACACTTTGGTTAAGGTCAGATAATTTTCTCCAAGAACCCTCTGTAGTGGCCATGTCCTTTCCTTTCCTCCCTTGTATACAAAGAACAATCTCTCAGGCAAATGTTTATATTTGTCAATTCCTCTTACTTCTGATAATTCATCCAGATACAGATTCATGCCAGAGTATTCTTCAATATCTGCCTGATAGATAAAATCATCCTTGTTTTCCAAGACTGGCTGCTTGACAATAGCAAGTACCCTAGCAACTTGAATTGGTTCCTTTGAAGGTTGCTTCCTTGGTATCCTTTTCTTCTGTATAGGCTTCTGTTGAGGCTTCAGCAAGAATGAAGGAACCTCAATGGAGTCAAGATTCATTGGTTCCTCTTTAGGTACTATAGGATCACCATGGAAATTCACAGCTGGGTTGAATACTTTTACAGAAATAGGTTGTGATGAGCCAACTGTTTCCTTGCTTCCAATTTCTGGAGACACAGGCCTCCTTGCCTTTGATTTCACTCTCCTTTTATGCTTGGATTTGGGGACTGATTTCACTTTCCTTTTTGGTTTGGATTTGGGGACTTCCTCAGGTTCCCTCATTTCATCCTCTACCTCATCCATTAACTCCTGAGCCAGCCTGGCTTGCTTCTCATCTGAGTTTTCATATTGATTTTCTTCACTTGGATGAGCTTCCCTGAGAAGTTTAGAGGTCTCCTCTCTTTTTACTTCAACAAATCTAGGATGGCTGTTGGATATATTTAACACTTTTCCATTCCTTATTATTACAGCCATCCAATCTCTTACACTCTTATTTGTCTTTTCCTTGAACTCTTTGATTGTCTTTCCCATTAGCTTCTCATCATCATCCTTGGGAAATGGAAAGTCCAATTGTAACTTGTTCTTCCCATTTGCCTTTGGTGGAGAGTAGGCTCTGGTTTTTATGTATGGTCCAAATTCTTTGACATAAGATGGTTCAACATCATAGAATGTATGAGCCATAATCTCTGGAGTGAGCACCTTCAGAATTGTAGTTGATATTGTTGGAGCTGAGGACTGAGTAGAGAACATAGTTGATACAATTGATTCATTGATCATCCTTTCTATTCTCATCATTCTTTCATTTGCCTCCTTGTTGATCTTCTCTAATTCTTTAATTCTGGATTGCCTCTCATCTTCTGAGATTTTTGATAAGTCAGGAACTGGAAGCACAGCCTTTTGTTTCTTCACAGAGGAAGCCTCTATAGTAAATTCTTTTGGATTTACCACTATCATTGGCTGTTGCTCCCCCTCAATTTGTGCTATCTTGCTACTGGAAGCTGGAATTTGACTAGAAGTAGCTGCAATCTCTTCTACCTTTTTCTCCCCCTTTTTGTTAGCATCAAGGGCTGGAGGTGAGACTGCAAGCAGCCTTTCCAGTAGCTCAGTCTGTTTGGCTTGATTGGCAATGAGTGTCTGCATTTGAGATTCCATACTATCCACTCTGGAGGAGAGATGTTGAACAGATTTGGCCAGGCTATCTTCCTTCAATAGTTTGCTAGTCAGCACCTTCTGAGTTCCAATCCTGGCATCTAGTTCCACTTTCATTTCTCTAATTGCAGTTTGGACCTCCTCCTGTTGTGTTCTTTGAATGACCATGTGTATTTTGTGAAGTTTCAGGGAGTCCATTAATTGCTGAAGAACAGCCTTTCTCTGTGGATCTGCATTTTGGTGCTCAGCCCTAGCAGATTGATATTGTTTCATAATCTCCACATTGAAGTCACCAGCCACAGTGGCAGTAGAAAATAGCCAGTATGGAGTATCTGCCACATTGACTTCTTCATCATTTGTTGTGCTGTCACTGTCATCACTACCAAACTCTTCACTGTCAGCATCTGAAGGCAGAGTTATCAAAGCTTCCTTTGCTCTTTGTAGAGATTGTGAGGTGTGCACTAGGTGCATTGCCTCCTCTGCCTCCACATTGCCCTGTTGTGCCATGACTTGATAGGCAGAAATAGGATGAGTAAAGGTTTCAGGATCCAAAGAGATGGAGTCAATGATTGACTGATATTCTTGTCTAAATTCCATCTCTTTATAAGCTTCATTAATCTCCATTAACTCACTTGCAATGGCTGGATCTTCCTGCCTTATTTCTCCTGTAGTCCCTTCTCTCCACTCATCTCTCTTTTCTTGCATCAGGGGCTCCCCCTGGCTCACACCTCTCACACCCTCACCTTCACCTACTAAGGTGGAACTCTCTTGCTCTCCTTTTGCCTGACCTGAAGAAATGGTCAGCCTCTCATTATTTGCCTCTCCTTTTGCCTGCTCACAAGGCAGCCTCTCACTCCCTTCCCTCAATCCTAAAAGTGTTTCAACTACTGAGAACTCCTCCACACTTGACACAGGAATGTCAGATATAGCAGTGGTAGAGTGAGTTATCAACGGATAAGGGATATCCGTTGATGGAGTAGTTATAGCTATCAACGGATGGCTAGACATAGGCGCATCCGTTGATGGAGAAACACTTGTCAACGGATGAAGGATATCCGTTAATGAAGGAATGATAATATCCGTTGAAGTGAAAACCAACACTGAATCTGTGGAGATCGATTTTAAAGATGAGGCCACAGATGTTCTTGTGAATTTAGGAATGGAAGGTTGATGGCCTAACAAATCATCTAAATGATGATGACCACCAATTGCAGAGTGGGGCTTCTCCAAGAATCTTAAAGACGGAGAATCAGGAATTGATGTAGATATCATATCCACATCCAGAGATGGAGTTGGTGATGGTGGATTGTAATGTGTATCGATTTGAAGGTTAAGATCAAGGGGTTGTGACTCCACATTTATTGAAGTCACATCAAACTGAATTTGAGAAGGTACAGTTTGCTGTACTGTATGTGCACCCAGTGCTTCCCCTATGGTTTTATATTTTACTCTTCTTTCATAGGTTTTTGAGAGAGGGCTAGTGTCCCTTACCCTTTTGTGCAGAGTTGCTGTAGAACTAGTAGTCACACCCTGTTGAGAGGATGTAACTTGGGCTTGGCTATTTGGTGCACTTTCCTCACCTACCTTATTCTTAGGGCTTGCACCCTGTCCCTCACCACTCACTACCTCCTTCACACTCCCCTCAAGAGTTGTGGTAGTTTTTGCAACAGATGCTTTTTGAGAAACACCTGAGGTTTGTCTCTTAGATTTTGGTTTGGAAACTTTTGTTTTAGTCACTTTGGTAGGAGCCTGTTTGGTCACTGCTACAGACTCCATTGTGACTGAGGAAGGCAAAGAAATTTTGGGGTTATAGATAGGAGTTTCAAGGTTAGAAAGAGTTACCTGAACAATTGGTAGATATACCAATTGTACTTCTGCATTGGAGTTTATTCGAATTAAATCACTTAAGACTCTCTTCTCCTGAACAAAACATGTGAACTCGTTATCCGGGTTAGCAATGGATAGCTTATTCTCAGATACATGCAGTGCTAAGAGCATCAAAAATCTAGCAAAATAGATATTCTTGCTCCTAGTTTCCTTTTTACATAATTTTGCTGCTATCTCATACATGACTAGTGTGCCAAAGTTATAGAATTTATCAGTCAGAAGCATACACAACATAACTAGCATGAAATGGGTAACAGCATCAAAGTTGATAATTTTGCCTGAAAAAGTTTTAATGAAGGCATCATAAAAATAACTCCATTCTTTAACCATCCCTTTCCTAACAATTTTCCCTAAATTATCAGTACTAAGGGCATAATTTATGGAATTAAGCATGGCAACTATTTCAGCATCACTGGGTACTTTCAGACAATTATTCTTAGGCAATTTTAAACAAGCAGTTATCACATCAGAGTTAACTACATAGTTTTTACCCTTTAGGGAAAAAGCAATTGTACCGTCTGTGCCATTGAACTCAGCAGATGCCCACACCTCTTCGATTACCTCGTGGATTAGAGGAGTGGTGGCAGTCATAGCATACGAAAGTTACAGTTCTTCACAAAATTCATCATGGTGTGATAAGCTTCTGGGGCATTCACTGTATCGACATAGGCCGCGAAATTGTTCTTCTCATAGGTGAACCCAGTGGAGGACATCATCTTAACAATAGGCGCCATTGAAATGTTTGAACTTTTGTGACAGAGAGTTTTTGTGAAGAAGATGCAGTTTACTTAAGAGAATCTTGAAGGTCGATAAAAGTGAGATGTGAGAGCATAAGACAGCCTTTTATACTGTTCAAGAATTGAAAATGAAATAATTAAAAGTAATTACCCATTGGTCAAAAGTAACTGTCAAATAATAAAAGAAAATAAATATAACCAGTCCTATATAGATACACGTTTACCAACGGTTATATTTAAAAGAAAATATGTATATCAACGGATATGAAATGAACGGTTGAGAAACAGTTTATCCGTTGATGACGTGGATAACCTGTTATCCGTTGATATACAAAAATCTAGGAATGTGTTTATGCTATGAACGGGTAAAAGGATATCCGTTGATAAGATAATTTTGCCTTGGACAAAATTTCTGAAGAAAATTTTTCTGAGAGTTATTAATTCTCAAGTATATCAAAACACATTCCTAGCTGCAATGCAGTAAAATCAAATATCACTAGGAATTATGACAAGTTAAGCATACCTAGCTCACCTACCATTCTTGTGAATGTGGATTCATCAAGAGGATTGGTGAAGATATCTGCAAGTTGCATTTCACTTGGCACAAAGTGCATTTCTACTGTACCATTCATCACATGTTCTTTAATGAAGTGGTATTTGATGTCAATGTGCTTGGTTCTCGAATGTTGCACTGGATTCCCTGTGATGGCAATAGCACTTGTGTTGTCACAGAAAATTGGAATCTTCTCAACTTTTAGACCATAGTCAATGAGTTGATTTCTCATCCATAGAATCTGTGCACAACAGCTTCCAGCAGCAATGTACTCAGCTTCAGCTATAGAAGTGGAGACTGAGTTCTGTTTCTTACTAAACCATGAAACAAGCCTGTTTCCTAGAAATTTACAGGAACCTGTAGTGCTTTTCCTATCAACTATGCAACCTGCATAATCTGCATCTGAATAGCCAGTTAGATCAAAACCAGATTCTCTTGGGGTACCAAATGCCAAGGTTTGGTGTTCCCTTGAGATACCTGAAAATTCTCTTAATAGCTATTAAGTGAGACTCTCTAGGGTCAGCTTGAAATCTAGCACAAAGACAAGTAGAAAACATTATATCAGGTCTACTAGCTGTTAGGTATAGAAGTGAACCTACCATGCCTCTATAGCTTGAGATGTCCACAGACTTTTTCTTAGTATTCAACTCAAGCTTAGTTGCAGTGGCCATAGGTGTTTTTGCAGAGGTACAATCTATTAAGTCAAATTTCTTTAAGAGATCATAAATATATTTTGTTTGACTTATGAAAATTCCCTCATTAACTTGCTTTACTTGTAGGCCAAGAAAGTAAGTTAATTCACCCATCATGCTCATTTCATAAGTACTTTGCATAAGTTTGGCAAACCTTTTGCAAAGCTTCTCATCTGTAGACCCAAAAATAATATCATCTACATAGATTTGGACAAGTATTGAAGAGCCATTGATATTCCTATGAAATAAGGTTTTATCTACTGTACCTCTAGTGAAGTGGTTCTCCAAAAGAAATTGAGATAAAGTGTCATACCAGGCTCTTGGTGCTTGCTTCAAACCATAAAGTGCTTTCATGAGAAGATATACATATTCTGGAAATTCTGGATCCTCAAAGCTAGGAGGTTGATGGACATAGACCTCTTCTTCCAGTTCCTCATTTAGAAAGGCACTATTGACATCCATCTGATAGACTTTGAAATTGGAATGTGCTGCATAGGCTAGAAAGATTCTTATTGCCTCAAGTCTTGCTACTGGAGCAAAAGTTTCATCAAAATCTATCCCTTCTTCTTGAGAATAGCCCTTTTCCACTAATCTAGCTTTATTCCTCACAATTATGTCATTTTCATCTGTCTTATTCTTGAGAACCCATTTAGTACCTATGACACTTCGATCATCAGGTTTGGGCACAAGTTTCCATACTTTATTTCTTTCAAATTGGTTTAGCTCTTCTTGCATTGCTAAGACCCAATCTGGATCTAGAAGGGCATCTTCCACTCTCTTAGGTTCCTCTTGAGACAGGAAGCTACTGTATAGACATTCTGCTTGAGTGGCCCTTCTAGTTTGGACTCTTGAATTTGATTCACCAATGATTAACTCAAATGGATGATCTCTAGTCCATTTTCTTGCAGGTGGAAGGTTTGATCTTGATGAGGTCGCTTCATTTCCATGAGCATGATCATGTTGATTTAGCATTGAATTTTGACCTTGAAAAACTCCCCCTGAGTTTGTTGTCCTTGCTGAATTATGAAGTTGACTGTCAATGGATGCATCATTTTGCCTGTCGACGGATGCTTGAGAATCTCTGTCAACGGAAGCATCTCTAATATTGTCAACGGATGCTTCAGAATTGTAAGAACCCCAAATTTTGGATATAATTAAAACTTTTTATTAAGTAATGATAAAATGAAGAACAATGATTCCGACAACAAGGTCACCAGCTCTAATGAATGGTGGTTTCAAAGAACAATGATTGTAATGAATGGATATTGCTTTGGACAATGATCCTGATGCATTGGTATATTGTCAGAATAGAGTAATTCGATGGTTGAGGACCTAGATAAGAATAATCTACCATCCAGGAAGGAGCTAATGGATCCTTGAAGGGAAATGAGTACGTGCATAGTGTTTCCCATACGTGCATAGTATTTCCCGTACGTGCATAGTGTTTCCCGTACGTGCATAGTGTTTCCTGTACGTGCATAGTAATTTGGTGGATGAATAGTGATTTTGTAAGTTGGAAAACTTTTCACGCCACCCTATGTACGGGACGTGATATGGATGTTTCGAAGTCATATTAGTAATACGCGGAGGAAATAAGTGAATGCAGAGACGATCAGAATTCAGAAATTCCAAATTCTTTTTCGGTATAATATTTGACCGGACAGTGGATTAAATATTATTATAATCCAAGAATTGAGATATTAACTTTGAGGATTTGATATTTTGGGATGTTATTATATTTGATTTAAGAATGAAGGTAGGAAACCACTGAGACAGTGAAACAAGCGTTCTAGAAACCGCTAAAACGTTATAACGAGATTAATCAATAAAGCGAACGAATCCTAGATTACGCATTAAGTTCGTATAGAGATTAAATATCCTACATGGTCATCACGAGGATTATAATAAGGATTGGGGAAGGTATTATGAATATCGAGAAATTTCCCGGTAAACCCTAGAGGTGAAACTACTTAGTTATTCGTCCGAACGATCAATGAATTGAGCAATAACCGGACAAAGAAACAAGCTGAGAACCAAGAGACAACCATGTGCAAGTGGATGAGATCACCACCATGGCATCATCACTTTATTAAGGTAGCTTTATGAAGATATTATCTAAGCTAAGTTAGCTTCTTCAAGAAGCTTGTTTTTCTACCAAACTAGAGGGGGCAACTTGCATTTGTGTCAAACAAATATCTTCCTAAATAATTCACTCATCCTTATCCCTTCTTTATCACAATAATGCAAGGAACCAAGCAAGTTTCATACATACAAGTATCATTGGAGACAAACTAAACTAGTTAGCATGAGGGTGTAACATAAGGCACCAATACATGTCCACATGGAAGCAAATCCTTAACCAAGCCTTAACCCATCAACTATACTATAGTTAGCCAAACAAATATCTTGTTTTAATGATCACTTTATGCAATCAACCAAGCAAAACAACTCCACTTCTCTCATCCATGGAGCATTCGAATTTTTCAAGAAATTCAAAGGAAGAAATCAAGCTTCCACTCCTTGTTTGATCTCCAAATTTTTATCCTAGATCCTATATTTCATAAAAATGATACCCTAGAAATCTTAGCCTCAAAATCCAATGTTTCCATTTTCAATAAAATCATCAAAGTAGAGGGTGAATAGTAACCTCAAGAACAAAACTCTTGGATCTTGATTTTGGTGGATGATTCAAGCTACATGGAGGCTATACAAGGACCATACAAGGATTATTAGGGCTTGTACACTCTCTAAAGAAGGTATAACTCTTAAGAACCATGGATCTCATTTTGAGTTTTTAGCATGTTCTTGATGATTTGGCTTAGTTATGATTATGGTAACATTATAAGCATGCTTGGTTAATGATTTAGTGATTTAAGTAGCATAATGATTATTATGGTAAAGCATGATGTTATTGGGCTTGTTGAGATGAGAATCATGTATAAATGATGTATGGATGCCCGGTGTGGCTTGGCTTGATTGTTGTGAATTTTAGAACGTCCGATTTATAGCCGTCGTAATGCCCGATTTTTGTTAACCTTAAGAAATCGTGGTTGACAGTAGCCATATGTCACTGTCCAGTTTCATGTTCTGCCATGGCAAGATAGATCATGTTATAAGCTTCGTTTTGATATAAAGATCATGTGAAACGGACTTACGGTTTAGGAATTATGGCCGATTCACTAAAAGTCGTTCGAAACCGTAAGTACGAGTTCGTTATTAAAATTGAACCCTCGTAAAATATGTAAAGTCATGACGAATCTTGGTAAATAAATACTAGGGGTAAGAAGGAAGGTGTGAAAGAAAACCGTATGTCAAAAAGAGCATTTTTCGATTTATTAAAAATGTTCGAGTCAAGGTTAAACGCGAACGAACCCCTAAAAGACGACTCTTTTATAACTTCGGTAAAACACTTAGAAAACGGGCGATAAAACTCGGAGTATAGTATTGGTTCGTAACGATCGAATTTAGAACTCATATGACTTAAGTATGTCCCAAGTATAAGTACAATGACATGTCGTATTAACGAACAAATGTCGGGTCGGATCAGTGATAAAAGTAATCCACTAAAAGGGGTATAACGAGATAACTCGAGAACGTGTTTCAAATTAAGTATAACTTAACTTTTAATATGTTAAGTGATTAATCCCGAATACCTTGGCTATTTATAGATCACCAAGCTGAACCGGGACCCGCTACCACTACCCCTTACCGTACTCGACTACCAGGCAAGTTTCAATTCCCTTCTTTTAGGCTGTTGTTGTGATTGAATAAATATATATATATATGATTGCGGATATACACATGCCATTGCATGCATGCCTACTTTCAAGTTGAATTGATATACTTGTTCCCTGAATGTTATTGTTGGCTTATAAGCTAGATAGTTATATATCAGTTATAAGCCGGTTATTGTAAGACCCTCATAGAAGGGCGTATACATCTTATTAATCAAAAATAGACCGGGAGTCAATATTCCTTGATATATCGAGATTACCTCGGAGGATAATATTTAAGTAAATATTTTCTATTATTCAGGCGACAAATATTATTTGAATATTCGTTCGAGATTATTTATTTTAATGATCCTTACTTCAAATAATTATTTGAACGTGATCATTCGACGAATAATATTTGTCAATATTCATTCAGAGTCGAATTGATTATCGATTATTATTTCGAATACTCTTCTAAAAATGAGACTACTAAATGAATATTATGTGGACATTCATTTAGAATATTATTTTATTAAATAAATATTACTTTTGAATATTCATTTAAGATATTAAATACTTGATGAATATTATCTTAATATTCATCTGAAGCTTGATTTAATTATCGAATATTATCTCGAATATTCCTTAAAGCTTGGATTACTAAATGAATATTACTTGATATTCATTTAGAATATTATTCATTAAATGAATATTACTTTATCAATATTCATTTAAATTCCTAATTAATTATGAATATTATTTTGAATATTCATCAGGGTTCTATTTAATCACCGAATATTATTTTAAATTTTTTTAAATATTCCTTTCAGGACTTATTAAGTAATGAATATTACTTTGAATATTCATTTGATTATTTAATTATGCAATAAATATTCTCCTGATATTTCTTCAGGGATTATTTTGAGAAATACTCTGATTAAAAATATTCTTTCATATTCCCAAATATTTCTTAAATATTTTAACTCAATAAATATTCTCTGAATATTTATTCCATACTTAGAATAACCTTGATGAGGTTTATCTTCTTCGATTATTACAGAAAATATTTCAGAGTCATATTATTATTAATCTTATATCAAGAAAGGTTCTCAGATATCATTCTTCTTTGAGTCTATCCCCTTAATAATAAGGGAACCTTACTTGGAAAATGTTATTTATCTTGTCGACTTCCCGGTCATAAAGTTTTCCCTTCACTCGCAACTCGGGTGCTGTTGGCTTATTAAGTCGTTGCTTACCTTCTCATCTTTCGAGGGGTAAGATTACTGGAACAAGTTGATATCCGTTACCAAGTAATAACTTGGGAGTTATTGGTAAATTTTCCTTTCCAACTAGATACGACAACTTTGTGGAGTCTTATCAACAAGTATTATACTTGGGGAAAGGGGGACGAACGTTACATTCAGAATCATGAATTCTATTTGAACTAGGAGTCGTGTAAGAGGCCGAGTAGCGCCGGTCCATCCCCTTTGGCCCAACCGTTGGCCGGGGAGAGCTAGTAAGGCGGTATACAAGTAAAGCCGTCAGTTCTTCCTTCTACCGGTAGTAAATCTAAATTGAGCTGTACGATCTCGACTGATCATCAAGATTGGAACAGCGGGCGCGGTGAATACTCCATCATTGGTTCATCATCCAAATTTATTTATTTCCTGCAACATGATTACTGTTGGCAGAGTTGGAAAAGGATCATAACTGGAATTGCAACCTTTTCTTGCAAGTTCCTCTTCTTAATAATAATAAGAATATCTCGCTTACTTTGATGTAGCAGATATTTCTACAAACAAATACTTTAAGTTACCTTGTAACTTCATCGTTCATATTATACTGGCATCATTTCCGTAAATGCATGGCATATGGTTTGAAAGATACTTTTGAACTGTTATACATTATCGTTCAGTTATATATTATTGTTGGTGGGCTATTGCTCACCCTTGCTTTATTATTATATCACAACAACAGCTAGACCAGATGACTCGCACAAGGCGCATTCGACGCGGGCGAGGAAGATGAGACTACCAGAGCTGAAGAAGAAGCTATTGGTAGGGTATATTTATTCTTTCAGTACCAAGAATATGGTCTAGTATGACTTATGTAAATGGATGGCAAAGAGTATGTATTTATATTGAAATTCTTTTGGATTGTAAGAACTCATAATGTGATTAATAAAAAATTTGATTGTTACTCTGATTTCATCTCTGGGACTATAACGGGTGTGTTTTATATTGTTGTGTTGGGTTATAGAGACGTAATTTATTTTATGTTAAGGAAAGTTCAATTGTTGTGGACAGAATTGGAAACCGTAACCACCGGATCCCGGACCCCGGATTTGGGGGTGTTACAGAAGTGGTATCAGCGCGTACGTTATAAACCCCAGAGATGAGGTGACGTTAAAACAATAAATTCAATAAGATAATAAGAACTCTTGCCAAGTTCATAGTCGGACTACTTAATGTAGTGATGACATATAAAACCCTTATGGGAACTCGTAAGTATAATGATAGTAACTTAGCTCGATATCGTATCGACGAGTAAGGCGACAGACCTTGAGGCATACGAGCGACAATGCGATGATGCTTTATATGCTGAAGATCAGCGGGTAATTCGATGGAGTACCCTACTGGAGACCCGGAAGAGGTTCCAGCAGATAAGGAAAATCCTGTTAGGATAAGGAGCTTACCCTGGGTAATGAGGGTCGCAGCCAGAATGACTGTGATGATTAACATATGGTGCTCAGAAAAGTGAGTATAAAGAACCGAGATATTATTAAGAGATATGAAGATGCATGTTGAATTCATAGCCGGACTACCAGATGTGGTACCAGCAAGAAAGAAGGATTGGAAGAATTACTTGAGATCTTATACGGAAATAGATGAGAATCCTTAGAGATTTTCATCTTAACAAAGAAAGAGCTAGAGGGATGTATGATTATCAAAGACAGCGATATAGGACGAGGAGCAGAGTCCCTAGGAATAGTTGAGAAGAGGCAGTAAGTGCCATATCATTTGATAAATGAATAAGTATGAATATGGTCAGTAATAATTCGCCATGAGAAGGCAGATGTCATAGGTTGTAATTTATGGAACCAAATTGAGGTTGATGAAATTGTTTTATTCAGGAAAATGTCCATTTTATGAATGAATCAGTTAGGAAGTGAAAACATTGGGAAGTGACAGCATGTTTGGATAAAGTTATATAAGGAAGTAGTAAGCGAGACAATGATCTCAGAACCTACCGGAAGATAAGACCAGTGAGTCAAGATGAACTCGTAATGAGTCTACTGCCAGAGACTGAGTATAGAGTTAATTCGACTCAGTTAAATGATGAACCAGAAACGTTAGATGCATGTGATTCAGAGGAATATTAAATTCCTTCTTCTCTTTGAATGGATTATAGTAGTACCTTAAGTTTATTCCGATGCGGAATTATAATAGATCAAGTAATACGATCAGCAGTTAAAGAGAAAAAATGTGAGAAAATCTTCCTGGAGCTAAAAGGTGAAATTGGTAATGACCAAGAGCTGGCATTGCTTAATGGAAAAAGGAGACTTTGTGCTTCCAACGACGCTTCGCATAAAGGGTTAGGTAGACCGACATTTGGTAGTATTGAATATCAGGACGTTATGGCAGGTTTCAGTTTGAAACTATTGATTCCCTTCTAAGGGATGGGTATAATTGATTCCTCTCCAGTGGGTAAACTTCCAATCCGATGATGATTATTTCGTTAACTATGACTACTTATGATTCCACCTGCTTGGAGGTTCATAGAACTATTCTTCAGGTTTCGAAACTGGTCTCCTTAATGTTACCAGTAGGTGGGTAGATCGATCAAAATTTCCCTGAGTCTGGAAAGGAATTCGGTGAATTTTGGCAAACCTTGTCTTTCTGATTATCAGAGAATGTCATGGAAGAGAGTAAAAATTGGAGCAAACCCTGTGATTTGGGTAAGGATGCTGTAAAATGGGTTAGTAAACGGACCCTGAGCATTACAATCGACGGTAGTGATAAAATGATGAAGTGATATTGGACGAAAATAGGAAATGTAAGTAAGAAACCAGCCGGACTGAGAAATTCCAGGATTGACTTAAATGAAAAGGCGGTTATGCCAGGAATGGTAAGCTTGTGTGGCACGCAGGATTGATAAGAATAGTTGAAAAGATAAAAGTGGAGGAAAGGTGACCGGAGACGGTGCCGAGTAGTCGATTAAGACTTATATGGAGTAAAGTTTTGGAAAGGTAGAAAGGTATCAAAGAAGAAGGCACTATGCCGGCAATTGCTAGAAAAGTAATGCTATTAGCCAACCCCTAAAATCATATATGTTTATGTGTGGCCAGTTGAGGCCAAGTCACAACGGACTATAAAGTGACTAGACCAGCAATGAAAAGACAAAGCAGGGTTGCTTCTAAGAAAGCACCGACTGCAAGGGCTTCTGATATAAAGGAAACATTAACGAGATCGTTTGAATCTTCTGCCGAACAACCCATGTTTTGATTGGGAATTCACTAGACCTTTTTGGGATGGGGTCACCCGTACTGAAGTGACTCATGTGTATATGGTTGTCCAAGATTTCGAGTAAAATGGAAGTATAGTGACTTGAGATGTATGATGTTAGGGTATCATGAATACCATGAATATATTATGACGGAGGAAAGTAAACAATGAAGGTATATGAAGAGGGTATAGAAAAGGTCAGAAATTGAACAGTATGCTGTAGGAATTTTGTCTGAGGCAAGTACCTTTGCGAAGAACGATAAGCACTAAGAGATTCACGTTGAACTCGACCAATATCTTCCAGAACATCCTTGCTACCATTAACAAGTTCGGTAAGAGAAGAGATAGGCATACGTTGCCTTTTTGGAAGGCCAAATAGGCTGACAACTATCTGAAAGAAGAGGGTGGCATTAAACCACCGATCGATTATCAAATGAGAATGATTGAAAAGAGACCTTTATTAAGGATACATGATCTGATTGCCAATTATAAGATGCAAGAATTCCTTGGCAGTTGAATTAAGGATAGGATATCCATAAATTAAGACAAACCCTGGGGAATGCACAAGGGGTGGCATTAACCCTAAATAACGACGTTATGACTTCAGATGATATGAGTTGGACTTGATAAGGGAACAATGACCGGTAAGGATTATTAAAAAAGAGTTCTGGAAAGGACATAGATAGAATTATTAGAGTATTGATCAATGACGTTTTGATATACCCTGTACCTAGAAAATACAGGAGGAATGATGAGGACGACCTAAGAAACCTTACAAGAAAAAGTTAATATTCTGAGTTTCCACCTAGAAGTTTGGAAGAGAAGGTACCAGATGATGCATGTATGAGACCCTGAGAAAGTATGGATTGAACCTATAAAGTTTGAGATTATCCTAAGATAAGGAAAGAACTAAGAAAAGAAGTATCCTAAGTAGGAGTGGGAATAAACGTGATAAAGTTCCCACGGGTAGGTGAAAGCAATGACTTATGGAGAAAGACTGATAAATATATTTTCTCCATCAGCAGAGCTTAAGGGAGAATGCTTTCACCCAACAATGATGGGAATGAGGTAGAAATGTTTGAATTGGAATATATCCAGAGAACAAGGATCACCAGAAATTATTATTAGCAGGAAAGGCCAATGAGGTGGCCGACAGTATATATATAAAGGAATAATTACAAATGTTCATACCGAAGAAACAAAATAATATTTGGAAAGACCTTGAAGGTCATATTGGAGTGGAGGAAGTTACATTCCTTTTGATGATTGTGCAAGAATCGAAGGTAATAATAGTTTAAGTAAAGATTCGATTCCTGATGAGGTCTTAAGCATATTACATACCTTAGAAGGTCCCGTTTTGAGGCAAACCAGGACCATGATACAAAAATTGACGAAGTAAACCATTAAGTTTCCAGTCTTTTATGGAAGATGCATGAGTGATAGTTTCATCAACCGGACCTAGCTGCGATGCTTGAAACTCTTCTGCAATTCTATCTACTTCATGTTATATCTACATCAAGTTCAGGAAGTGTTCCTTATGGATAAGGAATAGTGATTACTTTGTCTCCATAAGGGATTTGAAACCCGTAGGGTTAGCTATTAATGCACTACGTAAACAACAAGCGATGGTGATTCTTCTAAGAAAATAGATGACAATGTAAAGATAAAGAAAGTGCTGCCATTGATTAACTAAATGGCATGCTGATGAATGACAAACAAGTTATGTTAGTGTACTTCTGCGCAAACAAGATAGAGAATATGAGGTTGATGATTCATGATGTTAAAGATATTCCCATGGAAAGAATTAATGAGATTTAGAGAGAAGGGCAGTTGAGCCCGAGACTTATTAGGCCACCTGAGAGTTTAAAAGTGTTCGGAAGGTGGCATTCGAGCCAGTTTTACCCCCAAAGCTTATAGAATGGTAGTAACGTGTTTCATGTGGCAAAGCTACACCAGTAAAATGCAGATGCTCAACAGATGATAAGAGTGCGAGCAGGTAGGTGTACGACCTGGTCTAACCTACGAAAGACAACCTGTGAAAAAAAAAAAAAACCGCGGGTAGAAAAGAACAAGTGATGAGAAACAAGTTGACAGAAGTAGATAATAGGAATCTAAGTTAAAGGGATCGGGCCAGATTCATTTCGGAAAGTTTAAATTGGAATAACGTGATGATTATAGAATAAATGTGACGGAATACCGATAAAGAGGTACCAAGTGCAAAAAGGTGTCTCAATAAAGAGGTGAAGGTGAAAGTAAATAATAGAAATGAGTAAGAATCAGCTAATAAGAAGGATGTGATTGATAAAGAAAAGGCTGGGGAAGCAACTATGGAATGAGAAGCAAGGAATGTTATGAATGGGTTTTCTAATGAATTCTCAGGATGACAACCTGATAGTGTCAATATTATAGTTATGAAAAAACTAGTAACATGATATGGGATGTCAGTAATAATGATGTCAAGTGAGAAATCTAAGATTTAACCTGAAAGGTTGAAGGATTTTCCGAATGTGAGTATCGCTAAAATTGAACAACAGTATTTGTCCATAGAATAATGGACAAAGCAGCAAGATGTGTTGACACATGAGATTGCGATCAAATGGTATTGGATATAATTATGATTAATTTCTTCTTTGATGAACCTCTATAGTCCAGAGGTAAATTCCGAGTATGATATTTTACAGTCATGAAAACCTTCTATAATCCTTTAGAACTCTTTTCTTTTCTTCTCTCTTATTCATCTTCTTTATGAATTGAGAAGAACAACCCTTTAAGGAGGGGAGGTACTGCTACGTGACTATCTGTCTATGTGATAGAAGTCTAAGTGGAATACCCTAACTTGTTTAATTGCTTGTCAAGTACTAAAGGCTGGCCCCCTTCTGTACTAGCTATGCAATATAACAAATGTTCACTTGATCATAGTGATCTCTCAATAAATCTTTCCACTTCTCTATATTGATCGAGATTGCGAAGATTAAAGCAATCACGAAATGCACAGTACGAGCGAGGTTACCTCCGAATTCGTAGGGTGATAGTGATACCAATGTTACTGCAGGTATCAATAAGGATAAGACTGAGTAAGAGTATAACCCGGATAGTGAGTTGTACGAAAAGTAGCAACGTTGATGGAAAAAGGATACAGTATGGATTGTAGCACTAGAAGATGTGCTGAGGAAGGGTAGAACGACTAAGAATTGACCGGGAAGCTAAAAAGGGAATGACAGGCAAACGACTCTTTGCTTCCTACCTGATTCCGGGACGGAATCCTTTTAAGGAGGGGAGACTGTAAGAACCCCAAATTTTGGATATAATTAAAACTTTTTATTAAGTAATGATAAAATGAAGAACAATGATTCCGACAACAAGGTCACCAGCTCTAATGAATGGTGGTTTCAAAGAACAATGATTGTAATGAATGGATATTGCTTTGGACAATGATCCTGATGCATTGGTATATTGTCAGAATAGAGTAATTCGATGGTTGAGGACCTAGATAAGAATAATCTACCATCCAGGAAGGAGCTAATGGATCCTTGAAGGGAAATGAGTACGTGCATAGTGTTTCCCATACGTGCATAGTATTTCCCGTACGTGCATAGTGTTTCCCGTACGTGCATAGTGTTTCCTGTACGTGCATAGTAATTTGGTGGATGAATAGTGATTTTGTAAGTTGGAAAACTTTTCACGCCACCCTATGTACGGGACGTGATATGGATGTTTCGAAGTCATATTAGTAATACGCGGAGGAAATAAGTGAATGCAGAGACGATCAGAATTCAGAAATTCCAAATTCTTTTTCGGTATAATATTTGACCGGACAGTGGATTAAATATTATTATAATCCAAGAATTGAGATATTAACTTTGAGGATTTGATATTTTGGGATGTTATTATATTTGATTTAAGAATGAAGGTAGGAAACCACTGAGGCAGTGAAACAAGCGTTCTAGAAACCGCTAAAACGTTATAACGAGATTAATCAATAAAGCGAACGAATCCTAGATTACGGATTAAGTTCGTATAGAGATTAAATATCCTACATGGTCATCACGAGGATTATATTAAGGATTGGGGAAGGTATTATGAATATCGAGAAATTTCCCGGTAAACCCTAGAGGTGAAACTACTTAGTTATTCGTCCGAACGATCAATGAATTGAGCAATAACCGGACAAAGAAACAAGCTGAGAACCAAGAGACAACCATGTGCAAGTGGATGAGATCACCACCATGGCATCATCACTTTATTAAGGTAGCTTTATGAAGATATTATCTAAGCTAAGTTAGCTTCTTCAAGAAGCTTGTTTTTCTACCAAACTAGAGGGGGCAACTTGCATTTGTGTCAAACAAATATCTTCCTAAATAATTCACTCATCCTTATCCCTTCTTTATCACAATAATGCAAGGAACCAAGCAAGTTTCATACATACAAGTATCATTGGAGACAAACTAAACTAGTTAGCATGAGGGTGTAACATAAGGCACCAATACATGTCCACATGGAAGCAAATCCTTAACCAAGCCTTAACCCATCAACTATACTATAGTTAGCCAAACAAATATCTTGTTTTAATGATCACTTTATGCAATCAACCAAGCAAAACAACTCCACTTCTCTCATCCATGGAGCATTCGAATTTTTCAAGAAATTCAAAGGAAGAAATCAAGCTTCCACTCCTTGTTTGATCTCCAAATTTTTATCCTAGATCCTATATTTCATAAAAATGATACCCTAGAAATCTTAGCCTCAAAATCCAATGTTTCCATTTTCAATAAAATCATCAAAGTAGAGGGTGAATAGTAACCTCAAGAACAAAACTCTTGGATCTTGATTTTGGTGGATGATTCAAGCTACATGGAGGCTATACAAGGACCATACAAGGATTATTAGGGCTTGTACACTCTCTAAAGAAGGTATAACTCTTAAGAACCATGGATCTCATTTTGAGTTTTTAGCATGTTCTTGATGATTTGGCTTAGTTATGATTATGGTAACATTATAAACATGCTTGGTTAATGATTTAGTGATTTAAGTAGCATAATGATTATTATGGTAAAGCATGATGTTATTGGGCTTGTTGAGATGAGAATCATGTATAAATGATGTATGGATGCCCGGTGTGGCTTGGCTTGATTGTTGTGAATTTTAGAACGTCCGATTTATAGCCGTCGTAATGCCCGATTTTTGTTAACCTTAAGAAATCGTGGTTGACAGTAGCCATATGTCACTGTCCAGTTTCATGTTCTGCCATGGCAAGATAGATCATGTTATAAGCTTCGTTTTGATATAAAGATCATGTGAAACGGACTTACGGTTTAGGAATTATGGCCGATTCACTAAAAGTCGTTCGAAACCGTAAGTACGAGTTCGTTATTAAAATTGAACCCTCGTAAAATATGTAAAGTCATGACGAATCTTGGTAAATAAATACTAGGGGTAAGAAGGAAGGTGTGAAAGAAAACCGTATGTCAAAAAGAGCATTTTTCGATTTATTAAAAATGTTCGAGTCAAGGTTAAACGCGAACGAACCCCTAAAAGACGACTCTTTTATAACTTCGGTAAAACACTTAGAAAACGGGCGATAAAACTCGGAGTATAGTATTGGTTCGTAACGATCGAATTTAGAACTCATATGACTTAAGTATGTCCCAAGTATAAGTACAATGACATGTCGTATTAACGAACAAATGTCGGGTCGGATCAGTGATAAAAGTAATCCACTAAAAGGGGTATAACGAGATAACTCGAGAACGTGTTTCGAATTAAGTATAACTTAACTTTTAATATGTTAAGTGATTAATCCCGAATGCCTTGGCTATTTATAGATCACCAAGCTGAACCGGGACCCGCTACCACTACCCCTTACCGTACTCGACTACCAGGCAAGTTTCAATTCCCTTCTTTTAGGCTGTTGTTGTGATTGAATAAATATATATATATATGATTGCGGATATACACATGCCATTGCATGCATGCCTACTTTCAAGTTGAATTGATATACTTGTTCCCTGAATGTTATTGTTGGCTTATAAGCTAGATAGTTATATATCAGTTATAAGCCGGTTATTGTAAGACCCTCATAGAAGGGCGTATACATCTTATTAATCAAAAATAGACCGGGAGTCAATATTCCTTGATATATCGAGATTACCTCGGAGGATAATATTTAAGTAAATATTTTCTATTATTCAGGCGACAAATATTATTTGAATATTCGTTCGAGATTATTTATTTTAATGATCCTTACTTCAAATAATTATTTGAACGTGATCATTCGACGAATAATATTTGTCAATATTCATTCAGAGTCGAATTGATTATCGATTATTATTTCGAATACTCTTCTAAAGATGAGACTACTAAATGAATATTATGTGGACATTCATTTAGAATATTATTTTATTAAATAAATATTACTTTTGAATATTCATTTAAGATATTAAATACTTGATGAATATTATCTTAATATTCATCTGAAGCTTGATTTAATTATCGAATATTATCTCGAATATTCCTTAAAGCTTGGATTACTAAATGAATATTACTTGATATTCATTTAGAATATTATTCATTAAATGAATATTACTTTATCAATATTCATTTAAATTCCTAATTAATTATGAATATTATTTTGAATATTCATCAGGGTTCTATTTAATCACCAAATATTATTTTAATTTTTTTAAATATTCCTTTCAGGACTTATTAAGTAATGAATATTACTTTGAATATTCATTTGATTATTTAATTATGCAATAAATATTCTCCTGATATTTCTTCAGGGATTATTTTGAGAAATACTCTGATTAAAAATATTCTTTCATATTCCCAAATATTTCTTAAATATTTTAACTCAATAAATATTCTCTGAATATTTATTCCATACTTAGAATAACCTTGATGAGGTTTATCTTCTTCGATTATTACAGAAAATATTTCAGAGTCATATTATTATTAATCTTATATCAAGAAAGGTTCTCAGATATCATTCTTCTTTGAGTCTATCCCCTTAATAATAAGGGAACCTTACTTGGAAAATATTATTTATCTTGTCGACTTCCCGGTCATAAAGTTTTCCCTTCACTCGCAACTCGGGTGCTGTTGGCTTATTAAGTCGTTGCTTACCTTCTCATCTTTCGAGGGGTAAGATTACTGGAACAAGTTGATATCCGTTACCAAGTAATAACTTGGGAGTTATTGGTAAATTTTCCTTTCCAACTAGATACGACTACTTTGTGGAGTCTTATCAACAAGTATTATACTTGGGGAAAGGGGGACGAACGTTACATTCAGAATCATGAATTATATTTGAACTAGGAGTCGTGTAAGAGGCCGAGTAGCGCCGGTCCATCCCCTTTGGCCCAACCGTTGGCCGGGGAGAGCTAGTAAGGCGGTATACAAGTAAAGCCGTCAGTTCTTCCTTCTACCGGTAGTAAATCTAAATTGAGCTGTACGATCTCGACTGATCATCAAGATTGGAACAGCGGGCGCGGTGAATACTCCATCATTGGTTCATCATCCAAATTTATTTATTTCCTGCAACATGATTACTGTTGGCAGAGTTGGAAAAGGATCATAACTGGAATTGCAACCTTTTCTTGCAAGTTCCTCTTCTTAATAATAATAAGAATATCTCGCTTACTTTGATGTAGCAGATATTTCTACAAACAAATACTTTAAGTTACCTTGTAACTTCATCGTTCATATTATACTGACATCATTTCCGTAAATGCATGGCATATGGTTTGAAAGATACTTTTGAACTGTTATACATTATCGTTCAGTTATATATTATTGTTGGTGGGCTATTGCTCACCCTTGCTTTATTATTATATCACAACAACAGCTAGACCAGATGACTCGCACAAGGCGCATTCGACGCGGGCGAGGAAGATGAGACTACCAGAGCTGAAGAAGAAGCTATTGGTAGGGTATATTTATTCTTTCAGTACCAAGAATATGGTCTAGTATGACTTATGTAAATGGATGGCAAAGAGTATGTATTTATATTGAAATTCTTTTGGATTGTAAGAACTCATAATGTGATTAATAAAAAATTTGATTGTTACTCTGATTTCATCTCTGGGACTATAACGGGTGTGTTTTATATTGTTGTGTTGGGTTATAGAGACGTAATTTATTTTATGTTAAGGAAAGTTCAATTGTTGTGGACAGAATTGGAAACCGTAACCACCGGATCCCGGACCCCGGATCTGGGGGTGTTACAAGAATGACTGTCAACGGATGCTTCATTTCCAGTGTAAGCATCACTTCTAGTTGGTACAACAACTCTTGGTGGATCTCTGTCGTCATGATCTTCATCTTCCTCATCATCATCATAGTACATTCTTCCTTCACCTTCATTCTCAAATTCCAAGTTTTCATGGGAGCCTTTATCATTTAGACCTAGAATCTTTTGATCATCAAACACAACATGTACAGATTCCATAACAATGTTGGTTCTTAGATTGTAGACTTTGTAGGCTTTCCCTGCTGCATATCCAACGAAAATAGCTTAATCTGCCTTTGCTTCAAATTTGCCCAAGTTATCTCCATGATTCCTTAGCACAAAACACTTACATCAAAAGACATGAACGAAAGCTAAAGTTGGTTTCTTGTTGGTTAACAACTGATAAGGAGTCATTCCTCTAGCTTGATTGACCAAGGAAATATTCTGAGTAAAGCATGCAGTGTTGATAGCTTCAGCCCAGAAATATGTTGGTAACCTTGATTCAATTAACATTGTTCTAGCTGCTTCAATGAGAGTTTTGTTTTTCCTTTCAACAACCCCATTTTGTTGAGGTGTTCTGGCAGCAGAAAACTCATGGACAATTCCATTTTCTTCACGGAAAATCTTCATTATGGGATTCTTGAATTCAGTACCATTGTCACTCCTGATTCTTTGTACTCTGTCTTCAGAACCATTGTTTAGTATTCTGAGGTGATTGATGATGATTTCACTTGCACAATCCTTGGAGTGCAGGAAGAAGGTCCATGTGAACTTAGAAAAATCATCTACAATCACCAGACAGTATTTCTTATTTGAAATAGACATGACATTTACTGGACCAAATAAGTCCATATGCAGCAATTGAAGAGGCTTAACAATGGATGACTCTGTCTTGCTTTTGAAGGATGATTTCTTTTGTTTCCCTAATTGGCAGGCATCACACAGTCCATCTCTGACAAATTCCAATTGAGGAATTCCCCTAGCAAGATCCTTTCTTACCAAATCATTCATAACTTTAAAGTTCAAATGTGATAGCTTCTTATTCCATAGCCAACTCTCATCCTTACTTGCTTTGCTGAAGAGACAAGTAATGGATTCTGAGCATGCTGAATTGAAGTCAGCTATGTAAACATTTCCTTTTCTAAAGCCTGTCAATACCACATTGTTGTCTTCCTTGGCAGAAACAACACAGGCTTCTTTTGTGAACTTTACTTCATAGTCTTTGTCACAAATCTGACTGACACTCAGCAAATTGTGCTTCAAACCTTCAACTAAAGCCACTTCTTCAATGATGACATTGTCTTTTGAAATCAGGCCATATCCCTTAGTATATCCTTTGCTGTCATCTCCAAAGGTAATTCTAGGGCCAGCTCCTTCCTTGAACTCTGTGAGCAGGGTTGAATCTCCTGTCATGTGCCTAGAGCATCCAGTGTCTAGGTACCATAGATTCCTTCTGTTTCCCTGCACACATTCCAAAAACAAATCAAGTTGATTTTGGTACCCAAGCTTTCTTGGGTCCTTTCTTGTTAGCCTTTGACTTTGCACTCTTAGCATTCTTCAACTTAGGTGTAGATGCTTGAGTGATGGGGTTTGACAAATGCTCATTTGCATGAATATTTGATGCATGCATTTGTGGAAAATTGGCATACATGTTATTCATGCTAGGAATGCTCTATGACATTTGTGGCACATTCACAGATTGAAAATAAGGATTAGACACATATGGCATGTTCACATATGGATTTGAAAAACTAGCATTTTGATACAAACCAGGCATTGCAGGCATACATGGTATTGTTTGAGGTACATGAACAGGAGCCTTGTTGACAATCTTGCAATTAGAAGATAGGTGATTGACACTATTACAATTACTACAAGTTTTCCTAGGAGCAAACTTGTCAGGAGAATAATTGTTTTTCTTGTTGATGCCTATCTTACCATTTCTGTTCTTTTTCTTTTTACCCTCAATTTCTACCTTTTCATTATCTGATTTACCAACAGCCTTTTTGTTATGTAAATCACCTGCCTTAGCCTTCCCACTAGATTTGGTTTTGCTACTCTCACCACTAACAAAGTTCTTGTTGACTGGACCATACTTGATATCCAGTCTCCTGAGTTCCTTCTTACTAAAAAACTTTTTGTTAGTCGACGGATACCTCTCATCCGTTGATGGTTCATTTGTCAACGGATGATCACTATCCGTTGATTCACAAATAGTTTCTAGATCCTCAAGGCCAGGTTCTAGCTCCTTTTTCTTTTGAGTCCATGTATCCTTCACAAACGATTCTATTCCCTGGACTTCTATTATGTTTTGAGAAATATTCCTACAACTTTGAAATTTAGCAATTATCCCTTGTTCTTTTTCAAGCTGGTCTTTTAAAATCAGTTCTCTTTTTAACACAGCTTCAAGTTCACTTTTAGCATTATTGCAATCAACTCTCATTTTCTCAAATTCTAGAAATTGAGCTTCTAGAGCAGCATTTCTATCACTTAAAAACATATTAGACTCTTTAATCCTATTGTTCTCTTTGGTAAGTGATTTAAGAGTAACACTTAAGTGATATAGTTCAGTAGACATTTCATCTATGACACTATTGCATTCCTCTTTGGTGAGCTCAGATAGATTAGTAGAAAATACCTGATTGCTAGCTGAACTTATTTCCTACTCTCCAGAATCAGCCATCAATGCAAGGTTGACAAACTCAACATCATCATCATCAGAATGATTGTCATCAACAGCCCAGTCATACTCTTGGGTCAAAAATACCTTTCCTTTCTGCCTGAGAAGATCAAAATATTTCTTCTTGAAGTCAACAGTCTCAGTTGACTTTCCCTTGTTCTCAGATCTAGGTTTCCTGCATTCACTTATCATGTGACCAGCAATTCCACAATTGTAGCATTTAATTTTGGATTTATCCACATAGTTGCTTGTGGAAAAATCCTTGTTAAATGGCTTGGCCACCCCAGAGTTTCTCTTGAATTTCAGCTTAGAGAATCTCCTAGACAGAAAAGCTAAGTGCTCATCTATCTCATCCAATTCATCCTGCTGAAGGACATTCAATTCCTCAGACACCTTTTCCTTGCACCTGCTTGATTCTGCTCTACCTTTACAAACCTCCCTGTTTGGTGTAGAACTAGCAGCTTCTGTCTTTTCCTCCTTCTGCTCCAAGTTGGCAACAAGTGCAACTGACCTACTTTTCTTTTGAGACTTCTCAATCTCTTCATCCTGCTCCATTTCCAGCTCATATGTCTTTAAAGTTCCATAGAGCCTTTCAAGAGTAAATGTCTTATACTCTTGAGTGTTTCTTAGAGAAACAGTCATTGGCTTCCATTCCTTGGGCAATGATCTCAGAAATTTGAGATTAGAATCTTTAACTTGATAGATTCTTCCATACAGTTTCAAACCATTTAGTAGCTTTTGAAATCTACTAAATGTATCATTCAATGTTTCTCCACTCTTAAAATGGAAATGTTCATACTGTTGGATTAGTAGTTGTATCTTGTTTTCCCTCACCTGTTCTGTTCCTTCACAAAGGGTTTGAACAGTGTCCCATACTTCCTTGGAGGTAGTACAGTTAATAACATTGTCAACCATTTCTGTTTCTAGACCATTGAACAGTATATTCATGGTCTTTTTGTCTTTGTGGACTTCTGCAATATCTTCAAGGCTCCATTCAGAAACAGGTTTTGGAATGAGAGTCCAGGCACATCTTCAGCGAGGCCAATTCTTGTTGCAGTCTTCATTGGAACGTGAGGACCCTTGTCAATGCAATCCACAAAACCCTCATCAATAGACAAGAGATGTAGACGCATTTTTACTTTCCAGTGAAAGTAATTCTCTCTATCAAGAACTGGAATCTTTACTCCATAATCCTTCTTAGACATGTTGGAAGTGTGTTGACCTTTAAACTTCAAATATGTTAGAAGCTTGCTCTGATACCAATTGTTATTCCCAGATTACACACTTGTATAATTGTAGAAGGGGGGTTGAATACAATTCTTGATATTTATAAATTTCTGAAAAGAACTCCAGAAATCTATCCTTAGATAATTGCTGTAAAAAGATTAATGCACAAACACATAAAAATCATGTGGTTAAATGCACTACCTGAAGCTTTTATTCGAAGAAAACTCCGTGATACAAAAGTACACAGCTTCTGTTTTACAACTCTTTGCTTTCTAAGGATATTCAATAAAAACCCTAAGCAAAAGTATCCGTTTTCTTAGCTTTCAAAGAGTTGCTACCCTTGGTTATAAATCCCAAGTTTACAAGTATTACCGGAATAAGATAATATTAATCTAATTCTAGTTGACTTGCTACTACACTCCAAATACACATGTAGCCGAAAGGTTGTCCTTGTGAACAGGCATGTCTCCTGCACCTTTCTTGTATTCATAGTGTAAACGGAATGCTTCTTTCTTCTGTGTTTCCAAAGTATGGCTGCCATACTGCATTTTGTATCTACTATCAACCCATGTGATCTGTCAGTCAAACCTGTCCTTATCAACTGCTAATCCCCAGCTTAGCATAAAAGAAAGTGTCACTGATTATCCGTTGATATTGTACACTGACATCCGTTGATGATATATTGAGCTGTATTCGTTGATATTGAGACTTGAGTTGTATCCGTTGATAGAGTGGATTTGAGTTGTATCCGTTGATAGAGTTTTGTCTTCATCTGTTGATACACTTTCACTTAGACAGAATTACATAGCATAGCTTATTTACAATTGGCTACGCTATTCTGCCTATCCATTGATGGTCAACATGACTGTGGATAAAAACACTATCAACTGATAACATAGAGATACTGCAGTATGCTACAAAACCTCATCCGTTGATGAGCTACTTGTCAACGGATAGAGTTATAAATCCTCATCCGTTGACAGCTACAAAACCTTATACAATTTGATTGATTTTGAAGTTATCATCAAATACAACATATTCCTAACATTATGCTTATGTATTAATCTGTAAGCTATATAAGACATAAAAGTTTTGGAGGTTTGTGGAGCCCTCATAGTTGTGTCTTGCTTACATCTTTTCCAGTTGGAATTTTAGCCTCTAGGACAGATTTAATAGATACTTCCTGTGTTTCAGTATCATCTACGGATACGAATTGCTTGACCATTGGTGGCGGTAATATGTCCATTATTTTCCCACTTGCAGTTGACATCTCTTGCTTGAGATTGTTCATAGGTGTGTAGTCAATATTGAAATATGTCCTTGTCGCATCGGTGCTAGAAAGGGATGCCCGGGCTGTCAAATTTTTTTTCAACAATGGGGTAGATCATATGTAGGTAGAGTAACGCAAAGTATATCCGAGCAATTATATTGTAGAGTAATGCAAAGTATATCCGAGCAAATATATTGCACAATCACGCTTCTTTGTAGGAGAAGTTGAAAGATAGAGAAGTAGTGTGAGGCCTTGAGGCCTACCCGAGCACTTTTTTGCTAGGAGTCCAGTGATGACCACAAACAGTGCCTTGTCTTGGTTAGTTGCAACCTCAGCTAGAAAATGATTTGCTCTCTCTCTTCCCACAAGGTGATAACCATTTTTTCATTCCTGTTTATTAAATGCGTGAATAATAGTGCAGAAGTTAGGGATAGTTGGTTGCTTCTGCGTAAATGGACAAAATGAGCATTTAATTCAGTGTTGCAAAAGCAGGCATTCTGAATAGTCTAGGAAACCAATTGAAGATTCATTAAGGAAGGAACATCCAAGAAATTTATAAGCCGTGTGTAAAGTCTGAGTTTTTTTATTAAAGAGTTGCATCAGTAGTTTGAATGTTTGGTTAGATAATGTCCTTTATGAATGTCCATACAGATTTAGATTGATAATGTTAGAGGTACAATTTGTTATAGCCAAAATTCGGTTCGGGTATTTTCAAGATGGATTCGGGTCAAATATGGGCTAAAGTTGGGGAATTCTAGGATAAATTAGGGTTTTGGAAGTAAATGAGGAAGTTAGGCCGCGCCCTCTCTTTCTCATTAAAGAGGGCGCGCCCTAAGTATTCGAACAAAGTGACAAATTTATTTAAGTTGATTTTCTAAGAAGACATTGAAGAAATCTCTCCTGGGATTCCATTCAAATGTGAATTCCATTCAAACTTGGATTCCACTCAAGCTGGAATTCCAGAAAATGAAGAATTCCCTCCTGTCGTATCCCAGGAGGGGGATGTCCGTCGCAGAAGGCCTCCAGGGGTTTGCCTGGATATAAGGACCCTTCTTAAACACTAAGGGCGCGCCCTATGGTGGAAAGATGGGGACTTCTGGTGTGTGCTTTGGGAGCTCTGTTCCTGTAGCCAATGGGCGCGCTCTCATTGGGGAACTTTGGAGTAATCCTGCACTTTGCACCCAAAAGCTCTGGATCACCTGTCCTGCTATCTGGTGGGTGCTTCTCATTCGGGGGACAGGGATGCGTTCTGCACTTGGGGTAAACCACGGCTATACCTGCATCCTTGAAATCAAGAAATAGCCGGTAACGGACAGGACTAGTCCTCGACGGGGGAAGTTTCCTTATCCGTGAAGTCTTGAGATCTTGGATGAGCCTTGGGCCTTTGTGGTTAGGCCTCATAGTAGAACATTCCGGAAGCTGGTCTGTTATCCAAGCCCATTTGGGTTTCTTGTTCTCCAAGAACTACGTCTGGCTTGATCCCCTATAAATAGAGGGGTACGTAGGCCGATTGAGGGGTTGGAAGTCGAGAGCTCTGAATAGCCGCCACTAACCCTATCAATCTCAGCCACCAATTATCTACAGCCACCACACGCCACCACTTTTTTTCCGGAGAAAAATCACCGTCTAAGAGCTTGAAAGAACGCCTTGGAATAAGGCTTGATGATGATGATTTGAGGATGGTGCTCCTCGAGCTTCAGAAGAAAGACAGATATATGGAATTGAGGCCCCATGATTCACAGCGCGTGCCCCCTGATAACAGGTCGAGGCCCCTTGGACATGAGCGTGCCCTTCCACAGAGTCATGATCCACAGCGCGTGCCCCCTGACAACAGGTCGCGGCCCCTTGGACATGAGCGAACTCTTGCTCGAAATGATAATCCACAGCGCGTGCCCCCTGCTCAAAACAGGTCGCGGCCCCTTGGATTCGAACAAACTCCTCATCGTGAAAATGCTGGAAGAAGAAACCGTGATAACGGTGACAGAAGAATGGATTGGCACCAGGGAAATAGGCGCCCCCGTAATTATGGCGCGCCCTCAGGTGGGGGATCCCCCCGCATCCATCAAATCCCCTCAAGCACTTCCAATGAGTCCAGGTCGAGGACGCACTCTCGCTCGGGAGGACAGTATCAAAGAGGTTCTCAAGGGAATTCACAACCTCATGGAAATCCCGAGGGTCATCAAATTCAAACTCAAGAGGTTGTGACTCAACCACAAGTAGAAGTTCAAGGAGGCATTCAGACAGCGGCTCCACCGCCGCCTCCACCCCCGGGGGGTACTCAGATTGTGGAACAACCAAATATCCAGAATATTCCTGGAGTGGGAACATTTAATGTGGATGATCTAAAGAAACTCCTTGCTCACCTGGATGGAGGAAGAATATCTGCAACTGCTCCAACATCCTCTCCCTTCTCGACTGAAGTTAGAGAGGCACAGCTCCCTGCTGGGTATAGATCAATGACGAATGATTTGCGATTTCATGGAAACGCAGACCCTGTGGAATTCCTTGGGCGTTTCGATATCAAGATGGATGTCTATCAAGTTACGGAATTGGCTAGATGTCGATTGTTGGCAGCAACTTTCAGGGAGAGTGCTCAGCAATGGTTTCAGAAGCTCGGTCCAGGGGTAATTACGTCATGGCAGGTGATGAGGAACTTGTTCTTGACTAAGTTCCAGGCCGCAGTAAAATATGCTCCTCCGGTCACAACCTTGGCCAACATCAAGCAAAGGGAAGGAGATAGTTTATAATCCTATTTCAAGAGATTCAACTCGGAATCCACAATGGTGAGAGGAGCGACAGATGAAACGCTCAAGAGTTTCTTAATAGCTGGATTGTCAGTGGGAACTGATTTCTGGAAACATCTTCAAGGACGGGATCCACCTACGTTGGCTGATGTGTTTGCACAAGCTGAGTCTTTCAAGATCGTGGAACAATCCTTGGCAGATAACCGAAAAACTGACAGTCAGAACGGTTCTAAGGGAAAGACCGGTAAAAGGAAGGATAGGTCTCCTAGTCCAACTCGTCGTATAGCAACTGGTGCGAACCGGGTAAATTTAGCTGAAACTGGAAGGAATTGGGGTCCACCTGATACATACATTTACGATCAAAGGCCGGGCAACTATACTCCTTTGGCAGCTTCTATAGAACATATCTTTGAGGTGAATAAGAACAAAGGGTTCTTCAGAAAGCCGGAACCATTGACCTCGTGGCAGAGTAAGGATAAGAAAAAGTATTGTGAATTCCATGAATCCTCAGGGCATAACACTCATGAATGTCGTCAACTCAGGGAAGAGATTGAGGATTTGATTAAGGAAGGATACCTGACGGAATTGATTGTTAGGGAGGTGAAGAAGCATAGGGAGAATCCCGACAGGAGAGATGGAGGGCGCGCCCTCCACGGAGATGGTAAGCCGGAAGAGAAGAAATTCGTCAAAGAAGGGAGTATTCACACCATCTTTGGGGGACATCATTTAGGGGGAGATAGCAATCACGCTATGGAGAGATATTCCAGAGAAGCGAGGTATCGACCTCTCACAAATGTGAATAGCTTGGAATTGAGGCCACCTAAGTTGTTCAAGGGAGAATGCGCTGACATTACTTTCACCGAAGAAGAAGCTAGATGGGTACATCATCCTCATAATGACGCTCTGGTAGTAGCAATTCAGATTGGTGCGAAGAATGTCCATCTGGTTTTCGTGGATAATGGAAGTTCGGTGAATATACTCTACTACAGTACTTATAAGAAGCTGGGACTCTTAGACAAGGATATGATTCAAGACAACGGATGGATCTATGGTTTCTCAGGAGAATCAGTAAAAGTTATGGGAGCTATTAAATTACCGGTAACTCTTGGGGAAGGAACCCTTTCTGTGACTCAAATGATGGATTTCATGATTTTGAATGTGGATTCATCACATAATGCTCTGGTAGGACGACCCCTGTTGAAGGAAATGAAAGTTGTGACCTCCATCTACCATCTCGCGATGAAATTTCCTACGCCAAATGGTGTGGGAACTGTACGGGGCTCTCAGCATGACTCCAGAGATTGCTACCATAAGGCGATTAAAGGGTTTAGAAGACAGCAGGATGGAGGGTGCGCCCTGCGTGAGAGTGGTTCCGGAGTCATGAGTGTTGTCCCAGAAGAGGTAAAAGCCCATTATCTTGTCCAGGAACCTGAAGAGGAAGAACTGCTATACAAGGCGCGCCCTGAGGATGATACCTCTGTTCTTGATGAGCTTCAAGAAGGAATTTTGGAAGAAATAGAGGAAGACGCAGAGGAAGTAATCTCATTTGATCTCAAGGGTGAGCAGGTTGAAGGGAGGCGAATGTTACTTGAAGGTTTGGTGCATACCCTTGTCGAGGAAGACTTCCCTCTTAAGGAGGACGTGCCCTCCAAGGATGTAGCACCGGTTGAAGATCCTCGAAGTTTTGATTTCGATCTTGATCCAAGGACACCGCAACCGGTGGAAAAGACTGGTCCTGCAGAGGATACAATTTCTATTTTGGTAGATGAGAGAGATCCAACTAAGGTTCTGAAGATTGGATCGCAGTTGAACTCCAAGTTAAGAGGCATGCTCACCAATTTCCTTTTAAACAATCTGGATGTTTTTGCTTGGAGTCATGCTGATATGGTTGGGATTGATCCGAAGGTTATGTGTCACCGTCTGAATATAGATCCTACCAAGAAGGGAATTCGCCAGAAACGCCGGACAGTAAGTGGAGAGAGGGCCATAGCATTGAAAGAAGAGGTGGATAGACTTTTAGATGTTGGGCTGATCAAGGAGTCATATTATCCAGATTGGTTGGCTAATCCGGTTCTTGTGAAAAAACCAAATGGAAAATGGAGGACTTGTGTTGATTTCACTGATTTGAACAAGGCATGCCCGAAGGATAGCTTTCCACTCCCGAGGATTGATCAGTTGGTGGATGCCACGGCAGGACACGCTCTTTTAAGTTTTATGGATGCTTACTCTGGTTATAACCAGATCCCTATGTATGAGCCGGATCAGGAGCACACTTCCTTTATTACAGATCGAGGATTATATTGTTATATTGGCATGCCTTTTGGGTTGATCAATGCTGGTGCAACCTATCAGAGGCTGGTAAATATGATGTTTAAGGATTTGATAGGGAAAACCATGGAGGTATACGTGGATGATATGCTTGTTAAATCCTTAAAAGCGGAGGACCATGTAAGGCATTTGGGACAGATGTTCGAGATTTTGAGGAAGTTTACGATGAAGTTGAATCCTCAAAAATGTGTCTTCGGGGTAGAATCCGGGAAGTTTCTAGGATTTATTGTCAATCATCGTGGAATTGAGGCAAATCCAGCAAAAATAAAAGCTCTTCTTGACATGAAATCTCCGTCTAGTGTGAAGCAAGTTCAGAGTCTCATGGGAAGGATAGCTGCCCTTAATCGTTTCGTGTCAAAATCGTCGGATAAATGCAGAGAATTCTTCAAGGCGATAAAGGGGGCAACCAAAGATTTTGTATGGACATCTGAATGTGAGGAAGCTTTTCAGAGAATAAAGGAGCATTTGGGAAATCCTCCTCTCTTAGCTAAGCCCGTGGAAGGAGAGACGTTAATTTTATACTTGGCAGTTTCGGAACATTCTATCAGTGCGGTATTATTAAGAGAAGAAGTTGATCATCAGTCTCCAGTTTACTATGTGAGTAAGCGTTTGCTCGATGCGGAAACCAGATATACTAGCATGGAAAAGTTGGTTTATGCCTTAGTTTTGGCGTCAAGGAAGCTTCGTCCTTATTTTCAAGCTCACAAGATTGAAGTTCGTACGGCATATCCATTGAGAGGAATTCTCCACAAGCCGGAAACCTCTGGTCGAATGTTAAAATGGGCAATTGAGCTGGGACAATTTGATTTGGAATATACTCCAAGGACGGCTATAAAGGGTCAAGCTTTAGCTGATTTCATTCTTGAATTCGAGTCGGAAAATGAAGAAAAATCAATTGTATTGGTTGAGCCTGAAATTCCGCTTAAGAGGGCAACCCCATTCGAAGAAGTTCCTCAACCTCGGTGGAAGTTACAAGTAGATGGAGCTGTTAACAATGGAGGAGCTGGAGCAGGAGTAATCTGTTGGTGTATACTGAAAATATTTATTTGAAGTATTTACATTTATTTCTGGCCGGTTTAATTGAGAATCATTTAAATGTTTACATGTTGTCTAAATATTATATATTGTGAATAATCTAGTATCAAATGGGACACAGAATATTAGATTATTAAATACGGTTTATATAATATAATAAGGTTCACAGCACAGGTGGAGTTAGACAATCCACTGGAATGGCTGTAGTATTATTTAGATTAGTTTGTATTGACTAATAAATAATACTAGTATACTTTGTGTATATTGAACAGGATCAAATTTAGAATTGTTCCCTTATACTGATTAAGGAGGTGAACTAAGATTCTATGTTATTATTAATGCTTAGGTTCTTAATCCGGAAATAATAATTGACACGTATATATTATTTACATGCTTTGATTTATATATGAAATAATTCTTTTGATTTATTTCATTATATTTTGGGTGATGAAATAATATATATGGTGGGATATTATTTATTGAAGGAATCCATGTCCTGATAATATTCGGGTTAATGATGTCCCCTTGAAAGCTCAAAAAGATTTAATTATGTGAAACCCTGCAGGTGGATTTATTCCGGCATAATTAAATAAAGGTTGAGTGGATAATCAAGGATAAAAGATATTAATTAAATGAATTATCAGTAATTTATTTAATTAATGGACATGCGATATTTTAAACATGGGGAATTTAATAAGCAAATAATATTGGAACCGAATTAATTAATTAAATTACGGTATTAGGAAAGGTAGTGCAAATATTAATTCTTTAGTGGATTGAATTAATATTTAATTACATTGGGCTAGGCTCAAGATGTAATTAGAAGGCCCAACCTAATTGTCCATGATCCCTATTGTAGCCTATATATATTCCTATTCTCTTCTTGCTGGGGGCTGGTCGAAAAAATTTTGTAGCCACCCAGGTGCAAGAAGAGAGGTAAACTTGAGAAGACGAAGGCCACACTTCGCTCAAGGGAATTTGGGAATACAATAGAAGAGCGTGGAATCAACCGTTTACAAGGTTAATCTTCTTTTCGTATTCTCGTAATTAGCGTATCAAGATTCGTAGATCCACGATCTGATTGTCCCAACAATTGGCATCAAGAGCATGGTTCATTGGTTCTGCGAATTTTGATACGATGTCCATGTCGTAATTATATATGCATGTGTATAGTGGTGTGCTTGGATAATAATCTTTTGCAGGTTGTTTAGTATCCACTATTATGGCCATGTAATTTTAATTATGTGTTTGGATCCCACGTGGTTTAATCGTGGTTATTTTATTTGGTTTCCACGTGGTTTATCGTGGTTGTAAAACACGAGGGTTGATCGTGTTAGAATAGATTTACAAAATTAGTTTTGTATTAGATCTGTTTTGTATGTAATTGTTTGATGGATTATGTAAAAATCCGGGTATTTTGTAACAATTATGTGCGATCGGAAATCAAATCGGAGAAACAAAATTGTCCGCTGCGTAATTGATTTTGGCTGCTGGTATAGTAGTTCGAACAGAAGAACTCAAGAAACAAAGTCTGGAGAAACAGTGAAGCCGCGGCGCGTGAAAAAATTCTGGACAAATGGTGTAACGCAGGCCTGTCCTGCGTTACAGGAAGAAAAGGGTCTGTAACGCAGGCCTGTCCTGCGTTACAGGAAGAAAAGGGCCTGTAACGCATGGTTGTCCTGCGTTACAGGAAGAAACAGGTTTGTAACGCAGGTTCTGAATGCGCGACAGGGTTTTTACAGAAAAAAAATTATTTTTCAGCAGAACAGGGCTGGAATTTTTTATTTTTTTTTCACGGGGCCATAATAGTGGATTTAAATTATGTTTTTTAATTTTAATTCCGCTATTTAATTTTTAATTATTGCTTTAAATAATTATTATGTGTGTTGTTAATTATGTGTGTAATTTTTAATTGCATGTTTAACATAATTAGGACGACATGGACATTAATTTTATTTATTGCTTTAATTTTATGATGCATGCTGCCATGTTATGTGTTCTTTGTATTGTTATTTTTATAACATGCGGACCTCGAAAAAATAACATAGGGCGATGCATCTAGATAAAATTCCTCAATTTTAAATAAAAATTCTAAGTGGGTGAGGGAATTAATTAGGAATTAAATCCCATGGTCTCCATTATTGTTTGTATGTAATTTAACACCGAGACGAATATAAATTATACACATGCCACCCATCGTGGCGTATGATTTATGGTGTCAGGTAGTGTTATGGATATTACTAGAACAAACTTCCTAAATTAATTACGAATATTGAAAGGTATACATGCCACCCATCGTGGCGTACCAAGTTTCATAGAATTCAATTAATTAGAAGGGTACCACTGATTGAATATAGATTTTGATATTGAGAGAAAGGATGATTCTGTCTAGAAAGGGGTCTTAAGTGATGCCTCTTGACAATGCTCCCCCCGATCTGGGAATTATCCTATTATCGATTATTGATTTGAAATATTTAATGGTGGTATCCAGTCTTTTTATTAATTTAAGATTTAATAATGGTATACACTTAGCTATGAAAAATAATATATAGTCCACCCTAACGTGGCATATTATTTAGTAATAGGACCGAAGTAATATTTAAACGAATTTAAGTGGTATATATGTCATCCATCGTGGCGTACCAGATACTTATGGTGTTTAAATATTAGTGCATTAATTTTAATTAATTGTTAGAGGAAACCAATAGGATTTAAGATTTATGCAACTATCTGATTATGTGTTACATGTATGATTCTCAGGATTAGATCACTATGGGCTTTAATCCACTATTCACCATACTTAAGGATAACAAACTTACTGGACCGAACTATATTGAATGGAAACGTAATTTGGACATAGTGTTGACTGCTGAGGAGTACAAATTTTGTACTTATGAACCCAAGCCAGACCAGCCTGCTGAAGATGCTCCTGAAAGTGAGAAGGAGTATTATAAGCGGTGGATTAAGGCTGATGAGATGTCGCGATGTTACATTCTGGCAGCAATGTCGGGTGTTTTGCAGCATCAGCATCAGGCTATGCCCACTGCTTCAGATATGCTCTATAATCTCAAGGAACTTTTTGGAGAACAGAATAGGGCTGCTAGGCAAGTAGCAATGAAGGCTTTAATGAACACTCAGATGGTTGAAGGAACACCTGTAAGGGATCATGTTCTCAGAATGATGTCTCATCTGAATGAGATGGAGATCCTTGGTGCTGATATTGATGGGGAAACCCAGATCGATATCATCCTTATGAGCTTGCCCAAAAGTTTTGAGCAGTTCCGCTTGAATTACACCATGAACAAAAGGATGTATAGTCTCGCGGAACTTCTGACAGAACTTCAGGCAGCTGAAGGACTCTTTAAGCAGAATGTTCAAGTGAATGTGGCCGAGAAAGCTTCTTCATCTAAGCCGAAAGGTAAGAAGAAGAAAAAGACTCAGACACAGAAAGCTGGAAAGATTGCTAATGCAGTGGGAGTTCAAGGTGGTGTGAAAAAGCCTAAGGGCAAGTGCTTCAGGTGCAAGCAGTCAGGTCACTGGAAACAGGATTGTCCTCTTCCTAAGAAGACAAACAATACTGGTATGTCTCATTCTCTAGTTACAGAAACATATATAGCGGCTATATCTACGAGCACTTGGTGTGTAGATACAGGAGCCACTGACCATGTTTGTAACTCTATGCAGGGGTTCCAGCAATCCAGAATGCTTAGAGATGGCGAGATATATGTGTTCATGGGAGATGCTACGAAAGTAGCAGTAGTTGCAGTTGGAATAATTACATTATCTTTTGGCGATGATAGGATTTTGGTTTTGAACAATTGTCTTTATGTACCTTCGTTTAGAAGGAATTTAATTTCGGTTTCTAAACTTGCCATGGATGGTTATAATGTTTGTTTGGATCGTAATGTTTCTATTATGATGAATAAACGAGTTATATGTTCTGGTACATTGCAAGACAATTTATATATTATTAATCCTATCCAACCAATGCTGCAACATAAGGAAACTAATAACATTCTTTCTAGCTCAAATAAAAGAAAGAAACCTTCTGAATTGAACCAAACATATCTTTGGCACTTAAGATTAGGTCATATTAACTTGAGGAGGATTCAAAAACTGGTAGTAGATGGGCCATTAGGCTCGTTGGCAGTGGAGCCATTTCCAGTTTGTGAATCCTGCTTGGAAGGTAAGATGACTAATAGGCCTTTTAAAGCAAAGGGGAATAGAGCTAAAGAAGTGTTAGAATTGGTTCATACTGATTTATGTGGACCTATGAGTATCCAAGCAAGAGGAGGTTATGAGTATTTTGTCACTTTCATTGACGATTATTCTAGATATGGGTACATTTATTTGTTGCGCCGTAAGTCTGAGTGCTTTGAAAAATTCGAAGAATACAAAGCAAGTGCGGAGAAGCGACATCTTGGAAAATGTATCAAGTCACTACGATCAGATCGTGGTGGCGAATACTTGCTTGGAGAATTTAGGGAATATTTATCAGAAAATGGGATTGCATCCCAGTTGTCTGCACCTGGCACACCTCAGCAGAATGGTGTAGCAGAGAGAAGGAATCGGACTCTTTTAGAGAGTGTTAGATCGATGATGAGTTATTCAGATTTACCCAAGTCGTTCTGGGGATATGCTATAGAAACAGCGGCTTACCTTCTAAACTTGGTACCTTCTAAGTCGGTTCCCAAGACTCCAATAGAATTGTGGACTGGTAGCAAACCAAGTCTAAGACATATTCGGATTTGGGGTTGTCCAGCACATGTGCTGAACAAGAACGCAACCAAGTTAGAATCTCGTACAGAAGTAAGGCTGTTTGTAGGCTATCCCATGGGAACGAAAGGTTATTCATTTTATAGTCCTAGGGATCGAGATATCATTGTTAGCACCAATGCTAGATTCTTAGAAGAAGACTATATAATGAAACACAAACCCATGAGTAGTATCGTTTTAGAGGAACTAGTGGGAGGGACAGATAATCCCCAAGTGCCAATAGTACAAGTAGATCAACCACAAGAAAATGCACAACCTGTCACTAATACCACACCGGTGCTTCGTCGTAGTGGGAGGGTTGTTCAACAACCTGATAGATTCATGTTTTTGGGAGAGTCCTCGGACTTGGTCTCTGGTGAACATGATGAGGATCCCAGGACATACGAACAAGCAATTCTAGATAAAGATGCAGATCTTTGGCAAAAGGCAATGGAATCTGAGATGGAATCTATGTATTCTAATCAAGTTTGGGAGCTCGTGGAACCACCCAAAGGTGTAAAACCCATTGGATGTATGTGGATCTACAAGAAGAAAAGAGGATCTGACAAAAAGGTGAAAGCCTGGAAAGCACGACTTGTTGCGAAAGGGTATACTCAGAAAGAAGGGATCGATTATGAGGAAACTTTTTCGCCAGTTGTTATGCTTAAGTCGATCCGGATTCTTTTATCTATAGCAGCTCATCTCGATTATGAGATTTGGCAAATGGATGTCAAGACAGCTTTCCTTAATGGAAGTCTTGAGGAAACCATCTATATGCAACAACCAAAAGGATTCATTAAGGAAGGCCAAGAGCATCTTGTTTGTAAGCTTAAGAGGTCTATTTATGGACTAAAACAAGCTTCTAGGGACTGGAATATTCGTTTTGATCAGGCAGTCCAGTCATATGGATTTGATCAAAGTCCAAGCGAATCATGTGTGTATAAGAGAAGTGAGGGTAATGCAGTGGTTTTTCTAGTACTGTATGTTGATGACATTTTACTCATTGGAAACAATGTTAAGATGTTGTCATCAATAAAGGCATGGTTGTTCAAACAATTTGAAATGAAGGACTTAGGTGAAGCGGCATACATCCTTGGGATCAAAGTAATAAGGGATCGCAAGAAAAGGATGTTGGCTTTATCTCAAGAGCCCTACATTGATGAAGTATTAGCTCGTTTTAACATGCAGAACTCTAAGAAAGGTTTTCTACCTTTTAAGCATGGAGTGGCTCTATCTAAGGAGCAGTGTCCTTCGACACCTAAGGATATAGAGAGCATGAAAACAGTTCCTTATGCTTCGGCATGTGGAAGCTTAATGTATGCTATGTTATGCACGAGGCCTGACATCTGCTTTGCTGTAGGCATGGTTAGTAGATATCAGTCGAACCCAGGTCAGGAACATTGGAGTGCAGTAAAAACTATACTCAAGTACCTGAGAAGGACTAAGGAGTATATGTTAATTTACAAGGCCTCAGATCTATTTCCTTTGGGATATACTGATTCAGATTTCCAATCAGATAGGGATAAGAGGAAATCTACCTCGGGATATGTTTTTACTTTTGGAGGTGGAGCCGTTATATGGAGGAGTGTAAAGCAGAAATGCATTGCAGACTCTACCATGGAAGCCGAGTACGTGGCGGCCTCTGAGGCTGCAAAGGAGGCTGTATGGTTCAGGAACTTCCTTTTGGACTTGGATGTGGTACCTAATTTGCCTAGGAGCTTGACAGTGTATTGTGATAACACTGGTGCTGTGGCAAATTCGAAGGAACCGCGAGATCACAAGGCAGCTAAACATATTGAACGTAAGTATCATCTCATACGAGGAATCGTAAAGCGAGGAGATATAGTTGTGGCTCACATATCATCGGAAGACAACCGGGCAGATCCTTTCACAAAGAGTTTGCCAGCCAAGGTTTTTGACAGGCATGTGGAAGCGATAGGAGTCAGATGGATGGACACATAGTTTTCTGTGTAATAGTGGATTAAATAAACACTGATATACTCATAGAATATTTTGAGTATAAGTGGGAGATTGTTGGTGTATACTGAAAATATTTATTTGAAGTATTTACATTTATTTCTGGCCGGTTTAATTGAGAATCATTTAAATGTTTACATGTTGTCTAAATATTATATATTGTGAATAATCTAGTATCAAATGGGATACAGAATATTAGATTATTAAATACGGTTTATATAATATAATAAGGTTCACAGCACAGGTGGAGTTAGACAATCCACTGGAATGGCTGTAGTATTATTTAGATTAGTTTGTATTGACTAATAAATAATACTAGTATACTTTGTGTATATTGAACAGGATCAAATTTAGAATTGTTCCCTTATACTGATTAAGGAGGTGAACTAAGATTCTATGTTATTATTAATGCTTAGGTTCTTAATCCGGAAATAATAATTGACACGTATATATTATTTACATGCTTTGATTTATATATGAAATAATTCTTTTGATTTATTTCATTATATTTTGGGTGATGAAATAATATATATGGTGGGATATTATTTATTGAAGGAATCCATGTCCTGATAATATTCGGGTTAATGATGTCCCCTTGAAAGCTCAAAAAGATTTAATTATGTGAAACCCTGCAGGTGGATTTATTCCGGCATAATTAAATAAAGGTTGAGTGGATAATCAAGGATAAAAGATATTAATTAAATGAATTATCAGTAATTTATTTAATTAATGGACATGCGATATTTTAAACATGGGGAATTTAATAAGCAAATAATATTGGAACCGAATTAATTAATTAAATTACGGTATTAGGAAAGGTAGTGCAAATATTAATTCTTTAGTGGATTGAATTAATATTTAATTACATTGGGCTAGGCTCAAGATGTAATTAGAAGGCCCAACCTAATTGTCCATGATCCCTATTGTAGCCTATATATATTCCTATTCTCTTCTTGCTGGGGGCTGGTCGAAAAAATTTTGTAGCCACCCAGGTGCAAGAAGAGAGGTAAACTTGAGAAGACGAAGGCCACACTTCGCTCAAGGGAATTTGGGAATACAATAGAAGAGCGTGGAATCAACCGTTTACAAGGTTAATCTTCTTTTCGTATTCTCGTAATTAGCGTATCAAGATTCGTAGATCCACGATCTGATTGTCCCAACATAATCTTGTTTACCCCTGAAGGGAATCAACTCATGAGCGCTATTCATTTCAAATTTCAAGCAACCAATAATGATGCGGAGTATGAGGCCTTAATTAACGGGCTGAAGATGGCTTTGGAGATGAAGGTAGTAAATCTCATTGTGTTAAGTGATTCAGAACTAGTGGTTGGACAAGTGAAAGGTGGATTTCAGTGCAGAGGTCCAAGGACAGAGCTTTACATGAGGTGCGCTCAGCGGTTGATTAAAAGGTTTCGAGAAGTACCGGTAGAGTGTATTCCACGAGATGAGAACTGTAGTGCAGATGTGTTAGCCAAGTTAGGGTCACAGAAAGATGCTATGCTGTTGGGGACAGTACCTTTGCAAGTACAGGAAGTACCTAGCATTCCAGAGGTTGAAGTCATGGAAGTGGAATCTATTCCCAATGTTACTTGGATGACTCCCATTCAAAAATATATTCGAGAAGGTATACTTCCAGGTGAGAAGTTGGAGGCCAGGCGGCTTCAGTATCAAGCAGCTAGATTCGTGGAGTATGATGGGATATTATATAAGAGGGGTTTCAATCAACCACTTCTCAAGTGCATAGATGGAGATGAATGCAATTACATCCTTAGGGAGATTCATGAAGGTATTTACGGCAATCACTCGGGGGGTGGTTCGTTGGCAATGAAGGTGTTAAGGCAAGGATATTATTGGCCTACCTTGAAGAAGGATGCTTATGAGTTTGTTAAGGCATGTGACAAGTGTCAAAGGTTCGCCAATTATTCTACCAGCCCTGCTACTACTTTGACTTCTTTAATGAGTCCTTGGCCATTTGCTATGTGGGGAATAGATCTCATTGGAGAGCTCCCTAAAGCTAAAGGAGGAGTGAAGTATGCTGTTGTTGCTGTGGATTACTTTACCAAGTGGGCGGAAGCAATGCCCTTGGCCACAATTACTGCAAGGAAGATTCGAGATTTCGTTTTCAACTCTATTGTGTGCAGGTTTGGAATTCCGTATAAACTTGTGTCGGATAATGGAAAACAGTTTGACAGCAAGGAATTGAGAAAGTTGTGTGATGATTTGGGGATAAAGAAGGAATTTGCAGCTGTGTATCATCCTCAAAGTAATGGGCAGACAGAGGCTATCAACAAAATAATCAAGCATACCTTAAAGACGAAGTTGGAAGAAAGCAAAGGGAATTGGCCTGAAGAACTTCCTATGGTCTTATGGTCATATAACACAACTCCAAGGACCACAACGGGGGAATCCCCTTTTATGTTATCTTATGGGTGCGAGGTAATGGTTCCGGTAGAGATTGGGGCAGGATCATTCCGAAGAGATTTCTATGATGAAGAAGCAAATTTGGTAAACCAAAGGTTGAGTCTTGACCTGTTGGAGGAAACAAGGGCTAATTCGCAGTTGAAGTTGGCGACTTATCAGCAGAGAGTTGCAAGGTATTACAACAGGAAGGTGAAGATTCGTCCTTTCAATGTAGGAGATTTGGTTCTGCGAAAGGTCATGCCAAATACAAGGGTAGCTGCTCATGGAGTCTTCGGTCCAAATTGGGAAGGACCTTATAAGATCAAGTCTATCATCTGGGAAGGCACTTATCATTTGGAAGATTTGGATGGTAATACAATTCCAAGAGCATGGAATGCGGAGCATTTGAAGAAATACTATCAGTAGGGTGCGCCTTTGGCCCCCTATTGTATGAAGACTTATATTTAAGTTATAGACTAGTATAAATAAATCTTCTCCTAGTCTAGGGGGGTAGTACACATACGCCTTCTTTAGTTCTAGTCGAGACTTGCTGTTTTTATTCCACGTTTTTTCAAGATGGATTTTCTCCTTAGCTTGGGGGGTAATACATGTATGCCTTCCCTTGTTCTGTTGAGATTTGAGTTTATTTGAAGATTAATAAAGTTTATCAAGACATTTTTTCAAGTTTTTTTAAGATTCTTTTTATTACAAGAGGTCGTGCTTTATGCCTAAGGGCGCGCCCTCAACATGAATGAAGATTTTTAATTTTATGCGTTTCAATGTTTTCAAGAGTTGGAAGAATATTGGCTGATAAAACACAAGAGGCCGCGCTCAAAGTAACTAGGGCGCGCCCACAACATTTATATTGAAGACATCATATGATATTAATAAGTTTTAAGATTGAAGAAGTTTATCAGAAGGCCGCATCCTAATGATTGCATAGAAGAATTACTAGAGCTTTTGAAGATGTAATTTTCTAACATGATGATAAAGAAAATTTCAAGGTTGCACCCTATATATTAGGGCGCGCCCTATAATTATTTTTGAAGATGAGAGCCAAACAAGAAATTTCGTGATAAGCAATTTAAACCAACTTTACACAATATTTAAAGTCATCAAAAACACGGACAATATTCAAGATATTCAAAATACAATTTGCAGGGTTTTACAAAGGGCCCGCACCTTAAATGTTAAAACCAAGCAAAAGTTCAAAGATAATAAAAGTTTTAGGGCGCGTCCTTAGCAGGAGACGCGTCCTGGTTGTTTGTAGACTGGATGATGGAGATAGGAGTTGCATCTTCAGGAATGGAGGCTTGATCTGTTACAGGAGGAAATGTTTGAGCATCTTGATTTTGAGCTTCAGGAATATCTGTGGAAGAGGGCGCGCCCTGAGGATCCTTGTCCAAACCTAGCTCGATCCTCTTTGCTTTGATTGCACTCGCGTGCACCCTCTTGAAGTCCTCGATATCCTCAGCACTTTCGCGACCAAACTTTTCTTCCCAGTTATAGTCGGGATCATTAGCCAGAAAACCAAGGAGATAGAAGTCAAAGCCCCTTTGGAAGTTTTCATCCTCGACACGTTGTTTCTCATCTTTCCAACAGTGTAACACCCCCAGATCCGGGGTCCGGGATCCGGTGGTTACGGTTTCCAATTCTGTCCACAACAATTGAACTTTCCTTAACATAAAATAAATTACGTCTCTATAACCCAACACAACAATATAAAACACACTCGTTATAGTCCCAGAGATGAAATCAGAGTAACAATCAAATTTTTATTAATCACATTATGAGTTCTTACAATCCAAAAGAATTTCAATATAAATACATACTCTTTGCCATCCATTTACATAAGTCATACTAGACCATATTCTTGGTACTGAAAGGATAAATATATCCTACCAATAGCTTCTTCTTCAGCTCTGGTAGTCTCATCGTCCTCGCCCGCGTCGAGTGCGCCTTGTGCGAGTCATCTGGTCTAGCTGTTGTTGTGATATAATAATAAAGCAAGGGTGAGCAATAGCCCACCAACAATAATATATAACTGAACGATAATATATAACAGTTCAAAAGTATCTTTCAAACCATATGCCATGCATTTACGGAAATGATGCCAGTATAATATGAACGATGAAGTTACAAGGTAACTTAAAGTATTTGTTTGTAGAAATATCTGCTACATCAAAGTAAGCGAGATATTCTTATTGTTATTAAGAAGAGGAACTTGCAAGAAAAGGGTTGCAATTCCAGTTATGACACTTTTCCAACTCTGCCAACAGTAATCATGTTGCAGGAAATAAATAAATTTGGATGATGAACCAATGATGGAGTATTCACCGCGCCCGCTGTTCCAATCTTGATGATCAGTCGAGATCGTACAGCTCAATTTAGATTTACTATCGGTAGAAGGAAGAACTGACGGCTTTACTTGTATACCGCCTTACTAGCTCTCCCCGGCCAACGGTTGGGCCAAAGGGGATGGACCGGCGCTACTCGGCCTCTTACACGACTCCTAGTTCAAATAGAATTCATGATTCTGAATGTAACGTTCGTCCCCCTTTCCCCAAGTATAATACTTGTTGATAAGACTCCACAAAGTAGTCGTATCTAGTTGGAAAGGAAAATTTAGCAATAACTCCCAAGCTATTACTTGGTAACGGATATCAACTTGTTCCAGTAATCTTACCCCTCGAAAGATGAGAAGGTAAGCAATGACTTAATAAGTCAACAGCACCCGAGTTGCGGGTGAAGGGAATACTTTATGACCGGGAAGTCGACAAGATAAATAACATTTTCCAAGTAAGGTTCCCTTATTATTAAGGAAATAGACTCAAAGAAGAATGATGTCTGAGAACCTTTCTTGATATAAGATTAATAATAATATGACTCCGAGATATTTTCTGTAATAATCGAAGAAGATAAACCTTATCGAGGTTATTCTAAGTATGGAATAAATATTCAGAGAATATTTATTGAATTAAAATATTTTACAGAATATTTAGGAATATGAAAGAATATCTTCAATCAGAGTATTTCTCAAATAATCCTTGAAGAAATATCGAGAGAATATTTATTGCATAATTAAATATTCAAATGAATATTCAAAATAATATTCATTAATTAATAAGACCTGAAAGGAATATTTAAAATATTTAAAATAATATTCGATGATTAAATAGAACCCTGGATGAATATTCAAGATAATATTCATAATTAATTAGGAATTTATATGAATGTTGAAAAAGTAATATTCATTTAATGAATAATATTCTAAATGAATATCAAGTAATATTCATTTAGTAATCCAAGCTTTAAAGGAATATTCGAGATAAGACTCGATAAATAAATCAAGCTTCAGATGAACATTAAAATAATATTCATCAAGTAATTACTATCTTAAATGAATATTCAAAAGTAATATTCATTTAATGAATAATATTCTAAATGAATATCCAAATAATATTCATTTATTAGTCCAACCTTTAGAAGAATATTCGAAATAATAATCGATAAATAATTCGACTCTGAATGAATATTAAAAATATTATTCGTCGAATAGTTACGTTCAAATAATTATTTGAAGTAAATATCGTTAAATAAATAATCTCGAACGAATATTCACATAATATTCATCGCCCGAATAATGGAAAATATTTACTTAGATATTTTCTTTCGAGGTAATCTCGATATGTCAAGAAATATTGACTCCCGGTCTATATTTGATAAATAAGATGGATACGCCCTTCTATGAGGGTCTTACAATAACCGGCTTATAATTGATACGTTAGCTATCTAATTTATAAGCCAATAAACAATCAGGGAACAAGCATAATGATATAACTTGAAAGTAGGCATGCATGCTATGGCATATGTATAACAGAAAACATATATATATATATATATATATTCAATCACAACAACAGCCTAAAAGAAGGGAATCGAAACTTGCCTGGTAGTCGAGTACGGTAAGGGGTAGTGGTAGCGGGTCCCGATTCAGCTTGGTGATCTATAAATAGCCAAGGCATTCGGGATTAATCACTTAACATATTAAAAGTTAAGTTATACTTAATTCGAAACACGTTCTCGAGTTACCTCGTTATACCCCTTTTTGTGGATTACTTTTATCACTGATCCGACCCGACATTCGTTCGTTAATACGACATGTCATTGTACTTATACTTGGGACATACTTAAGTCATATGAGTTCTAAAGTCGATCGTTACGAACCAATACTATACTCCGAGTTTTATCGCCCGTTTTCTAAGTGTTTTACCGAAGTTATAAAAGAGTCGTCTTTTAGGGGTTCGTTCGCGTTTAACCTCGACTCGAACATTTTTAATAAATCAAAAAATGATCCTTTTGACATACGGTTTTCTTTCACGCCTTCCTTTTTACCTCTAGTATTTATTTACCAAGATTCGCCATGACGTTACATAGTTTACGAGGGTTCAATTACAGTTACGAACTTTCGTTTACGGATTCGAACTACTTTTAGTAATTTGGTCATAAATCCTAAACCGTAAGTCCGTTTCACGTGATCTTTATATCAAAACGAAGCTTATAACATAATCTATCCTAACATGGCAGAAAATTTTCTGGACAGTAGGGTCTTGATGTGAAAAATGGCATACAAAACATGATATTGTAAAATCGGACATTATAACGGCTATGTTTACGCGTTTTCCAAAGTTTTTACACTTTATCTCGATCTAACAAAGATCAATCCAACCACACAAACACATGATAATCATCATGACTAGTCTATCAACAACTCATCTTAACCATCTCATGGATCACAATCCAAACAACAACCATAATCAACTAATAACATAGATCTAAGCATAACATAGCATACTAACACTAAATCGTCCATATAACTCATAAAATCTCAAAATGGTACCAAGGGTTTTTGGAGCTTGTTACCTTCCTTAGAGAGTGATATAGCCTTATCAAGCCTTGATCTATCCTTATGTGACCTTAAGCTTGCTAGATCAATCAAAAGAAACATAAAAATCAAAGGTTAGTTCATAAGAACACTATTCATGCTCCTCTTTCTTGATTTTTTTGAAAATGCAAACAAAGGAATTTGGAGCTAAGATTTTGAGGAGATTAGTTTTATGAAATATAAGTCTCACCATAATTATTTCAAGAGCAAACAATGGTGGGAAGGTGGATTTTGGTCTTTGAATTAAGCAAATAGCCGAATGAAGAACAAGGAGAGAGTGTTGGTGTTCTTTGCTTGGCTCTTGGAAAATAATTGCATAAAGTGAAGGCCTTGGATAATATCTTGGTTAAAGTGGCTTTAATAAAGTGATGATGCATGCAATGAGGTATTTGTGAGGACAAGTGTTGAAGATTGGATGGTTTAAGGCTTAACTAAGTGATTTGTTTCCTAAGTACTAGTTGCATTCTAATTGGTCTAGTTACTTGCTAGTCACTAGATCTTTATCACTAGCTCATGCATGTATCTTGCTTTCTCTGCTTGATTCTTTGTCCGTTTATTGCTCAATTCATTCATCGTTCGGACGAATAACTAAGTAGTTTCACCTCTAGGGTTTACCGGGAAATTTCTCGATATTCATAATACCTTCCCCAATCCTTAATATAATCCTCGTGATGACCATGTAGGATATTTAATCTCGATACGAACTTAATCCGTAATCTAGGATTCGTTCGATTTATTGATTAATCTCGTTATAACGTTTTAGCGGTTTCTAGAACGCTTGATTCACTGTCTCAGTGGTTTCCTACCTTCATTCTTAAATCAAATATAATAACATCCCAAAATATCAAATCCTCAAAGTTAATATCTCAATTCTTGGATTATAATAATATTTAATCCACTGTCCGGTCAAATATTATACCGAAAAAGAATTTGGAATTTCTGAATTCCGATCGTCTCTGCATTCACTTATTTCCTTCGCGTATTACTAATATGACTTCGAAACATCCATATCACGTCCCGTACATAGGGTGGCGTGAAAAGTTTTCCAACTTACAAAATCACTATTCATCCACCAAATTACTATGCACGTACAGGAAACACTATGCACGTACGGGAAATACTATGCACGTATGGGAAACACTATGCACGTACTCATTTCCCTTCAAGGATCCATTAGCTCCTTCCTGGATGGTAGATTATTCTTATCTAGGTCCTCAACCATCGAATTACTCTATTCTCACAATATACCAATGCATCAGGATCATTGTCCAAAGCAATATCCATTCATTACAATCATTGTTCTTTGAAACCACCATTCATTAGAGCTGGTGACCTTGTTGTCGGAATCATTGTTCCTCATTTTATCATTACTTAATAAAAAGTTTTAATTATATCCAAAATTTGGGGTTCTTACAAACAGTCAGCCTTCTCGATCTCAAAACTGTCACGCTGTATTTTCAACTCCTCTATCTCTTTCTCCAACCTGACATTTTTGGAATTCAGAAGATCACGATGTTCACAAGATTCATCAAGGTCGTGTTTCAGATCAACAATTGTAACATCCTTGGCGTCTAGATCTTTCTTCCATTTATTATCATTCTCAATGATCATCTTTGAATACTTCCTATTTTAAGCCTCAAGTTTGTTAAGGTGAAGCTTTTCCTTGTGGACTCTTTGGGCGCGCCCTAGAGATTGAATGAGGAGCTGGGCGGAGGCATGGATCATGGAATGAATTTCCTCTTCAGCATCCATGTTTTGCCATTTATCCACTTCGTTTTCCTTGACAAACGAGGACGCGGAAGGCCCAATAAGAGTTTCAACATAGGAGGGCGCGGCCTCGATCCTTTGTTTTTTGCTTTTCTCAACAGGTTCGTGAAGAACCTCAACATCCCTCTTCAGGGAATCACTTGAAGGAATACTTTTGCTGGAATCTTTTGCTGGGCGCGCCCTGGAGGTACCAGCTTTTTCATCGCTTTTCTCTTTGTCATTTTTCTTTGTACCTCCGAAACCACGAGGAATTCGAGGAGCCATATCTGCATAAGACAAGAGAAACAATTAGGCCGTGCCTTGGGGAAAGGTTATGAAGCACAATGTGTTAAAGTAAATAAGTAATAAATATTAGGGCGCGTCCTAATCTATAATTTTATACCTTCATTAGAGTCAGAATCTTCGTCGCTATCACTAGAGGGTGAGGGAACGGCGACGCCATTTCTAAATTTCTTAAATTTACAAAAGGAACCAACCATCTCAGAGAGAATCCCAACTCTTTTTAGATTTTCTTCTGTGATAAGAGTTTGAAGATTGAATTTTTCTTCGGCAATTTTGAGGACAGCCTGAGCCCTGAGAAAGGCCGCGCCTTGGAGAGTTTTCTGAACTCTTCTATCTGTGTTAATTCAAAGTTAATAAAAGTTCAAGAGTGGAAAGTTATTAAGGAAAAAAGGATTTAAGGCGCGCCCTGACTTACAGGGATCGGTGTTGAACTGCACACGAACTCGAGGGACATCCCAAACAAAGAAGTATGGTTCCTTCCAGTGTTTGATGTGGCTGACCCTACCCTCAGAAAATCCATTATTGTTGTGAGGTTAATTTTTTACTAAGTAGTAATAGCCTATACTGGATTGACGAATGCTGTAGAAGAAACTGACTTCGTGCATGGAAGGAGCTCCAAATTCAAGATCGTGATAGAGAATGAATAAACCAAGTAAAAGTTTGTAGCTATTGGGACTAAGTTGGATGGGTGCAAGATTGTACCATTCGAGTACTTGCCTTAGATATGGGTGTAAGGGCGCGCCCACACCAAGAGCAACTAGTTTTGGAGTTAAGACCATCCTCGGAATTTTGAAATTTTTACCATAATTGAAGATGTGTGGGCGGTGGTGAGTATATGGAATGGCCCAGATTCCTTCTTGGCCGTAATATTGCATAGCCCATCCAACTTCGTCACTCGTGGCTGTCGAAGACATATTCACACAAGCCAATTTGCCTCGTTTCTTTCTAAGAATATTTTTCTCCTTTTCAGACATGGTATCATATTTACCAAAAACAATATCAATTTCTTCATCAAGGACTTCCCAATGTCTAAACGGGACTGGAGAAGGTAATGGAGATGTAGGTTCGGAGTCGGATATAGGTGAAATGGAAGAAGCTGAGGGCGCGCCCTCAGAGGAGTAAGTGTCAGAAGAGTGTGTGTCGTTGGAAGAATTGGAATTTGGAGTATAGTCATTGTCAGAGGGATCTGTATGCAAAGGGTTTGGAGTTTTTTCGGGTATTAGTTTTGAAGTTTCTGTGTTGTTTTTTATACGGCTGCTAAGGGGAATATTATCTAAGGAGTCTTCACTGGAAAAACTCATTTTGTTTTCATTAAAATCTTTGATAAGGCGTGCCCTCTCTTCTGAAGAAATAAATGAGAAGAGAGGTCGGTAATGATTTGGAGGAAGTGTAGCTGGTAAGGGAGAGTATATCCCTATGTTTTTATTGAATTCCTTGAAAGGATGAAATGGTGAAGGCGCGCCCTCCAGCTGCAAAAAATTGAAAATAAAAGCACTAAGGGCGCGCCCAAGGGAAGAAGAATGAAAGAGTGTATTACAACCTATATCAGATACGCCCTAAAGTTATTAGACGAGCATTTAGTATTTATTAAGAGACCTTAGGGCGCGCCCTTAGTATAGGACGCGCCTAAGGGCTTAGTCTAGTGTTCAAAATCATATTGAAACAGGCATATGTTTAGAAAATAAGATCAAACACATATACATACATATATACATACAACGGAAAACGAAGAACATTGGGTATGTGAACAATTGCAACGTCGGAATGGACAATTTACACGGTCAAAATGAAAAATAAGGATATGGAAACGTACCTTGTGAGTTCTGGAGTGCGATTTGATGAAGAAAACGGCAGAAAACTTGACGGAGACGGCCGGATTGACGTTTAGAAGTTGAAGTCGCAGGAGTTGGGTTTTAGGAGAGAGAGAAAGTAAAAAAGGGTAAAGTGAATAGAAGGGGGGTATTTATAGAGATTTGGAAAAATAGTGGAAAACAGTTGTTAGCCACTAAGTCGTTTAGGATTCTAAAAGACGCGCCCTCTGCCAAGGCGCGTCCTGATGAGGAATTGTGAAAGAATTTTTGGCTTTTCGGAAAAAATTCCATACATCATCTCTGATTTCATATGGAATTGGGGGGTAGTTGTTATAGCCAAAATTCGGTTCGGGTATTTTCAAGATGGATTCGGGTCAAATATGGGCTAAAGTTGGGGAGTTCTAGGATAAATTAGGGTTTTGGAAGTAAATGAGGAAGTTAGGCCGTGCCCTCTCTTTCTCATTAAAGAGGGCGCGCCCTAAGTATTCGAACAAAGTGACAAATTTATTTAAGTTGATTTTCTAAGAAGACATTGAAGAAATCTCTCCTGGGATTCCATTCAAATGTTAATTCCATTCAAACTTGGATTCCACTCAAGCTGGAATTCCAGAAAATGAAGAATTCCCTCCTGTTGTATCTCAGGAGGGGGATGTCCGTCGCAGAAGGCCTCCAGGGGTTTGCCTGGATATAAGGACCCTTCTTAAACACTAAGGGCGCGCCCTATGGTGGAAAGATGGGGACTTCTGGTGTGTGCTTTGGGAGCTCTGTTCCTGTAGCCAATGGGCGCGCTCTCATTGGGGAACTTTGGAGTAATCCTGCACTTTGCACCCAAAAGCTCTGGATCACCTGTCCTGCTATCTGGTGGGTGCTTCTCATTCGGGGGACAGGGATGCGTTCTGCACTTGGGGTAAACCACGGCTATACCTGCATCCTTGAAATCAAGAAATAGCTGGTAACGGACAGGACTAGTCCTCGACGGGGGAAGTTTCCTTATCCGTGAAGTCTTGAGATCTTGGATGAGCCTTGGGCCTTTGTGGTTAGGCCTCATAGTAGAACATTCCGGAAGCTGGTCTGTTATCCAAGCCCATTTGGGTTTCTTGTTCTCCAACAACTACGTCTGGCTTGATCCCCTATAAATAGAGGGGTACGTAGGCCGATTGAGGGGTTGGAAGTCGAGAGCTTTGAATAGCCGCCACTAACCCTATCAATCTCAGCCACCAATTATCTACAGCCACCACACGCCACCACTTTTTTCCGGAGAAAAATCACCGTCTAAGATCTTGTTTCCGGCGACGTACCTCGAATTTTGTTGTTCCCAAATTCCTCCGTCAACACAATTGACCAACGTATTTCAAGAAAGTCATTACAGTGGATGTAATAAGGGTTTCTAAACAACCTAATCATATGGTTGCATCATGAGTGCATTCTCTAAAATTTGAGATCAGTGTTGTAGAAAGTAGAATATTTGACATTAAGCATTCTGTGTAATTTGTATTTTGTAAATTGTATATATAGTCAGAGGTATGTGTTGGATATATGCGGCGCATTAATCGAATTCCCTATTTTGAGATTTTGGTGTACTGAACAACACTGAATAAAATTATGAAAGAGGCTTCTATGATTTTTAGATAGAGTACCCAACCATTTATGGTCTAATAATTTGATGGTTCCCGAGCAATAAATATGTTGTATAATATACTTGCCTGGCATCGATCAGGACGACGTCGATCTTCTCCGCACCATTTGACCTTTTTTCAGGCTGCCCATAACTGCTGACCATGCCAATGACATCTGATAATGAACATGTATGATTAGGTGTATAAAAAGGAATAAGTAATCGTGTGTGGAGTATGTGTGTAGCATATTTTACCTATTAAACTCCTGACGTCGCCGACCAAGGCGTTGACATTGTGGAAAGGTTGCAGCTCAAATTTGTATCGTGGAATGACACCGTTGTCTGGTTTTTTCTCAATTTTAGTCTTGTAGAAGAAGTTTATTGCTAGATCCCTGTCAACACTTCGATATAGTTTAGGCCTAGGCACAATCTTAATGTTGGATATCTTATAGACCTCGTTCTCCGTGAGAAGTGACTTGAAATGTTCCTTTTGATTGTTCCGAACAATTGCCATGATATGGTTTTCCTGAAATTTCATTAGCATAATCAATTGTCTTAATCAAAATGGCGATCTTGTTGAAAGTGAAGGTAATGAATGAAGGTGTACGATGAAAGCATAAAGTTCATAGCATACGATTTATCTCAAATGTTATTGTGAAAGCATACCTTTTCATCAATTAAAACGACGTTGGTGTGAAGCACGACGTTGTTCTTTCTGTTAATTGCTTCCCACACTCGACCAACACGTAGAAGAAGTGTTGCACTCTCTAAATGTGGTGTCAAAGCGGATAACATTGTGTATTGCGACATCGCTTACCCCGTTGAATGGACAGAACTATATGGCTTTGAAAGGTTGAAGAACTTTGTGGCAAAACTGGATTCACTTATAGGCAGTCCTCTTCAATCTATTCACGTAACTCCCGTTTTGTCAGTAATTATGCAGTTAAGGTGTTGTATTAAAGCTAAATTAATGGATCATTATTTGAGTGGTTTTACTTGTGAAACGTAAACTGGTGCTTATGATAAATTTTAAAGTAGATCTCAACTTGGACGTCTGCATGGTCGTCTCGTATACCTACGCAAATAAAATCATAATGCTCCTATTAATTTAATGTTAATGTGTGTTATGAGTTGAATAATAACACTACAAGAAAATCGCAATCAGACAACACTCATCAGACAACGCTCGGACGAAAAAGCATTGTTTGGAATTAAGAGACAACGGTTTTTTTGTAACTTCAGAAAAGTATTGTGTCATCCAGGTACCCTACAACGGGTTTTCATATACCATTGTCTAATTTGTTTTGAGACAACGTTTATAAACCGTTGTATGATTTACACAATTGTTTTCATATACCATTGTGTTATTACAATTCACACAACGGAATAATTAACCGTTGTTAAATCGTGTTTCAATGAGACAACAGTTTTTATGAAACCGTTGTCTGAACTACAAAAATTTTGAATAGAATTTGGTGGGAAATAATGAAATATTTGGTGGGATAATGAAATAATTTGAATTGAATTTGGTGGGAAATAATGAAAATAATCAGACAACGGTTTTTTCTTAAAAAAAAATGTTGTGTTATACTAAGCACAACAACATTTTTTCATAAAAAAAACCGTTGTTTAATGTTCTTGTATGATATTTTAGTGGTCAACTATCAAAGTATTGCTTGGTCAAACTAGTATAATTTTTGAATAAATTATTTTTGAATTTTTTTAGACGATCCAACTGTACGAATGATTTTATATACTGATTTTAGTGATGTTTACAAAAAATTAAAAAAAAAATGAATCATTCTTGTATGATATTTTAATGGCCAACTATCAAAGTACTCATTGGTCAAACTAGTATAATTTTCGAATAATATTTTTTTAAATTTTTTTTTGGACAATCCAACCGTATAGTTGATGTTATATACTAATTTTACATATGTGTACAAAAAGTTAGAAAAAAAATCATTCTTGTATGTGTTTATAATATAAATCCGCCAAAAGTACTACTCCCTCTAACTAGTGTGGTACCGATTGAACATGACCTATTTTTTTAAATTTTATTTTCGATGATCCAACCATAGGAATGATGTTATATACTGATTTTGGTATATGTACAAAAAATTAGAAAAAAACAAATCATTCCTGTATGATATTTTAATGGTCAACTATCAAAGTACTCATTGGTCAAACTAGTATAATTTTCGAATAATATTTTTTTAAATTGTTTTTTGGACAATCCAACCGTACAGTTGATGTTATATACTAATTTTACATATGTGTACAAAAAGTTAGAAAAAAAATCATTCTTGTATGTGTTTATAATATAAATCCGCCAAAAGTACTACTCCCTCTAACTAGTGTGGTACCGATTGAACATGACCTATTTTTTTCATTTTATTTTCGATGATTCAACCATAGGAATGATGTTATATGCTGATTATGGTGATATGTACAAAAAATTAGAAAAAAACAAATCATTCTTGTATGATATTTTAATGGTCAACTATCAAAGTACTCCTTGGTCAAACTAGTATAATTTTCGAATAATAATTTTTTTAAATATTTTTTGATTGATCCAACCATACGGATGATGTTATATACTAATTTTAGTGATGTGTACTAAAAGTTAGAAAAAAAAATCATTCTTGTACTTGTTTATAATATAAATCCGCCAAAAGTACCACTCCCTCTAATTAGTGTCGTACCGATTGAACATGATCTATTTTTTAATTTTTTTTTTCGACGATCCAACCGTAGAAATAATGTTATATACTGATTTTAGTGACATGTACAAAAAATTAGAAAAAAATAAATCATTCTTGTATGATATTTTAATGGTCAACTATCAAAGTACTCCTTGGTCAAATTAGTATAATTTCCGAATAATAATTTTTTATTTTTTTTCCGGATGATCCAACCATACGGATGATGTTATATGCTAATTTTAGTGATGTGTACAAAAAGTTAGAAAAAACATTCTTGTATGTGTTTATAATATAAATCCGCCAAAAGAACTACTTCCTCTAACTAATGTCGTACCAATTGAACATGATCAATTTTTTTAATTTTTTTTCGACGATCCAACCATACGAAGGATGTTGTATACTGATTTTAGTGATGTGTACTAAAAATTAGAAAAAAACGAATCATTTTTGTATGATATTTTAATGGTCAACTATCAAAGTACTCCTTGATTGCTTAGCAAAAAAAAAAAAAGTACTCCTTGATCAAACTAGTATAATTTTCGAATAATATTTTTTTTTATTTTTTTTGGACGATCCAACCATAAGGATGATGTTATTTACTAATTTTAGTGATGTGTACAACAAATTAGTAAATAACAAATCATGCTTGTACGTGTTTATAATATAAATCCGCCAAAAGTACTACTCCCTCTAACTAGTGTCATACCGATTGCATATGATCTATTTTGTATTTTTTTTCGACGATCCAACCGTAGGAATGATATTATATACTGATTTTAGTGATGTGTACAAAAAATTAGAAAAAAATAAATCATTCTTGTATGATATTTTAATGGTCAATTATCAAAGTACTACTTGGTCAAAAAATTAGAAAAAAATAAATCATTCTTGTATGACTATTTACGTTAAGATGCGACACAATCGAACCTTTTTATTTTTTGATTATTTTTTTCCAACAGCAAAATAAGTATCTATTCTATTGATATTCCGAAAATTTGAATTTTCTTTTGTTTCGAATCAAATTTCTAAAATTTCTTAGAATTTCATGATCCAAAATCTCAAGTTTCACTTCCCTCCCTTCATCTAATTCATAATCCCCGCCCCCTGTTTTGAGCCTCACAAATATTACAATATACTTCCCCCTTCTCCCGCTTATCCAATATTTCATTTCCCCCTTCCCAAAATTTTTATTTTCCCCCTTTGCTCTCGGTGTCCAAACATATACACAAAACACAGATCCTCACTCAATCCTCTAAAATCAAAACATAAACTTTAGTTCTTCAAATACAATTCCTACCTCACCATTCCCAATTGAAAACCTTAATTCAACCCCCCCTCTCTATCTCGCTTAGGGTTTCGTATTCTCTCAATCACACACATTCAATTTCTTAATCTTCAAATTAGGGTTTCTCAATCGATTTCTTCACTTCGAATTAGGAATTAGGGGAGTTTCAGTTTATATTCAATTGATTTCTTAGTTTAGGCTCTCTTAGATTTCATTTCAAATAATCGTTCTCTCTCTTTGATTTTATTTCTTAGTTTGTGTTTTTTTGTTTCCAGGATGCAACAAAGTTTGGCAAGATCTTGAGAAATCCTGTTGTAAAACAACCATGAAATCATCCTATCTCTGCTTGTAAAAGGGTATGTATGGTGCTTTTGTTTGAATTTACCAGGATATTGTCCTTAACTTTGGGATAATTTTGGTTCAGAAAACTGGAAGAAATTGGAATGGGTTATAGGTAACTTCTAAAGATCTTTTTACAGTTTATTAGTTTGCCCAAAAGAAGGCGAATGGTCTGTGGAAATGGTACTTCAAGTCATAATCATCAATTGCCGGTCATGGCGAGGTGAAGGAATGAAGGTATGAACAAATTTAGTTTCTGTAACATTTGTAACATAAAATGATACTATTTTTTTCTGCTATATTATAACCTCCCCATCCTCACAACTCCCTCTTCTCTTGTAGATGCTCACTCAGTTACGTTTCACATATGAACAAGAGAGCCACCCTGAAGAGTTCTTTGTTCCATATGTGTGGCAGCTAGTTGTATCTCGCAGGTTGATCCTAACTTGTTTTCCCCTTCAAGTCATTGTGTTTTTGACCTGCACTGTTCTTTTACAGAGTCCATACACGTGGACACTTCATCCCTATAGCTCTCCTATGTTTAAATATATAGATGCCTCACACTGTGCTGATTATGTTTTCTTATACTGCTGTCTGATTTTGTAACTTGTCTTTAAATTAGCATTCTCGCAATACATATAAGTGGTCTGATTTAATGACTTAGGCCATTCCACTTGTTTAACTTTATGTAGTTTGTGTTAATTTATTTTACTTGTAGTAATATATCCTTTTCTGGGCTCTTCTATATTTCTTACTGATTTGTTTATCTTGTCAATTGTCGTTCTGCAGTGGTTTCAGCTTTAATCCCAAAAGCATAAATCTATTTCCAGTTGATATTCCTATGGAAGTTAGTATATGTTATTATGCCATAAACTGAAGTTGAAGAAAAAAAATACATACATTTTCACCCTACCTAAAGTTTACATAATTGAGTTTTGAAAGTGTTTGATATCTTGAAGACTGTCATGTGTGAGAAAACAATGCAAGACAGTCGACAGAATAGAGTATATATTGGGATGGACCCCAGGGGGACAATGTATGCTAACAAGGTACCTGCTGAACTGTTTTTTTCTTTATACAAATTTGGTTACATATGAACAGGGCATATTATCTTAAATCCATGTTTGTATGTTCAGGCAGCAGCTCTTATTACCCTTGTAGTCATAGGGAGGAACACTTTTAATGGTGTCACCAGTTGGTTCTGATACAACCTTGGTTTCTTGTAATCTCATGAGTGAAGATCTTTGACAAAGTAAGCCACTGGTTACTGTGTCTGGTTTTGCAGATGCCCTTTTCATGGAGAGTTTGCTCATGCTTGAGGGACGAGATACTCTGTTAAAATCTGCATAGTGAGATGTCCTAGCAGTAAGCATTCCTTTGATTGAAGCTTTTATACAAAAAGAAGTGTTAAATAATAAAAAATGAAAAACATTCCTTTGATTCTATTAGCTTTGTTGAATGATTGAAGCTTGTATTAAGGTTTCAGACTAGGTTGAAAATTGAAATGTAGGAAGAAGTGGAGAAACTAGTGCAGGATTCGATCTAAATACACTGTTGTGGGCCTTACATTGAACTTTGCTTTTATCCTTAGTCTCCATTTTAACCTGATCCAACTTTAATAAGTGCCATATTACAAGTTTGATGGATACTCTGTAAAAAATAATTTTCCCTAGGCAGTTATTCTTTTATGAGTTCTTCTCAACTAAATGTGCACAGCACCTTACTTTATTGTTCAAATGTTTTGTGTAGGATGTAGATTGTATCAATGGAATTTTTTCAATGATGTGTCTATGACTATGTTGACGAAATTTGGTTTTGGTTGTAGTATTTGTGTATGTGAACTTTGTTATGGTCCAAAAGAAAAAATCGTAGAGGAAGCTATTGCCAGCAACAGCAAGGTTGCGAATTTGAAAAGAATTATATGTCTATGTTTGCTACTGTAGAATGGATCATAATTATAAGAATGCTGAATACTATCTGTAATGCATCATTAACAATAAAGGACTGCTTAGGCCAACTAGTAAGGTCTGACACTGTGCAAGTCAGCTCTTGCAATGCAAAAGTTACCAATCATCTGCGTGTTGGAAATTTGGGAGTTGTTGCCTGCTTGTCAGTTAGATCTTGCTTGTTATCAGGTAAATATAACATTTCTTGGGTATTTGATTTTTAACAAGTTTTTATAAATGAAATCCACTCCGGATTGTGCTTAGTAAGTATGAAATCCACTCCGTATCTGCTCACTCAATCTTTTTGTCTCTTAATATTTTAAAGTTGTGATACATACTGAATTGTGCTTAGTAAGTAACCTTATTGTCTTATCTGAATAACTTGAACACTAACACCCGAATGTTTTGTTACAAAGTTCATCTTTGATTCAGGCTTTGCTTTTTATTTCAAGTCGTTTATAGTTAAGTCTCTGGAGTCTGGATGCTTCTGGGAAAAGGTGGTATAGGTTTGTTTATTCTTCTTGTATATTGATATTTTTTAGCTACATATTTGTAACAAAGACTTTCTAAAATTTATAGTTTTCCCTCTTTTTTCTATGGATATCTTTTCCAGGGTTCTCAATAACGGATTATTAGAAGATGAAAGGAATTGGCTCCTGTGCCACAAGTCTTGATTTGTACATTGATTACTTTGTTGGGAATTAGATGATGGTAGTGGTACTTTGTTAGGAATTGGTATCTGTAGTAGGTTTATAGCGACTAATATTGATGGGTAGTTTTTGTTTTGATGAATATTGGTTTTGATCATAATGGTTAGTTGCTAGTGTAGTATAAACTTTGACTTTTGTTATAAATAAAAGTGATGTTTCAGTTATTATTAGTCAATGTTATCATCTTTTGATAAAAACTTGTTAAAAATATTATTAGACAATGAACAAGTTTCAAGAAAGCATTGTACCAAAAAAAGTTGACCACTGTATAAAATTATAAAACCATTGTGTGAAAATAACAAAAATAAGCATTTAAGAAACAAAAGTGTTGTACCAAGCATTTTTCACAATTGTTTTAAAAAAGATAAAGGCTTGTGTAAAATATAACTCACACAACGAGTTTATGATACAATTAAGTTGTATGCTTAGTTATCCGACAATGGTTATATTTTAAGAAACCGTTGTTAACATAACGAATGGACAATGTTTTATTTTTTCGGAACCATTGTATTCCTCATTTTCTAACAACGGATTTAAATGATTGCGTTGTTGTTTCTGGGTGTGCTACAACACTTTATGAGCATAGTGTGTTGTTATTATGGATATCAGACAACGATTTGTGTACCGTTGTGTGATGTTGGTAAGAGACACCTGCTCGATAGACAACGCTATTCCAGGGCATCAGACAACGGACAATAACCATTGTATATTTCAGTTTTCCTTGTAGTGTAAATTTAAGGATTATTAAGTAATTAAACCATATTTTTTTTAATAGGCATTAGTAGTTTTGGTAAATGACTTTTGTAAACGGATTGTACAGCTTGTGAATATCCTTTCCTTCACCTATTTGTTCTAATAAAAAGTCCTTGTCGAAATGTATGGTTTAATAGGGTTCGGGTAGTGAATATTATTAGTTAGTAATGTTGTATTAAAAATTCTGAATATTTTATGGAGTTTGTTCAGAGTTTTTTGAAGCCACCTTGATAGGAATTTTTGATGTGAAGATATATAGTTTAATAATATTTGAAATCGTATTTAAGTGGGAATTCATACATGTGAGTAATGTTATGGAAGTAAAAAAATATTAAAAACAAAATAAAAATGGCTTGAGAGTGTTGAATTGATAAGATCGAAAGTATAATTGGATGATTCATATTAACAACATTTTTTGGCTATTCTTATTTTAAGTTTTTGTGGATGTAGTGGGTTTTTTTTGTACCCTTATCACTAAATGTATTTTTGAGGCGGTACTTATGTTTGTGAATGCCCGGAAGGAGTTTTTATTGATATAAAATTATTAAATATGTAATAATCAGTCATGCATGGTACGAGTGAACCATCCACATTTCAACATTCCCAAATGCACTAGAATGTATTTAATCCTGAATTTTTTAAAGCATTCAAGGTCAGGTTATGTATATAAATGACCTGTGGTATTTGGTTGGACATATGTTGTTTCATATTAAATTAGTTATTTCCACAAAAAATTCTTCCAAGATGAAGCAATGCTCGACCATATTAGTGTTTAATATGGTAGTGAGGGAAAGACCGTGCGGCCAATGTTTTTAAGAACTAGTTATATTAAATCCGGTCCTATGGGATTACATTGTCCTGACTCCATTTGCGAATAAAATAAAGTTCAGGTCTGACCAGACCCTAATTAACCAACCGGCTCGGTGTTTCAAACATGTACTACCTGCATTTTTATTAGATTGCCTTTAAATGGTCATTGAAATTAGCAGAGTATGTTGTAGTCAGTCCAACTTCTGCCTCTTTGTTGCGTTGCCGTCAATAGGAGGAATGGTATGCGTAGAGGCAGGTAATGTAAGATCCCGGATTATTGTAGGATTTATTATTATTATTATTTTTATTGTTTTAATTATGTTAATTAGTATTTAAAGTATGGAATTGGATTTGAGAATATCGTTGTGGAGTTCAACGATATTTAGTGTCGAGTTTATATGAGTATATATTGTGTTATGTGTGCCCCAGTATTTTTAGTTGTATTTTTTTTTGTGATTTAAAAGTATTTAAATCTAGTATTATTGATCTTCAAAAATATTTATTTAATTATCGGAGGGCTTAAAAATCATGAAATCTTTTGTAAAATTATCTTTATATATTTATTGAGTTTTTAAAATTGTAAGGTGGATTAATTTGGGTGGTTGAGTATTTTAAAATGATTTTAAGAGTTTTATGGTATTTAAAGGATCAAAACTTTGAAAATTCATATTTAATTCATTTTTGATCCGAAAAATATTTCGAAAATATGTACGTGCTTGTAATTTTATATTCTTTATTTTAAGAATGAAAAGTGTAATTTTCCGAACATTTTATTTAATTTCGATTTATGGGAGTTGTTTATTAGTTTTGAAAGTACATATAAGTAGTATATTTTAATAGTAGTATTGTTATAGTTTGGGCCAAGCCCATTTATTAGAACCACAGCAGCCAGCGGTAAGAATTTTCGAGAGAACTCGAGAGAAAGGAAGAAATTAGTCGGGGAAGAGAAATGAATTGGGGAAGAAGTGAATCAATAGATATATACGTATCGTGTGTGTGTATACATATCAGCGTGGTGTGTGTATCTGTGGAATCGAAGCAAGGCTACGGGAGAGGTCATCGGGCGGCGCGCGGTCGTGGCTTGGCCGGCGATGGTCGCGACGGTGGCTGGTGGCCGGAGTAGTGGCGAAGCAGCAATGGTGCGGCCGTTCGTGGGGTTGCTAGCAGGACAGAGAGAGAGAGAGAGAGAGAGAGAGAGAGAGAGAGAGAGAGAGAGAGAGAGAGAGAGAGAGAGAGAGATTGATTCTGGTTCCGGTTGTCCGCAGCGGCGCAAGGTGGTCCCGTGGCGGTCATGGTCCCCGGAAAACGTATCCTTAATTATTTTATTTCCGTTAATTATTTCATAATATCAATTTGTGAATGGTATTTAAATTTTTGGTATGTTAAGTAAGAATTTTATGAATGTTATTTGTGTTTTAGAAATTTAATTTAGAAACCCGATATACGTTTGAGTTTTAATATTTTCAAAGGTTGACGGTTATCAATCGTAGTTTAAGTGATTATTGTACTTAAATTGTTATTTGTAAATGGTACTCGGTTTAGTCGTAGAAACCGAGTTATGTTATTATTGATGGTATTGTTGTGAATTGGACTTGTAGGGGCTGAGACCTCGTATTTGATATTGTATTGGATTTTGCGAGTTGTTGAGGGGTATGACCCCGGGATAGTTTTATTTACCAATACTACATGCCGAATTTTCTAAAAATTCCCTATACCTAAATCTATTTAACTTATCTGATTTGTTAATAAGTGAGTAATTAGATCTATTGGTTTGTGTATTGATTTTGTAATTAATTTAGATTATAAAATGTGTTGATAGTGCTAAATAGTATGTTTGCGAAAGCTTATATTTATGCATAATTATCGTATTTTAATTATGTAATTGATGTAAGTTAATCAAATTTGAATTTCCGAGATTATTGTGTAATTTCTGTTATTTATTCGGAAAGCATATTAGTAAGTTATGATTGTGGGATTAATTATGAGACCGATACTATGTTTTGATGATTGTTAGTCGCTAATCATTGTTATTGCCGTATAAGGCGTGTTAAAAGTTTATTTGAGTTGTTGAGTTATAAATGCTAAGTGCTTATCTGTTAAATTCTTGGTGGTAAATTATAGGTGGTCGAATGATTTTGATTAAGAAATGATATAATTGCTTAAGTTGTATATTTGTATAAATGTTAAGTTGTGGTTTCTGAAAGGTGTCACTGGCTCTAGAGGCCGTGTGGTTGTTTGACTTAGTTTTCAAATGAAATTTATAGTAAGTTAAATTATCAATTTACTTTTCTTACGTGTTGAGGTGCCGCATGTCTGGGCGGGTACTTTTCTTACTTGTTTACTTTTATGTTGCTGTAAGTGAGGCAGCTTTATTTTTGCAAAAACAGGGATTGAATTGTTTATGTTTGATATTGAGGGGCAGTGCCCATAGTCCGATAAACGAATACTACATGCCGAAATTTTCTAAAAATTTCCTGTATTTAAAGTTAATTAAATTATTTGATTTAAAGGCATGTATGTGTATGAGTGTTTAAACATATGGATGGTATTTTCAAGGATTTAAGTATTGTTTACGCTTAACTACCAAACACACGTGGACTCAATCGCGATGAATCAAGTTCGTGTCGAGAGCAAGTACATCAGACCAGAGAAGGACCAAATGAATGATCGAATATTGTGGGACAGACGAAGGAATGGTATTCTAAGTTGCCGAGCGTATTTATAGCTAGGATCTAAGGCAAGTTATTTAACTATACTCTATTGTTCAGAGTATGTATATATATTTTAAAAGTATGATGCCTGAATTTCAAGTTTAAAAGAAAATATATATATATATATTTATGTTGGTTGCTATATATAACATTGAGATTGCTTAAAAATGAAAGTCCTGTTATTATACATGTTTCCCAAAATGTTTATTCCATATATCGGACGCTTCTCTGTTCCTAAATCTTTTAGTATTGTTTCCTAAAATGGCTTAAGTAATTAAAGATGTTTTTAAAATTTCCTTATACTGGGCTGGTCTTTTGCCAGTGAGTATAAAGGACTGAAAAGTGAAATGTTTTAAAGTATTAATAAGATGGTTTATAAGTTGGATAAGCGTAAGAGGCTAGGGTGGTCCTAGACCAGCACTTTTGTTAAGCGTAAGAGGCTAGGGTGGTCCTAGTCCAGCACCTTTGTTTAGCGTAAGAGGCTAGGGTGGTCCTAGTCCAGCATTAAAGGCCAATGTGTTGCCTAATTGAGAACCTAATTTCAAAGAAAGGAAGACTTTACGTGGCTGATCACCCGTATTGTCCGTAATCATAAGATAAATAAAATCAATTTAAATGTTTTAAAAAGTTTTACGGAAAGTATGTTTTATTTGATGAAATGATTTTTTTAAAGAGATGAATGTGTTGATTTGATATATCTGTTTTACTGTAAATGGTTATTGTTTTTAGAAATTTGCATATATCTGAGTTAGTTGTTGTCTATATGATAAAAGTTGAAACCTCAGTAAAATAATGAGATTAAGGATAGATAGAAGTTTTTCAGTTATTCCCTTCGCAAGTAACATTGTACGTGAAAGTGGAGTAAGAATGATTGGAAAAATTCTTGATATTCTTTCTCTCAAAGTTTTATCTGGGGCAGAGATGGTTAGTAGTAAATAGAAGAGTGTTATGTTAGAATATTAAAGGGGGGGTGTTTATATTATGAAAAGGGTATGAGTAACGACGATAGATGATGTTATTTTATAGAGTAGTTGTATATTCTTGTTGACTGTTATAAAATAATTCACGGTTATTACGGTCACTGTGGCATGTGTTGCGCAGTGATAGTGAGAACCGAGAATGATTTGAGATCTTCTTAGTAATTCAAACTCATGATTGTCAGGCTGGTTAGGCAGCTAGGTATGCAAATGCTTAGCGACATGAATGAGATTTGAGTAACTGTGAATTTCTTGGAGATTTCGTTAAAGTGTTAGATAAAGTATTTTTTTTGCAAGTATTAAAAGTATTGAATCTAGTATTACGACCCTTCTCAGTTATTAATCTTGATTTCGAGTTATAAATGTTTTAAATGATATTAATCTTCTGTTATAGTTAAGAATCCAGATTTCAAGTATAGTATTGATTAAAATTTAGTGAGCATTCCTTCGCTCATATTTATTGCTACTATTTCTTGAATTGCGATTATTGCAGTCTTATTTCATCCAGTACAGTTCTATATATATATAACTTGTTGAGCATTCTTTGGCTCACACTTGTTGTATTTAAAATCTAACTTTTCAGTAAACTAGTTGGTGAGACTTAGCCTGCACAGTTCAGAAAGTGGAGAGAAGAAGCAGGATGCAGTTGTGAAGCTGACGTGGATCACGGTAGTTAGATTTGTAATTGATTTGTTGTATGTAAATATATTTTAGTAGTGATATTATGTATTTGATTAGTTGGCCTGGTATACTTCTATTCGAAGTTATATCAGTGATTTAGGTCTGTATTAAGTTTTGTAATTAAAGTTGTATTTAAGTTGGTTTTGGGTTTTTCTTGTTTCTAGAACTGTAACCTAAGATCCTGAGTTAGGAGTTGGGGTCAAAGAACTGTTGATTGAGTTTTTGTTTTTATTTCAATTTTATTTTGGATTTCAGATTTTCAGATTTTTAGTTTAGTATTCAGCAGGTTTATGTTGTATTTACGAATACATCATGGCCAATTTTTGTTAGAATTATTGAGTTTTAGCGTGACGCCCAAATCTACTGACCCCGGATTTGGGGGCGTTACAGGTTGGTATCAAAGCGTAGGTTATAGTAAACTAGAAACGAGAGTGTGTAGGAGTATGTATGGTTAAGTAAGGAACGTCAGAGTTCATATAGGACTCGTGTTGGATTATTGGATATAGTACCAGTTAGTGAGTTAAGATGTGAGTGGTGGCAGATAGTTGAGCGGAGTTGGGTAGAAACCCTTGAACCTGTAGGTAGTGGAACCTTCAGAGTCTAGGTCGAATGACGAGTCAGCGAAGGAATCGACAAAGAAGATGTACGTGGAGACCCTGGCAATACCTTTCTTCTTGATAAATATTCCTTTGTTGAGTTATTTTGACAATTGTCTTTCCCCCGAATTTGGGATTCCAGTTATGACAGAGGTTGTTTTGATGCCTATTTCCTTTATTTCTAAAACCCTGTCAAGTGATATTTGAGTATCTAATTTTCTTCATCAGTGAATGATTCTATTATTGATAAATCATTATTTCTTAGTATTCTGCAAATCATTTCTTTCCTGATTATCCTTTTCTTCTGAAGTAGTACCCATGGAATCCGTTTAGTTGTAATCCAGGGGTATGTCTGAGAACTTCTCATCAATTGATTGTTAATTCGATGTTCGAATCTTTTTATGTTTCTTTACTCCAACTGAGGTGAACAACCCTATTTATAGGGGACACAAGGACTGTTTGTCTGTGTGATAGCAGTCTGATGGGACGCCATCACTTGTGTGTTGTGAAGTACAAGAAGGTTAATTACCTTTAGTCATGTCTTGAATAAGGCACGCAACAAGGTTCATTTGATCATGTTGATCACTCAGTAATCTCTCATTTCAAAAAAATATTTGTTTGAAAACTCATTGATTCCACAATTGTAGAAACCTTTGCTACGATGTGAAATCGTTCTTTTCAAATATCATGAATCATAAGATCTCGAGTAGTCTTGAACGTATGTCAATCGAGTTTAGAATACTAGTAACGCGTGACGTATAGTACTACGATTAGAGTCGTTCTATATAGAGAGATCAGTAGAGATCCCAGTAGAGTAAATAAGTATCCAGAGTACAGATTAGTAGAACTGCGGATGCAACCCGAGTTGGTAGAGTAAACCCCAGTAACCCTTCTTTACCTGATTCCGAGGACGGAATCCTTTTAAGGTGGGTAGAATGTAAGATCCCGGATTATTGTAGGATTTATTATTATTATTATTTTTATTGTTTTAATTATGTTAATTAGTATTTAAAGTATGGAATTGGATTTGAGAATATCGTTGTGGAGTTCAACGATATTTAGTGTCGAGTTTATATGAGTATATATTGTGTTATGTGTGCCCCAGTATTTTTAGTTGTATTTTTTTTTGTGATTTAAAAGTATTTAAATCTAGTATTATTGATCTTCAAAAATATTTATTTAATTATCGGAGGGCTTAAAAATCATGAAATCTTTTGTAAAATTATCTTTATATATTTATTGAGTTTTTAAAATTGTAAGGTGGATTAATTTGGTTGGTTGAGTATTTTAAAATGATTTTAAGAGTTTTATGGTATTTAAAGGATCAAAACTTTGAAAATTCATATTTAATTCATTTTTGATCCGAAAAATATTTCGAAAATATGTACGTGCTTGTAATTTTATATTCTTTATTTTAAGAATGAAAAGTGTAATTTTCCGAACATTTTATTTAATTTCGATTTATGGGAGTTGTTTATTAGTTTTGAAAGTACATATAAGTAGTATATTTTAATAGTAGTATTGTTATAGTTTGGGCCAAGCCCATTTATTAGAACCACAGCAGCCAGCGGTAAGAATTTTCGAGAGAACTCGAGAGAAAGGAAGAAATTAGTCGGGGAAGAGAAATGAATTGGGGAAGAAGTGAATCAATAGATATATACGTATCGTGTGTGTGTATACATATCAGCGTGGTGTGTGTATCTATGGAATCGAAGCAAGGCTACGGGAGAGGTCATCGGGCGGCGCGCGGTCGTGGCTTGGCCGGCGATGGTCGCGACGGTGGCTGGTGGCCGGAGTAGTGGCGAAGCAGCAATGGTGCGGCCGTTCGTGGGGTTGCTAGCAGGACAGAGAGAGAGAGAGAGAGAGAGAGAGAGAGAGAGAGAGAGAGAGAGAGAGAGAGAGAGAGAGAGAGAGAGAGAGAGAGAGAGAGAGAGAGGAGAGATTGATTCTGGTTCCGGTTGTCCGCAGCGGCGCAAGGTGGTCCCGTGGCGGTCATGGTCCCCGGAAAACGTATCCTTAATTATTTTATTTCCGTTAATTATTTCATAATATCAATTTGTGAATGGTATTTAAATTTTTGGTATGTTAAGTAAGAATTTTATGAATGTTATTTGTGTTTTAGAAATTTAATTTAGAAACCCGATATACGTTTGAGTTTTAATATTTTCAAAGGTTGACGGTTATCAATCGTAGTTTAAGTGATTATTGTACTTAAATTGTTATTTGTAAATGGTACTCGGTTTAGTCGTAGAAACCGAGTTATGTTATTATTGATGGTATTGTTGTGAATTGGACTTGTAGGGGCTGAGACCTCGTATTTGATATTGTATTGGATTTTGCGAGTTGTTGAGGGGTATGACCCCGGGATAGTTTTATTTACCAATACTACATGCCGAATTTTCTAAAAATTCCCTATACCTAAATCTATTTAACTTATCTGATTTGTTAATAAGTGAGTAATTAGATCTATTGGTTTGTGTATTGATTTTGTAATTAATTTAGATTATAAAATGTGTTGATAGTGCTAAATAGTATGTTTGCGAAAGCTTATATTTATGCATAATTATCGTATTTTAATTATGTAATTGATGTAAGTTAATCAAATTTGAATTTCCGAGATTATTGTGTAATTTCTGTTATTTATTCGGAAAGCATATTAGTAAGTTATGATTGTGGGATTAATTATGAGACCGATACTATGTTTTGATGATTGTTAGTCGCTAATCATTGTTATTGCCGTATAAGGCGTGTTAAAAGTTTATTTGAGTTGTTGAGTTATAAATGCTAAGTGCTTATCTGTTAAATTCTTGGTGGTAAATTATAGGTGGTCGAATGATTTTGATTAAGAAATGATATAATTGCTTAAGTTGTATATTTGTATAAATGTTAAGTTGTGGTTTCTGAAAGGTGTCACTGGCTCTAGAGGCCGTGTGGTTGTTTGACTTAGTTTTCAAATGAAATTTATAGTAAGTTAAATTATCAATTTACTTTTCTTACGTGTTGAGGTGCCGCATGTCTGGGCGGGTACTTTTCTTACTTGTTTACTTTTATGTTGCTGTAAGTGAGGCAGCTTTATTTTTGCAAAAACAGGGATTGAATTGTTTATGTTTGATATTGAGGGGCAGTGCCCATAGTCCGATAAACGAATACTACATGCCGAAATTTTCTAAAAATTTCCTGTATTTAAAGTTAATTAAATTATTTGATTTAAAGGCATGTATGTGTATGAGTGTTTAAACATATGGATGGTATTTTCAAGGATTTAAGTATTGTTTACGCTTAACTACCAAACACACGTGGACTCAATCGCGATGAATCAAGTTCGTGTCGAGAGCAAGTACATCAGACCAGAGAAGGACCAAATGAATGATCGAATATTGTGGGACAGACGAAGGAATGGTATTCTAAGTTGCCGAGGGTATTTATAGCTAGGATCTAAGGCAAGTTATTTAACTATACTCTATTGTTCAGAGTATGTATATATATTTTAAAAGTATGATGCCTGAATTTCAAGTTTAAAAGAAAATATATATATATATATTTATGTTGGTTGCTATATATAACATTGAGATTGCTTAAAAATGAAAGTCCTGTTATTATACATGTTTCCCAAAATGTTTATTCCATATATCGGACGCTTCTCTGTTCCTAAATCTTTTAGTATTGTTTCCTAAAATGGCTTAAGTAATTAAAGATGTTTTTAAAATTTCCTTATACTGGGCTGGTCTTTTGCCAGTGAGTATAAAGGACTGAAAAGTGAAATGTTTTAAAGTATTAATAAGATGGTTTATAAGTTGGATAAGCATAAGAGGCTAGGGTGGTCCTAGACCAGCACTTTTGTTAAGCGTAAGAGGCTAGGGTGGTCCTAGTCCAGCACCTTTGTTTAGCGTAAGAGGCTAGGGTGGTCCTAGTCCAGCATTAAAGGCCAATGTGTTGCCTAATTGAGAACCTAATTTCAAAGAAAGGAAGACTTTACGTGGCTGATCACCCGTATTGTCCGTAATCATAAGATAAATAAAATCAATTTAAATGTTTTAAAAAGTTTTACGGAAAGTATGTTTTATTTGATGAAATGATTTTTTTAAAGAGATGAATGTGTTGATTTGATATATCTGTTTTACTGTAAATGGTTATTGTTTTTAGAAATTTGCATATATCTGAGTTAGTTGTTGTCTATATGATAAAAGTTGAAACCTCAGTAAAATAATGAGATTAAGGATAGATAGAAGTTTTTCAGTTATTCCCTTCGCAAGTAACATTGTACGTGAAAGTGGAGTAAGAATGATTGGAAAAATTCTTGATATTCTTTCTCTCAAAGTTTTATCTGGGGCAGAGATGGTTAGTAGTAAATAGAAGAGTGTTATGTTAGAATATTAAAGGGGGGGTGTTTATATTATGAAAAGGGTATGAGTAACGACGATAGATGATGTTATTTTATAGAGTAGTTGTATATTCTTGTTGACTGTTATAAAATAATTCACGGTTATTACGGTCACTGTGGCATGTGTTGCGCAGTGATAGTGAGAACCGAGAATGATTTGAGATCTTCTTAGTAATTCAAACTCATGATTGTCAGGCTGGTTAGGCAGCTAGGTATGCAAATGCTTAGCGACATGAATGAGATTTGAGTAACTGTGAATTTCTTGGAGATTTCGTTAAAGTGTTAGATAAAGTATTTTTTTTGCAAGTATTAAAAGTATTGAATCTAGTATTACGACCCTTCTCAGTTATTAATCTTGATTTCGAGTTATAAATGTTTTAAATGATATTAATCTTCTGTTATAGTTAAGAATCCAGATTTCAAGTATAGTATTGATTAAAATTTAGTGAGCATTCCTTCGCTCATATTTATTGCTACTATTTCTTGAATTGCGATTATTGCAGTCTTATTTCATCCAGTACAGTTCTATATATATATAACTTGCTGAGCATTCTTTGGCTCACACTTGTTGTATTTAAAATCTAACTTTTCAGTAAACTAGTTGGTGAGACTTAGCCTGCACAGTTCAGAAAGTGGAGAGAAGAAGCAGGATGCAGTTGTGAAGCTGACGTGGATCACGGTAGTTAGATTTGTAATTGATTTGTTGTATGTAAATATATTTTAGTAGTGATATTATGTATTTGATTAGTTGGCCTGGTATACTTCTATTCGAAGTTATATCAGTGATTTAGGTCTGTATTAAGTTTTGTAATTAAAGTTGTATTTAAGTTGGTTTTGGGTTTTTCTTGTTTCTAGAACTGTAACCTAAGATCCTGAGTTAGGAGTTGGGGTCAAAGAGCTGTTGATTGAGTTTTTGTTTTTATTTCAATTTTATTTTGGATTTCAGATTTTCAGATTTTTAGTTTAGTATTCAGCAGGTTTATGTTGTATTTACGAATACATCATGGCCAATTTTTGTTAGAATTATTGAGTTTTAGCGTGACGCCCAAATCTACTGACCCCGGATTTGGGGGCGTTACAGGTAAAATGTTAGTAAAGGAATGAATGCCCGTGATCTCGATTACCCGGGTGCTTGTGTACAGGGACGGAGGGAGAGGGGGGCACGGGGTGGCGGCCGTCCCCCCAAAAATCTGAAAATGTAAAAAAAATGTATATATATATTTCAAAAATTTGAATTTCGTCCCCCCATTTTAATAGAGAAATTCATTTCGTCCACCCATTTTCACAAAAAAATTCATTTCGTCCCCCATTCTCATAAAAAAATTCATTTAGTCCCCTATTTTTACAAAAAAATTTACATTTAGTCCCCAATTTTTTACAAAAAATCTTTATTTACTCCCCTATTTCTTATGAAAATCTTCATTTAGTCTCCTATTTCATACAAAAATCTTCATTTAGTCCCCTATTTATTACGAAAATTTTCCGATATCTTCCTGTTATCAGAAAATTTTCCGATGACCGAAAAATTTGCCCCCCCAATATTTATTCCTGGTTCCGTCCCTGCTTGTGTAGTCCTTACATCCTTGAATAATGTTGTACGGGGTGATTTCGAGCTGAAAGACACAGAATTTGCCGATAATACTATTGATGGCTGGAGGAATAGGCATCATCTTATATTCCTGGAGAGAAGCATTTAAATTGTGTATTCTTTAGTCGGCCAATGGCTTAGTTGTGGGTGCAGTTAGGGGTTAAATGATAACTCCATACCTCTCCTTCCTCTACCAAAATTTTATGTAGAGGAACGCCCACAAGTTGCTCTGCTTCCTTGTCAAACAATGTTATGGTTGTAAATCCAGATTGGTCCTCAACATGCAACAGAACTCCTGTACCTGCATAATTTGAGGCAATTTTAATGGGAGTTGCTTTGGATGCGTACCTTGTTTAAACGCAAATGTAGCATGCCATTATGCAGAAAAGAAAATGTTGGGCGGTATTTGTGTGCAGAGAATTGTTTTGTTTTGAAGTATGGATGGTACCCTATGAATTATTAGTCAATATACGATTAGGTTTACCGTGGTGTCAGTGATGGTGGTTCTTCATCACATGCTAAGCATAAAAATTTCCCATCCAAAGGTCGAAGTTCGCGAGGACATGTAGGGCAAGAATTATAATACCAACCATTTCGGTCAAGAACTTCCACAATTTTTGCGCGGCAGATGCAACGGACAACCTGCAGAGGAATGTGTAAACTTGTGTGAATCCCTTTGGCATGTGTGTAAGATTAAGTTATCACGATCATTAAAAAGCCGAAGGTAATAATGAAAGGTGTTGGGTTACCTGTGTGCCCGTTGGAATGACTGTTTGTAGGAGAGATTTTATTGGTATTTCCTGAATAATGTCTCTGGTGGACGTGAAATTTTGATCAGTCGTAGCAAAATGTTGTGTCCACCATGTGTCTTTGTTGGATGATGTCAGAGAATCTTGTAGGGCATTAGGTGGTGAGTAGTTTATGTTCACATAGCAGCGAGTAGCATCAGTAGTTGATAGAGAAGGCACATCTGTATTTTTTTGCGGTTGTTAGGTTGTTTGTATATATAAACATAAAACATATTTGACAATAATGCTATAGCGCTACGGATAGGTACTGTAGTAGTTGTATTGTTTCCCATGTGTGCACTACCTATGGGTAACCATTTTGAAAGTATTACCTGAGGCTTTGGTTGGCAATAGGCCGGTTATGACCACCAAAATAGGGTTGTCCTGTATCGAGGTCAACGACTCTAGAAATTGCTTGGCTCGATCATCATCCAGAGTAACCATCACGATCTCTTTCCTGCACAGAGAATTGTAAAATCTATAAATATGTAAGGAAATATGATGAATATAAGGTAGAGGCCAAAATAAGAAAATAATTAACAACAAAGTTAAATGGAACAAAAAATTGGAATGAGGGAGAGAAACATGGTTTTAAAGTTACTTTCCAGAGAAATTAAATGTTGGAAAGTGAGACTTACCTATCATTTATGAGGACAACATCCATTTTTTCACTACTGTGGTCTGATTTATTTTCCAACTGCCCATAACTTAATACCATTCCAGTTATATCTAACAATGAAGATGATTAGGCATGAATTATTGTAGGTATTTACGTGTAGTGTACGTATTGTGTCTGCGCTATCTAACCTGTTAGGCATTTAAATTGTCCAACCAAGTCTTTCACTGTATGAAAAGGCTGTAGATTGAATTTGTAAGGCGGAATGACTCCCGTGTCAAGTTTTTCTTCTATTTAAGTATTATAGACGAATTTTATCACAAAGTTCCTATCAACGGTTGTATATAGCGGTAGGCCCGGCACCACCTTGAAGTATGATATGTAGTAGACACTCTGTTCCTTGAGTAGCGGGAGATAAATTTGGTTTTGATTGTTGGGGATTGTTGCCATTATATGATTTTCCTACGAAGAAGTTAAATCCATTGGATTTGTGTTAGAGGTTTCAATTTTTGGTGAAAAAACTACGAACTTTGTAAGATTGATATGTTCATTTTAATTGGTCATACATGTATTACGGGAAATTTAGAAAGACATACCTGTTCATCTAGTAAGATGATCTTGGTATGTGACCAGGTGTTTGTCCTCTTCTTTATCGCTCCCCAAATTCTCCCAACACGCACATGAATTGTATGATTATCCCTGTTGGGTGTTAAAGCTGATAACATTATGGTCTGAGGCATGCTGCAATGTGTTCTTATGCTATTCCTTTTAAGACTGCTCATAAACGAAGTTAATACTTTGAGAAATGTCAAAATTAAAATGATTTTTGATACATGGTACTGGTTTGAAACTGATGGAAGGCGAATAAGGTGAAATTAAAGGGTGTGTGTTATGATAGTGTAGATAAGCATGCATTCTGAAACGTCCTAAATCTAATGAGTGCAGGGCCGCAGGCATATAATTTCTTTGGGTAATTGTTGGGCCACGGAGCTGTTGTATTTTTATTTGCAAAGGTATTGTTGTTTTTTTGTTTATAATGCATTTGGGCCAGGCCTTTTAGTATGCAAAAAAATTTCCAAGGCGTTTTCATATGTAAAGCAGGTAGACTGATCTAGTTAAAAGAAACCATTATTAAACCAGTTGTGGAAGAAATTATATTTTCTTACTGTGACATCTTGTAATAAGAAGAATTCCCCAATTGTTTTTGAATTAAAGAGAAACATGGTTTAGAAGTGTTATATTGAAAAATATGTTGGTTGTTTACGATTAATTGTTGGAAAATTCTCAATGGTACACCAGTAGAATTGGCTTTTCCCGATGGTAACCAAAATATTTTTGGCTTCTCAGTGGTACCATCGAAGTATCAACTCGTTCCCAGGCATGCCACTACCGTTAACAAAACGTTAAACAAACGTTTATTAAGGCAATTATGACCATACAAACAACCAAAAATAACAAAAATAACAGCCAAATGAGAACTAATAACAATTTCATAATATATAGATAATCAGTCTTATACCGAAACAACCATAAATATCCAATTTACTGATTGTTGCTAACAACATCATACCAATAAAATACCAATTGTTGCTGCAATTTCATACCAAAACAATACCAATTGTGGCAACAATTTCATATCATATTGTACCATAATATAGCATAAAGTCCATCAAAAATTCAAAGTAAACCCAATTTATGAACCGACTAAACTTGGGTTTGAGACTGAGATGTAGCAAACTTTGAGAAATTGATTTCAGAAGCTTGTGCTGCCTTTGCTGCTTTTGCAGCATTTGATTGGTCCCTTACTCTTGCATTACGGCCATTACGTACTTTGTAGCAACAATTGGTATTTTTTTGTATGATGTTGTTAGCAACAATCAGTACATTGGATATTTATGGTTGTTTTTGTATAAGACTGATTATCTATATATTATGACATTGTTATTATAGTACTCATTTGGCTGTTATTTTTGTCATTTTTGATTGTATGGTCATAATTGCCTTAATAAACGTTTGTTTAACGTTTTGTTATCGGTAGTGGCATGGCTGGGAACGAGTTGATACTTCGATGGTACCACTGAGAAGCCAAAAACATTTTGGTTACCATCGAGAAAAGTCAATTCTACAGGTGTACCATTGAGAATTTCCCTTAATTGTTTTATTTGTCAAAATTAAATTACAATACATATAATTCATTCCTAATAATTTCGAATCTTTTTCTGAGCATTTTTTGGTGATCCCATTTTTAACATTATAAATATAGGTTTTTTATGTAATAGCAATTATATTTGGCTGGATCGATTATGTAGGTTAAAATATGGCATCATATATTTTGTGAGGGACAGAAGACGTATCGGGTTTGATGGGGTATTAGTTGTTTGTACATTATTTATTGGATGAAATTAGTTGTTTTTAAGAAATAATTTATTTCCATGTAGTTGTACCACACAGTTGTTAGAATAAAATAAGGTAATTTTCAACATATAGGTTTGTAAATTAGTAGTCGATTCGAAAGTAAAAATTCAGCTTACACCACCATCAATTGGGTTTCCGTAACTGACATAATAAAAAGTTTTACAATTAAGGTCCCATAATTGTATATCATAAATTATTAAAGTTATGCATATATATATATATATATATATATATATATATATATATATATATATAGTCACTATCATTACATTTTCATTGGTTTTTTATTTGTGTAGAAAATATATTGTTTCAAGTGGTGCAGTTATCATTGTGCGAGCAAGATGATTTCTAATACTAATAATCTACAAGGGCTGTCCACGGCACTGGTTGTTATTATAATGCAGTTAGTGCTCAAGGGTGGGTTTGAAGATTTTTTTAATTTTTTCATTGTTTGGGCACGAACACAAAGGCCAATTGTTATAGTCCGTTTGTTAGAGGAGTTTCCATTACGTGAGCTTTATAAGTATGGTAAAAGTGGGAGTGCAAGGGATATAACTTGTTTTAACAGTTTTTTTAACATTGGTGTGCATTTGAGGGTTGCCGATGCCATAATCTATACGCGCTGTAGGAATCTTATGTGTGGTCTTGAGACACAGATGGCCATTTTCTTTTCCTAGACCGTTTGACATCCGAGGGTCATTTTCTCGCAATGGTTGCTAATTTTGTTTTAAGGTTTTTTTGCAGGAAGAATCAAAAGGTTCCTACATTGAAAGCTATTATTGCCATCTATAATCATCCCCGTCACGAAAGAGATATAGTTCCTACACTTAATTATCTTCAAGGCATACGGTACAACGTGGATTGTTCAGAGTTTTCGATTAAACTTGATGTTGAAGCCAAATGCCCAGTTCATATCCGGAGCCCCAAATTATCATTGATGAATAAGATGCCATTGATCGAGGATTGATTGTTCTGTAGTCTTTGTATGATGGCTGATATCTTTGCAAGTAGTTAGTTGCAAGTGTTTAAGGTGTGCATGGAAGTACTGTAGTGATCTACGGTCTCATGGTTTGTATTGTCGTGTTTAAGGTGTATTTAAGTATTTCTATTGGACTCTAGGTAGCAGTTTCTCATTTAAGTTGCATGTAATAGTTGCGTTTAGGTGTTAATGGTTGTTTAAGATGAGAAAACGAATGATATTTGTGTTTTTGTGTATTTATTGTTCTTTGATTTTATTATTTCTTGCTATGTTTCATTCTTTTCATCTGTTAATTGACTGGAAAATCTAATTGTTGATGGCTGTGCAGAATGAGGTTAGATAGATAGACCTTTGGGGTTTGGGGTACCTCATTATTTGTTTTATTTTTGTTACAAATATTTTACGAATCCATTTTAGCGCCGTGGGTTTAAAACTAATAAGTGGTATATTTTCAGATAAAAAGAGAGATGTAGAAAGGCAGCTATTTGGTGTAGTCGTTCGCAACCAGTATGGGTGCATATTATTGTCTAGTTTGGGGTGATTATATGTTAGTAGCAGCTAAATGTATTATGAAAGTGTGCAAATGTGCGTGTATGGAAGTGCCTACACTTGAAAGGATGAGTCGAATATACTAAAGTATTAATAGTTGCGCATATGTGTTGGAAAGAAAAGATTAGGTATTGTGTTTCAGCATCTGTTAGTTTTACTGTCAACATTCATGTATATACCAGATGAAATCCCAGTGACCAAGCAGCAATATTGTCACAGTTTCTAATACATTGTTTTATTGACTTGCAACTTGTTCTAAATAAAGTACTATCTTAGGAAAACATGTAGTTGGTTTTAGTTTTGAGCTACGGAATTTTTTTTATTTTGTAGATATATTACTTCAAACTGCAAATATCAAGTATTACAAGCCGTTATCATCCACATGTCCCTTGCAATTGCAATGAGATCACGTACATAAATAAAGTAGTAGGAAATCCTTAGAAAAACTCACTTGCCCAGAAAATTTCTAAGCTGCGAAAAGAATGTTTTTTGTAGTGTTTTGTAGTGGCATAGATATAAAAAAGGCCATAGGCACGATGCCTTAAACGATATTGTACCGGACAGGGATGGTCAGGAGTTGTAATAGAAGTGATAGAGTTTGGTAGACAAAAATTGTTATAGTTTGATCCGGAACCTACATCTATCCTGATCTCTCTTACAATGGTTTTTACAAAACCTTTTTGGCCACCTAATCCAGATACCATGGGAATTAAAGCCGAGTGTAGATCCCAAAAATTTCTGCTTCTGCTATGTATTTTTGATTTAATTATATGTACTTTGTCTTTAACACGCGACTCTGTTGGGCTTCTTGAGCTCGATTTCTAAAAAATCCTATCCCAAATTTCTTAAATTTTATTTTAATACTCAAACAAACACCCCTGTAGTTGAAGTAAAAACAACTGTAAAAAAATTAGACTGGAATAGTGATAGTATCATAATGCATAGATGAAGAAAAGCATAATGAACTTGTTTTAAACTATTTTATTTAAGGCTACGATTACTTGATCATGACACCGAAACTGATTAATGAAGATAAACAGACCACAACTTAATCTTAATCATTAAAGCATAGGTGATGGTAAAAAATTTCATACTATAGTACAGAATTTTACTTACTGAATTCAGTTTAGGTTCAGTAATACACAATATGTAGTAACAATTTCCATAGTACCACCCATGGCTCCATTGAATTCATTTCGTATTAACAATTTACATAGTACAACCCAAAAATGGGTCCATTGAATTCATTTCGTATTATCCACTGGGTTGTTTTCATGGGTACAATTCCAAGCAAATTTCGTGGATAGCTAAAATATCCTTGTTATCTTCGAATTCAAACCATGATTAATGTACATTGTTTCCAGTTAATATCTAGATTGGTAATGTACTTTGATTTCCTTATGTTATAAATTTTACTATAGAATTGAAAACTCTTAAAATTGCAACTTCATACAAGGGTGAAGGCACGAAGGGTTGCAAGCTGTATATACGAGGGAGAGCATAGGATTTCGAAGGTAATCCTAAAATAAGGCATCATTAGTATTATAGGCAAGCAACTACAAGAAATTGTAATAATGCACAAGTAACCAAGATTTAAAACAAACAGTGTTTAGTGGTGGGTGTCTTCACTACAAAGAGGTAAATGTATGAATAGTAAAGTTGGTGTACAGAAAACCCGATATATTTTCGGTATTTGCTTTCATACTAAATTATCGAATATTTCACGATAGACAATGTTTTTGGTATAACCAATGGTAGACTCATCTTCATCAACAAAGACAATTTTCAATCCCTCTGGCGAAGTGACTCTAGAAACTAACACATACATCTGGCCATGACCAAAAACCGGTTCAGGGAGATATAAGCCTACAGTTCTGACCGTCTGACCCTGACTTTTATTCAATGTCATTGCATAACATACCGTAATTGGAAATTGCTTCCTCTTCAGAACAAAAGGCAAGGTTTTATCAGTCGGGCACATAGTAATCCTTGGGATGTACGTTGTTTCACCGATCCTGTTACCCATTAAAATCAAGGCTTCGATTAGGAACGGGTAGCACCGAGTAATTATGAGTCGGGTACCATTACATAACCCCTTTTTGGGATTCAAGTTTCGTAGCAACATTATTGGAGCACCAACCTTAACTTGGATTTCATGATTTGGCATCCCGCTAAATTTTAAGGAGTTGAGATATTCTGGAGGATATAAGATTTCATCAGCTTCACCGATAGAAGAGCCTTTACATATACTATCACAGCTCCTGTAGGATTTAAATTCCCCTGGTAACCTGTGTAGAACAGATCTATGAACATTTTCCACATGTTCATTGAGTGGTGTTAATATGGCCCTATCGCGGAGATATTCTATGTCTCCATGGCGTTTTTGTAGTTCTCCATATATTTCCTGCACCACCGCTTCCACGACATCACCAGAATAGTTGACACAGACCTGCAACATGTGTTGTATAATGTGTTATACCCAAATTTTTTGCATAACCCTAAAAGTATAACGGGTTTTTATGTCGGTGAGATATGAAAATTAATATTTGATGAGGAAAGTTAAAGGTATTATAAATAAAATGTGCAAAGAGAGGTACAATTCATGAAAGAAGTAAGTTTAACTTTGAATAGTTGATCAGTAATGTGTCGACAAAATTTACCTGGATCCTCCGCGTGGGAGTTTGTTTAGCCATTTTTTAGGGTGCAGCTTGTTTGGAAAATCTTAAACATTGTCTGCACTACACGTGGGTGTGATTAGCCTAATGCTTATCATGGCTATTGCTTGCAATTGTACTGTTTCAGTTGTAAACATAAGGGGTATTAAACCTTTGTAGGTGTTACCTCGGGGTTTGAAAAATGTTAAACAAAAATTAAATAAAGCCTTTTAATACAGAATATATATATTAATAGTAGGAAGATTATAATGATGGTATAAGCTTTTTTGCACATTTGATTGTGACACTGGTTTGAAAAGCTAATTATGATAACACCCTAGTTACACTGAATGATGGTAACAAACATTGATATGAAGCAATGGGGTCCTATTTCATAAGGGATGCCAGCTAATGACATGACATTGTTTGTATTAAATTGGTAATCACTAACATTGATATATCAAGATAAAATGTAGATTGCATACCTCGTAAGGTATTTTGATCCATGTAGCCTCTATGTCATCACTTGTAATAACCCTAACTTTAGAAAGACTACAGTGTCTAAATGAATAGTGATTTTGGGGAAATTAGGAAAATGGTGTGTAGGTACCCTATGTTCGAAATGGATAATAAGTAAACAGAAACCATAATAGTGTTGTACTAAGAAAATAAGTGACTCAAAACGACGATGGATTTTAGAAATTCCTGAATATGGATTTTGAGGATTTTGATTTCGAATGAACTCTATTTATTGGATATTAAGGAGCAAGGAAATATTAAAAGGTTTATATATATATTGAGGAATTAGTGAATTTAGGTTAAACCAAGGGATTATTAATTCAAGGAAATGCCAAGGGAATTTAGATTGTTAAACGAGTTTGAGAATGCTTAAGAACCCGAGAAATAACCGGGAGAGCAACTTCTGAGAAAAATAGAATATACCAAGGATATTGGATCTAATACCTACTTGAGGATTAGAATCACCCTAAAACAGTAATATATGATGTGGGAGAGGATATTATATATCCAAGGAATTTACAAAGGAGAAACCACTGAGACAACCATAGAAATCATTCGATAAATTCAATGGATAGAGAATCTTGGGCAAGGCTCAAACATTAGACCATTAAACATGGTGAGGGCCCAATTTAGGCCCAATTACTAAACAAGGAGCTGAATTGTTGATTTAGGTGAGTGGCTTATGGTGAAAGTGAAAGGGCAAGGACATGGAAGTAATTGTCACAAAAAGAGCAACCAAGTGACATCATTAGTAACATTACTTTCCACTAACTCTTGTTTAAGGGCAAATTAGTCATTAACCATAGCATATATCTATCAAACTCTAGAAGCATCAAGAGATTAAGCCAAGATAATATTAACCAACACAAAATATCATCTTCATCCTCACCAAAAAGCTCTCCATCTCTTTTCTCTAAAAACTGCCCAGCAAGAGCAAGGAGGAAAGAAAAATTTATACCTCCATTTCTATCCATGATAAAATCACCAAATTTGAACCACAATCTCTCCACTCCATGGGAATTATTCACTCCAAATTTCATAGCAATCCAAGTAGTGTAGCCTAGGCAAATCATCTCCCCAAGTTGAAGAAGTAAACTGTCCAGATTGTTGAAAGTTTCTGTGATGATTTTCAAATGGCCATATCTCCTTCATTACTCAATGGAATTTTGTGTTCTTTATATGGTTGGAAATCTGGTTAGATGCTCTACAACTTTCCTTTAGAATCCTCGGCCAGAAAACCTAGGTAAGGGCCTCGTTTTGCATGATCTTTTAGTCGGGTTCTAATAACTCCGAATTACTAACTTTGTTTTCTTCAACTCTTTTGATCATCCAAGCTTACCCAAGGCTATACAAGGTTTAGAAAGATATTACACACATCAAGGAAGGTAAAACCCGAACCCACCCTTTTAGTTCATATGAGTTTTTAGTATAGTTTTGATGATATGTAGAGATAAGTGCATGTTAAGGAATTTTATGATTGTTAAATGTGTAAAAGGGTTGGATATTGGAGTTAAATGTTACAACTTCCCTTAGAAGTGTAAAATGAGTGGTGGTTGATGTTATGGATGTATGGTATGCCGGTGTGGCTTGGGTTGTTGTGATAAATTTGGAAAAGTCCGATTTATAGCCGTTATAATGCCCGATTTTCGTTAGAACAAAACTGCCCTATTTTTAAGACTGAGTTTCAAACTGTTAAAGGTCATTGAAAGGTACCAACTGACCATGACAGGATAAAGCTTAGTTCATAGATTGTTTTGATATAAAGTACGTTAAAATCTGATGAACGGTTTAGGAGAAAAGTGAATTTTAGTGAAAGACGTTTGAAAACCGAGAAAACGAATTTTTGTTAACTTTGAGGCCATAATTACCATACTTAAACATTCTTAAAAATTATAAAATTTTGGGAGGATATAGTAGGGTGAATAGAGAGTCAGACCCCACTGACCTTGTGTCAAAATTCGAAATTTACATTTTATGAGAAATTTTACAGTCGAGTGTGGTCAATAAGGAATCCCAAAGGAAATGGTGGAATACACTAAAACTTTGATCGAGTTTAAAAATGGTTAAGTTCATGTAAACTTTTGGTGCATAAAAACTATGTTAAACATATAATATGTGCCAAGGGTGTTATTGTATAGAGATTAGGTGATTAAGTGGGATATATACTAACGGTGATCCTTTCGTTTCTATAGAGACGGGAGACGAACTCAGGATCATACCTACTTGCTTTAGAGATCCAGGCAAGATTTCTTCTATCTTTACTTTGAAAAATTATTTATCTTCAAAGAAAAATGATTTCATAGAATATATATGTGATTCTGTTATTACTATATTGTTAAGAATTTGTTTTCCTGATTTTGGATATTAAAGGGAGATATATATATATATATATATATATATATATATATATATATATATATATATATATATATATATATGAATATGAGTATGGATATGGATATAGATTAAAGGGAGCAAGTTTTCTTTTATCCTTATTTTGATAAACTGTTTATGTTCAAAGAAAATGGTTTTGGTGGATAATATATGAATCTTATATGATGAGATGATTAGGGATATGTTCCCTGTTTACTGAGATTTTTGAATATGGATCATGGATATGAATATGAATATGGATAGAGCGAATATACTTTATGTTTTAAATGTATATGAAAGAATGGTATCAGTTGTTATCTAGGGTTATATGCTTATAATATTATGTTAAAAATATTCTTTTTAAATAGTTGTGATTAAATAAATATTATTTGATTATTATTTAATACTTTTAAAATAGATGGAATATTTTATGTGTATAAGAGCGTATTTGATTTCATTGAATACAGAGGAGATGTCTGAGTCATAATCAAAGTATTATGACATATGTATTTTTAAAGGTGATGATAAACGGAAAAATGGAAAATGTGGAATGGTGTTATAAATGGAATAATGATTTGACAAAAGAAGGGGATTGCAACAGAAAGCGTAAGAGGCTGTGTGAGGCACAGTCCAGCAAGCGTAAGAGGCTGTGTGCGGTACAGTCCAGCACTCAATATTTATTACGGCCCAAGAGTTGCCGAAGGAGGATGTAGCTGGTAGCCTTCCTCCAGGGTTGATGACCAGGTGGGATCATCCCTTCTACTAGTAGTAAACAGAGAGCAGGTACGGTCAGGCGACTGATCATCGTCCTACGTATCTAGCGCTAGCAGATATCCCCAAACTTAAAAGAAAGAATTGATAATGGTTTTCAGATCTGTATTCTGAAAAAGGAAAATGGTAGAAATGATGAAATTGTTTTTATAGTAAGAAGGGAAACTGATTTTATTTTATTTTTATATAATTGCTGTATAAAAGGAAATGGAAAGATTATATTGAGAGATTTATTTCAAATGTTATATTATCATAAGATATTATACTGGGATGATGTATTGATCATTATCTTGTTATAGAAGAGAAACTGATATTATATTATTCTCTATGTCTTTTTCTTATAAACGAAAATGAAAGGTTATGTGGAGTAATTAAGGATGAATTCTTCTCTCGAATTATTATAATGAATTTTCAGTATATATATATATATATGGGTAAAGAAGCATCACTGAATATATATATATATAGGTAAAGATAAATTTTGTAAAGAAGCATCACTGAATATATATATATATATATATATATATATATATATATATATATATATATATATATTCAGTGATGCTTCTTTACAAAATTTATCTTGCTGAGCTATTATAGCTCACTCTTGCTATTTATGTATATAACAGCTAGATCAGGTGCCGAAACGTCGTAGTACAACTCGGAAGAGGGTAAAGGGGAAGTCTACCTTATGAGAAAGTATCGACACTTGTTCTCAAGGTAGTATACACTTATATATGGGTATAATAGATAGTATTCTGGGATGGTAACAACAGTTTATCTTTAACTACTATCATTAATGGATGTTGTTCTCTGAGCATATGACTGGTGTGTGATGATATTAGTGTGGGGTCATTTATTTGAGTATTAAATGGTATTAATAGTATTATTAAATATAAAAAAAAAAGATCAAAGAGATATTGCTAATAAATGGAAATTGGTCCGTGACGGCCTGGATTCCTGACCCCGGATCTGGGGCTGTCACAGATGGTATCAGAGCTAAGAGTCATATGCTCAGGAACAAAAGTGATAATAATATACACATAATGATATATATGTAATGATATAAAATATGAACTCACATCGAGTTCAAGGGTGGTTTATCGAACAAAGCGTTTATTCTAAGTAGGGATTATAATTTTATAGATTATTACTAATAAAAGTTTATGTTTTAGTATAGGGAGAGGAGATTGGTGAGCCAAAGTTAAGGGTATTTAAAGTCTTCTTATGTTTAAGGGAGTTTGAAGAAATATTGTAAGTGGATTAGTGAACAGACACTGATTGTTTCAATTGATTGTGGAGATGAAATGGTGAAACTGAGATTTGTCGGTAAAGCCAAGATATACCTTAAGGACCAAGACAGACTGAGAAATTCCGAGATTGACTTAAATGAAAAGATTATTATGCTAAAAGTGTTAAGTTTATGTAGCACACGGGATCGGTATGGGAAAGGGAATACTTGATGTATCGAGAAGTGTATGTTAGATAACCTCGTGAGTATACGAGATATGCTAGAATATGCAATTTAGAAGTATAGTTTGAAGGGTCCTTAATACCAGAGCAGTGTCAGGATAAGACGATCAACATTACGTAAGTATATCGATTAGAAGGTTGTGTTCTATTATGAATAAAGGCAGAGAGTATCGAGCCAAGTCACGACTAAGTAAATGAAGATAATTGGGAATAGCAGACGTAGGTTAAGGCTACATGGTGAGTGCCAAATTTAAGAAATTTTGGAGGGTACGCAGTCTAAGATATAAATAGTATTTGAGGAAAACCTTCCATTATTTGGATTTTCAATTGGGCAGAGGCTATTAACGGTTCCTATTTTCAAACTCCTAAAGCCCTGCTAAATTATATTATTGAGTTTCAAATTTTCCTCCACCGGTGGATAATTATTTATTAAGGGCCGGTATCTTTTCAAAACTTTCTGGTACCTTTGGAATGTGTTTCAAAATTTTATTTTATCAATTTTAGTCAAAATATTTTTCCTAAGATTATTTTTGGAAGATGGTATTTATCATCGTGATTAAAAATTTTCTTTATACTTCTTATTCCAATTACGAGGAACAATCGTATATGTATACACAAGGACGATCTGTTTGTGTGATTGAAAGTCGGAGAGGATGCCCTCACTTGTGTGACGTACGGGTTCTTCCATCATATTGATTTCTCAAATATTCTTTTGTTTCGAATAAAGGTTATTTAAAACTCTTAATTTTATAAATTATTGTGGGACCCTTGCTTGTTTCTGGGTTCGTTTCAATTCAAAGTCTCTTAAATTCAATCAATTGTTTCGAATATAAAAGATTTCATTAATGAATGGAAGCAAGGTTTAGAGTATACGTGATTATACGAGGAAACTCGAGATTTCAAGGGGAATTTCAATAAGAGATAATTAGAGCTAGAAGCGTTTCAATATAAGAGAGGAAGGAATTTCGTGAGAAAAAATTGGGTATATTTGATGATTAGTAAGAGAAAAGAATATGAGGAATTTTAAGGTATAATTGAGATTTACTATTGAGAGTAAGGTGTATTTTGAGGATAGAGTCAGAATAAGGATAAACAAAGGAAGTGGGGATAATTAATGAAGGATTTCGAAGTGCAATAACTAATAGTGGGGGAAGGCCAATATTGTGACTAATACCCTAAGTAGCAGAGAGAGATTAAAGATGTTAAAGGATTAATCCAAAAGGTGTGAATGAGTAAAACTTGAGGTAAAGATTTTGATGAGAATAATAAAGGGATATTACAGAGGTGGAATAAATAGTATATCATGAAGGAACTAAGGTGGATCAGCAAGATGTAAAGAGCGTATAGTGAACAATAGACATACAGGATAAGGTATCCGGAGGAAATTGCAGGTACGCTATAATTTAACCTCTTAAGTGTAAATGTTTGGTTAGGGATCGACTAAGTCAATAAATGGTGTAAATGGGTTGATAATATAGATAAGAATAATCTATCTGTGAGGAAGTAAACTATGGTGATATAAGAAAGTGAGTTATTCTCGTGTCATCCAAATCAATATCTGTTAAGAGTCAGAGAACTATAAAAAGGGGATTTGGGAATAATGGGGAAAGTGCAAGGATAATTCTTAGAATGAAGGGAAAGTATCTGCTCGTATAAGTACGAACAGGGAATATATATTATAATTGACATTTTCTTACAATTGTTTCAAGAAATATTATTATAGCTTATTTTCTGGAAAATTTTACAGAAATGATATATAAAAATGTTGGAGTATTAATATTTTATGTCATGATAGAGATTAGAATATAACCAAACCATGGTGAGATACATTACCATTCAGAAAAGGCCAATGTGGTGGCCGATACCCTTAGTTAAAAGAGAAAGGAGAGATGAGATAATATAAAATGATTGATTGAGGGAGAAGTTGTAAAAAAAAGAAGATAAGGAAATGACTGTTATGGATAGGCTGAATGGCATGTTGATAAATGACAAGTAGGTTATGTTGGTGTATCTTTGCGCAAACAAGATAGAGATATGTATATCATGTAGTTTTATCTTTTAACATAGATTGAAATTTTGGTGGTATTTTGAAACGACATGAGAATTAGAAAGCACCTTATGAGAAGACAAATTTTTCATGTGATTCCGGGACGGAATCCTTTTAAGGGGGGAAGGATGTAATAACCCTAACTTTAGAAAGACTACAGTGCCTAAATGAATAGTGATTTTGGGGAAATTAGGAAAATGGTGTGTAGGTACCCTATGTTCGAAATGGATAATAAGTAAACAGAAACCATAATATTGTTGTACTAAGAAAATAAGTGACTCAAAACGACGATGGATTTTAGAAATTCCTGAATATGGATTTTGAGGATTTTGATTTCGAATGAACTCTATTTATTGGATATTAAGGAGCAAGGAAATATTAAAAGGTTTATATGTATATTGAGGAATTAGTGAATTTAGGTTAAACCAAGGGATTATTAAGTCAAGGAAATGCCAAGGGAATTTAGATTGTTAAACGAGTTTGAGAATGCTTGAGAACCCGAGAAATAACCGGGAGAGCAACTTCTGAGAAAAATAGAATATACCAAGGATATTGGATCTAATACCTACTTGAGGATTAGAATCACCCTACAACACTAATATATGATGTTGGAGAGGATATTATATATCCAAGGAATTTACAAAGCAGAAACCATTGAGACGACCACAGAAATCATTCGATAAATCCAATGGCTAGAGAATCTTGGACAAGGCTCAAAAATTAGACCATTAAACATGGGGAGGGCCCAATTTAGGCCCAATTACTAAACAAGGAGCTGAATTGTTGATTTAGGTGAGTGGCTTATGGTGAAAGTGAAAGGGCAAGGACATGGAAGTAATTGTCACAAAAAGAGCAACCAAGTGACATCATTAGTAACATTACTTTCCACTAACTCTTGTTTAAGGGAAAATTAGTCATTAACCATAGCAAATATCTATCAAACTCTAGAAGCATCAAGAGATTAAGCCAAGATAAGATTAACCAACACAAAATATCATCTTCATCCTCACCAAAAAGCTCTCCATCTCTTTTCTCTAAAAACTGCCCAGCAAGAGCAAGGAGGAAAGAAAAATTTATACCTCCATTTCTATCCATGATAAAATCACCAAATTTGAACCACAACCTCTCCACTCCATGGGCATTATTAGCTCCAAATTTCATAGCAATCCAAGTAGTGTAGCCTAGGCAAATCATCTCCCCAAGTTGAAGAAGTAAACTGTCCAGATTGTTGAAAGTTTCTGTGATGATTTTCAAATGGCCATATCTCCTTCATTACTCAATGGAATTTTGTGTTCTTTATATGGTTGGAAATCTGGTTAGATTCTCTACAACTTTCCTTTAGAATGCTCGGCCAGAAAACCTAGGTAAGGGCCTCGTTTTGCATGATCTTTCAGTCGGGTTCTAATAACTCCGAATTACTAACTTTGTTTTCTTCAATTCTTTTGATCATCCAAGCTTACCCAAGGCTATACAAGGACTATACAAGGTTTAGAAAGCTATTACACACTTTAAGGAAGGTAAAACCCGAACCCACCCTTTTAGTTCATATGAGTTTTTAGTATAGTTTTGATGATATGTAGAGATAAGTGCATGTTAAGGAATTTTATGATTGTTAAATGTGTAAAAGGGTTGGATATTGGAGTCAAATGTTACCACTTCCCTTAGAAGTGTAAAATGAATGTTGGTTGATGTTATGGATGTATGGTATGCCGGTGTGGCTTGGGTTGTTGTGATAAATTTGGAAAAGTCCGATTTATAGCAGTTATAATGCCCGATTTTCGTTAGAACAAAACTGCCCTATTTTTAAGACAGAGTTTCAAACTGTTAAAGGTCAGTGAAAGGTACCAACTGACCATGACAGGATAAAGCTTAGTTCATAGATTGTTTTGATATAAAGTACGTTAAAATCTGATGAACGGTTTAGGAGAAAAGTAAATTTTAGTGAAAGACGTTTGAAAACCGAGAAAACGAATTTGTGTTAACTTTGAGGCCATAATTACCATACTTAAACATTCTTAAAAATTATAAAATTTTGGGAGGATATAGTAGGGTGAATAGAGAGTCAAACCCCACTGACCTTGTGTCAAAATTCGAAATTTATAATTTATGAGAAATTTTACAGTCGAGTGTGGTCAATAAGGAACCCCAAAGGAAATGGTGGAATACACTAAAACTTTAATCGAGTTTAAAAATGGTTAAGTTCATGTAAACTTTTGGTGCATAAAAACTATGTTAAACATATAATATGTGTCAAGGGTGTTATTGTATAGAGATTAGGTGATTAAGTGGGATATATACTAACGGTGATCCTTTCGTTTCTATCGAGACGGGAGACGAACTCAGGATCGTACCTACTCGCTTTAGAGATCCAGGCAGGATTTCTTCTATCTTTACTTTGAAAAATTATTTATCTTCAAAGAAAAATGATTTCATGGAATATATATGTGATTCTATTATTACTATATTTTTAAGAATTTGTTTTCCTGATTTTGGATATTAAAGGGAGATATATATATATATATATATATATATATATATATATATATATATATATATATATATATATATATATGAATATGAGTATGGATATGGATATGGATTAAAGGGAGCAAGTTTTCTTTTATCCTTATTTTGATAAATTGTTTATGTTCAAAGAAAATGGTTTTGGTGGATAATATATGAATCTTATATGATGAGATGATTAGGGATATGTTCCCTGTTTACTGAGATTTTTGAATATGGATCATGGATATGAATATGAATATGGATAGAGCGAATATACTTTATGTTTTAAAGGTATATGAAAGAATGGTATCAGTTGTTATCTAGGGTTATATGTTTATAATATTATGTTGAAAATATTCTTTTTAAATAGTTGTGATTTAATAAATATTATTTGATTATTATTTAATACTTTTAAATTAGATGGAATATTTTATGTGTATAAGAGCGTATTTGATTTCATTGAATACAGAGGAGATGTCTGAGTCATAATCAAAGTATTATGACATATGTATTTTTAAAGGTGATGATAAATGGAAAAATGGAAAATGTGGAATGGTGTTATAAATGGAATAATGATTTGACAAAAGAAGGGGATTGCAATAGAAAGCGTAAGAGGCTGTGTGAGGCACAGTCCAGCAAGCGTAAGAGGCTGTGTGCGGTACAGTCCAGCACTCAATATTTATTACGGCCCAAGAGTTGCCGAAGGAGGATGTAGCAGGTAGCCTTCCTCCAGGGTTGATGACCAGGTGGGATCATCCCTTCTACTAGTAGTAAACAGAGAGCAGGTACGGTCAGGCGACTGATCATCGTCCTACGTATCTGGCGCTAGCAGATATCCCCAAACTTAAAAGAAAGAATTGATAATGGTTTTCAGATCTGTATTCTGAAAAAGGAAAATGGTAGAAATGATGAAATTGTTTTTATAGTAAGAAGAGAAACTGATTTTATATTATTTTTATATAATTGCTGTTTAAAAGGTAATGGAAAGATTATATTGAGAGATTTATTTCAAATGTTATATTATCTTAAGATATTATACTAGGATGATGTATTGATCATTATCTTGTTATAGAAGAGAAACTGATATTATATTATTCTCTATATCTTTTTCTTATAAACGAAAATGAAAGGTTATGTGAAGTAATTAAGGATGAATTCTTCTCTCGAATTATTATAATGAATTTTTAGTATATATATATATATATATTTATATACATATTTTCAGTGATGCTTGTTTACAAAATTTATCTTGCTGAGCTATTATAGCTCACTCTTGCTATTTATGTATATAACAGCTAGATTAGGTGTCGAAACGTCGCAGTGCAACTCGGAAGAGGGTAAAGGGGAAGCGTACCTTATGAGAAAGTATCGACACCTGTTCTCAAGGTAGTATACACTTATATATGGGTATAATAGATAGTATTCTGGGATGGTAACAACAGTTTATCTTTAACTGCTATCATTAATGGATGTTGTTCTCTGAGCATATGACTGGTGTGTGATGATATTAGTGTGGGGTCATTTATGTGAGTATTAAATGGTATTAATTGTATTATTAAATATAAAAAAAAGTCAAAGAGATATTGCTAATAAATGGAAATTGGTCCGTGACGGCCTGGATTCCTTATCCCGGATCTGGGGCTGTCACATCACTGAATACAACAGTTGGTTCTAGACCATCACCTAAAACTAAGACCCAATCTCGAAATGGTACTTTTATGTTATCAATTGTAACTGGTTGGACATTTCGTTCAATACGCATGTTCTCTAGGAGCATGAAAACTCTGCAGTTTTGGCACAGATGCGATTTTCTAATGCTTGCCATTACAATCTCCTCCCTGTTGAGTATACAACAACGAAAGCAAAACCCAAAGCGAATAAACAAGAACAAGAAAATAACGACAATCACACAAGACAAAGATTTACGTGGTTCGGAAATTCCTACTCCACAAGTCGCACTAATTTTGTATTGATCTCTCACATTGTGTTGTGTTGTGTTATGTTACAATTACATGAGTATTTATAAGAGAAGAAACTGGGTCAACCAATCAGAGTCTAATTCTGAAATTCCTAACTCTAATCCTAACTCTAATTAGAGTCCAATTCTGGAATTCCTAACTCAATCAGAAACCAATTCTGAAACCTAATAGACTCCACAAACCCAACAATCTCCCACTTGGAGTCTGACCACATCTTCACTTCACTCTTGTAAATCTAGTAACAAATAATCCCTCGATCAATAACTCTAACTAGTGCAGCGCCTTCTCATCAATCAGTTCTGAAGGCCAGTTGAAGCTATGCAAAGCTTCAACTTTTCATTAGTAACCACCTTAGTCAACATATCTGCAGGATTCTTTGAACCAAGGATTTTCTTCAAGGACAAAGTACCATTGCTAATCAACTCTCTTGTAAAGTGATATCTCAGCTGAATATGCTTCGTCCTAGCATGAAACACAGGATTCTTCGCAAAATGAATAGTACTCTGACTGTCGCTATACAAAGCACTGTCCGCCTGTTTCTTGCCCAACTCCTCAAGAAAATTCTTCAACCAAATCATCTCCTTGCTAGCTTCAGAGATAGCCATATATTCTGCTTCTGTGGTTGAAAGAGCAACACTCTTTTGAAGTCGAGACATCCAACTAATTGCTGTGCCACCCAACGTGAAAATATATCCCGTAGTACTTTTCCTTGTATCCAAACATCCACCCAAATCTGTATCAGAGAACCCTTCCAAGAGAACATCTTTCTTGCTGAAACATAATGCAACCTTGGATGTGCCTTTCAAGTAGCGCAACAACCACTTGACTGCTTCCCAATGCTCTCTTCCTGGATTAGACATGAACCTGCTAACAACTCCCACTGCATGAGCAATATCTGGCCTTGTACACACCATAGCATACATCAAACTGCCAACTGCAGATGCATACGGAACTTTAGCCATATCTTTCTTGCCTTCATCCGTTTTAGGTGACTGCTTTTTCGTGAGATTAAAGTGAGTCGCCAACGGTGTACTTCTGGTCTTCGCATCCTGGACACTGAATTTCTGCAACAATTTCTCAATATACTTCTCTTGAGATAATTTCAAAGTACCTTTAGATCTATCCCTTATGATGCTCATACCAAGTATCTGTTTTGCTGCACCCATATCTTTCATCTCAAACTCCTCAGACATCTGTCTCTTTAACCTGTTGATTTCCCTCATGTTTGATCCTGCTATCAACATGTCATCAACATACAACAACAATATGATATAAGATGAATCAAATTGTTTAAAATAACAACAATGATCCATAGCACTCCTAGTGTACCCATTCTTCATCATAAAGCTATCAAACTTCAAGTACCACTGTCTTGGCGCTTGCTTCAAACCATACAAGCTTTTTATAAGCTTACAAACAAGGTTTTCTTTCCCAGCTACCTGAAATCCTTCTGGCTGTACCATGTAGATGTCTTCCTCAAGATCACCATGTAAGAACGCGGTCTTAACATCTAGTTGCTCTAGATGTAACTCCTCTGCAGCCACAATACTTAGCACAATTCTAACAGTAGTCATCTTAACAACCGGAGAAAATATATCAGTATAGTCAATACCCTTTTTCTGTTGATAACCCTTGACTACTAACCTCGCCTTGTATCTCTTGCTGCCATCAGGTTCTTCTTTGATCCGGAACACCCACTTATTTTGTAAAGCCTTCTTTCCTGCTGGTAACTCTGTTAAAGACCAAGTCTCATTCTTCTCAAGAGAACTCATCTCTTCTTCCATCTTTTCTGGCTTCTTCTCCTCCTCCAGAGGTTCTTGTAATTTTTTCTGATACAAATAATCTTCAATTTGCATCTTCCAAAACCCAAAATCTTTGCCATCAAATTTGTCGATCTTTACTTTCCCTTCTTCTGCCATCGCTCCCACTCGCCTGAAAACCTAGGCTCTTGATACCAGTTGTTGAGTATACAACAACGAAAGCAAAACCCAAAGCGAATAAACAAGAACAAGAAAATAAAGACAATCACACAAGACAAAGATTTACGTGGTTCGGAAATTCCTACTCCACAAGTCGCACTAATTTTGTATTGATCTCTCACATTGTGTTGTGTTGTGTTATGTTACAATTACATGAGTATTTATAAGAGAAGAAACTGGGTCAACCAATCAGAGTCTAATTCTGAAATTCCTAACTCTAATCCTAACTCTAATTAGAGTCCAATTCTGGAATTCCTAACTCAATCAGAAACCAATTCTGAAACCTAATAGACTCCACAAACCCAACACTCCCTTCCTTTTCTGGGTATCACGGGTAGAATCTACCTAAAATCCCCTCCCAAGAGCATGGTTAGTCCACAGAATGGCAAGGAATCTGCGTTGGTATTTACCTTTTATCGTATGTCACGAAAAGTACGATCAACGGCTTCAAATATAAATCGATGATTCATTGGAGCCTCATCCCATATGACTAAACTTGTGTTGCATATTAGCTCAGCTAGATACGTATTTTGTTTTATTTCACAACAACTAAATTCATTTACATCAAGCGGTATTTTAAAGCGTGAATGAGCTGTTCTTCCACCCTCAATCAAAAGAGATGCGATGCCGGAAGAAGCAACAGCTAGCACAATTTTACCTTCACTTCTTAGCTTGGAAATAATTGTTGACCACAAGAAGGTCTTCCCAGTCCCACCAGGTCCATAGACGAAGTAGAATCCACCCATTTTTAACTCTACAAATTCAATAATTTGATAAAAGATGATGCGTTGCATCTGATTAAGACGGTGTACACCCTCACTCGCCTTTACACGAAGTTGGTCCCGATCATACATCATCTCCTCTAGCAATAATTCATTCTTATATTTTGAAGATGAGACCATATTAAGCTCTGGCAAACCTGGGTAATCATCTAATTTTTTCCCATACTGCTTTAATAAATCACTAACTGCTTCAAGCGCCAGCATTTGCTTATCGTTGGCACTTATTTTTAAAGCTGGGAAATGCAGAACTTTTCTTCGTTTATATTCAATGTCATCAGCTAGATTTATCCAATGCTTTTCCCAAAGATCTGCCGGGTTGCTGACTTCACAAAAAACTAATAAAGTCACAAATAAATCATGCAATTGTGGCGCATTTGCACAGAGAGAAGCATCATTTAGTTCGATATGCCATTCTTTATCAGATTCAAGCAAACCTATATGGAAACATGCCTCTTTATAGGTGGAGTAAACAATGCCATCCACGGTTCTGATGTCTTCAAAACTTTGTGCACCAAAAACGATGTTCAACAACAATCTTATGTAAAATCATTCTCCGGAGGCAGGATAAGCATATACCAGGCGACCAATAACATCAATATTTTGTTTTCGTCGAAACCATTGTTTGGCAGAGGTATCCCATCGAAACTTTGTTGGGTATTTGATAAATGTCAGGTCATGACCAAGGTCATCATGACAATTATGAACCAACCACTGAATGAACATCGTTCCATCTGGATCAACCCTACGAACAACCTCTGGTAAAGTCTCATTGTCGCGGAATCGAACTTCTTGCTCATTCTCTAGGTGAAAGTATAATCGTTGAAAGGCTCCTTGTGATGAATAGGGAACTCAAATAGACGCCAACATGCCTCTGCCGCCGACACATATCTACATGACAAATAGTTGTTCACTTCATCGACAGGAGGAGCTGAATTTCTAGCAGATGTAGTAGGTTCATCATTGCCAGGGCGATGCTGGTTAGCTTTCTCCAACACCACTGTAGCCGTATCCGGTCCCTTCCCAATATATTTAAATAAATACTTTATAGAGAGAGATCGATTACACCATTCAACATTTATGTGGGCCTGATATTTTACCAGGAGACCACGATGATAAGGTACAACATGTCTGCAATCAAAGGGTATAATTAAAGAATACTGAAATAGATATAAAACAAAGAACGTGTTAAATGTAACATGTTGGAGGAGTAATTATATGTTTGACATATATATTAAAAAATTTGAATCAAATACCGATTTTATTTCTAGAAAAATAAATTTTTCGGGCAAAAAATATTAGCAACATATGTCATAAAAAATTGTTTATGACGAAAATATATGCCTTTGTAAGCTTGCACTATTGCTAAGTGGATTCATCTTTGTAGTGCAACTCAATATAAATTTCAAATTATCCTTTCCAATATAATGGAGCTTTTAGTGTGTTAGCTAACCAACTAATTTTATTCAACATGTATTTATTTATGCAACTTAATATGTGTCATCTTTAAGAAAAAAATTGGTGTAAAAATATTTCATATGGTGCACGTTATTATATTGAATATTTCATTATATCATCTATTTTGACTAAAGAAATTGAAACTGACCATATTTTAGAAGTTTAGATCATCTATAGCAAGTGGCATGTCTAGTTAGATACTTTTTTTAAATAAAATATGAATACTTCTCTGGAGAAGTAATCGGACCTTATAAAATGAACTTGGTCATTGTCCAGGATTGCACCAATAATATGTAGTCTGTACCTTGTATATTTGGAGAACATTTTTCGACATGAAACCAAGACAATGTTAAAAAATAGTCCCATGATTTGGACCATAACCTTGTTTTTTCATCTTTAGTTAAATCTTAGGCATTGCTAACATTGGCATAGTTGAATATCTAATTACAAGGGTCTCCAAAAACATTTTAAAATATGTATTTTGTGTCAAACCTTGATGATACATATTTACTGGTTATTTTAATTTTGATGTGTTTAACTGATTATTTCATAGCCCCAATATCCTGAAAAGTGGGTAAACAGGTACATAATCTTAGATTTATGTCTGGAATATTTTGTCATTTATACTTGTCCTTGAACATAGTTTTAGCTATACCAATTTTCCTTCATCCAACTTAGCATATATAGAAGACAATGTGTACTCTACACACGCAACACAAAAAGATTCGGAAATAACACACTAAACATGTAAAATCTTTAAACTAACAGAAATTAAGGCGCCCACACAATGAAGAGTTAAGAACACCCTTTTCTTAAAAAATAAAAAGGGTGAAAAGAAGGTTACATATTATCCAAGTGTATTTTGTTAGACTCCACGGTTGTTTTTGTATCTCTCCTCCTATACAAGGAATATCCATCAATATCCACAACTGTGTTATCACGGAAAGGCTTTGGGTAATGTTTTGTGCATATACCGTTTGACATACAAACACATTTAGGATTTTCTACCCCACACGGTCCATGCATCATTAATTGCAAGACTACATTGTACCCCACTGGATCTGTTAATTTATCTGGAATTTCGGCACATATAACATTATCGATGTCTGATGGGGTCAATAATTTGTCTCCGTTACCAAGCCAGAGCAAAATATAAGCATGCGGTAGGACACGTTTCTGAAACTCTATCGTGTATGCCACTGCAATGAAATGGCAATACAAAACTCAGTTGTCAAACCATAGGCATGATGCAGTAAATAAGATTGTAGAAGTGTCTACATGTTGGCGATCTGAAATTGAATAGCATAATAATGAAAATAGCTAATTATTTCTACTGAACCTCATTAGTTGTTGTTGAGTTAAGTTTCGTAAGGCATTGGAATTGTGAATGAAATGGAACATGGAATATAGTCGTCTACCACGTGCCAAAAGTACTTGAATCTGTCGAGGTAAAATAGTGAACAGGTGTTGTACGAGAGATGTGCATTGTGTTAAGCGCATGAGACATGCTCGTGACTAAACCAATTTTGTACCATATTAGGCTTGGTTTTTTTTTTAAATGGATACGCTAGATGTTTAACAGGTTCATCAATTAGAAGCACACATACAAAAGGCACTGGATGACTGTATTTCATGTGTGTGTAGTACACAAGCCTTTTTTTGAAGCTTACAAAACCAACAACAATGTTTAAGGTTTGTGCTTGACGTTGTCAGTAAAGCTATATATATCTTTTCAAACACGAGGATATGAGGCTTACAAACATGAGTTTTCGAGACACTTACACACATATATCATTCTGAATTTAAGAGTTTCTTTCATTATACGGGCCACCCTTAACTTCACAGAAGTAATTAGAGCAGGTCTTTTTTCTTCCAAAAAAACATCAAGCTTTTCTTTGGTTGTACGTCAATAAGAAGAGGATTTTTCCGATCTGGAATAATTTCCTTTTAATAGAGCACAATACAGATAGGTAAACTATACATTTAGGCTACTGAATTATAAAGTTTGACATTAGAAAACTTATTTCATTTTTTACATTTTTACCTAACAAATGTTCATATATTACAGATTTAGACATATTGCTTAACATCATTATTAGTATTTACCTGCGGTGGAACTTGTGTGGGATATGTGTGGCTACAAGGGAGGAATAGACTTGCAAGGCAATATTTATGTGATGGTCTATTTTTACCAATATGGTCTACTGAACAGCCATGATCGTTCAGCATATATGGCTACACTGGTAATAACCTTTAATTTATTTTATAATCTTTTTTATTTGAGGATTACCAATGCAGAACAATCAATCATTGCGGTCTCATGTTTATAAATGTAAGCCTTCGCATTTATATTTATGAAGAACGACATGCATATGACTCATTGATAAGACAAGAACACGAGTTCCTGCGATAACACGGCCCAGGACATGCTTCTTTGTGAAATCGTTGAGCATTGCATCAAGTTTCATTTTAAATACCCGAGCCACAAGATCAGGGCAAACAGAGGCATCACGGGAACCCGAGGACTGAACTGCTGCCTGAATTTCATCCCATTTTGGATTACAGGTAAAGGTGATAAATAAGTCTGGATGCCCATATTCTTTACAAACAGCCAAGGAATCCTAAAAATTTTGTTGCATATATCTATATTCATCAGTGAAACTCGATGGCAATATGACACGCTTCCCTACATCTGTGGCATCCACATCACCACGCCTAAGGCTATCAACAATATTGTTGTAAAGATCTGACCTTATTATAGATTGGTGTCTCTGCACCCACAACAATCTAACGCTTTCTACAGAGCACCAAGCATCTACTAACAATTTCAAGAATAACCGACCTCCAAGCAATAATGTATGGCCTTCATGAATCCGGTAATGTGACCTAAAAGCATAATATTCACGCATGCTAACTGTACTATTCCTTCGGTTGTCAGAATCAATTACATTACGATGTTTGATGTTGGTCCTATATCCATCTTCCCCGTACGGGAATAATAGAGGGTATTGCAACGACATAAATGAAGGATGCAACTCACTAATGTGTTGCAGCCCAGTTTTTTTATCCTCAGCAACCACATCCCTCCGATTTGTAAAATCATTATCTACTACAAGACCAGCAAACTCGTAATCATTATTGGTTGGCAAATTCTCAAATCGACCGTCAGTTGTCCATTTTGCGAACAATCTAAGATGAAAAGGTTCTGGATCCACATCTGTAAATCGATCTCGCATCTGCCTGAATATCCTGACCAAAACATTGTCACGGTCAAGCATTACTTGTAACATAGAAACAACAGCAGAATCCACCTCTCCCATTCTTGTTGAAAAATTTACACTATGGTTTACAGCCTCTTGACCATCATACATGTACAGTTGCTCAAATTTAGGTGTTGAACCATCCGGTGGTAACAAAGAGCCCAGACTATGATATGTACGCCCACTCAAACGAAATACGTATGGCCCCTTGCCATTATTTACAGAATGATCTACATTACCCCCAAAAGAACAGAATGCAAACATGTTGTTATAAACACGACTCTTGTTGAAAAACATGTTTGAGTGTAGCCCAGTAGGAGCAATCAATTGACTTAATTCTGGAGGTGTTTCGCGCAACAATGGCAATTGAACTTTTCCTTTACTACAACAAATTGAATACCCTTTGGGTCCTGTACCTGCATGCCTCCCTGTAAATTCTGCAGCCCATACCTTTGCTGCACAGAAACCACATGTCTCCTCCTGCCTCCCAATATCTAGGACTATATTGTTTTCCCCTAGGGAACATAAAGGAAAAATATGAAATAATGACAACATTATAGGTAACCATTATGATTAGATGTGTAGCTTAAAAAACCTCAAAATCATAGAGGCACCTATAGATAGCTCTAATCTATAAAAGTAAACAAAATCAGTGTCTTATAAAAAATAAGCATCAAATAATGATAGCATTATAAATAACCATTAAAAGTTTTGTGTGCCGTTATATAGCATTTGCAATCATGCCTTCGTAATAATGTATTTGATCGTATTTGCACAAATAAATTTACATTCAAACGATCATTATGTGTGCATTTTTGTAAATGTAAGTAGTATGGCATCCAAGACCTTACTATTTAGGCCTAAGAATTTGATAGGAAACACAAATAAAAAATATACTGTATTGGTATATGCCAAGGCTCTAAATCTGGTAGAGGGAATTCACCCGACAGCAAATATTAATTTTAACCAATCTTGTATGAAGGAAAAAGATAACATATAATAAGAAAATGACATGTTTGAAATGAGAAGATTTTGAAAATGCCTCCAACCTCCAAAAGCAGACAAAAGTAGCGACTTACAAAAAAGTTTATTCCGCTGATCAATGGATTTGCGCAAGCATTTGGATTCTGTGCAACACCAATTTTATACGAACAAACAATTAATAAGTGTAGGAAAATGAGTTGTGTAGGAAAAAACTCAGGAAAACCTGTCTGAGCAAACATATATAAATCCAAGGAATGCACGAGGCATAAATAAAGTTTGTACCATACCTGAATTGAAGCTAGTGAATATAAGAACAAATCTTAAATTAGTAGGATATTTGTTAGGTAAAATACCTTCAGTATTCCCTCCTGTGCCTGCATTCACATATTGGTGAATTTCGTCCTCAACAGGGGGAACGCTGTCACGTCGATGCTCGGGGAAACCCTCTATTAATAACAAAGGCAAAAAGGGAAAGTAAACATGGCTTGCGGAAAACGATAATGTTTTTGGCAAGTCACACATAGAAGGGAATGTTTGTGGGAAATTTAATACCTCCTCTACTTGTTCCAGTATCCACAACACCACATACACGAGGATCAGTTGCATCATAGGGCACCGCGCCTGCTTAAAGACAAAAAACGGTACGTAATTTATTATTATTGGGTAGGAAGAATTCCAAGAAAACACAGTTAAATAGTACATCTTGTACGTTTTATTGTGGGTGTATCAACTTCCTGAGAGCCTCCATATGGGATCGTACCCACTGAAATTTAAGTCATTACTAAAGCGATGTGGTAAATTCAACAATGATCAGGTTTGTTCTACATTTTACCATTTAAAATTCTTCAAGAATCGTTACTCTTCTTCTTCGCCAATCTTCGTCTTTCAACAACATCTTTGGTGAGGAATACTCTGGGCGTCCTCTTTTCTAGGCTACCTGCTCCATTAATAATTGCGTGATACGATTCTTGGATTGTTGCCACTCAGTTTTGTTGTAATAAAATAAATGACAATTTAGAATCGCAAGTGCACGACTCAATCGTTGAATTATTTTAGATTCGTTCCACGGAGACTAACATTTTTGCAAACCTTAATATTTAACTTAATCGAATTAGAACAACTTTGATTTTTGAGAATTCGGAATTTTTTATACTATCTAATTTCGAAAAGGGAATTTAATCTAATTTTAAAAGTAAACTAAATGACAATCTATTTAACTAGTTAAAACTAAATTATTCTAAAACCTAATTATTTTAAAATTGAAAATTTAGACATGAATTATTCATTAATACGACAAGCCAAAAACAACCAACACAAGATTTTAAAACCAACAAATGACTCAACAAAAACTCAGCTAAGAACAAAAGCTAAACCAACGACATACTTATGACTCTTCTATTACTTCATATATTAATATTAAATGATGTCACAACAGCATTTTCTATATAGATAAATATTTTACAACAAACTTTATGTAACCAGCCTTAAATGGTTTTGCGATGTAGTTGGTTCCGTTAAACAACTCAATTGAAGTCAAATGCAGTACCATCCATGTAAAAGAAATCAATGTAAAACAAAAAAAAACTCGGCAAACACCTAAAAAAAACAAGACACACGACAAAAAAACGCAGCAAGAACAAATAGGGAGGAAAAAAAAATAAACTCGACAAAGAAACCGGACACAAAAATATGAAAAGGAACCGACAAAAGCTCAGACAATCGACGAAGAGGAACACAGAATCGGCTAAATTGGAAATCGACTAACTCCGAGAATAAACTCAACTACAAATGAACAAACGCAAAAAAAAAAAATAACACACGGAAAACAAATACAACAGAAAAAAAAAAGAACGGGTTTTGTGTGTAGAAAATGAAAAGAAGGGGAGTAAGGAGAAGGATTGAAGATGAAGAAAACGTTTGCTGGGTTTGGTTCGTTTGAGGTTCGACTAAGAAGACAGGAACAGGGGAGATTGTTTATTCCGAAGAAGAAGGAGAGTAGGGAAATGGGTTTGTTGAAAATGAAATACAACAGGAGTAAGCTTCGAATTAAAAAGGAACAAGGCAAGGAAAATTTACCGTTTCGAATTAAAGCAAAATAAAAACGAGAAATTAAGTGCTAAAAATAAAATAAATATATATTATTTTTATTAAATAAAGAAATTAACTATGGAATTAAAATTTTACACTAAAGCGATGATTTGGATTTAAAATGGCCCATAATAAAATAGAAATTTAAAGGGGCAAAATTACGAATTAAAACTACGAGCAAGAAAATAAAAATCGTTACTTTCAACCCATAGTGGTTAGCATTTCGCTACGTTGTCCACTAATTGAATTTACGAAAATAACGAAGCAAGGCAAAATAAACGAAAGAGCAAGACCAGAAATTAAACGAAATGAAATTGCATTAAAATTAAAAAGAGTTTTTACAAGATTTGAAACTAAAAAAATACAAGAAATTAAAGCTACCCTAAAATCTAAGGGGATAAATACAAGGGGGGTGAAGGGGTATTTATAGGATATGAATTACGGTTAAGGGGGGTGTTGGGTAAATCCCCACCATACATTTGTGGTGTGTGGTGGTGAAATCCTAGCCATCTATTTGTTTCCTTCCCCCTTAAGCTTTGAAGAGTTGATCTTGGCCATACACTTATGTAATGTGTTGGGATGATCTCCACCTTCCACATGTCCTCCAAGATTCCTTTTCCACCAAGCTCCTAATTCTTTTTCCTCTTTTCATGTAAGTCCTTTTTGTTCTTCTTTTTCCCTTCCTTGCTCTTTATTTCTTTATTTTGCTATTTCTTTATTTATTTACGAATTTTCTGAAATGCAACAAAATAAATTATTAAAATACGAGTTCAAGCAATAAATAGGTAATAAAAATATGCAAAAATATGCACTTATCAAATGCCCCCATACCTATCTTTTGCTCGTCCTCGAGTAAAACAAAAACAAAAAGAAAATCTAGATAAAAAGTCCTATACTCCTTTTCGTAGGTGTGACGGTTGCATTTGGCATATGCAACAAGCCCTTTAAACCCCTAGGCAGCCCTAGTGGACGAGTGAGGTCTCGCGAGGGCCTATAGTGAATGTACCCACAAAATCCATCTAGTTCGTATAAAAGATTACATGGCAATGCAACACCACACATACATGTCCTCTCATGATACATCAACTTAAGAATCAAAATGAAGTTGCAAAGTCTTGGTGTGGAAAGTGCAAGGATTCACATAGTCTAGTTAAAGAAGCATGCACGAGTGATTACAAGTTCATGTCAAGTGCAAAAATTATTGGAAACCATGCTAAGTCTACAAGAGCACACCTTAGAATCAAAACTTGAGATCTCATATGCAAAAGAAACAAGCAATACCTCACATTTCACTCACAAAAGCTCATTCACTCAAGAACAAGGGTAAGTGTATCACTCAATTCCAACAAAATCAAAAGCATGTTTGACATTTGGTATCATTTTAACTTAAACACAACATACATCAATGATGACAATCAAAAGGTCTTTATTTGGGTTGTAATGGGGCTAGGGACAGGGTATGTCAAGTAAGGCCAAAACAAGGTGAAGTGTCAAAAGCTAGTAGTCACCAACAAAACATATATTTCCTCAAAAGTTATGAACGAAATTAAACCGATTTCACACACCTTATTACTCCCTCAAGTTCCTACTAGCCTTTGACAAATTGGGATCAAGTATACGTAAGGCTTGTACAAGAAAAAGGTCTTAGGCGAGTAATGTGGTGTGTCATCGAAAAAATTTGATTAAGCTCAAAGGGTTAACTAATTGATCACATAAGAATGGTGTGGATATTTTGGAAATATTGGTTATTCCTAATGCCTTTATCATCTTATCATCAATCAATGTCATGTGTATCAAGAAAGAACTCAAACAAGTGCTAGCAATGCAAATGATAAGTGGACACTCAAGCAAACGAATATAAATGCAAAAGATGTGCATATGGGCTCAAAACTCACTTGGTTTGGTAGAACATAATCAATCTCAAGTAAAAGTATCCTCAATGCACCTACTTGTACTCGAAGCATGAAAACCAAATCATCTTACACCTAATAATGACCTTCTAATTTCTTGCACAAATCAAATAAGTCTACTAGTTTCACCATGCTAATGTAAGTGTGTGGACAAGAACTTAGCAAATCACTTCTCAATCAAAAGCTAAAGGATCACAAGATTATCATAGCATGTAAGGGTGCATCAAGCAACTAGTAATCAATTAACAAGACTAGAATAAGATTAGAACTCTACTATTTACAATTCTACAACTCTTTTGTGATTTTTTCATTTTTTAATTTTTTTGGATTTTTTTGATTTTTATATTTACACTAAAAATCCTCCCCCATACCTAGATCATGCATTGTCCTCAATGTATGCAAATGCAAGAGAAATGAGTAAAAGAGAATGAGGTAATACCTGATAAGGGATGACGGAGAGGAATGAAAATGAAAAACAACTAATTAACACTACTCACGCACACTTATACTCCCCCATACCTGAATTTCACGAGGGGAGTAACAAGAAAAGCTAATTAATCGATACCACGAGGATACAAGGAATGAATTTCCGAGAAGAGCTCAAGATGTCGTTGAAGCTCTAACACCTTAGTGACTTTTGCAAGAAGACAAAAATATTCTTTCAAAGTAAAAGCATTGTAATCACTAGTGTTTTCCACAGACCAAAGTAAGGCTTCTTTATGTTGTTTAAGCAGATTAATTAATTGGATTTCTTGGTCCGGGTTTAAATCACTATTGATAACAGCAGATAGAAGTTTGTCTTTTTGCAAGAAAATATGTTCGAAAGTGGAGGGGTGTGTTACGAAATCAAGTGGAGGTGGCTCACCAACGGGAGTTGTAACAATGGTACTAGGGTTGACATGGTCAGTATTAGATTCAGCTTCCCATTTCGAACAAATGTGATTTAAAGCCCCTAACAACTCATCGAAAGTAGGTGGTTCACCAACGGGAGTTTTGACAACGGGCGCAACTCGAACATTCTCGGGTGGTGTCTCCCACTTAGAACAAATGTCGTCCAACTCTCTCAACATCTCCTCCGAGGCCATATCTCTTAATGAATCAACATACTCTCGGTTAGACTCATGGTTGACTTTGAAATCCTCATTGAGAAGAGACTCAATCTCACTATCCTCAAGGTTTGACCAATTAACAATGTCATCGACAAGATTAACCCCTATTGTTTTTTCATAAAGCTCATTGGGTTCTTTTCCGACATTAAAGATGTTAAGGTTAATTGTCATATTACCAAAAGTGAGTTTCATCGAACCATCCCTACAATTAATCAAGGCATTGGATGTAGCAAGAAAAGGTCATCCTAGAATGATCGGGGTTTGGTTCTTAGGATTCGAGATGGGTTGAGTCTCGAGGACAACAAAGTCAACCGGAAAGATGAATTCACCAAGCTTAATTAGCACATCCTCAATTATTCCCTTAGGTGTTTTGACAGAACGATCGGCTAATTGAATTGTCATGTTCGTCTTTTGATGTTCGCCTAAACCTAGGGCTTGATAGACCGAAAATGGAATGAGATTCACACTAGCGCCCAAGTCAAGTAACGCCTTGTCCACAAAAATATTGCCTATGACACATGAAATTGTAGGACAACCGGGGTCCATATATTTCACGGGAATTTGATTCGAAAGAATTGAACTAACATGAGAAGTCAAAAAGGCTTTCTTAGGGACGTGGGTGGAACGTTTGTGAGAACATAAATCTTTTAGACACTTGGCATAAGAGGGAATTTGTTGAATGGGTCTAAAAGAGGAATGTTGATCTCGACTTGATTTAAAACTTCCAAAATCTTTTCTACTTGAGGCGATTGTTTGTTGGAAAGGAGTCTTTGAGGATAAGGAGCTTTAGGCTTAAAGACTCATTCGCTAGACACATCGGGAATGGAATTGGAAAGTGGAACAACAATCGAAGATTCGTTAGGTGAAGGTGGTGATTGAGTCGATGGAAACTCGTTAGATGAAGATGATTTATGAGAAGATCCTGATGACTCGGGAGTGGATTTTAAAGATGAAGGTTCAAGTGGTAAAATGATTCGAAAGGCTCGGGATTACGAAGATGGTTTGAAGGATTGAGTTTAGGGTTTGGTTCAACATTTGACTCGTCTTCTTCGTCGGGGGACTCGACTCCAACTTGATTATTAACTTTGTTTCCCGACCTTAGAGAAATGATAGCATAACATTTTCAGGAGGTCTTTGGTTGAGAGGAAATTTAGGGTTGACCTCGGGTTGACTCGGGAACTTGTTCTTCTCTTGCTCACACAAGGCGTTGGCTAATTGACTCACTTGAACCTCTAACTTAGATATGGCTTAAGTACTAGCATTCAAAAGTTGCTTATCTTGAGTCATGGTTTGCATGAAAGTTTGTTGAGATTGAGCCAAATTAGTCGTTGATTTCAAAAGCGCATCAAGAGTCTTTTCCAAGGAATTAATTCTCTTATCCGACTCGTGAAAGCCGGGAGGGTGGGAGGGTGCCTGATTTTGATAAGGAATGTGATTTTGAGTCGTGTTTGAAAAATGACCTTGGTTTGGATAGTTTGACTTTTGAAAAGAAGGTGGTGGAGATTGGAAGTTTTGGCCTTGGTTCCACGAGAAATTCGGGTGGTTCTTCCACCCGGGATTATAAGTCGGTGCAAACGGGTCATTCCGAGGCCTAGGTTGAAACATTGCGTTCACTTGCTCAAAGTCGGGACAATGTTGAGAATCAAAGTTCGAAGAATTAAAATTTGGGTACATAGACATAGGTGGGGGACCACTATGCATTTCTAAAGCTTCAAGTCGTCTAGTAAGAGTAACTAATTTGGCATCGGTTGCAATCGAATTCCCGATCGAATGCAAACCCCTAGATGAACTAGACGACTCGTTCGACCTATTAGGCTCCCTAGTAAACTCCCATAACATGGTCTTCTCGGCTAATTCTTCGAAAAATGCCCACCCTTCGTCCTCATCCTTCTCCATGAATTTACCTTGGCACATAGACTCTAACAACGTGGTTGTTTGACTATCTAAGGCCACGTAAACGATCTTACAAAGTCTCCATTTTTCTATTCCGTGGTGGGGACATTGTGATAAAAGATTTTTGAAACGATCAAAATATTTCCAAAAGACTCATTTTCCTTTTGATGAAATTGATTTATTTCGTTTGTAATTCTCATAGTCTTATGGTTTGGAAAATATTTCTTAAGAAAAATTACCACAAATCCCTCCCACGTGGAAATAGAATTAACCGGTAGGCTATAAAACCATTTTTTAGCATTTTCTTTAAGCACAAAATTAATGAGTCTAAGCCTAATCGAGTTCTCGGTTAATTATTAGAGTTTTTGTAAGGCACAAACCTCCTCGAATTCATGGATGAAAATATACGGGTCCTCACCTTCACTCCCGGTAAATTTGGGTAACATGCTGATGTGTTGAGCTTTGATTTCGAAATTATTACCATTTACGGGAGGAAGAGTGATACACGAGGGTTGGGCAGAACGGGTGGGGTAGCAACGGTCCTTAAGAGACATGGCCATGTTTACTATCGGTTCGGAATTATCTAAAGACTCGGAATCAGAAGAGGAAAAACTCTCAAACGATCTCACTAGTCTAGAAGAATTATCCCTAATCCAAATAGTTCGCATAAACCATGAAAGGGAACACGTAGCAAATAAGTGCGATAAAATAAACACACAAAGAGAAAGGGGTGAAAAATTAAAAGAAAAAAAATCCTAACCCTAGGGTTCCATAATAAAATAACTAGACCTTGCTCCTAACTTTAAGGGCTACCAAAAACTAGGTAAATTAATAATTATTCGAACCGGCTTGGCCAGGTAGGTGCAAGCATTGCCAAGAGGCTAAACACCAGCCTAGACACCAAAACCTTAATTGGCCAGGTCAGCTTTCGCTTTCCTAGACACCAAAAAGTCAGAATAATTAAAGATTACTTCGTTTCTTAAGCACCGTCCTAATTGAGCGCGAAATTCCAAGGGGCAAATGTCTAATTAATTTTATTAAAGGATAGGTATGCAAAATGAGGGATTAATTGTTTTTGGGCTAAGGAAAGGGTGATGAAATCCCTTTCCTTATCTTTTGAGAGGTTTTGCCCTTAAGATTTATTTACAAAATGATGCAACACATTTATGGATGCTTAACTACGTGCTCTAACTAAAGAAAAGAAAGAATTTAACGTACCTTGGGTCCGCCAGCAATCACCATAACTATGAGGTACGAAAAATTAAAAACAAGAAAATAAAAATCTAGATGATGTGCTCTAAGTGATTAAATGTATGATGCAACAATTATGTAATTTCTAGTTAATTTTTTTGGGTTTTAAATTTTTAATTTTTTGTGATTTTTGTGATTTTTTATTTTTTGTGATTTTCTAAATAAGGGAAAAAAAACAAAAGAGGAGAGAGATACGGTTTACCCAAGCAAAGCTTTCAAAATTCCGAGAAAATTCTTTCGCTTTAATCCAAGTTTCCAGAATTTTCCTCCAAATTCCTCGAAAAAATGCAAACAAGAAAAAGGGTGAGAAAAGAGCTAATCCGAAAAATTAAAAACTATGGTGCGAAAAATAATTAGTCCCCGGCAGCGGCGCCAAAAACTTATTGTACTAAAATAAATGACAATTTAGAATCGCAAGTGCACGAATAAATCGTTGAATTATTTTAGATTCGTTCCTCGGAGACTAACATTTTCGCAAACCTTAATATTTAACTTAATCGAATTAGAACAAGTTTGATTTTTGAGAATTCGGAATTTTTTATACTATCTAATTTCGAAAAGGGAATTTAATCTAATTTTAAAAGTAAACTAAATGACAATCTATTTAACTAGTTAAAACTAAATTATTCTAAAACCTAATTATTTTAAAATTGAAAATTTGGACATGAATTATTCATTAATACGACAAGCCAAAAACAACCAACCCAAGATTTTAAAACCAACAAACGACTCAACAAAAACTCAGCTAAGAATAAAAGCTAAACCAACGACATACTTATGACTCTTCTATTACTTCATATATTAATATTAAATGATGTCACAACAGCATTTTCTATATAGATAAATATTTTACAACAAACTTTATGTAACCAGCCTTAAATGGTTCTGCAATGTAGTTGGTTCCGTTAAACAACTCAATTGAAGTTAAATGCAGTACCATCCATGTAAAAGAAATCCATGTAAAACAGAAAAAAAGAAAAAAAACTCGTCAAACACCTAAAAAAACAAGACACACGACAAAAAAAATGCAGCAAGAACAAACAGCGAGGGAAAAAAAATAAACCCGGCAAAGATACCAGACACAAAAATATGAAAAGGAACCGACAAAAGCTCAGACAATCGACAAAGAGGAACACAGAATCGGCTACATCAGAAATCGACTAACTCCGAGAATAAACTCAACTACAAATCAACAACGCAAAAAAAAAAATAACACACGGAAAACAAAGACAACAGAAAAAAAGAAGGGGTTTTCTGTGTAGAAAATGAAAAGAAGGGGAGTAAGGAGAAGGATTGTAGATGGAGAAAACGTTTGCTGGGTTTGGTTCGTTTGAGGTTCGACTAAGAAGACAGGAACAGGGGAGATTGTTTATTCCGAAGAAGAAGGAGAGTAGGGAAATGGGTTTTGTTAAGAATAATTCATAAGTTGTGATGTTAAGAATAGAATTTTGCTAATACTTCTTGTATGTCCTGATCTTATAAACAATTTAGCACTTTGTATAGAATATATGTGTTAGATAGTAATCTGTAGAGTTTAGTCAGGAACAGTGCGTCAGAGACCACATGTCAGGAACAGAGGAGCAGATCCTGATACAGCAAGTCAGATCCTGATCAAATACTGATGGGATAATCAGATCCTGATGCAATGGGAAATCCTGATATCAGTCGTGTTACTGGTGATGTCATTATGGATGCTACAGAAACTGGCAAGTGCTATAAAACAGGATCGTTGTTTTGAAAAACAAGCAAGAAGATATCGTGAAGGAAACGAATTCTCTATTGATGGAAACTATCAACTGGATGGCAGAACATTGTCATAGATAGATTATAATTCTGTTATTAGTTGATAGGTAGCATTATAAATACTCTATCTATATCATTGTAAAAGAGAGTGAGTTCGTAAGATTTGTATTCGAGAGTTCGAAACAAATAGAGAGAGAGATTTGTATTGTCAGCAGCTGCTAAAGGTATTGTACACCTTTGGTAGAGTTTGTATTTGATTATTTTAATACAAACAAAGTTTGATTCATTCATGTATTCTTGTTCATATAATCAAGCAAAAATCAGACACGATTATATAACTTGTATTCAACCCCCCCTTCTACAAGTTATTCGAGTTAACAATTGGTATCAGAGCAGTTTGATTTCGAATAATCATAAAGATTTGCAATCATGTCTGGTTACAAGGATGGTAATACTAAGATCCCTATGCTCAAGAGAAACGAATATACTCTATGGGAAGTGAAGATGTTGCATCACCTGGAAGCAACAGATGCTGATTATCTTAACAGAATCAGAGATGGGCCTTTTGTTCCAACAAGGCTTGTTCCTCAAGCAACTGTCGAAGGAAAAGTTATTCCAGAACATATAGCAGAGAAGCCTAAATCTGAATGGACAGATAAGGAAAAGGAGAACGTTCTTAAGGATGCTAAAGTGAGAAACATACTATTTAACAGTCTTGATTCTGTTCTCACTAACTATGTTCTCTCTTGTAAAACTGCTAAGGAGATATGGGACAATCTAAAGGTTCACTGTGAAGGAACGAAACCTGTCAGGAAGAATATGAGGACGCTTCTCATACAACAGTATGAGTACTTTGAATCCAAGTCTGGTGAGTCACTTACTGACACCTTTGATAGGTTTACTAAACTCATCAATGAGATGGCCATGCATGGTAAATATTATGACTTGGAGGATATGAATACGAAGTTCATGAAAGCTCTTCCTGATTTCTACAATGAGAAGATATCTGCAATTGAGGAAGCTAATGATCTTGATGAGATATAATTAGAAGCAGTTTATGGAAAATTGAGAGCTTATGAACTTGACAGGCAGCAGAAAAAGAGCAAGAGTGAAGGAAAGATGAAAACTGCTGCACTCACTGCTCAATCTGAATCAAAGAAGCTTCCAGAAGAAAAGTCTGAATCTACTGAAAGAGACTTGAGGAAGAAGAAAAGCAAAGAAAGTTCTGAGTCAGAGACTACAGATATAGGCTCTGAAGATAATGATTCTGAATCAGAGATGCAAGAACTCTTTGCTATGTTTGTTAAAGCTTTCAAGAAAGGAAGATTCAATAGGAGAAGATTTAGCAAAGGCACTTTTCAGAAGAAAGAGGAGAAGAAGAATGACAAAGGCAAGAGTACAATTATCAAGCTTGATAAAGCCAAGATCAAGTGCTTTAACTGCAGTGAGCTTGGACACTTTGCTAGTGAGTGCAAGAAGCCTAAGAATTCAGGGAAGGGTAATGCACTCATGGTCACACAGAAGGATTGGGCAGACTCCAGTGATTCTGAAGATGAATTGGATTATGACAACATTGCATTGATGGCAAGTGCTTCAGACAAGCCTGGATCTCCAAATAAAACTTCTTCATCTTCTGCTAAGGTATCACTTCACTCTCTTGATTCGTTTGATAGCTTAGATTCTAATGATATTAGATCTATTCATGTTGAGTTTAAAAATCTTATGACTAATTTCAAAATTCTTTCTAGTGAAAAAAATGAACTCAAGGCTAAAAATGATGAATTAGTTAGTAGAAATAATTTTCTTGAATCTGAGTTAATTCAAATGGAAGAATATAAGTTAAGTTCTAATAAAGCTAGGCATGATTATGGTGTTATTCTTAAGGCCTATGACTATGTCAGAAAAGAACTAGAGGAAGAGAGAGATGTGATTAAAACCATTAACAATTCTGGTAAAAAGACTCAAGAAATCATTGAAAATAAAATTCTGGGTAAAGTTAATGGTTTAGGTTTTGATAAGGCTAGGCAAGAAGATACAGTAGCTATTGTCAATGATGATAGTAAAACTGAAGCTAGCACATCTAAGTCTGAAGGTAAGAAGATAGTTTCTGAACCTAAACATGTTAAATTTGTTGATTCAAAAGGTACCCCAATTGTGCACAAAAGAATTAACAATAGCAATTCAGATGAAAGAGTGTTAGAAAAACCTAAGAATGTCAACATAAGTTTTCTTTCTAGGTCTCAGTGGAAACAGAGACTAGAAAGTATTTCAGAGTCTAGCAAGATTAGAAGAAATAGGAATGGAAAAGAAGGTATTAATAAAGAGAATAATTACAAGAATGTACCTGATGCACCTAGGAAGAAATGCTATAAATGTGGAAATCATAATCATTTAGCCCTAGACTGCAATCAAAAACCTTCTTGGAAAACTGAGTCCAGATTTCCCAAGACTCAGAGAATTCAATACCAACCACAAGAACCCTGTTATCATTGTGGTAGTTTACTTCATTCCATTTATATGTGTAAGGAATATCATGAATTGTATTATGACTATTATTCTCTGAAATCTGAAACTCCTAGTCACAAACAGTTTGTGAAATCTAAGTCTAAGGTTGACTCTGTAACAGGTAAATCAAAAGCAAAATCTTCAAAGCCTGTTGGTTCAAAAGTTAGTAAGAAAGGATCCAATCAAAGTTGGGTCCTAAAAAATTCTAACTAGCTACTTTTTGTTTGCAGGGCACTAGAAAGAAGCATTCAATTATCTTGGACAGTGGATGCTCTGGACATATGACTGGAAAGAAGTTCCTGCTTACAAAGTTTGAGAGGAAAGCTGGCCCAGTAATATCCTTTGGAGATGGCAACAAAGGAGAAACTCTGGGATATGGTTCAATTATTTTGGGGAATGTCATCATAGAAAATGTAGCACTGGTTGAAGGCTTGAAACACACACTTTTAATCATAAGTCAACTGGGTGATAAGGGTTACCAATCAATCTTTGACAGTAAGGGATGCAAAATCTTGAATATGAAGAATGGAGACATTGTTCTGACTGGTCAGAGACATGGTAACATATATGAAGCCAACTTGAGTGACACATCTAAAGGAACTGTCAGATGTCTTTACAGCAAGGCATCCAATGATGAAAGCTGGAACTGGCATAAGAAGTTCTCACATCTTAATTTCAAGAAGCTTAATCAACTTGTTAAGCATCATCTGGTGAGAGGCCTACCTCAGGCAAACTATGTGCAAGATGGACTTTGTGATGCTTGTCAGCTTGGTAAACAAAGAAGAACCACTTTCAAGAGCAAGACAGAAAATTCAATTACTGAACCATTTCACATGCTGCATCTTGATTTATTTGGTCCAGTAAACATTATGTCTATCAATAAGAAAAGATATGCTCTAGTTATAGTGGATGACTACACAAGGTTCACATGGGTATTCTTTCTACATAACAAGGATGAAGCTCCTCAGCAAATCATTGAACTTGTCAAGAATATTCAAAATAGCTCTGAGTACAAGGTCAAAGTGCTCAGAAGTGACAATGGTACAAAATTTAAGAATTCTACAATGGAGGAGTATTGTGCAGACAGTGGAATTACTCAACAGTTTTCTGCACCTGGAACACCTCAGCAGAATGGTGTAGTAGAAAGAAAGAACAGAACTCTCACAGAGGTAGCAAGAACCATGCTTACAGATGCAAAGCTTCCAACCTATTTCTGGGCAGAAGCTATCAACACTGCATGTTTCACTCAAAACTGTACCTTGGTAAATGGACATGGTAAGACTCCCTATGAGATGATCAAAGGAAAGAAACCAAGTATGAAATACTTTCACATTTTTGGATGCAAATGCTATGCCCTGAAAGTTCATCCAGAACAACTTGGGAAATTTGAAGCCAAATCGGATGAAGCAATCTTTCTAGGATATTCAGCATCAAAGGCCTTCAAAGTATACAATCTCAGAACTCACATTGTTACGGAATCAATTCATGTTGCATTTGATGATAAGAAGTTTGGAATTTTGCAAACTGATGAAAGTCATGACAATTTGGAATTTGAAAATTTTAAGTATTCTGAGATTCCCTCCAACGATGATGAAGGTTCTCTAGAGGAAATCTCTATTACTTCTCAAAGGAATGCTACTGTTGAGGGGGAGTAATTCAATCAAGGAGAACACAGGACTGGTCAGGATCAGACTAGTCATTCAGAATCTACTTCATCAGGAACTGATCCATCAGAGTCTAATGAAGGAAGATCAGAATCTAGAAGCAGTATTGAATCCACTGATTCTACTGATCAAGGGGGAGCTTTGGAAGGCAGAGAAAGTTCTTCTACAAGAAATACCACTAACTTAGGGGGAGAGTCTAGCAGGAACAACCTACCACCTGTTAGAAAATGGACAAGGGATCATACTGAGGATTTGATTATTAGTGATCCAAATAGTGGTGTTCGAACTAGAAGATCAATTCAAAATGAATGCTTGTACAGTTGTTTTCTCTCAAAGAATGAACCTAAGAAGGTTGAAGAAGCCTTACAGGATCCTGATTGGGTAATAGCAATGCAGGAAGAATTGAATGAGTTTGAGAGGAACAAAGTTTGGAAACTGGTACCAAGACCTAATGATAGATCTATTGTTGGTGCTAAATGGGTTTTCAGAAACAAGCTAGAAGAATCTGGTATGATTGTAAGAAACAAAGCAAGATTGGTGGCCAAGGGTTATTCTCAGGAAGAAGGAATTGACTATGATGAAACCTTTGCACCTGTAGCAAGATTGGAAGCAATCAGAATGTTTCTTGCATTTGCAGCTCATTCAAAATTCAAGGTATACCAGATGGATGTAAAGAGTGCTTTTCTAAATGGCAAGCTTGATGAGGAAGTGTATGTGGAACAACCACCTGGTTTTGTTGATCCAAAGTTTCCAAATCATGTCTACAAACTTGACAAGGCACTCTATGGACTGAAGCAGGCACCAAGAGCATGGTATGAGACTTTGTCTAAATTTCTTCTTGAAAATGGCTTCACAAGAGGTACAATTGACAAAACTCAATTCTTTAGAAAGATAAAAGGTGATTTGCTTTTAGTTCAAGTTTATGTTGATGATATTATATTTGGTTCTAATAATGAAAAGTTATGTGCTAAGTTTAGCAAGCTTATGCAGTCTAAATATCAGATGAGCATGATGGGTGAACTAAATTATTTTTTAGGCTTGCAAGTCAAACAGATTGAGACTGGTATTTTCATTAATCAGTCAAAGTATATCAAAGATCTTTTAAAAAGGTTTGACTTTCAAAATTGTGCAATTGCAAAGACACCCATGGCAACAGCCACTAAGCTAGACTCTGATCCTAAGGGAAAGAGTGTTGATAACACTAGCTATAGAGGCATGATTGGTTCACTATTATATCTAACTGCAAGTAGACCAGATATAATGTTCTCTACCTATTTATGTGCTAGATTCCAAAGTGATCCTAAGGAATCTCATTTAATTGCTGTGAAGAGAATTTTTAGATATCTCAAAGGAACTCCAAATCTTGGTTTGTGGTATCCAAGAGAATCTGATTTCTCCCTAATTGGCTATTCAGACTCTGATTATGCAGGGTGTAAAATAGACAGGAAAAGCACTACAGGTACATGTCAATTCTTGGGAAACAGATTGATTTCTTGGGCAAGCAAGAAGCAGCAATCAGTTTCAACCTCAACTGCAGAAGCTGAATACATTGCAGCAGGTAGTTGTCGTGCTCAACTCCTTTGGATAAGAAATCAGTTGATGGATTATGGTATGACACTTAGTAATATTCCTATGTTTTGTGATAATACTAGTGCTATCAAAATTGCAGAAAATCCAGTTCAACACTCAAGGACTAAGCACATTGATGTCAGGTATCATTTTATTAGAGAACATATTGAAAATGGTACTGTGGAACTTCATTTTGTTCCCACTGACAAACAGCTTGCAGATATTCTAACTAAACCACTTGATGAGGCTACATTAATTAGATTGGTTAGTGAGTTAGGAATGTTAAATTTTTAGATCTTTAACATCTGCACAACTAGAAAGGTATGTTGTTTCAGCTTATAGACTTGATATTTTGTCAGGATCTATACTTAATGGTTAAATGCTTAAGCTGTAACACTTTACTTTGATAAATTACAGTATGATAGACTTGTTAATAAACATCAGGATTGCTATCAGTATGCTGACGTCATCAGTATTGACATCAGGATTGTATTGTCAGTATCAGGATTGTGAAATTTGTGTGGTTTATTGTTTCCAATTCTGAAGTTCATGTTATTTATTGGTTCAATTCTGAGTTTTGTTAAGTCTATGTTAGCAAGTGTTATTACATGCATACTGATAATTTATGTCATTATTCATGTGAGTCAATAAACAACGATAGACAAGTAGATATTAAGAAAACTTGTATCTTCATTAATCAAAAGCATTACATACATGAAAATGAAATACAATTGTTCTTTTGTCTAACTACTACTAATAATTCTGTTCTTGTCTAAAGTTGTTGCTACTTCAATTCTCAACGATCGACTTCAGGACAAGGAGCATCTCAAGAATGAATTCCTTGTCTGGGCGACTTGAATGAAAGCAGCTGACTCATCTTCATGCTTATTGAAGAAGATGAATAGCATCTCCATCAAGATCAACCTCAGACTCTTCACCAAATTCTTCATCCTCAAGGAGTGAAGAGATTAGAGGAGGATTGTATCCAACTGGTAGATGTTTTAGAGGAGATTTGTGGAAATCATCTGGGTTAAGATCAACCATATCCGACTTGATGAGAAAAGTCATCTCTTCTAAGAGATAGTTCACTTGCTCCTGATCATCAAGAGTAAAGAACTTCTCAGTGGTAATGAACCAAAAGCTAGGGTTCATATGAAGATTTGGGTTGAAAGCCATGATGGAAAGAGAAAAGAATGAAAAGGTTTTGGAGAATGGCATAAGGCGTCGGTTTCTTTTATAGAAAGACGTGGAAAGATGAACAGTCATTTGGGAGATATCAATGCATTCAGTCATAATTATGTGTGACTGTATTTCTTGTATTTTCAAGAAATATTGAATGAATTTAACCAATTGATTTTGTTATTTCTTTTACACGTAAAAGAATATGTCATGTGGAAACTTCATTTAGTCTCTGGAATCAGGATGATATTGATCAGGAATACGAGTGTGTTCACATATGGATTAGTAATTCTTTCTATTCAGTAATCACATTGAATCGTGTGATTATCCTGATGAGTAGAACACATCAGGAAAAGGAAGCTGATCAATATTGATTTTTATCTTGATTTTACCTTGATTTATTTACTTGAAATTATTTTTGGATTTTATTTTCCAAAAGTCATGTGTAACTGCATTTTTCAGGGACTGACACCTGTCAACCTACGTGTCAACGTGGGATAATGGGTCTGATGGATTTTTGAAATATAATTATTTTGACACTCTAATCGTGTAATTGCTTTCTCTAATTTCATTCTCTAAAGCAAAAACACTCTCGAGTTCTCAAAATCACTAATCAATTTCAAAGATTTCTTAAGTTCTTTTCAGATCAAAATGGCAACTCAAAGAAGACTACCCAAATCAGTAGCTTTCAACTTTGGTGACTTTGATTTTATGATGAACAATCATATTGCAGCTATCACCAACAAGGAAGGGGTGTCAACTGATTTTCACCCGATAATGGACTTTATGGTGAAAGGACCATTAAGCTATGCCTTGACAGCATTTCCAAAAATGAATCAAGTAGCTGTTTCACAAGCTTGGGAGAATGCTGAGGTAATTGATTCTACTCAGAGTCAATCAGGTAAGATTGTTCTACACTTAGGACAATGCTCATTTGATCTTACTGAATTTGTTGTTAATTCAGTACTTTGCTTACCTGTTAGTACAAATTTTGAGAATGTACCATCTGATGATGATGTGAGAACTATGTTATCTAAATTAGGTTATGATGGACCTCTAAATAACATGAGCCAGTTAAATAGATCTTTTCTTAGGAAAGAATGGTCTTTCTTCTTTGATCAAATTGCTAAATGTTTTACTGGTAAATGTAGTTCTTTTCAACAAATTACTACTGTTACATCACATATTGCATATGCCTTGCTTTATAACAGAGTAATTAATTTTGGTCACATTATCTTAAGTCAGATGTGTATCAAACTTGGGTCAAGAGATCATGATAGGAATATGGTTTATTATCACAGATTCATGCAACTGTTTATTAAACATTTCATTCTTGATGTTGAAGCTAGATTTGGTAAAGAGTATTGTGTTTCTTCTTATGTACAGCAAAAGAGAATTTTCTCTGACATTACAAAGAAGGACAGTGAAAAGAATCTAGATGAAATACCTGCATTACACTATCCAAATCATGTTCAGGTACTTCTAAGAACTCATCTTCCTACTATCTATAATTCTTCTTTCTTTGGTGGTGAAATGACTAAGGAATCTCAATTGGAGGAGAACCCCCCTGTGTCTACCCAAGTAGCCAAAAACATTACAGTCTCTGAAACAATTCTAGAACCAAATTTTGATCCACAGCCTATTGTTTCAAAGAAGCCAACCTCTGGTGTTTCTCAAAAGACATCAGTTGTAGGGAAGAGAAGATTTGTTATTTCAAGTAGTAGTTCTATTGAAGATGATGATAATATATCTCTTGCTGAGAGAGCACAATTGAAGACTGCAATTCAACTTTCTAAGCTAGGACAAAGAGATGGAACACCTAGTCACAGCCAGGCTGCAGTCTCTCAAAAGGGTGTAGTTCTTAAAAAGGGAAAACAGTTACTGGATACTGTCTCTCAAAAGACTGTGTCTATTGAAAAAGGATCTCATCCCAAGATCACTTCTGTGTCTACACCTCTTGAGTCTTCTCAAGACAAATCTGTTGCTCACTATACTAGGAGAACAAGGAGAAAGATTCATTTGTCACCTACACACACAGTGTCAAGTCCAACTAACATTATGCAGGTCTCTACAAATAATGCTATATCCATGTCGGTATCTGGCAAGAGAGATCTGGATCTTGATTCTTCATGGGAAACTACATTGACATACAGACTGGCTATGGAACTTATTTCTCTGAAAGTGAAGCTTTCCAGGCCTGTTCTAGATTTTTTGATTGAAAGAATTCCTAAACTTTCATTTCCTGAAGAATATGGACTGTTACATCATAGGCTTGATTTAATGAAGACATACTTCTATGTATCAGTCAGAAAGGAGTTACACAAGAAATTTGGACTTCCTAAGCATGTTGCACTTCAATCACTTCATGCATAGCTATTTGACAAGAATGTCATTGTTGAAGATGCTTCAGCTCAAGGTGAACAAGAGGAGGTAGTTGATAGAGGGAAGCAGTCAACAGAAGATACTAATGCACCAGTGGTGAATAGTAGAATAGATCATATCACAGTCACTGCAACACAAGAACCATCTAGTCAGAGGTTGGATGACTTAGGAACTGTGATTGATGATGTTGAAAGGTCTTCTGTAATGACTGAAATTACAAGTTAGAAACCCTATGATATGGGAGGAATGACTTTGATTGATTTTTCTGAAGATCAAACCAATATTGTTCTTTCAGAGTCTATCCACCTTGAGGGTGTGTCTCAGCAACCAACACTTAAAGACGGTGGCATATTAGCTATGGTGTCTAATGAAGTATTACTGAAGACATCAGAGTCTAGTGTAAAACCTGAAAGTGGTATACTCGAGCCTGTAGTTTCTGAAAAGAAAGTAGATGTTTGTAAGGGTTCAGAGACTATAGCAGCTCACTCCTTGGAGAAAACCTCAAGCCCCATGCCATATGAGGAACCCTCTCTCCATGTGAGTTCAGGTATAAAAACTTCTTCTAACCCCTATTTTTCTGTAGGTCATGAGAGCACTTATCCAAATTTGAGTGATACACTTGAAAAGATGGATATAGATCCACACACAGAGAGGCTGGCTCCTGACCAGGCAAAAGGAGAGGTAGAAAGAGTGTTGACTTTAGATAGTCAAAGTGAGAATGAGAGTATGGATGATCAACTCCATAGTGAGGGAGAGAAAATTAGGAAACCACCATCGTTTGATTTCTGGGATCAGGTTTTTCCTGAATCTTCGTCTGAAAATCTTGGTATGGATGCTGGTACTTATTCTTTTATCAAGATGTATGAGAAGCATGACTTAGCACATCACAATGCAAAGACAGAAGTTAAAGCTCAGAAACAGAAAGAAAGGCTTGCAGAGATCATTAACAGAAGAGGTGAAAGGCTAAGACAAACTTCTACTCAACCAGTACCAGAAGAAATTCCTAATGATCCTAGTATTCCTTTGTTTGTACTTCCAATTTCAGCTAGAATTTCGACATCAACAATATCTGATCAATCTAAGGAGGAGTCAGGATTTGTAGATGTTAGTACACAGAATACTGGTGAAGGGCAGGATGATCTTACTTCAGCTCCAGATCAGAAAAATGAAGATGATTGTACTTCTACTCAAGTATTATTACTTGAATATCGTTCTCAACAGGCAACTTCTTCTATAAGACTTGAAGATAATGTTCTTTCTGCATCTGAATCTGAAGATACAACAAGCACTTCCAACATTGAAGTCAATTCTGAAATTCTTAAGGACATTCAGAAATCTCAAAATGATATTCAATCGAGACTTCAAATTCTTGAAAATAACCAAGTCACTATCATGGACAATCAAGCAGTTCTGATGAATCTCATTTGTTATGTTACTGAATCTCTTGGAATTAACGTTGGTGATGTCAAAAAGGTGGAGATAAAGACAATTCAGAAACAACAACAACAACAGACTGGGGGAGATAAACAGACTGGGAACAGAAACAAGGGTGACAAAGTTGGTAAATTTCATCATGGAAGTGGTAAAGAAAAAGAAGCATCAAATAGTTGAATTATTTCTTCTAAGTACTAGATACATGTCTACATCTGAAGAAGAAGGAGGTATTTAACTTCATAATCTTGAATTCATAAATTCTATTCTGGTTGTATTGTTATATGTTTTGACATCTACAACTTAGATTTATGCTTCAGATTCTAAAGCATAAATAGGGGGAGATTGTTAGGAATAATTCATAAGTTGTGATGTTAAGAATAGAATTTTGCTAATACTTCTTGTATATCCTGATCTTATAAGGGATTTAGCACTTTGTCTAGAATATATGTGTTAGACAGTAATCTGTAGAGTTTAGTCAGGAACAGTGCGTCAGAGACTACATGTCAGGAACAGAGGAGCAGATCCTGATACAGCAAGTCAGATCCTGATCAAATACTGATGGGATAATCAGATCCTGATGCAATGGGAAATCCTGATATAAGTCGTGTAACTGATGATGTCATTATGGATGCTACAGAAACTGGCAAGTGCTATAAAACAGGATCGTTGTTTTGAAAAACAAGCAAGAAGATATCGTGAAGGAAACGAATTCTCTATTGATGGAAACTATCAACTGGACGGCTAAACATTGTCATAAATAGATTATAATTCTGTTATCAGTTGATAGGTAGCATTATAAATATTCTATCTATATCATTGTAAAAAGAGAGTGAGTTCATAAGATTTGTATTCGAGAGTTCGAAACAAACAGAGAGAGAGAGATTTGTATTGTCAGCAGCTGCTAAAGGTATTGTACACCTTTGGTAGAGTTTGTATTTGATTATTTTAATACAAACAAAGTTTGATTCATTCGTTTATTCTTGTTCATATAATCAAGCAAAAATCAGACACGATTATATAACTTGTATTCAACCCCCCTTCTACAAGTTATTCGAGTTAACAGATTTGTTCAAAAATGAAATACAGCAGGAGTAAGCTTCGAATTAAAAAGGAACAAGGCAAGGAAAATTTACTGTTTCGAATTAAAGCAAAATAAAAACGAGAAATTAAGTGCTAAAAATAAAATAAATATATATTTTTTTATTAAATAAAGAAATTAACTACGGAATTAAAATTTTACACTAAAGCGATGATTTGGAATTAACATGGCCCACAATAAAATAGAAATTTAAAGGGGCAAAATTACGAATTAAAACTACGAGCAAGAAAATAAAAATCGTTACTTTCAACCCATAGTGGTTAGCATTTCGCTACTTTGTCCACTAATCGGATTTACGAAAATAACGAAGCAAGGCAAAATAAACGAAAGAGCAAGACGAGAAAATAAAGGAAATGAATTTGCATTAAAATTAAAAAGAGTGTTTACAAGATTTGAAACTAAAAAAATACAAGATATTAAAGCTACCCTAAAATCTAAGTTGATAAATACAAGGGGGGTGAGGGGGTATTTATAGGATAGGAATTAGGGTTAAGGGGGGTGTTGGGTAAATCCCCACCATACATTTGTGGTGTGTGGTGGTGAAATCCTAGCCATCTATTTGTTTCCTTCCCCCTTAAGCTTTGAAGAGTTGATCTTGGCCATACACTTATGTAATGTGTTGGGATGATCTCCACTTTCCACATGTCCTCCAAAATTCCTTTTCCACCAAGCTCCTAATTCTTTTTCCTCTTTTCATTTAAGTCCTTTTTGTTCTTCTTTTTCCCTTCCTTGCTCTTTATTTCTTTATTTTGCCATTTCTTTATTTATTTACGAATTTCCTGAAATGCAACAAAATAAATTATTAAAATACGAGTTCAAGCAATAAATAGGTAATAAAAATATGCAAAAAAATGCACCTATCAAGTTTATTAGGCTGCCAAACATTAAAATCAGAGTTGTATGAACCTCAAAAAGGGTGACTTGCATAATTGTATGAATTAACCAAGCCAAGAAATAGAATAACGTAATATGCCTCTTTGACAAACACAATTGATCATAAAGAATCCTAATATAATACACAAATTAAAAACCTAATATTTAGGAGGATATATACTAATAATCAGAGCACGAAATTAATGTATTGAGTTTCACCATATGCACTCATATTGTCTGCTTACCTACTACCCATCAGTGTTTGATAGTGAAACATAAATTACCAATCATATCTAGGGCGTTTTGATCCAAAATCTCCGGCCAGAAACTTCTTGTCCGAGATAAAGTAGACTGATCCCACATTTCAATTAACAATAAATACTCAATTAGGGTAATAAAAAAACACTCAGAGTGGCACCACTGGGTTACACATGTAAAGCAAAATATATACAGCCATGACTGATATACCAGAAGTTCATGACTAAATGATCAATAAACCCAATAATTATTTCATCTTTATTTAGTAATACTTAGACCTTAGTTTAATCCTCATATAATTTGTCACAATTACATATGTTGCAGCAATTCATGTGGGCAGGATCTCATGAAGAATGTTAACAAATCCATCTTGATCCTTCTGCAGATCTTGCGCTATTAATTTTCATTTATTTATGCCTATGTTTTGTATCTGAATATGTTTATTTTTTCCTATTGGATTGAAACTCTTTCTTCTGTAAAAGTTTATTTTGGGTTTAGAGAAATATTCAGAAGCAAGAAATTTCTTAATTCAGTTTTTGATGGCAGCTCAATTACTAAAATGCAATTTAAAATTGATTTGGAATGATATTTTTGTAAGTTTTTTTAATTGCCATGACTTAACTGCACGTTTGGTGTCAGTGGTGTGATAAGATAACTATTTAAACCAACGTTATAGCATCAACCAGCCATGAGCCAACCAACATGTGGTAGCTAGCTCAGGGATGTCACCCTTATCGAATTAATGGTAAATTAATTGCTATGAGCTACTCCAATAAGGGTTGATACAATAATGTACTTGTTTGTTAAATCAAGCAGGTATGAGGTACCGTAGACCTGGAGATATGTCCATATCTTGAACGTAGCACTACTATAGGCAGAGATAGAAAAGAGGGAGAGTGTTAAAAAGAGAGAAATAAAAAGATGGACTTGGTAAATGTTCTGCACATGAATGCAGGTAATCGTGAATATAGCTATGCCAACTGCTCTGCCTTTCAGGACACATTCGTAATCGTTGATGTAATTATAGGGTATATTTTATGATTAAATTACTTTATTAAAAATTCTAGGTTGAAATCGAGTAAACGACATATTTAACTTAAAATTTTATAATATAAGTTTAAAATCATGCATATCATAAATTAGATTTATATTAAATTAATATTAAAATAATTATTCAAAAATTTTAAACGGTAAAGTTTAGCACAAACCTCATCATTAATGAATTAATCACGTCCCTTCAGTAATGAATTAAATTTCAGTGGGTACGGGCCTCTGTAGCGGCTCTCAAATAATATGTAGATGTTATATTGTAATAAAACCAAGCATTGTTTTTAATGCCAAATATCTTAATAAGGTACATCTAACTTTATATGCCCCTTCAAAGTTCACCAATTTTCACATTCCATTCTTAAGAAAGCAAGTAGATGTAAGAAGTGAGAGCAATTGTTTTTTTCTAAATTTGACTTGTAAAGTAGAAAGGGAAGCATCCCCAAAGGGGGATGATCCCCATAAGCTGATAGAAGGTACAATTTCACATCCTCTAAGGGGATGTCATACATGAGGAAGGTAAGAAGGGGACTTAAAATACTTCATATATGACATCTACACAAGTCCCCTTCTTCCCTTTCCTATGAAATTCTCAAGCAAGGATGTTGGTGAAAATAGATATGCTCCAATGGTGAAAATAGATATACTCAGATTGAGCTATTCTAGCATGAGTATCATGTTATTCTATGATATATATTTTAAATGGTCCTTAATACCTTAAATAAAAAAGTCTCTGCCTTTCTATCCATGATTTCGAGCTCCTAACCACAACCTTGGAAACAATCAATTGCTCCTAAAAATACAGCTTAAACATGAAAACTGAAGTTGAATCTAACATAACCATCAAGATTGATCATGAACAACAACAACCCAACAATAAAGAATTACACAAACTACACAAAACTTATCCTCGTTTCCATTTCTTTCTCCTCTATAGGCATTGCCAAAAGAACACAGAATCCTAACTACTAAGTTAAGCCATCTGATAAACGCACAAACACATACACGTCTTTGGAATTATACAGGATTTTGGTCAATATACAAATACAGATACCCTTACGCTCAAAGAAAAATTAGGTGATTTATATATGTAAGAAGAGAGAGGGGCCTTCCAAACCTCTCACGGGAAATCAATCAAATAACATACAAAAAGACAGAATCGAATTTGAAATTGGGGGAAATCAGTGAACATAAACAGTGTAAGTGGGGTTTCAGAGGATTACCTGCTAAGCGCGATGAAAAGTTGTGGAGAGCAATGAATAGCGGCTGGAGAAAAATGAATAGACCCCAAAAAGAAACCCCAAAAATAAAATGGCGCAGTATGTTGTTGTTTGTTAGTTTTTGTTTTAATGGCAAACACGTAAATGTTTAAATAGCCGGGGCAACATGGTAATTTCACAGGGGTTTTTTTTTTTGCTCTTTTTACCCTTGTGTTCTCCTATTATAAAGATAAAGATAATCCATTAGGAGTGTAGGTGGATTTTAAATCCATCGTAGGTATTTGGTTATGAATTTGTGTCGGTTATGTTCCGACGGGATAGTCTATATTATAGAGGAATCTCTGCCCGATTTTTGGGAAATTATAAATAATAAAATGTAAACCAGAATAGCATGATTGCTTATGAGTTAGGATTATCTGCTAAAGTTTATAAAAGGTTTATGTGGAATGCATGTGCTATGTGCTAAGTGTTTAAATGATTATCTATATACAAGGTGGTTTAGTGTACTATCAGGTACGTATGATATATGATAAGTATAATGCGTTATACAAAGCGATTGGGTAGATTAGGATTAGACGATTTAGAAGTATAGTATTCTAAAGTAGTGATATGGTTTATGTAGATAAGAAGGACGTAGGACCTAGCGATAAAGGAAAGGCTAAGGTCCAGTACCAGTGACTGAGCTGTTAGCTGTTGCATTCTACCGGAGGCAAGTAACTCTGTATTTCCTCTGAAAGTTCATATTATTGAAATTGTTATATCTTGTTGATTCAAGCATGCCTATTCTATACCATGTTGATCATACTCCTGTTGTAAACTTACCTTTGCATGTATTTAAAAATCTTTATTGATAAACCCCGGTTCAGCACATCTAAACCCTAGACCAGCATAGTTCTTTTTAATTGCTTCTCGACCATACTATCACCCAGAGTTAAACAACACTAATTCTTTTTAATTGCTTCTTGACCATATATGTCCTACAGTTTGCTATAATCATATCATATTGACTAACCGATAAACCAGTGTTCCACTTGACTTATGTCCGTGTCCAGTTTAACCTATGTTGACCCTAAAACACATAAACTTCTTCATGAGCTAAACACTGATCCAAGAACTTAATTGCCATTAATATTATACCTTAAACTCGAAATCTGATCAATTACCTTGATGCCTTTGAGTCTACATCTTCTTGATTCAGACTTGTATCCCTATTTCATTGATGTCAGAAAACTTAGTCAAACCCTTTGACTTTTATCATTGTAAATCAAAATAAGTTGTTTCCTTAAAATACTTTGAGGTTACTTAGACTGGGCTGATTTGTTATCAGGGAATCGAAGGTACCTCGAAGTAAAAGTTTTCGAAAAGATTAAGTATTAAAATGTTTTATGAAGATAAAAGAGTTTTGCAAATCTTCATGTTTTAAAAATAAGATTTCTAATAAAAATGTACGGAACTCCGTCTAAATGGTTTCCACGGATTCCTGACGATTGGAGAGACGGGGCGAATGGGTAATGCTGGTCCCGTCAGTTTTTGAGATGTAGTATTGTGTAGTTCTGGTCTGTCCAGTTCGATACCTTTATAGGCCAATGTGTTGCCTCTTGGGAACCCAAGCTATCCTAATGAAAGGAAATGATGGCCAGAGGGACTTTGTGTCCGGAATGGGGACTTTATGGACTGATCACCCGTATTGTCTGGTATGAAATAAAAACCTCCAATCAGTTTTCTTAAAGTGATGATTACTTTTTATTTACTATGAAATGAAATTGGTTTACCGATTGAAATGTCAATTACTTTATACAGTTTTGAAATATCTATTGTTATCTTGGTTATCAGTTGTTATCCTGTCATTACTAAATACCAGTATTGTTTACACTGCTTCCAGCATATTTAGGTCATATTTTGAATTACTGTCATCTTCTACGATACACCGTTATATTGTCTTCAGTTGAGATCTTTAGTTACTTGCTGAGCGTTGGCTCATTATTATTTTGTCTAACCCTTTTTACAGTAATCTAAGAATCATGGTTCGTACAGTCCAAACCGCAAGGAAGCGCACCTACCGTGGCCCTGAGTTGGTTCGTTTTGAGATAGCTCCCGAGGTAGATGCAATAACAGCTCAGTGAGGAGATCTTTAGTTAGTTGTGAGAACTGGCAATAGAACTTTTGAGAACTTTGGTTTGTAATAATATTATATTTTGAATTCAGGTTTGTAATAATAATTAGTTAGATGATGGCTTGCTTGTTTCATACCATTACCTGTGAAAGATCTTGTATAGTAGTGTTGGGGCCAGTCAGCATGTTATATTTATATTATATTTTAGGTTGTTTGCATCTAGATGTGTGTTAGTGACTCTCCGATCTAGGCCCCTGATCGGGAGGGCGTCACACGCCATCACTTATGTGTTGTGTATTACAAGAAGGTTAATTACCTTTAGTAGTGTCTAAGACACCGCAACATTGAGTTCTTTTGATCATATTAATCTCTCAGCCATTCTTTTATTTCAAATGAGGTTTCTTTTCAAATTCATAATTCAATAATCACAATCGTGTAGCAATTTCCTTGATATGGAATCTAGTAATTATAGTTCCATGATTCTTTTACTTCTCAGAGTTCATAGCTATGCCAATTGGGATAAATCGAGTTGATGTTGCCAAGAGAAATGAAGTATTATGAAGAAATTATCGGCCATAAATGTGGATCGTGATGCTATTAGAGCGCAAGTGACGTGCTAATGAGTTTAATTAAACCTCTCTATTAAGGAAATTGTGTTAGTGGAAAACAGGACAAACAATTGAATGTAGGAGACAAAGTATTGTTGAAAGTTTTTCCTTGGAAATGTGTCATGAGGTTTGGGAAGAAAGGAAAATTGAGTCCAAAATTTATAGGACCTTTTGAGATTCTAAAACAAGTTGGTGTTGTGGCTTACCAATTGGCTCTTCCGCCAGATCTTCAATATATCCACGATGTATTTCACATTTCAGCATTGTGGCCTTATCAATTTGATAGCAGGAATGTGATGGATTATGAATCGATTGAGATACGAATTGTTTTTTTCTAAATTTGACTTGTAAAGTAGAAAGGGAAGCATCCCCAAAGGGGGATGATCCCCATAAGCTGATAGAAGGTACAATTTCACATCCTCTAAGGGGATGTCATACATGAAGAAGGTAAGAAGGGGACTTAAAATACTTCATATATGACATCTACGTAAGTCCCCTTCTTCCCTTTCCTATGAAATTCTCAAGCAAGGATGTTGGTGAAAATAGATGTGCTCCAATGGTGAAAATAGATATACTCAGATTGAGCTATTCTAGCATGAGTATCATGTTATTCTATGATATATATTTTAAATGGTCCTTAATACCCTAAATAAAAAAGTCTCTACCTTTCTATCCATGATTTCGAGCTCCTAACCACAACCTTGGAAACAATCAATTGCTCCTAAAAATACAGCTTAAACATGAAAACTGAAGTTGAATCTAACATAACCATCAAGATTGATCATGAACAACAACAACCCAACAATAAAGAATTACACAAACTACACAAAATTATCCTCGTTTCCATTTCTTTCTCCTCTATAGGCATTGCCAAAAGAACACAGAATCCTAACTACTAAGTTAAGCCATCTGATAAACGCACAAACACATACACGTCTTTGGAATTATACAGGATTTTGGTCAATATACAAATACAGATACCCTTACGCTCAAAGAAAAATTAGGTGATTTATATATGTAAGAAGAGAGAGGGGCCTTCCAAACCTCTCACGGGAAATCAATTAAATAACATACAAAAAGACAGAATCGAATTTGAAATTGGGGGAAATCAGTGAACATAAACAGTGTAAGTGGGGTTTCAGAGGAGTACCTGCTAAGCACGATGAAAAGTTTTGGAGAGCGATGAATAGCGGCTGGAGAAAGATGAATAGACCCCAAAAAGAAACCCCAAAAATAAAATGGCGCAGCATATTGTTGTTTGTTAGTTCTTGTTTTAATGGCAAACACGGAAATGTTTAAATAGCCGGGGCAACATGGTAATTTCACAGGGGTTTTTTTTGCTCTTTTTACCCTTGTGTTCTCCTATTATAAAGATAAAGATAATCCATTAGGAGTGTAGGTGGATTTTAAATCCATCGTAGGTATTTGGTTATGAATTTGTGTCGGTTATGTTCCGACGGGATAGTCTATATTATAGAGGAATCTCTGCCCGATTTTTGGGAAATTATAATAATAAAATGTAAACTAGAATAGCATGATTGCTTATGAGTTAGGATTATCTGCTAAAGTGTATAAAAGGTTTATGTGGAATGCATGTGCTATGTGCTAAGTGTTTAAATGATTATCTATATACAAGGTGGTTTAGTGTACTATCAGGTACGTATGATATATGATAAGTATAATGCGTTATACAAAGCGATTGGGTAGATTAGGATTAGACGATTTAGAAGTATAGTATTCTAAAGTAGTGATATGGTTTATGTAGATAAGAAGGACGTAGGACCTAGCGATAAAGGAAAGGCTAAGGTCCAGTACCAGTGACTGAGCTGTTAGCTGTTGCATTCTACCGGAGGCAAGTAACTCTGTCTTTCCTCTGAAAGTTCATATTATTGAAACTGTTATATCTTGTTGATTCAAGCATGCCTATTCTATACCATGTTGATCATACTCCTGTTGTAAACGTACCTTTGCATGTATTTAAAAATCTTTATTGATAAACCCCGGTTCAGCACATGTAAACCCTAGACCAGCATAGTTCTTTTTAATTGCTTCTCGACCATACTGTCACCCAGAGTTAAACAACACTAATTCTTTTTAATTGCTTCTTGACCATATATGTCCTACAGTTTGCTATAATCATATCATATTGACTAACCGATAAACCAGTGTTCCACTTGACTTATGTCCGTGTCCAGTTTAACCTATGTTGACCCTAAAACACATAAACTTCTTCACGAGCTAAACACTGATCCAAGAACTTAATTGCCATTTATATTATACCTTAAACTCGAAATCTGATCAATTACCTTGATGCCTTTGAGTCTACATCTTCTTGATTCAGACTTGTATCCCTATTTCATTGATATCAGAAAACTTAGTCAAACCCTTTGACTTTTATCATTGTAAATCAAAATGAGTTGTTTTCTTAAAATACTTTGAGGTTACTTAGACTGGGCTGATTTGTTATCAGAGAATCGAAGGTACCTCGAAGTAAAAGTTTTCGAAAAGATTAAGTATTAAAATGTTTTATGAAGATAAAAGAGTTTTGAAAATCTTCATGTTTTAAAAATAAGATTTCTAATAAAAATGTACGGAACTCCGTCTAAATGGTTTCCACGGATTCCTGACGATTGGAGAGACGGGGCGAATGGGTAATGCTGGTCCCGTCAGTTTTTGAGATGTAGTATTGTGTAGTTCTGGTCTGTCCAGTTCGATACCTTTATAGGCCAATGTGTTGCCTCTTGGGAACCCAAGCTATCCTAATGAAAGGAAATGATGGCCAGAGGGACTTTGTGTCCGGAATGGGGACTTTATGGACTGATCACCCGTATTGTCTGGTATGAAATAAAAACCTCCAATCAGTTTTCTTAAAGTGATGATTACTTTTTATTTACTATGAAATGAAATTGGTTTACCGATTGAAATGTCAATTACTTTATACAGTTTTGAAATATCTTTTGTTATCTTGGTTATCAGTTGTTATCCTGTCATTACTAAATACCAGTATTGTTTACACTGCTTCCAGCATATTTAGGTCATATTTTGAATTACTGTCATCTTCTGCGATACCCCGTTATATTGTTTTCAGTTGAGATCTTTAGTTACTTGCTGAGCGTTGGCTCATTATTATTTTGTCTAACCCTTTTTACAGTAATCTAAGAATCATGGTTCGTACAGTCCAAACCGCAAGGAAGCGCACCTACCGTGGCCCTGAGTTGGTTCGTTCTGAGATAGCTCCCGAGGTAGATGCAATAACAGCTCGGTGAGGAGATCTTTAGTTAGTTGTGAGAACTGGCAATAGAACTTTTGAGAACTTTGGTTTGTAATAATATTATATTTTGAATTCAGGTTTGTAATAATAATTAGTTAGACGATGGCTTGCTTGTTTCATACCATTACCTGTGAAAGATCTTGTATAGTAGTGTTGGGGCCAGTCAGCATGTTATATTTATATTATATTTTAGGTTGTTTCCATCTAGATGTGTGTCAGTGACTCTCCGATCTAGGCCCCTGATCGGGAGGGCGTCACACGCCATCACTTATGTGTTGTGTATTACAAGAAGGTTAATTACCTTTAGTAGTGTCTAAGACACCGCAACATTGAGTTCTTTTGATCATATTAATCTCTCAGCCATTCTTTTATTTCAAATGAGGTTTCTTTTCAAATTCATAATTCAATAATCACAATCGTGTAGCAATTTCCTTGATATGGAATCTAGTAATTTAATGTTCCATGATTCTTTTACTTCTCAGAGTTCATAGCTATGCTAATTGGGATAAATCGAGTTGATGTTGCCAAGAGAAATGAAGTATTATGAAGAAATTATCGGCCATAAATGTGGATCGTGATGCTATTAGAGCGCAAGTGACGTGCTAATGAGTTTAATTAAACCTCTCTATTAAGGAAATTGTGTTAGTGGAAAACAGGACAAACAATTGAATGTTGGATACAAAGTATTGTTGAAAGTTTTTCCTTGGAAATGTGTCATGAGGCTTGGGAAGAAAGGAAAATTGAGTCCAAAATTTATAGGACCTTTTGAGATTCTAAAACAAGTTGGTGTTGTGGCTTATCAATTGGCTCTTCCGCCAGATCTTCAATATATCCACGATGTATTTCACATTTCAGTATTGTGGCCTTATCAATTTGATAGCAGGAATGTGATGGATTATGAATCGATTGAGATACGAATTGTTTTTTTTCTAAATTTGACTTGTAAAGTAGAAAGGGAAGCATCCCCAAAGGGGGATGATCCCCATAAGCTGATAGAAGGTACAATTTCACATCCTCTAAGGGGATGTCATACATGAAGAAGGTAAGAAGGGGACTTAAAATACTTCATATATGACATCTACATAAGTCCCCTTCTTCCCTTTCCTATGAAATTCTCAAGCAAGGATGTTGGTGAAAATAGATGTGCTCCAATGGTGAAAATAGATATACTCAGGTTGAGCTATTCTAGCATGAGTATCATGTTATTCTATGATATATATTTTAAATGGTCCTTAATACCCTAAATAAAAAAGTCTCTACCTTTCTATCCATGATTTCGAGCTCCTAACCACAACCTTGGAAACAATCAATTGCTCCTAAAAATACAGCTTAAACATGAAAACTGAAGTTGAATCTAACATAACCATCAAGATTGATCATGACAAAAACAACCCAACAATAAAGAATTACACAAACTACACAAAATTATCCTCGTTTCCATTTCTTTCTCCTCTATAGGCATTGCCAAAAGAACACAGAATCCTAACTACTAAGTTAAGCCATCTGATAAACGCACAAACACATACACGTCTTTGGAATTATACAGGATTTTGGTCAATATACAAATACAGATACCCTTACGCTCAAAGAAAAATTAGGTGATTTATATATGTAAGAAGAGAGAGGGGCCTTCCAAACCTCTCACGGGAAATCAATCAAATAACATACAAAAAGACAGAATCGAATTTGAAATTGGGGGAAATCAGTGAACATAAACAGTGTAAGTGGGGTTTCAGAGGATTACCTGCTAAGCACGATGAAAAGTTGTGGAGAGCGATGAATAGCGGCTGGAGAAAAATTAATAGACCCCAAAAAGAAACCCCAAAAATAAAATGGCGCAGCATATTGTTGTTTGTTAGTTTTTGTTTTAATGGCAAACACGTAAATGTTTAAATAGCCGGGGCAACATGGTAATTTCACAGGGGTTTTTTTTGCTCTTTTTACCCTTGTGTTCTCCTATTATAAAGATAAAGATAATCCATTAGGAGTGTAGGTGGATTTTAAATCCATCGTAGGTATTTGGTTATGAATTTGTGTCGGTTATGTTCCGACGGGATAGTCTATATTATAGAGGAATCTCTGCCCGATTTTTGGGAAATTATAAATAATAAAATGTAAACTAGAATAGCATGATTGCTTATGAGTTAGGATTATCTGCTAAAGTGTATAAAAGGTTTATGTGGAATGCATGTGCTATGTGCTAAGTGTTTAAATGATTATCTATATACAAGGTGGTTTAGTGTACTATCAGGTACGTATGATATATGATAAGTATTATGCGTTATACAAAGCGATTGGGTAGATTAGGATTAGACGATTTAGAAGTATAGTATTCTAAAGTAGTGATATGGTTTATGTAGATAAGAAGGACGTAGGACCTAGCGATAAAGGAAAGGCTAAGGTCCAGTACCAGTGACTGAGCTGTTAGCTGTTGCATTCTACCGGAGGCAAGTAACTCTGTCTTTCCTCTGAAAGTTCATATTATTGAAACTGTTATATCTTGTTGATTCAAGCATGCCTATTCTATACCATGTTGATCATACTCCTGTTGTAAACTTACCTTTGCATGTATTTAAAAATCTTTATTGATAAACCCCGGTTCAGCACATGTAAACCCTAGACCAGCATAGTTCTTTTTAATTGCTTCTCGACCATACTGTCACCCAGAGTTAAATAACACTAATTCTTTTTAATTGCTTCTTGACCATATATGTCCTACAGTTTGCTATAATCATATCATATTGACTAACCGATAAACCAGTGTTCCACTTGACTTATGTCCGTGTCCAGTTTAACCTATGTTGACCCTAAAACACATAAACTTCTTCACGAGCTAAACACTGATCCAAGAACTTAATTGCCATTAATATTATACCTTAAACTCGAAATCTGATCAATTACCTTGATGCCTTTGAGTCTACATCTTCTTGATTCAGACTTGTATCCCTATTTCATTGATGTCAGAAAACTTAGTCAAACCCTTTGACTTTTATCATTGTAAATCAAAATGAGTTGTTTTCTTAAAATACTTTGAGGTTACTTAGACTGGGCTGATTTGTTATCAGAGAATCGAAGGTACCTCGAAGTAAAAGTTTTCGAAAAGATTAAGTATTAAAATGTTTTATGAAGATAAAAGAGTTTTGCAAATCTTCATGTTTTAAAAATAAGATTTCTAATAAAAATGTACGGAACTCCGTCTAAATGGTTTCCACGGATTCCTGACGATTGGAGAGACGGGGCGAATGGGTAATGCTGGTCCCGTCAGTTTTTGAGATGTAGTATTGTGTAGTTCTGGTCTGTCCAGTTCGATACCTTTATAGGCCAATGTGTTGCCTCTTGGGAACCCAAGCTATCCTAATGAAAGGAAATGATGGCCAGAGGGACTTTGTGTCTGGAATGGGGACTTTATGGACTGATCACCCGTATTGTCTGGTATGAAATAAAAACCTCCAATCAGTTTTCTTAAAGTGATGATTACTTTTTATTTACTATGAAATGAAATTGGTTTACCGATTGAAATGTCAATTACTTTATACAGTTTTGAAATATCTATTGTTATCTTGGTTATCAGTTGTTATCCTGTCATTACTAAATACCAGTATTGTTTACACTGCTTCCAGCATATTTAGGTCATATTTTGAATTACTGTCATCTTCTGCGATACCCCGTTATATTGTTTTCAGTTGAGATCTTTAGTTACTTGCTGAGCGTTGGCTCATTATTATTTTGTCTAACCCTTTTTACAGTAATCTAAGAATCATGGTTCGTACAGTCCAAACCGCAAGGAAGCGCACCTACCGTGGCCCTGAGTTGGTTCGTTCTGAGATAGCTCCCGAGGTAGATGCAATAACAGCTCAGTGAGAAGATCTTTAGTTAGTTGTGAGAACTGGCAATAGAACTTTTGAGAACTTTGGTTTGTAATAATATTATATTTTGAATTCAGGTTTGTAATAATAATTAGTTAGACGATGGCTTGCTTGTTTCATACCATTACCTGTGAAAGATCTTGTATAGTAGTGTTGGGGCCAGTCAGCATGTTATATTTATATTATATTTTAGGTTGTTTGCATCTAGATGTGTGTTAGTGACTCTCCGATCTAGGCCCCTGATCGGGAGGGCGTCACACGCCATCACTTATGTGTTGTGTATTACAAGAAGGTTAATTACCTTTAGTAGTGTCTAAGACACCGCAACATTGAGTTCTTTTGATCATATTAATCTCTCAGCCATTCTTTTATTTCAAATGAGGTTTCTTTTCAAATTCATAATTCAATAATCACAATCGTGTAGCAATTTCCTTGATATGGAATCTAGTAATTTAATGTTCCATGATTCTTTTACTTCTCAGAGTTCATAGCTATGCCAATTGGGATAAATAGAGTTGATGTTGCCAAGAGAAATGAAGTATTATGAAGAAATTATTGGCCATAAATGTGGATCGTGATGCTATTAGAGCGCAAGTGACGTGCTAATGAGTTTAATTAAACCTCTCTATTAAGGAAATTGTGTTAGTGGAAAACAGGACAAATAATTGAATGTAGGATACAAAGTATTGTTGAAAGTTTTTCCTTGGAAATGTGTCATGAGGCTTGGGAAGAAAGGAAAATTGAGTCCAAAATTTATAGGACCTTTTGAGATTCTAAAATAAGTTGGTGTTGTGGCTTATCAATTGGCTCTTCTCTTCCGCCAGATCTTCAATATATCCACGATGTATTTCACATTTCAGTATTGTGGCCTTATCAATTTGATAGCAGGAATGTGATGGATTGTGAATCGATTGAGATACGAATTGATCTAACTTACGAGGAGCAACCTGTGGAGATTGTTGAACGAAAAGTGCAAGAGCTGAGAAAGAAGAAAATTGATTTGGTGAAAGTAATATGGAGAAACCATAAAGTTGAATAAGCTACTTGGGAGCTTGAGGAAGAGATGAGAAAAAAGTATCCTTTTTTGTTTGAGTACAGCTAATTCCGAGGACGGAATTCTTTTAAGAGGGGGAGAATGTAATAACCAAGATTTTCAGAATATATTATGTAAGGTTTCTTTTATAATATAAGTGGTATTAATATTTGGAGATTTATTTGGAGAAATTCTTGAGACCATGAGATTGAGGAATTAAACATCGAGACTTTAAAACATCAATTTGGAATTGGATTTTTATCTTTAGAAAATCCGAACCAATATCTAGGAAATTCGTTCGATTAGTGCTAGTATTAATTATTTTGAGTACCTGGGAAATGGTTATAAATTATGGAGCGCATATGGGGCTATGAGGTCTTGATGGATTAGTGTATTTTAGAATTTAGATACAATATTGAGAATTAATTTGAGAATTGATTCCAATTATTTTATTTTTTTGAGAAAAATGAGTTTATTTAGAGATTTAATTATGAGAATGAGTTTTAGAGCATGAGAATATTATTTTAGACACGAGAGAACAAGAATTTAATTAAGTTAAATTTTAGTTATTTATTTTGGAGCTTTGAGATTATTTATAGATTTTAACATCTTTAAATGTTATTAGTTTTAAAAAAATATAGAAATAAGTGAATAAAAGAAAAGAAAAGTGTGGAGGAATCTAGAAAACTTGAGATTGGTGGAAGTGGTGGATAAGATGAGGACATGTGTCCATTGTATTTATATGTAAATATAAGTAGAAGGAGTAAAGAAAAAGAAAAAAAAGAGAGAAGAGAAATTGGGCAAGAAGAAAAGAGAGAAAAATTGTGAGATTTTGGTGTGTAAACTATCTACTAGAAATCAAAGAGAATAGCATACATAAGCATGGGTTGAGCTTGGATTAAGGTATTAACAAGGGATTGGTGGAGTTTTAAAGAAGAAAAAGAAAAGGTGATTAGTGATTTGGAAAAGCTTGGGACTTGGAGTTTAGCTTAAAGGGATTTTGGTATTTGTTCTTGAGCCTTAAGGAGGTATGATTCTTCTTTTCTTGAAGTTATTTATACTTGATTATGTTTGATTAGATAATTAGGGTTTATGTAATATTTGGGTTCTTGAATTTTAGTTTTAATTTGTGGAATTGGTAGTTGATTATGTGTAGAATCTAGTATGCAAATCTGTCCAGAAAATATTTAGGGTCTGCCCTGTTTTGCAAGAGGAATTCGAGAAGGTTGTGCTCTGTTCTGGGCAGTGCTCATTTAATGAAAGTTGTTCTATTTGGAGTCTATTTTATGTAGGAGAAAACGGTGCGTCATTTGCATTAACGAGCTAAGAGAAAATGATGTTTTAGTATAACCTGCGCAGATCAGAGTATGCTCTCGGAATTCCAACTTTGGAGCTATTTTTCACCTAGTTAAACTCTATAAATTGAATTGAAACTTTTATTTAGGATAAAGGAAGGAATTATAGAGATTCTAGAAAAAATTTGTGTGAAAATATAGATTTTTCAATTTATTAAAAATGTTAGAGTAGAGTGTGCGCAGTGACGTTTTAAATTTTTGATATTGGTTGCTAATAAAGTTGGGTTATTATTTATGATTGGAAAGTGTGTTATAAGGATATTTCTGACCTGATGAACTAAATGGAAAATGTGTGAGCGAATCGGAAACTTGATAGTCTCTTTGGCTTGATTGATTGGTGGTTGTGTTTGATGTTTGGAGACTAGCAAGGGCCTAATGTGATTGTTTGGTGTTGTGGATTGTTGGGAAATGTCTTGGATTAATTTGAGAATGTATTTGAGGTGTTTTTACACCGGGAAACGTCCATATTACGAATGGGTCATGCCGAAATTTTGTTAGAAATAAGCATATAAACAAGAGATAATAATGAGAATAGATAAGAAAGGTTTAGAGATAAGGTGATCAATTAAGTCAGCAACAGTGATAGTTCAATTAAGAACTTTACTGGTACTATTGAGTTGAGATTAAACATGTGACTAACGAGAGCTTATTTTGTGTTGTTTTTCTAGAACATAAACTAATCGGAGTATTGTGACGTTGTATAAAGAGAAAGGAGACCTATACTTTGTTGCTTTCTTTTAGTTTAACAAGCTAAGGACTCCAGGCAAGTCTACTATCTTCCTCTCATTTAAAGAATGTTTATTTTATTTGTTGTTAATTTATGGATTAAACATCTTTGAGCTAATTAGTTATTATCCAACCCTCCCTTGCGGTGATCAAATTCCCCCTATGTGTGAGCATTTTCTAAGGAAGATAAATTATTCAAATATCGAAGATTTTTGGTGTATTTTGCTGATCTTATTCATTCAAGACAGCACCTCGGTCAACCATAATGAGCTAACATCATTTGTTCGAGTTAGCTAAGGGTGATTCTATTTGAGAGCTATCTTATATTACAACTTGTTTGAGAAGCAATATACTAATCTATTAATTCAGATTAGTATTATTCCATTTAATTCTATTAAGTGGGTTCATTGAATCGAACCAAGTGGATAATGAATGTGAGTTCAACATCTTATGATGAATCTTGAGAGTGTTAGTTATTACACTGTGGTCTCAATTGTTCGGGACTACAAAAAAATGTTCGGAGACATAAGCTAACTTCAATTGTTCGAGTTAGCTAATCATGAGCATATTTTGAGACTTTTATCTTTTCAAATGAACTTGTGATTTTAACTTATCAAAGGTGTATTTTTCATCTGATACTGGTCAACGGGATTATTAGAAAAAAATAATCCTGGTAATTATTTTGTTCAAGAATTTTAAATACTTGAACAAAGGTGACATTTGGCTCGTGTGTGGACTTGGGTGACTTGTGCATCCATCTGCTTGCAGTAAACTAGGTGCCATAGATCGGCTGATCACCGACTATGGGGAAACGGAGACCAAGACCAGTAAGTCTTAAAATGTGATTATTTAATTATAAAAGTTGAATTTTATTGTTGCTGAGATTATATCAAATCTTAAAAGTCTTGTGATATTTTGAGCATGTGGTAAATCTCTACATTCAGGCCTCCTCATTTAATTAAATTCATGTTCTTATCATATTGTGTTACAATTGAGTATTGAGATTTTTTCTTATATATTTTTCTACTCTGGTAGTAACCTTGCTGAGCATTTTGTCGCTCATGTTATTACTTCTTCTCTATTCTACCGTTAACAACGAGAACTTAGATCTTTCAGTTCTGACTGGGAAGGGAAAAGGGAAAGTCCGTGAGTGGTGTAGCCAGAGTGTTGAAGTTTGATGCGGAGCTCAAGATACTTTGGCGGTTTAAGAAGTAGTATAGATCTTGAGACTTGTGGTAAGAATGAGAATTAGTTTTATTATAATGATCAAGGTTGTAATGTTATAGAGAAATTTTTTTGCTTATTATTGTATTATGAGACAGGTGTATTTATGGGATGACATAACGGTCCAAATTGGAGTAAATCTGATTTGGGGGCGTTACAGCCTTAGCCCATTTTGTCATGTAATCAATGGCTACCAGGAGGTATCTCAGGTCACCTTTAGCCCAGGGGAATGGGCCCATGATGTCTATGCCCCCAGACTGCAAAGGGAATCAGAGATAGGACTGAGGAGGTAGGACTGGGATTTTTCGGGGCGAATTGCTGAACAGTTGGCAATTCTTGCACCTCTTGACAAACACTACCACATCTGTGTGGATGATTGGCTATTGCCTTATGATTTTGTAAGCTAAGGCCTTTGCGGATAAGTGGTCCCCACAAATCCCCTTATGTACTTCTTGCAAGCAGTAGCTGGCTTCCCCTGGGCCTACGCACTTTAGGATCGGGGATGACAAATTTCGGTGGCAAAGTTGCTTTCCCTCAATGAAATATTTAGCTACTTTGTTCTTCAACCTCCTTGCTTCATTTTCATCCTCGGGCAACTCCCCCAATTCCAAGTAAAAGATGAAAGGGGTCATCCAGTTCGGACTATCATCGATATGCATCACTTTTTCTTGCTCAATTGTTGGTTTTTCTAACTCTTCGAAGTAGACTGAGCTTTCTAGCTCGGCTGAGTTTTGGGCTACAATTCATCAGCTTCGATATTGTCTTCTCTGTTTATCTGGTTGATTTGGCACTCAGGGATAGAGGCTAGATAGCTTTTGACCAAGGCCTGGTATTGGGCCAACTTGGGGCCATTGGCAACATATTCGCCATTAGTTTGCCTTACCACAATTTATGAATCGCTATGGATATGGAGGCTCAAGATCTTCAAGGTCCGGGCTAGTCTCAGTCCGGCTAGTAGGGCTTCATATTCAACTTGGTTGTTTGTGGCTTGTAACTTAAATGTGATTGCCTGTGTGATTTGGAAACCATCCGGCCTCTTCAGGATCAGCCCGGCTCTTGATCTTTCGTTGGTTGATAACTCATCCCAGTGCAGGGTCCAAGCTTCGGGATTTGAGGTTGTGCCTTCTTCGGGCTCTGTTTCTATTGAGTTACCTGGGGCTCAGGGAAGGAGCACTCCACTAAGAAGTCTGCCAAAGCCTGGGCTTTGATTGCTGTTCGGGGCACGAAGGTCAAATGAAACTAGCTGAGTTCGATCGCCCAATTGACTAGACGCCCAGAGACATCGGGCTTGTGAATGACTCTTCTCAATAGTTGGTCTGTAACCATTCTGATTTCTCTGCCTTGGAAATAATGCATGAGCTTTCTTGAGGTTGAGACTAGGACGAAGGCAAATTTTTCCAGGTTGGTGTACCAGGTTTCGGCATCCTTCAAAACTTGGCTGATGTAGTACACCGGTGTTGATTTCCCTCGTTTTCCCGAATTAAGGCTGCTGCTACTACCAAAGGCCCGATAGAGAGGTATAAGTATAGAGGTTCTCCGGGCTCTACCTTTGTTAACATAAGTGGTGATGACAGGTATGTTTTGATGGTATCCAGGGCTTCCTAGCACTCCGGGCTCCATGCAATTTCTTTTTTGTTTTTGGCCTCTTTGAGAAAGTTGAAAATGGGTAGGCACCTTTCTACCAGTTTGGAAATGAATCTTCTGAGGGCTGCCAGTGATTCGGCTAGTTTTTGGATATCCTTTTGGGTTCGGGGTGGCTGCATGTCTAGGATAGCTTTGATCTTTTCTGGATTGGCTTCAATTCCCCTTTGGCTGATCATGAAGCCCATGAATTTATCTGTCCCTACCCCGAAGGTGCACTTATCCGGGTTCAACTTCATTTCATGTTTTCTCAATTTCTCAAAACATTTCCGCAGGTCGGGGACATGTTCTTCAATGGTCATGGACTTGGCTATGATGTCATCAACATAGGATTCTAGATTTCGGCCTATCTGGTCCTTGAATACTTCCACCATGGCCCTTTGATATGTCGATCCAGCGTTACTCAACCCAAAAGGCATGAACTTGTAGGCATACACGGCTCTATGAGTGATGAAGGCAGTCTTGGCTATATCTGCAGGGTTCATCTTGATCTGGTTATACCCGGAGAAGGCATCCATGAAACTTAGCATTATATGGCCGTAGGTCGCATCGATTAGTTGATCTATATTAGGTAGTGGGTAGGGGTCCTCGGGACAAGCATCATTCAGGTATGTGTAGTCAACATACATCCTCCACTTTCCGTTGGGCTTCTTGACCAGTACTACATTAGCTAGCCACTTCGGGTACTTGATTTCACAAATTATGTCCGCCTTGAGGAGTTTCTTTACTTCCTCCTTAATAACCTTTTGTCTCTCCGAGGCAAAGTTTCTTCATTTCCGTTTCACTAGTTTTCTCCTGGGGTCAACATCCAGACTGTGCATAGCTAGGGACTCTTTAAGTCCGGACATGTCCACTGGGTTCCAAGCAAATACATCTGCATATTCCCGAAGTAGTTGAATGAGTTATTTTCTAAAAACAATTTCTAGCCCGGCCCCAATCTTGATCTTTCTCTCGGAATCCCCTTTTATTAGCTCAATTGTCTCAGTTTCAACTGCGGGCTCAACCTTTGCTTGATCTTTCAACAAGGACAACTTCTGGACCTGGGCTTGGGAGTTTGAGGCTAGGTACTCCCGGGATGTGGAGGTGTTGGCTTCTTGGCTCAAGGTTTCGGAGCTCTCTATGTTTTGCACTTCTTTGCCGGGGCTCTTGTGGGTTTGGTTTCAGTGTTTCTTTCTACTTTCGTTCTTATGGTAGTATGAGGCTTTTCGTTTGTTTTTCGGGTCTGTTTCGGCCATAACAAGAGCTTGGCCATAGCAACGGCCTGCTATCTCAGCGTCACCCTTCACTTCCCCAACCCCGGAGGCTGTTGGGAATTTGAACTTGAGGTGCGGGGTGAGGTCACAGCTCGGAGCTTGGTTAGGGTCGGACGCCCCAGAATCACATTGTAGGAAGATGGAGTGTTGATCACATAGAATTTAACCATATGAGTTATCTGCTTTAGAGTGGTACCAAATTGGACAGGCAGATAAAGGGTTCCCTGGATGGGGACTAGGTTGTGGCCGAAGCCATATAGTGGGTCTTCCCTGCATTCATTCATTTTGACGCTCCCGAGCTGCATCCTATCCATGGTATATTTGAAAAGTATGTTGACTGAAGAGCCATTGTCAACAAGGACTCTCTTTACTTCATTATCAGCGATATCCAGGCTCACTACCAGAGCTTCGTTGTGGTTGGGATCTACTCCTTCAAAATCTGTGTTGCTGAATGATATGATTTGTTCGGGAGCAGATTCTATCAACATTACCTCATCTCTGGAGTCCAGGCTTCTCGGGGGAGAGCTGGAGCCTCCTAACACCACATGTACAACGTTTTTGGTTTTTTGAGGTCCAGACCCTTCCCCTCTCTCTACAGTCCTCCGAGCTAGATACTGGCCCATATTTCCTTTTTTGATCTGGTCCTCAATAAAGAATTTAAGACATAAACAGTTCTTCGTGTGGTGTCCGTGGGTTGCGTGATAGTCGTAGTGCTTATGCTTGGGCGGGGCTGTTATCATAAGTTTAGGAGGGTAGTAAAAGGGTTTACCTCGGACCTCCTTCAGTATTTCAGCTCGGGGTTGGTTCAAGGGGGTCCACTCTGGCTCGGGCTTGGGCTCGGTTTTCTTTGGCCTCGGTGGCCTTGCATGTGGCTTCTGTCTGGGATTGCTAGTTGAGAGTTGGGGATGTAGTTACTTTGCTTGTTGGGCTTGAATTTCTTATCCGGCTGATAGTCACCTCTGGGCCGATCGTCTCTGTTTCTGCTTGAGGAGGTGCCCTGCCTGGTCATCCTCATTGCCTGCAGGACATCCGTTTCCTTGATGAATCTAGCGGCCATCGCATAGGCCGCGGCTAGGCTCTGGGGTTCTTTTTTTATAAGCTCCAGCACGTACCGCTCATTATGCTCTGGGTCCAAGTTTCTCCGGAATATGCTCAGGTCTTCTCTTTCGTCTAGGTTCATGACTTTGTTTATGGCTTCTTGGAACCGTTTCATGTAAGCTGAAAGGACTTCATTGTCGTATTGCCTGATTATTTCAAGGTGGCACATGTGGAATTTATGGGTCTTGTTAGCTCGAAATCTTTGGAGGAAGGTTTTTCTAAACTCTTTCCAACTGTGTATGCTCCGGTAGGGGATCCGGCTGAACCACCTCTGAGCTCCCCCCTTCAGAGTGGAGGCGAAGAACCTGCACTTGGTTAGGATTGTAAAAGTATATTAGGGCTATTTGTTCAAAGTAGTTGAGGTGTTCCTCCAGGTCCCCCAGCCCGTCGCAGGAATCAAAGTTGTAATGCTTAAGGTTCTTCAGCCTTTGGATGGCTTCAAGGGAGTGGCTGAAAGGGGTGAGGGTGTCCTGGACCTCGAACCCGGAGTCGCTGTTTACTTTTCTCTGGAGTTCGTGGATCATTTGTACCAGATCTTCCCCATGCTCATCCTCATCAGATATGATCTCTGGGCTAATTTCTCTGTGAGTCCTCTTTGATCCTGACTTTCTCATCCTTTCCTCCTCTTCTTGGAGGCGCTTTTGGATTCTAAGATCTAGCTTAGCTTTCCTCCTCTTGAGATTGATGGCTTCATCATCTTTGGCTTTGCTTTGGGCTTATTAGGTTTTCTTCTGATTTCCTTTGCTCTGTCCCCGAGGCTTGAAGCCCGGGATCGGTAAGAATCCCCTGAACCCTCGGAGTTTTCAGCTTGCTCGGGCTCAGGCACGGGTGGTGGTCGGTTCCGGTATGCTCGGATTGCTTCGGCTATGTCTTCCCTAGTTAGGTTTTACATTTGCATTGAGTCGAGAGGGACATCAGTGTATTTATATTGGTTCACCTCGATAGTGACCCGAGCATCCCCGGGCTCGATCCCGATTCTTTCCAGGACCGGGGTTGGATTCGTAAGTGGGTTCTGTTCCGGGATTGGGTTAAGGTGTTCTTCTCTGGGGTTACTGAGTGTTTGTCGTTGAGTAGACTTGCTTCTCTAGTCATGGTTATTGTAGGATGTTGGATTTTATCATTGGGTTTTGCTTAGCTTGGCGATTTAGTTCGGGGTAAAAGGGTTAGGAGGTTCGACCCTTCCTTCTAGTGCCAATGATAACTCTAGAACTTGACTGGATTCTTTCTTGCCAACTCCTGTCTCAGAAGTGGTGTAGTTGTGGTGGGGTATCTGCAAAACAACACCAGAGGGGGGGTTTGGCCCCGAGGTGCCTCTGGCGTGAGAATAAGAGTTGGCTTTGGAAGATAATAATCAAGCGAGTATCTCAAGAGCAATAAGTGTGTGTATGTGTGTAATAATGATCAACCCCCTTGATCTTATTCCTTAGGGGGTATTTATAGCCCTAGGGATAGGGTTTAGGGGGATGTTACCTCTGTCCCTGGCCGTTGGATCTGGAGGTACAGGTCGTTGAACTCTCGGGATGTTGAACACGTGTCCTGGTGCGACGCTGTTGACCCAAGTGTGCTGGGATCGTTTTTGGATGAGTTTTGACACGCCAATCATTGGCATTTAGTGTTGGTCAGCGCCAGATGTAGGAATATTCGCTAAGCTGGAGCTCCACATATACGTAATGCATCAGTCTGGGGTCCCTACTCTGGGATGGTGGCCACATGTTTCCCGAGCTGGACCCATTTAGCCTGGGCTGAACTTATCTTGTTCTCCAATTGGACTTGTTGCCTATGGTTTGGGTCCAGAACTGAGCTTGGACTTGTTGCCAATGGTTTGGGTCCAGAACTGAGCTTGGACTGTATGTAACCAATCACTTACCTCATCATTATATGTTGTCATTTTGTTTTCTATTATTTTAGTCATCATTAACTTGACATTAATCTCTCAAACCTTTCTCAACTTTTTCATCCATCTCATTTCCAAATTGTACGTTCTTAGATATTTAAAAATTTGTTGTTAAATTTGCCAAGTGCTCTGAAACACTTGATGCCGGGTTGATGCAGATTTATCTACCGGCCATAGAAGCTAATATGCAACATATTTTTTGGTAAGTTATTTAAATAGCATATGTTTGGTAAGCACTGGCCAGATGTGTAGTGAATACACAATTCAATAATTCATCCTCACATTACAACTTTGGAACAAACAGTGCTGAAACATGAAAATTATAAGTATGGGTTTCAACTCAGATACTAGATAGTACACAGTAGATCGTGGACCCTATTACAAAAATCCTAGATAATGTACTAATTAAAAGTAGTAATTAATCAGCTAATTAATTATATTATTATTAGTTAATCAAGCAGCTGGTGCCACACTAGCAGCATCATCATCATCGTCGTCATCGTCTCCCTCATTCTCATTGCATGCATGGGAGTAGCTAAAGTAGAACTCCTCATCAGATGCTCTCATCAGCACTACAAAAAAAAAGGGCACTAGAACAGACTTATTTTGCTTCAAGAACCACCATTTTCTGTAGTAATATATATATATATTTAAAAAGAATATATAACTTGACGAAAAGAATCAACTTCGAAAATTAACTAATAGAATCATAAAAATGCAGGGTTGTAGTGAACAGAGCAATGACTCTTGCTCTTATTTATAACTGAGAAATAGAAAGTCCAGATATTAAGTACTCCCTCTGTCCCATCCATTTGTTTACACTTTCCTTTTTGGGATGTCCCATCCAATTCTTTACATTTCTAAACTTTCTTAAAATAGTAAAGTTTTATAATATAAAAATCAACTACATCCACTACTTTCCTCCACTAACTCATTTTATACATTATATAGTGATGGGTTCCACCACTTTACTCATTTTTCTTATTTCTCTCCTCCTTCTTTATATTTTTCCTTGGTCTCCGTGCCCAAACCAAATGTAAACATTTGGTTGGGACGGAGGGAGTATTGTATTGGACTCAAGTTGAAGGACAAAGATTGCAATTTATGTGGCTTCAGGGGGTTAGTGGGGTGAGCTGTTGAACTAGTTGACCACACAATTATTGGGAAATGTGAGAACAGGGGTCGAGCAGAGTCTCACTCATGATATGCGCAATCAGCACGTTGCTGCAGCAATTCCTAAGGCTATTTTCGCCTTTATCTCTTTCCAGCATGGATTTATATATGTATTATCTTTAATTTTTCATTAGTGAAAGAGAAAAAGGATTCTGAGATATTTTTAAAAATAAATTTAAAATTTATTGAACTGGCAAGACTAATTAATAATATTGTAAAATTTTAAAAGAATCTTGATTTTACAAAAATGTTCATCCCATATTTGCATATAAAATCCGTGTATCTCACTGAACTTATCTCTAAAACATATCTTAGTTTCCCTAATCTCGATCCGAAATCTTACAAACATATTTTTGTAAGTATTGTATTTTCTTATTATGTTTACATTTTATAATATTCTCATGAAGTTCAGTATTTAAAATTATTTTCTATATTCAAACTACGTAACAAATTTATTTTTTATGATACATTACATTCATAGTGAATAGAGTAAGTTCACAGATTTTGTTTAGCTGGAGAAATCAAACCAAATCATGATCAAATTGAAAACTTCCAACTAAAATCAAAAGTAATTTTTTATATTTTTGACAAGATACTTTTTTCTATAGTTTTAATTTAAGAAAAAACTAAGATATACTTTTTGACAAGAATTATATATTATATACTTTTGGATACAGTAAATTTTTAAGCTTTTCAATCATGTAATATATGTAAAATTTTAGTCAAAATTAAGTTAAGCCGGACTTCAGAGCAAATAAAAAGAAGAGTTAAGCTGAACTACTAACATGAAACCAGTGGTGGTAACAGACGTTACTCATGTCACCCAAAAATGTAAAACATACACAAAACAGAGTTCACATCAACGTATTCAGTATTTTTTTATTCTTTATTTTAAGTTTGATTAACGTTGACCTAAGGTTGTGCTATAATAGACCAACTTCCTTTCTGTAACCCCATGTCAACTTTAGCTACCAAAAAAACCAGTCGACTCTTTATCATAACAGAACTCCCAAAAACAGCACCAATATATAAAGGAAAAACTCACAGGTACTGGAATGATTGTCACAGACATTAAACTCACAAGTGCTGTAATAATTGTCACAGACAAATCATTTCTAAGATGCAGGTTCCTAAAATAATCTACTATCAACGTTTTCGACTTCTATATGGGTCATAAAGACTAAAGAAGATGATCCTGACAAATTTGTAACTGTCTGCCAAATACATAGGGAAACTGCATTTGTAGAACATGCTAGTTTGCTGCTTAAGCATTAATGAACATATCCATATCAAATACGGCCTCAGAGGAATTCTACATAGACTTTTTTCTAGTGAATCTCCTTGTCGGCACCTTGCTGAGCACACGAGCATCTAGTTTGCGGTAATTATGCTGTAACTGCCCCAGCATCTTGTAGACGAAGTTATCAATTTGGTCATCATATCTCTCATACAGAACTGGAAGTGTGTGGGCAGCAACGAAACCTGCGATCGAAGAGTGATAATTTTCCATAATTAATAAACACGTACCTTGCATACTATAAAATACAAATATAACATGCTAGAACTAGTACAGTGGAGTTCTTTACTATACACCTACATATTTGGAAAAGTATTAAGCATTTGGTCCACATGTGAAAGTGTTAAACCACAGTAGAAATGCAACATAAAACATATATCAGTGTGAATCATCCGAGTTTCTCCAGACAAAGGGCCACGAGATCAGTCCCATTCTATTTGTCCACCCAGAATATATGGGTTAATTCAGTTAATATAGAGCATTCATGCAGCAATAACATAGATCATTTTCATATATACGTTAGATATCAAAATGAACGTACCCAGTAATCATTTCAGATGTTGAAAAGTTTTAAATCACATAGTAGAATTTGAAACACAAAAGTTATATAAGAGGAGAATATTTGACATAGATATATTGTCCAGATATCAGCACAAACAAGTTCTCACGAGTCGTCACTCTCTCTGTGCTCTCAAGTCATATGGACGATTGCAGTTAATTCCTACACAGCATACTTCCAGCATCTACATAGCTATTTAGCCACCAACTTTATTTGGTGTAGATGTTGAATTCTATATTATGCTTGCGTAAATGATAGTATCTCTTACCAATATACAGAACAGTGAGGAAATTGCACCAGCTTCCGATAATGGCAGCAACAAACAAACTTCCTGCAACCTACAGTGAGTATATATATTAAAAGTCTCCATTATAAAAAGGCAATTTATTTTAATTGGCAGAATTCTTCATATGCAGAATGTATAAATAACTAGAACTGGAAGAAGCAGGTAAAGGAGTATAACATCAGCCAGTAGAAATCAGATTATACAAGTAGAGGGGATTTACTAAAACAAAATTAAAAAATTGAAGATATATCCTCTTCCATGTATCAAGACATTGAGAGGACCTGATGGTATAAATCTAAAGCCGATAATACTTTTAGCTGATCTAAAACAAGAATACATAAAATTACCAAGAAATTACAACTGTCACAAGATTTCAGAGAAGAGTGTATTGAAGAGGACAGTAATTTGTTTAAATAGCACAATTTAAAAACCAAGACAGGTTAATGGTGATAACAAAGGAAGGCAGAATGTAGTAATGACAATCAGGAAACTTCTACAGTTTGAAGTTTAGAAAAACACGGTGAAGAAAGGAACACTTGTGATGTTTGAGAATATTGCATCAAGCTATAATTCAAAGACAAGCGCGAATTGACAAGCATACCCCAAGAAATTGCCTAATATTTCCTCCGCAAGCAACATCTTGAAGATATCCCAATCCAAGGTTGACCTCAGAGCCTACGACGGAGCCGAAGTTGACAAATAAATCTTCAGGCAGAACCAAACGAGGAACTTCAGACCGAGATCTATCACCGATGATAAAGTCAAAACAAAAAATAAAATGTGGCCGCAATTAGCATATGAAAATACTATGAAGAAATTACTAGAAAACAATTGTGTACCTGTTCAAAAGGCCTGATGCATTTGACAAAAGAAACTGACCAACCATACCAATAACCAGACCAAAACATAACAGAGAGAGAAAATTGTAATTGAGCCATTCAAAGAGCACCCAGACTACAGTAGCACTGCTTAAAACACTTGCCGATATCTTTTTGTTCCTCCACAACATACAATCAGCAGCTACACATTATCATGAATATTAAAAGTTAAAAAGGGCTATATATCTACCAAAGGATAAAAGAAAAAACAACTTTAGGGATCATGGTTGTTGCCTCAGATCCAATTATATTGATGTATTGCTACTTTAGGATTCAGCAAGATAATTACTACGCATGTATAGAAGTCATGTGCTTCCCACACAAATGAGACAGGTTATTTTAAAAAACAGATCCTTGAGCTTGGCACTGTAGAAAAGATAATTTTGCCAAGAATAGAGGATAGGTACCCTACATTTTCCACCCCCCAAAACATGGTGAACAGGTTTTTGGCGCCCAAAGAGTTTATTGAATTGAGAATTGACAGACTTTGAAACCTCCTCCTCAAAAAAAGACCCAGATCTCTGTCTTGAAAGACCATCAGAAAGCGTTCCCATGACATTATGCAAAAGTCTCTCAGATGTTATTTCCTCAGGCATGGCTCCAATACTTCACTTCAAAAAGTTAGTGAAACACTGTTAGAAGATAAATTCAAAGTTCCCAAAGCTATATTCTTATACGATAAATACACAAAAGTAAAAACAGCAAAGCACATTCAACGAATTATGCAGGATTCATAGATACGTTATAATTATGACAATATCTCAAAGCAAGATAGACTATACCAGCAGCATATGAGCCTCGGGGGTACATTAAAAGAGGCAAAATCTAAACAGAAGCAAGATTACATTGTATATTCTGATCAAGTTTGTCTTTTAACAGCAGCATTGAGAAGCAACAACAAGACTAAATATTTTTAATAGCTCTATTTGAGCCAAATTCATCTCCTACACGCCAAGAAGCAGGTGGCTGTCATGGATGGTGCAAGTCTTGATATATGAGACTTGCAAATCCTATACTAGGTGGCTAGTTCAATTAGGTTTCTATAAGTTTTCACTCCTATAACAATATTACATCAGAAAAAAGTACAAAGAATTATCAGGTGACTAAAACAGAAACAATCTCAACTGATTAGAACAGGCACAAACAATTAGAGTGAGTAGAAATGTGCAAATATAGACCCACTTCGCTTATTAACAGTTTTTTCAGCTGCACGAAAACCAGGGAACCGATATAAGAAGAGAAACTAAGATCATGAAATAAAGGATGTTCCACTTTTAATGATACACAATCACACACAATCAAAAGTTCTTACTAAAAATCAATCATACACACAGGCATAATTAGAATTCGGATGTGACATGATAAATAGCTGGAAAATGAAAATTGTTTTGCTTTTTTCACACTTTTTCAGTTGCATTGAAAACAAAAGTGCAAAGAGGTCTCTCATTCTCCAACACAGACAATTTGTTGATAGAATAAAACTCTAAAACCAAGATAAAAGCTCAAATAATTCCATAAGTAGGCAGTTCCACTCATTGTGTTCATCTTCATCAGTTTATACTACAACTATAACTTCGAAGCCAATCATAAGGAACTAAGGATCCAAACCACAGTCAATAAAATAGTATACATGACCAATCAATACACAAATATAAAATAAATAGTATACATCAAAGGTCAACTCAAGCAAATGTAAAATAAATGGCAAATCTCTCTCTCTCTCTCTCTCCCTCTCTCTCTCTCTCTCTCTCTCTCTCTCTCTCTTTCTCACACACACACATATGTCAAGAGAATAAACAAAACTAGTAGTATCAAGAATCATAAAAAGGGTTCAAGGGTCAAACACAAATTTATATAAGAAAGCCCCAAATCTTGTAAAAGAATAAAGAAGAAAAATAAGATAACTGACCCATATAGATGTACACACTCATATATAGATAAAAAGAACATGCAAACACAAACCAAACAACATGAAAGCAATCCAAAGTCTCAAAAGTGAAGAAAATCACTTTGAATCCTTAAAATCTGACCCTTCTGTGAACTTTTAAAGTTGCTGGGACAGTCAAAAAATTCAAGAAACAATATAATAGAAAACCCATGATTTTGAAATCATGGCCACTTACCAATAAGAAAGGCAGATTAATAAGCAGTGTTTGAAGAAATGTAGAGATAAAAGTTGGGGGAGTCAAGTGAACACGTACAACACAGGGATGAAGCGTTAGCAGAAGAATCACACACGCGCAGGTTGATGTTATTTGTTTTATCTTTCATCAATTTTACCTTTATTTTTTTCTAAGACAAGGGTGTTTTCTTTGTTGTAGCGGACCACGTGGAAACCATTAAGAATTTGCTAAAATTCATGACACTATAATTTCATTTTAATTTTTATTTTTTAATACATAAATATGAAATTATATAAATACAATATTATATGAACGAATTTATTATCAATTTTGAGTTTATTTTTGAATACACGACATAAAATGATATATATATATATATATATATATATATATATATTTATTTATTTATATTACTCCCTCTGTCCAAATTTATTTGTCTTATTTGACTTTTAGTGTTTAACTTTTAGCGTTCAAATTAACAATTTTGACTGAAATTTTTATATAATATATAATGGAAAACAATTATAAAAATACTATCATTAGAAAGTATATGTAATCTAATTTAATATATATATTTTAGTTTTTGATAATAATGAAAGAATTATTTTTAATTTATGGTCAAACTTGGTTCAATTTGACCACAAAAAATCAAACAAGACAAATAAATTGGGACGGAGGGAGTATCTATACTATATTATAATAACCGATACATTGAAAATTTGGTTGGTCAGTCGGTAAAATCCCTCATTTTCTAAAACTTCATGTCTTAAAAAATTTAATTCAAATTAAAGAAAAAATATCATGTAATAATAAAAAAAAAATGTGCATCGCATGGATTTTAAGATAATCTATATTATCTGTACTATATTATAATATCTTAAATGTTAAAAGTTTGGTTGGTTGGTTGGTCGGTACGGTACTTCGTGTATTTATTTAATTACCCTTACTTAGTTATTCTTTACTAATTTTCTTTTATTTTGGTACATATTTATTTTATATCTATAATTATTATCAAATCATATTATCTAAAAATATAATTACAAAATTCATATCTTAAAAATTTATTCAAATTATTGAAAAAATTATATAATATTAAAAAAAAATCCGGGTATCACACGGGTCTATACTATACTATATTATAATAGCCGAAACATTGAAAGTTTGGTTGATCGGTACGGCACTTTGTATTTTTACTTAATTACCTTTACTTAGTGATTCTTTAATTAATTTCCTATAATATGGTACATATTTATTTTGTATTTACAGATATTTCTATTTTATAAAACAAAATAACAATATTATAATTCCTAACATCTAACCAATTATCTTTTTTAACTAAAACACAATATCCTTTTTAACATTTAAAATTAAAACCTCTCATTTTCCAAAAATATCATATTTCTTTCTAACTAATGAAATAAACTAATAATATTATTACTACTAATAACTAGCTGATTACCTTTTTCAGCAAAAATGTAATATCTTTTATATATTTTTTAACTAAAATATCTCTTTTTAAAAACAATTATGGCCAACATATATATAAATCTATACTATTATATTAAAGTTGAAAGATGGAAAATTTGTCGGTTTGGTTTTCAATACAGTTATCTTAATTATTAAAATAAATAATAACATACTATAATTAATGGTAATTAGCCAATTACCTTTTTCACATTTACTTTTAACTGAACATATTATATTTTATAAACACCTAAAAATATCAATCGTAACTTATATTTCAATCATTAATATTTCCTTTATAACTAAAACACATTATCTTTTCGATTTAAAACTAGTTAACATATACCTCTTTTAGTCATGAGATTTTTAAGTTGTCGAGTTCATCATTTTACTTAACAGTAGCTGATTTTATTTCTGTATTATGTTTTACAAAAAATATTTTAAAAATTATCAAGATTGTATTCAACCCCACCCCCTTCTATAATATTTTAAAAATATTTTACAAATGATGGAACAGACAAATCTACTTTCTAACTTGTCTATCCTTATTTGGTATGCGACCAGGCAACATGCGATTTAACTTTCTTTTTAACCTGCCCAGATCCACTACTTTATTAGCTTGTCCCCTTTTAACATCTCTCTGAACTTCTTTGTAGACTTTCCATGTACACTTTACAGTATTGTGGTCCTGTAAGTGCCTTGGCTTGTTGCAGGTTTTCTGACTTGTACTTCTTCAGTAATATGTCTTCAAGAATCCATTCGAAAAATGACTAAGTACTTGATTCGAGAACAAGAAATGAGTAGTTCAATAACTCTTAGTTCTCGAACAAGCATTTCTTGACATATCGAATCACTTCTCGAATGAATCTTTTCTTCAGGAATCCTTGACTTATCGAATAATGCGTTTTACTTCTCGAATCCCTAAGATATCGAATAGCTTCCTGAGTCCTTGAGATATCGAATGTAACTTTGACTTGTTGACCCTTTGAGAACTCGAATGATACTTTGACTTGTTGACTCCTTGAGTTCTCGAATAGGGCATTAGATTGTTAGAATAAATCATGCATATACAACATAATAATATACATGAATCTCCTGATCAAGACTATGAGTATAATTAATAGCGGAAGCGTATCTGAAAGAGGCCATTGGCGATCTAGAGATAGAGAGCGCAGATTATGAGTACTTGAGGGTTTTGATCTTCACTATTGTGATGCCCTCCCAATATGGGGCCTAGATCGGGGAGTCACTGACACACTAGATACAAACACCCTAAAGATAGTAAATATAAATATAGCATGCTGACTAGCCCCAACACTACTAACATGGATCTTTCACAGGTAATGGTATGAAACAAGAAAGCCAAATGTCTAACTACTTATTATTACAAACCAAGTACAAATTATAAACATTATTACAAACCCTTGTTCAAAAGTTCTAACTACCAGTTCTCACAAACTAACTCAAAACTCTCCTCACTGAGCTGTTATTGCATCTACCTCGGATGGCAACTCGAATGAAACCGCAGTAGGGCTACAGAATGTGTGCTTCCTCGCAGTCTGTCTTGTACGTGCCATGGTTTTTAATATCCTGTCAAAAGGGTTAGACAAAATAACAATGAGCTGACGCTCAGCAAATAACTAGAGTACTCAACTGAAAACAGTAATAATAGGATAATCAAATGAATGACAGTAGAACAAGAGATATCATATGAATACTGGAAACCGTAAAAGTAAAACTGGTACTTGGATATAACAGGAGATCACCTGATAGATAGGATAACAATGGTTACCAGGATATGTGTAAAGCAATTGACATTTCAAATGGTAAACCAGTTTCATTTCACAGTATTTAAAAGTAATCATTCACTTAAAGAAAACTGATTTGAGGTTTTATTTTCATCAACAGACAATACGGGTGATCAGCCACGTAAAGTCCCCATAACTGACACGAAGTCCCTCTGGACATTAATCCTCTCATTAGGATAGCTTGGGTTCCCAAGAGGCAACATATTGGCCTATTAAAGGTGCTGGACTGGTCCCACCAGACTACAACATAATATACACAAACAGGCTCGACCGATGTTACCAGATCACTTATGCCTCTCCAATCTTTAGGAATCCGTAGAAACCATTTTGACGGAGTTCCTAAACTTTTATAAAAACATTCTTTTGAAAACATCCCAGCTTAGAAAGCCTTTTGTTTTGAAAACATTTTAACTTGTAAAACATTTTGATTTGCAATGATAAAAGTCAAAGGGCTTGACTAGAGATACTGAATTCAAAGAAATAGAGTTTGCAAGTCTGAATCATGAAGATATAGACTCAAAGGTATCAAGGCAATTGATCAGGGAAGAGCAAATGATTTCAAAGTCAAAGGTCAAAGATGTGACATAACAGTTTTAGGGCAATTGATCAAGTTATAGAATTTAAGGAACAACAATAAGGGAAATCAAGTTCTTAGATCTGTGATTAGGTCACAGTGAAGTTTATAAGTTTATAGGGTCAACATAGGTTCAACTGGTTATGTAAATAGGTTAAGTAGAACACTGATTTATCCGTCAGTCAATTAGGTTTGATTATGGAAAACTGTTTGACATATATGGTCAAGAAGCAATTAGAAGGAATTATGCTGTTTTAGGGTTTATAAGTTGTCAAGTAGTTGTTAACAGAATTATGGGTACATGTAAAGATAGGTTCAATAAGATTTATAATCAACATGGTATAAGATACGCATGCTTGAATCAACAGGATATAACAGTTTCAAGAATATATACTTCAGAGAAAAGACAGAGTTACTTGCCTCCGGTAGAATGCAACAGCTAACAGCTCAGTCTACTGAATCTCTGCTTTAGCCTTTTCTCGATTGCTAGGGCCTACATCCTTCGTATCTATATAAACCATATCACTACTATAACGCCCTAGAAAATATCGCACTTATTATTATTATTATTATTATTATTATTATTATTATTATTATTTAAGTATTTAATATTAAATGTGGATTATAGGGTGTGAATTTTTTTTAAGATAAAATATATGTGACATCATGTTTACATGTTTAGATGGTGATGTAAGTGTGCTGGATAAGTCCGTATATTTTTATTTTATATTTTTGGTAATTAAAAGCTATTTAAATTGTGCATTATCGATCTTCGAAATTTTTTATAAAATCATTGGAATGAGTAAAAATCACGAAATATTTTGTGTTATCCTCTTTATAATATTATTTAGTTTTTAAAATTATTGGGAGAATTATTTTGGGTGTTTACGTATTTTAAAATGATTTTAATAGTTTTATTTCATTTAAATGATCTTATTTTGTAAAATTCATATTTAATTCAATTTTGATCCTAAAAATATTTTAAAAATTTGGGGGGAGAGCTAATTTCATTCTCTACATTTTAAAAATGATATTGTGATTTTTATCAAATATTACCCATTTATTTTCTATTTTTCAAAGTGAATTTACTTTATTTTTTTAATCAAAAATTTAGTTGTGGAATTTCATAAATGCTCTCCTCCCTTTTTAATCCCCAAAACCCAGTTCCCAATTCAGTGTCTTTCGGCTCTGTTCTTGTTGTCTCCAGAAAATTCTCGAAGTCTCTCGTCTCTCACATTTTTATCTCTCTGACCTTTATCTCTTTATCATTGTGTCTCCCTTCCCTTTCACCATCATCTCCACCCACCCCAAACCAGAAGCAGTTTAAAAGCTCAACTGCGAGAAACAGAAGCCACCCCACCTCTATCCTTCATTAAATCCCCATAGAGTAATCTGTAATTCATTTTTTTTAGTGAGTTATATGATCGAGTGATTGTGTTCTGTGATTTCATGCCTATATACACTTCGAGTATAAATTGATTTCTGTTAGAATTATGGTTAAGGTGAATGTTTGGTTTGTATTGGTGTAGTGTTTTGATTTATTATTTACAGTAGTTGATATCACGATTGTGATTATTTTGTTGAACTGAGTTCACTGCGGATTTTCCTTGCATTTACTAGTGATTTGTTACCTTTGGCCGAATTGTGGGTGGGTTATCGGAAGGTTATGTTTTGGTTAAAGATGGAGTGGTGTGTGTGTTGTAGTTAAATGTTGTAGGCGCAGGGTAAGGAAACCGGGAGACAAAGAGTGTGAGCAAGTCTAGTGTATTCTGTGTGGACATTTTGGTACTAATGAATATGTCTATGTGTGTGGTATGTTTGTTGGTTGTTGTGGGGGCCGTATGAGGAAGATGAGGGGAGAGGCTGAAACAGAGGTGTGGAGTGAAGGAGAAGGGTTAGAGTAATAAAAAAAGGGAAGGAAATTTATGTGTGGGTGTGCTGTAGTGCAGAACAAAAGAAGAGAATAAGAGAAGAGAGGGGTGAAAGAGAGTAGGAGGCTGTATTAGTGTGTGTAGGTGACAGGTTATATATATGTGTGTGGGTTCATATATGTAACTGAGTTGTGTGTGTGGTTGTGCAAAGCAGGTAGAGAGCCGAGAGAGGAGATCAAGAGGGAGAAAAGTAATGAAGGGTAGAGGCTTAATTGATATGGAGAGGTTATATCAAATGATGATCGTTGTTGATTCTGTTTTAATTGGTATAAACCATCTTTTTTGTCGTAATTTATATATGTGCATAATTGTTAAGAATTGATGTTGTCATTCGTACTTAGAATGATGTAATTGTAATAACTTAAACTTGTAATTGTTAGTCCAATGCTTGTGGTCATATGGGGTAGGTTCTGTAAATCAAAATTGATTCGAGGTATATATGAAAAGATGGCAAGTGTCTATATGTATAGAAAAGGGAAATTGTAAGTGTTCAAGTTGAAATGTGGTTTTATGTTCAATTGTTTTTGAAGTAAAAAGGAGGGAGTTAGTAGTTGAACTATTGGATCGTTAAGTGATAAAAATTATAAAGTCTGTGAATTTGTAAAGTGTTGTTCGATATTGTGATCGGGTCATTAAGTTAACTGTTAAGATTGTAATCAGGTATATGTACGAAAGAGATTGTGTTGTTTGGTTGGGTCAGTTGTAATATGATTGGTTGTATACTTGTACAAAGGAGGTGCTGTTCAATTTTTGTTAGAATTATTTTGTAATTCGAATAGTAATTTGATAAGAATTATTTGTAAATCGATATAATATACGTGTTAAAAGGTATAAGTGTAAATTAATAATACGTGCTAAGTGTTATGTAATTTATGTGGATTCATATTACTATTTTGAGAATGTGATTAATACGTGTTATATGTGCTAAGTGGTAAAGCGTTTTAGGACGCATTTGGGTAGAACGAGTTAGACGGTTACGGTTATACGCGTACTGAAGTAGTATTTTACTTTGATATAGGTACTAGTGAGAGGCCAATTTAGAGCCAGTGTAAGTAAGGGTGGAAATTCTGAGAAACGAGATACTCAACGAAGTAGACGAATGTATTCGTGTAGAAGCTGACAAGTGATGAAGGAAAGACGAATGAATGATCAAGTAAAGGCCAGCGAATAAGAAATAGAGACTGATGTAAAATGAGTAAAGAATCGAGATATTGGAAACTTCATGTATTGAGGCAAGTTATACTATCCCACACTTATCATTCAAGTGATGTGAAATATCCTGTGTTGTTCATATGTTCTTTCAAATCCCTTCTTGCAAGTATTTATGCTATTCATATTGATATTGAAGGATGTGAATCTGTCTCTATTATTTATAAGATTTTCTTCCAAATCATTTTGCTAGGGTCTACACCCCTTTCTTTTGTTTCATGTGACTCGAACCCCGTATTAAAATTCAGATTTCTTGAACTTCTTACGAATTGTTGTCTAAATTATTATACCTTACTGTCATTCCTTTTTAATTATTGTTGAACCCTTTATACCTTATTATTTATTTCATATAATTATTATTGGAACACCTGTACCTTGCTTATCCTTATAAATACCTTATTATTTACCCTGTTTCTTGTTAAACCATAAACCTTGACTTATAATTTATGCCTTGCTTTATCTTAATTTTTTTTCCTTATGCTTAATCCTTTAAACCATACCAGCGAAACCAGATTTCATAAACCTTAAATTAAATTCTAGAACCCTAACCTTTGTTTTGTTCTTTATTAACTAATGACTCTTCATTGATTTATGACCAGGGCAGTAATCTAATTTCTCATTTGAACTCAGATTCCTTTATTTCATGAATTCCTTATAAATTGTTGTGCAAATTCTAGTATTTTAATAATTTCTCCGTTATTTTAATTGATTCATATTTCCTTGTTGATATATGATTTTGTCTTGCTGAACCCTACAATGTTTAGTTTAAATCTTATTGCTTTATTGTTATGATTCTTTATATCAACTGCTTCTCTATCCCTTAATCTTATAATGCTACTCCCTAAAATGGTTTAATTAACTAAAGATGTTTTTTCAAAATTCCTTATACTGGGCTGATCTGTTATCAGTGAGTATAAAGGAATTAAAAGTGAAATGTTTTAAAGATTTTAATGTGGGGGATTCCGTCAAAATGTTTTCTACGGATTCCTTCAGATTGGAGGCGTAAGAGGCCGGGTGACGCCGGTCCAGCATTTTTTTTAAGTGTAAGAGGCTAGGGTGGTCCTTGTCCAGCAGTTTTATTAGAGGCCAATGTGTTGCCTAATTGGGAACCTAATTTTATGTCCAGAGGGACTTCGTGTCCGGTATGGGGACTTTACGTGGCTGATCATCCGTATTGTCCGGAGTCGTGGAAAAACTCCAATCAATGAAAATGTTTCAAAAGGTTTTATGAAAAGTATGTTTCAAAGACGAAAGGGTTTTAAAGAAAGGAATGTTTTGATAAGATATATATGTTTCAAGGTAAATGGTCATTAGTTTCGAAATGTTGATATTAGAGTTGGTTGTTTTCTATCTTGATCAAAATTGGAAACTCGGTAAAATAATGAGATTAAGGATGGATAGAAGTTTCACAGTTATTCCCTTCGCGAGTAACATTGTACGTTGAAAGTGGAGTAAGAATGATTGGGGGATTTCTTGATATCTTTTTCTCAAAGTTTTATCTGAGGCAGTGATGGTTTGTAGTAAATGGAAATTTTTTACTCTAAGATGAAAATTAATTGATCTTTTGAGATAAAGTATTCTTTGATATTGTTCATCAATGAATTATCGTAATATCGTTGTTTCACTATATTATTAACTTGCTGAGCGTTCTTTGGCTCACTCTTGCTTTGTTTTACCTAACCCTTTGCAGTTAAGTTTAAGGATAATATACTACATTTATCCCTGCGAATAAGAGCGATGAGGCATTCTATACAGGATAGATTTCGGAGCTAGAGCGAGTAAGCACAGATTGGATGGTATAGCAAATTGTATTCAGAGCGGTGATAGATGTTGGAAATAATTTTTATTAGTTTGATTCTTGTTTCATACCATAACCTGGAATCTATCCTCGGTGAGGAATCGTTGGTGTATTAAGTTTTAATTGTATTTGTTAAATTGGAATTTGGTTGGGTTGAATTACAGGTGGATAGTCCGATTTACGAATACTTCATGCCGAAATTTTCTACCATTCCCCTTTATTAAAGTCTATTTTATTATAAACAGTATATTTTCAGTATTGAGAAGTCGCGGCGTTACAAGTTGGTATCAGAGCGACAGGTTATGGTCACTAAAATAAGTTAGGATGATTAGGTATACGTATTTAAGTGGGACGTTAGATAGAACGATTTAGGATAAGATTCGCCTTAGGTTATTAGGACAACGGTTGCGACGTTAGTTAGTATTTCGACATATCGCACGAGCCGTAGTTCGATTCATTCGAAGGTTCGACTTTGGATGAAGCAGTTGATTCGGCGCCGCCTACGTTAAATAGACAATCGGAGTTACCAGCTTGGAGGATGCTATGTGTAGACCTTCGTGTATATTCTATAATTTTTTTTAAGACTTTAGTTACCCTGTGAACGATATAGAAAGTGCGAAAGGACGGTAAACAAGATGCGAAATGTGACTTCTGGCATGTGATGGAGTAAGGACGTGGCTATTTATTACTAGCTGTTGACTTCATTTAATTTATTGATTAAGGAGATTTAACCCTCGTTTTTCTTCCTTCTCATTTGATTAAGTACCCTATCACTTTTGATAATCAACTATACTTCAATTGACGATGAATTTTTCAGATTCATTTAAACAAATTTCTATATTTCTGAGATATCTCCATTTTCCAGGGGATCACTTGATTCTACATGATGCATATAAATTATTGAGACCCTTGAATTCTTTCTAGTTTCCCCGAATATTTGTTATTCCTTATTCAACATTATATATATATATATATATATATATATATATATATATATATATATATATATATATACTTTTGAAACTTTTGAATTCTTTTTGTTTTTCACTGAATACTTAACCTTCTTTATTCAAACTGGGATGAACAACCCTATGTATATAGGGATTTCAGGGACATCTTATCTATGTGATGGAAGTCTAGTGGGACGCCACTAATTTTGTTTGTCATGAAAGTACTGAAAGCTGGCCCCCTTCTTGTGCTATGGCGGTTGACCTAAGTGACAAATGCAACCTAAAAATAGTTCAATGATCATATTGATCTCTCAGTTAAATTCTTTTATAATATTCTTATCAAAGAAAACTCATCTTATATTCATACATGTTAATACCTGTCTATTCTATTGACCCCTTTTGTTATAAACCCTTATGAGTTCTAAAACTTATCAATGATTGAGAGCAGTAAAGATGGAGACGATGAAATTTTAAGTGGTGCAAGCTACATTTATGTCGAATGAGCAAGTTAGATTACGCAGTGGATTGACAACACACGTACAAGATTCGATAATACGGAGAAACTAATTATGGTTAAGGAGCAGATGATAAGGACATGAAATGATAATATTGTTAAAGTCGGAAATAGAGTGATGATTGATATAATTGGTATGTGAAAGTTATTGTGAAGGAAAGATTTTTGAAGAACACTTGTTTATTATACATTTTAATGTGGATACAATAGATAGAATACTATAAAATTTGGATGTTTGAGACCAATTGTCAGATATAAAAGTTTTAGAACCGGAACGGGATAACTTGAACGAAGCAGAGTAAAGCTAGACAGTTGTCTTTAAGAATTTCAACAAGAATAGAAGCTTTGGATAAAGGCATGAAGTGATTGTGTCGGAGTTAACAACTATGTGGACATATTTCGAAGAATCACGGATATTAATAGTAGAAGAGATTTGACCAAGACGGAATGAGGCGGTAGGAAAAGGAAGACAGAGAACCAAGAAATTTTCAGAATTTGTTAACATAAAACATGAGATTCAGTAGAAAATAATGCAGGACCTAGGAGATAAAAACAGGAATGCGGGACAAGATAGCCACCGATAAAATATGAATTAGCAGCGACGGTGATACCTCCGTTGTCAAAAGGAAGGAATTCGAGAGGAAGCATACTGAAATTGTACTAGGATAAAATGGAAAGCTATGAGGGTAGGTGGAAAGAATAGTATTATTGGTAGTGACAAAACTAGAAGCAACAAGTTTAATAATGATGAATGATGATATTAAGGATATGGATGTGATGGCAGTTAAAAGAGTTATGTGTGAGTTAGGACTGGATCGGTTAGTTAATCACTAAGTACAGACCAAGTGTGAAGATAAGAAGGTGAAATTATGAACTGTAAGAGATATGAAAGTTGTGTTTCACGTCAGGAGGTGGATAAAGGGGTTTTAACAGTTATGCAGACTATGTGGTTATTATAATAAGATTTTAAGGTTATAGTATAAGATTTTAAGGTTATTGTATACATGTGGGAGATATCAGTAAGGAGATAATTAAAGTGAAACAGATTTCAGTGGTCAAGACTTCTCAGATATGTGGCAATGTAATCAGTTTAAAGGATTCAAGATCGGAAGACATTGATAAGTGGATTTCATATCCACTTAGAATGTAACACCCCCAGATCCGGGGTCCGGGGTCCGGTGGTTACGGTTTCCAATTCTGTCCACAACAATTGAACTTTCCTTAACATAAAATAAATTACGTCTCTATAACCCAACACAACAATATAAAACACACCCGTTATAGTCCCAGAGATGAAATCAGAGTAACAATCAAATTTTTATTAATCACATTATGAGTTCTTACAATCCAAAAGGATTTCAATATAAATACATACTCTTTGCCATCCATTTACATAAGTCATACTATACCATATTCTTGGTACAGAAAGAATAAATATACCCTACCAATAGCTTCTTCTTCAGCTCTGGTAGTCTCATCGTCCTCGCCCGCGTCGAGTGCGCCTTGTACGAGTCATCTGATCTAGCTGTTGTTGTGATATAATAATAAAGCAAGGGTGAGCAATAGCCCACCAACAATAATATATAACTGAACGATAATGTATAACAGTTCAAAAGTATCTTTCAAACCATATGCCATGCATTTACGGAAATGATGCCAGTATAATATGAACGATGAAGTTACAAGGTAACTTAAAGTATTTGTTTGTAGAAATATCTGCTACATCAAAGGAAGCGAGATATTCTTATTGTTATTAAGAAGAGGAGTTTGCAAGAAAAGGTTGCAATTCCAGTTATGACCCTTTTCCAACTCTGCCAACAGTAATCATGTTGCAGGAAATAAATAAATTTGGATGCTGAACCAATGATGGAGTATTCACCGCGCCCGCTGTTCCAATCTTGATGATCAGTCGAGATCGTACAGCTCAATTTAGATTTACTACCGGTAGAAGGAAGAACTGACGGCTTTACTTGTCTACCGCCTTACTGGCTCTCCCCGGCCAACGGTTGGGCCAAAGGGGATGGACCGGCGCTACTCGGCCTCTTACACGACTCCTAGTTCAAATAGAATTCATGATTCTGAATGTAACGTTCGTCCCCCTTCCCCAAGTGTAATACTTGTTGATAAGACTCTACAAGGTAGTCGTATCTAGTTGGAAAGGAAAATTCACCAATAACTTCCAAGCTGTGGCTTGGTATCGAATATCAACTTGTTCCAACAATCTTACCCCTCGAAAGATGAGAAGGTAAACAACGACTTAATAAGTCAACAGCACCCGAGTTGCGAGTGAAGAGAATACTTTATGACCGGGAAGTCGACAAGATAAATAACATTTTCCAAGTAAGGTTCCCTATTATTAAGGAGATAGACTCAAAGAAGAATGATGTCTGAGAACCTTTCTTGATATAAGATTAATAATAATATGACTCCGAAATATTTTCTGTAATAATCGAAGAAGATAAACCTTATCGAGGTTATTTTAAGTATGGAATAAATATTCAGAGAATATTTATTGAATTAAAATATTTTACGGAATATTTAGGAATATGAAAGAATATCTTTAATCAGAGTATCTCTCAAATAATTCTTGAACAAATATCGAGAGAATATTTATTGCATAACTAAATATTCAAATGAATATTCCAAATAATATTCATTAATTAATAAGACCTGAAAGGAATATTTAAAATATTTAAAATAATATTCGATGATTAAATAGAACCCTGGATGAATATTCAAAATAATATTCATAATTAATTAGGAATTTAAATGAATATTGAGAAAGTAATATTCATTTAATGGATAATATTCTAAATGAATATCAAGTAATGTTCATTTAGTAATCCAAGCTTTAAAGGAATATTCGAGATAAGACTCGATAAATAAATCAAGTTTCAGATGAACATTAAAATAATATTCGATAGGTAATTACTGTCTTAAATGAATACTCAAAAGTAATATTCATTTAATGAATAATATTCTAAATGAATATCCAATTAATATTCATTTAGTAGTCCAACCTTTAGAAGAATATTCGCAATAATAATCGATAAATAATTCGACTCTGAATGAATATTAAAAATATTATTCGTCGAATAGTTACGTTCAAATAATTATTTGAAGTAAAGATCGTTAAAATAAATAATCTCGAACGAATATTCAAATAATATTCGTCGCCCGAATAATGGAAAATATTTACTTAAATATTTTCCTCCGAGGTAATCTCGATATATCAAGAAATATTGACTCCCGGTCTATATTTGATGAATAAGATGTATACGCCCTTCTATGAGGGTCTTACAATAACCGGCTTATAACTGATGTATAACTATCTAGCTTATAAGCCAACAATAACATTCAGGGAACAAGTATATCAATTCAACTTGAAAGTAGGCATGCATGCAATGGCATATGTATATCAGCAATCATATATATATATTTATTCAATCACAACAACAGCCTAAAAGAAGGGAGTTGAAACTTGCCTGGTAGTCGAGTACGGTAAGGGGTAGTGGTAGCGGGTCCCGGTTCAGCTTGGTGATCTATAAATAGCCAAGGCATTCGGGATTAATCACTTAACATATTAAAAGTTAAGTTATACTTAATTCGAAACACGTTCTCGAGTTATCTCGTTATACCCCTTTTAGTGGATTACTTTTATCACTGATCCGACCCGACATTCGTTCGTTAATACGACATGTCATCGTACTTATACTTGGGACATACTTAAGTCATATGAGTTCTAAGGTCGATCGTTACGAACCAATACTATACTCCGAGTTTTATCGCCCGTTTTCTAAGTGTTTTACCGAAGTTATAAAAGAGTCGTCTTTTAGGGGTTCGTTCGCGTTTAACCTCGACTCGAACATTTTTTAATAAATCGAAAAATGATCCTTTTGACATACGGTTTTCTTTCACAACTTCCTTTTTACCTCTAGTATTTATTTACCAAGATTCGCCATGACGTTACATAGTTTACGAGGGTTCAATTTCAGTTACGAACTTTCGTTTACGGATTCGAACTACTTTTAGTAAATCGGTCATAAATCCTAAACCGTAAGTCCGTTTCACATGATCTTTATATCAAAACGAAGCTTATAACATAAAATATCCTATAATGGCAGAAAAGGCTTCTGGACAGTAGGGTCTTGATATGAAAAATGGCACACAAAACATGATATTGTAAAATCGGGCATTATAACGGCTATGTTACGCGTTTTCCAAAGTTTTCACCTCACCGTGAATCATTCAAGCACTACACCCCATCCATTCTAACACATGACAACATCATGACTATTCTAACATCATCTTATCTCAACCATGTCATGGATCACAATCCAAATAACAACCATAATCAACTAATCTTGTAGATCTAAGCATTACATGGCATACTAACACTACATCATCCATAAAACTCATAACATCTCAAAATGATACCAAGGGTTTTTGAGCTTGTTACCTTCCTTAGAGAGTGATATGGCCTTATCAAGCCTTGATCCATCCTTATGTGACCTTAAGCTAGCTAGATCAATCAAAAGAATCATAAAAATCAAAGGTTAGTTCATATGAACACTATTCACCCTCCTCTTGTTGGATTTTTTTGAAAATGGAAACAAAGGAATTTGAGCTTGAAATTTTTAGGAGATTAGTTATGTGAAATATAGGACTCACCTTAAAAATTACAAGATCAAATGATGGTTGGAAGTTGATCTTTGGTCTTGGAATTAACCAAAAAGCCGAATGGATGAAAAAGAAATGAATGGAGAGAGTTTGCTTGTTTTCTTGATTTATTTTGCTCAATTATGCATAAAGTGACTTTTGGTAGATAATATCTCATCTTGGTAGTGTTAGTGGAGTGTGATGTAATGGATGAGGTATTTGGCAAAGCATGTGTCTTGTTTTAAATGGTGGAGAGCTAAGTAATGGTTAGATTTCTAAGTACTACTTCCTTTCCTAAGTGTGCTAGTTACTTGGAGCCACTTGGTTGCTAGATATTATCACTTGCACATGCATGCATCTTGCTTTCTCTGCTTGTTTCTGTGTCCGGTTATTGCCCGTTTCGATTGATCGTTCGGACGAATAACTAAGTAGTTTCACCTCTAGGGTTTACCGGGAAATTTCTCGATATTCATAATATCTTCCCCAATCCTTAATATAATCCTCGTGATGACCATGTAGGATATTTAATCTTGATACGAACTTAATCCGTAATCTAGGATTCGTTCGTTTTATTGATTAATCTCGTTATAACGTTTTAGCGGTTTCTAGAACGCTTGTTTCACTGCCTCAGTGGTTTCCTACCTTCATTCTTAAATCAAATATAATAACATCCCAAAATATCAAATCCTCAAAGTTAATATCTCAATTCTTGGATTATAATAATATTTAATCCACTGTCCGGTCAAATATTATACCGAAAAAGAATTTGGAATTTCTGAATTCCGATCGTCTCTGCATTCACTTATTTCCTCCGCGTATTACTAATATGACTTCGAAACATCCATATCACGTCCCGTACATAGGGTGGCGTGAAAAGTTTTCCAACTTACCAAATCACTATTCATCCACCAAATTACTATGCATGTACAGGAAACACTATGCACGTACGGGAAACACTATGCACGTACGGGAAATACTATGCACGTACGGGAAACACTATGCACGTACTCATTTCCCTTCAAGGATCCATTAGCTCCTTCCTGGATGGTAGATTATTCTTATCTAGGTCCTCAACCATCGAATTACTCTATTCTGACAATATACCAATGCATCAGGATCATTGTCCAAAGCAATATCCATTCATTACAATCATTGTTCTTTGAAACCACCATTCATTAGAGCTGGTGACCTTGTTGTCGGAATCATTGTTCCTCATTTTATCATTACTTAATAAAAAGTTTTAATTATATCCAAAATTTGGGGTTCTTACAATCTCCCCTCCTTAAAAGGATTCCGTCCCGGAATCAGGTAGGAAGCAAAGAGTCGTTTCCCTGTCGTTCCCTTTTTAGCTTCCCGGTCAATTCTTAGTCGTTCTACCCTTCCTCAGCACATCTTCTAGTGCTACAATCCATACTGCATCCTTTTTCCATCAACGTTGCTACTTTTCGTACAACTCACTATCCGGGTTATACTCTTACTCAGTCTTATCCTTATTGATACCTGCAGTAACATTGGTATCACTATCACCCTACGAATTCGGAGGTAACCTCGCTCGTACTGTGCATTTCCTTATTGCTTTAATCTTCGCAATCTCGATCAATATAGAGAAGTGGAAAGATTTATTGAGAGATCACTATGATCAATTGAACATTTGTTATATTGCATAGTTAGTACAGAAGGGGGCCAGCCTTTAGTACTTGACAAGCAATTAAACAAGTCATGGTATTCCACTTAGACTTCTATCACATAGACAGATAGTCACGTAGCAGTACCTCCCCTCCTAAAAGGGTTGTTCTTCTCAATTCATAAAGAAGATGAATAAGAGAGAAGAAGAGAAAAGAGTTCTAAAGGATTATAGAAAGCTTTCATGATTGTAGAATATCATACTCAGAATTTACCTCTGAACTATAGAGGTTTATCAAAGAAGAAATTAATCATAATTATATCCAATACTATTTGATCGCAATCTCACGTGTCAACATATCTTGCTGCTTTGTCCATTATTCTATGGACAAATACTCTTGTTCAATCTTAGCGATACTCACATTCGGGAAATCCTTCAACCTTTCAGGTTAAATCTTAGATTTCTCACTTGACATCATTATTACTGACATCCCATATCATGTTACTAGCTTTTTCATAACTATAATATTGACACTATCAGGTTGTCATCCTGAGAATTCATTAGAAAACCCATTCATAACATTCCTTGCTTCTCATTCCATAGTTGCTTCCCCACCCTTTTCTTTATCAATCACATCCTTCTTATTAGCTGATTCTTACTCATTTCTATTATTTACTTTCACCTTCACCTCTTTATTGAGACACCTTTTTGCACTTGGTACCTCCTTATCGGTATTCCGTCTCATTTATTCTATAATCATCACGTTATTTCAATTTAAACTTTCCGAAATGAATCTGGCCCGATTCCTTTAACTTAGATTCATATAATCTACTTCTGCCAACCGTGTTTCTCATCACTTGTTCTTTTCTAACCGTGGTTTTCCACAGGTTGTCTTTCGTAAGTCAGACCATGTCGTATATCTACATGCTCGTACTCCTATCATCTGTTGAACATCTGCATTTTACTGACGTAGCCTGGCCACATGAAAACCCGTTATGACCGTGCTATAAGTTTTGGGGGTAAGGCTGGCTCGAATACCGCCGTCCGAACACTTTAAACTCTCAGGTGGCCCAATAAGTCTCGGGCTCAACCGCCCTTCCCTCCAAGTCTCATTAATTCTTTCCATGGGAATATCTTTAACATCATGAATCATCAACCTCATATTTTCTATCTTGTTTGTGCAGAAGTACACTAACACAAACTTGCTTGTCATTCATCAACATGCCATTTAGCTTATCAATAGCAGCACTTTCTTTATCTTTACGTTGTCATCTACTTTCTTAGAAGAATCACCATCGCTTGTTGTTTACGTAGTGCGTTAATAGCTAACCCTACGGGTTTCAAATCCCCTAGGGAGACAAAGTAATCATTATTCCTTATCCATAAGGAACACTTCCTGAACTTGATGTAGATATAACATGAAGCAGATAGAATTGCAGAAGAGTTTCAAGCATCGCAGCTAGGTCCGGTTGATGAAACTATCACTTATGCATCTTCCATAAAAGACTGGAAACTTAACGGTTTACTTCATCAATTTTGTACCATGGTCCTGGTTTGCCTCAAAACGGGACCTTCTAAAGTACGTAATATGCTTAAGACTCCATCAGGAATCGAATCTTTACTTAAACTATTATTACTATCAATTCTTGCACAGTCATCAGAAGGAATGTAAATTCCTCCATTCCGATATGACCTTCAAGGTCCTTCCAAATATCATCCTGTTTCTTCGGTATGAACATTTGTAATTATTCCTTTATACTTAGATTGTCGGCCACCTCATTGGCCTTTCTTGATGATAATGATTTCTTGTAACCCATGTTCTCTGGGTACATTCCAACTCAAGTTTTTCTACCTCATTCCCATCACTGTTGGGTTAAAGCATTCTCCCTTAAGCTCTGCTGAAGGAGAAAATATAACTATCAGTCATTTCCATAAGTCATTGCTTCCACCTACCCGTGGGAACTTTATCACGTTTATTCCCAATCCTACTTAGGATACTTCTTTTCTTAGTTCTTTCTTTATCTTAGGATAATCTCAACCTTTATAGGTTCAACCCATACTTCCTCAGGGTTTCATACATGCCTCATCTGGCATTATTGTTACGATGTCATACATTCCTTACCAAACTTCCATTTTGAAGTTCGGAATATTACCTTTTTCCTTGTAAGGTTTCATAGGCCATCCTTATCATTCCTCCGGTATTTTCTGGGTACCGGGTATATCAAAATGTCATTGATCAATACTCTAATAATTCTATCTATGTTCTTTCCAGAACTCTTTTTAATAATCCTTACCGGTCATTATTGCCTTAGCAAGTCCAGCTCATATCATCTGAAGTCATAATGTCGTTATTAGGGTTAATGCCACCCCTTGTGCATTCCCCAGGGTTTGTCTTATTTTATGGATATCCTATCCTTAATTCAACTGCCAAGGAATTCTTGCATCTTATAATTGGCAATCAGATCATGTATCCTTAATAAAGGTCTCTTTTCAATCATTCTCATTTGATAATCGATCGGTGGTTTAATGCCACCCTCTTCTTTCAGATAGTTGTCAGCCTATTTGGCCTTCCAAAAAGGCAACGTATGCCTATCTCCTCTCTTACCGAACTTGTTAATGGTAGCAAGGATGTTCTGGAAGATATTGGTCGAGTTCAACGTGAATCTCTTAGTGCTTATCGTTCTTCGCAAAGGTACTTGCCTCAGACAAAATTCCTACAACATACTGTTCATTTTCTGACATTTTCTATACCCTCTTCATATACCTTCATTGTTTACTTTCCTCCGTCATAATATATTCATGGTATTCATGATACCCTAACATCATACATCTCAAGTCACTATACTTCCATTTTATTCGAAATCTTGGACAACCATATACACATGAGTCACTTCAGTACGGGTGACCCCATCCCAAAAAGGTCTAGTGAATTCCCAATCAAAACATGGGTTGTTCAGCAGAAGATTCCTACGATCTCATTAATGTTTCTTTTATATCAGAAGCCCTTGCAGTCGGTGCTTTCTTAGAAGCAACCCTGCTTTGTCCTTTCATTGCTGGTCTAGTCACTCGATAATCTTTTTTGACTTGGCCTCAATTGGCCACACTAAAATAAAAATATATGATTTTAGGGGTTGGCTAATAGCATTACTTTTCTAGCAATTGCCGGCATAGTGCCTTCTTCTTTGATACCTTTCTACCTTTCCAAAACTTTACTCCATATTAGTCTTAATCGACTACTCGGCACCGTCTCCGGTCACCTTTCCTCCACTTTTATCTTTTCAACTATTCTTATCAATCCCGCGTGCCACGCAAGCTTACCATTCCTGGCATAACAACCTTTTCACTTAAGTCAATCCCGGAGTTTCTCCGTCCGGCTAGTTTCTTACTTACATTTCCTGTTTTCGTCCAATCTCACTTCATCATTTTATCACTACCGTCGATTGTAATGCTCAGGGTCCGTTTACTAACCCATTTTACAGCATCCTTACCCAAATCACAGGGTTTGCTCCAATTTTTACTCTCTTCCATGACATTCTCTGATAATCAGAAAGACAAGGTTTGCCAAAATTCACCGAATTCTTTTCCAGACTCAGGGAAATTTTGATCAATCTACCCACCTACTGGTAACATTAAGGAGACCAGTTTCGAAACCTGAAGAATAGTTCTTTGAACCTCCAAGCAGGTGGAATCATAAGCAGTCATAGTTAATGAAATAATCATCATCAGATTGGAAGTTTACCCACTGGAAAGGAATCAATTATATCCATCCCTTAGAAGGGAAACAATAGTTTCAAACTGAAACCCATCACAACGTCCTGATACCTATACGTCCTGATATTCAATACTACCAAATGTCGGTCTACCTAACCCTTTATGCGAAGCGTCGTTGGAAGCACAAAGTCTCCTTTTTTCCATTAAGCAATGCCAGCTCTTGGTCATTACCAATTTCACCTTTTAGCTCCAGGAAAATTTTCTCACATTTTTCTCTTTAACTACTGATCGTATTACTTGACCTATTATAATTCCGCATCGGAATAAACTTAAGGTACTACTATAATCCATTCAAAGAGAAGAAGGAATTTAATATTCCTCTGAATCACATGCATCTAACGTTTCTGGTTCATCATTTAACTGAGTTGAATTAACTCTATACTCAGTCTCTGGCAGTAGTCTCATTACGAGTTCATCTTGACTCACTGGTCTTATCTTCCGGTAGGTTCTGAGATCATTGTCTTGCTTACTACTTCCTTATATAATTTTACCCAATCATGCTGTCACTTCCCAATGTCTTTACTTTCTACTGATTCATTCATGAACATTTCCCTGAATAAAACCACCTCATTAACCTCACTTTGGTTTCGCAAATTATAACCTATGACATCTGCCTTCTCGTGGCAAATTATTACTGACAATATTCATACTGATTCATTTATCAAATGATATGGCACTTACTGCCTCATTCTCAACTATTCCTAGGGACTCTGCTCCTCGTCCTATATCGCTGTCTTTGATAATCATACATCCCTCTAGCTCTTTCTTTGTTAAGATGAAAATCTCTAAGGATTCTCATCTATTTCCGTATAAGATCTCAAGTAATTCTTCCAATCCTTCTTTCTTGCTGGTACTACATCTGGTAGTCCGGCTATGAATTCAACATGCATCTTCAGATCTCTTAATAATATCTCGGTTCTTTATACTCACTTTTCTGAGCACCATATCTTAATCATCACAGTCATTCTGGCTGCGACCCTCATTACCCATGGGTAAGCTCCTTATCCTAACAGGATTTTCCTTATCTGCTGGAACCTCTTCCGGGTCTCCAGTAGGGTACTCCATCGAATTACCCGCTGATCTTCAGCATATAAAGCATCATCGCGCTGTTGCTCGTATGCCTCAAGGTCTGTCGCCTTACTCGTCGATACGATATCGAGCTAAGTTACTATCATTATACTTACGAGTTCCCATAAGGGTTTTATATGTCATCACTACATTAAGTAGTCCGACTATGAACTTGGCAAGAGTTCTTATTATCTTATTGAATTTATTGTTTTAACGTCACCTCATCTCTGGGGTTTATAACGTACGCTCTGATACCACTTCTGTAACACCCCCAGATCCGGGGTCCGGGATCCGGTGGTTACGGTTTCCAATTCTGTCCACAACAATTGAACTTTCCTTAACATAAAATAAATTACGTCTCTATAACCCAACACAACAATATAAAACACACCCGTTATAGTCCCAGAGATGAAATCAGAGTAACAATCAAATTTTTATTAATCACATTATGAGTTCTTACAATCCAAAAGGATTTCAATATAAATACATACTCTTTGCCATCCATTTACATAAGTCATACTATACCATATTCTTGGTACTGAAAGAATAAATATACCCTACCAATAGCTTCTTCTTCAGCTCTGGTAGTCTCATCGTCCTCGCCCGCGTCGAGTGCGCCTTGTGCGAGTCATCTGATCTAGCTGTTGTTGTGATATAATAATAAAGCAAGGGTGAGCAATAGCCCACCAACAATAATATATAACTGAACGATAATGTATAACAGTTCAAAAGTATCTTTCAAACCATATGCCATGCATTTACGGAAATGATGCCAGTATAATATGAACGATGAAGTTACAAGGTAACTTAAAGTATTTGTTTGTAGAAATATCTGCTACATCAAAGCAAGCGAGATATTCTTATTGTTATTAAGAAGAGGAGTTTGCAAGAAAAGGTTGCAATTCCAGTTATGACCCTTTTCCAACTCTGCCAACAGTAATCATGTTGCAGGAAATAAATAAATTTGGATGCTGAACCAATGATGGAGTATTCACCGCGCCCGCTGTTCCAATCTTGATGATCAGTCGAGATCGTACAGCTCAATTTAGATTTACTACCGGTAGAAGGAAGAACTGACGGCTTTACTTGTCTACCGCCTTACTAGCTCTCCCCGGCCAACGGTTGGGCCAAAGGGGATGGACCGGCGCTACTCGGCCTCTTACACGACTCCTAGTTCAAATAGAATTCATGATTCTGAATGTAACGTTCGTCCCCCTTTCCCCAAGTGTAATACTTGTTGATAAGACTCTACAAGGTAGTCGTATCTAGTTGGAAAGGAAAATTCACCAATAACTTCCAAGCTGTGGCTTGGTATCGAATATCAACTTGTTCCAACAATCTTACCCCTCGAAAGATGAGAAGGTAAACAACGACTTAATAAGTCAACAGCACCCGAGTTGCGAGTGAAGAGAATACTTTATGACCGGGAAGTCGACAAGATAAATAACATTTTCCAAGTAAGGTTCCCTATTATTAAGGAGATAGACTCAAAGAAGAATGATGTCTGAGAACCTTTCTTGATATAAGATTAATAATAATATGACTCTGAAATATTTTCTGTAATAATCGAAGAAGATAAACCTTATCGAGGTTATTTTAAGTATGGAATAAATATTCAGAGAATATTTATTGAATTAAAATATTTTACGGAATATTTAGGAATATGAAAGAATATCTTTAATCAGAGTATCTCTCAAATAATTCTTGAAGAAATATCGAGAGAATATTTATTGCATAACTAAATATTCAAATGAATATTCCAAATAATATTCATTAATTAATAAGACCTGAAAGGAATATTTAAAATATTTAAAATAATATTCGATGATTAAATAGAACCCTGGATGAATATTCAAAATAATATTCATAATTAATTAGGAATTTAAATGAATATTGATAAAGTAATATTCATTTAATGGATAATATTCTAAATGAATATCAAGTAATGTTCATTTAGTAATCCAAGCTTTAAAGGAATATTCGAGATAAGACTCGATAAATAAATCAAGTTTCAGATGAACATTAAAATAATATTCGATAGGTAATTACTGTCTTAAATGAATACTCAAAAGTAATATTCATTTAATGAATAATATTCTAAATGAATATCCAATTAATATTCATTTAGTAGTCCAACCTTTAGAAGAATATTCGCAATAATAATCGATAAATAATTCGACTCTGAATGAATATTAAAAATATTATTCGTCGAATAGTTACGTTCAAATAATTATTTGAAGTAAAGATCGTTAAAATAAATAATCTCGAACGAATATTCAAATAATATTCGTCGCCCGAATAATGGAAAATATTTACTTAAATATTTTCCTCCGAGGTAATCTCGATATATCAAGAAATATTGACTCCCGGTCTATATTTGATGAATAAGATGTATACGCCCTTCTATGAGGGTCTTACAATAACCGGCTTATAACTGATGTATAACTATCTAGCTTATAAGCCAACAATAACATTCAGGGAACAAGTATAACAATTCAACTTGAAAGTAGGCATGCATGCAATGGCATATGTATATCAGCAATCATATATATATATTTATTCAATCACAACAACAGCCTAAAAGAAGGGAGTTGAAACTTGCCTGGTAGTCGAGTACGGTAAGGGGTAGTGGTAGCGGGTCCCGGTTCAGCTTGGTGATCTATAAATAGCCAAGGCATTCGGGATTAATCACTTAACATATTAAAAGTTAAGTTATACTTAATTCGAAACACGTTCTCGAGTTATCTCGTTATACCCCTTTTAGTGGATTACTTTTATCACTGATCCGACCCGACATTCGTTCGTTAATACGACATGTCATTCGTTCTAAGGTCGATCGTTACGAACCAATACTATACTCCGAGTTTTATCGCCCGTTTTCTAAGTGTTTTACCGAAGTTATAAAAGAGTCGTCTTTTAGGGGTTCGTTCGCGTTTAACCTCGACTCGAACATTTTTTAATAAATCGAAAAATGATCCTTTTGACATACGGTTTTCTTTCACACCTTCCTTTTTACCTCTAGTATTTATTTACCAAGATTCACCATGACGTTACATAGTTTACGAGGGTTCAATTTCAGTTACGAACTTTCGTTTACGGATTCGAACTACTTTTAGTAAATCGGTCATAAATCCTAAACCGTAAGTCCGTTTCACATGATCTTTATATCAAAACGAAGCTTATAACATAAAATATCCTATAATGGCAGAAAAGGCTTCTGGACAGTAGGGTCTTGATATGAAAAATGGCACACAAAACATGATATTGTAAAATCGGGCATTATAACGGCTATGTTACGCGTTTTCCAAAGTTTTCACCTCACCGTGAATCATTCAAGCACTACACCCCATCCATTCTAACACATGACAATATCATGACTATTCTAACATCATCTTATCTCAACCATGTCATGGATCACAATCCAAATAACAACCATAATCAACTAATCTTGTAGATCTAAGCATTACATGGCATACTAACACTACATCATCCATAAAACTCATAACATCTCAAAATGATACCAAGGGTTTTTGAGCTTGTTACCTTCCTTAGAGAGTGATATGGCCTTATCAAGCCTTGATCCATCCTTATGTGACCTTAAGCTAGCTAGATCAATCAAAAGAATCATAAAAATCAAAGGTTAGTTCATATGAACACTATTCACCCTCCTCTTGTTGGATTTTTTTGAAAATGGAAACAAAGGAATTTGAGCTTGAAATTTTTAGGAGATTAGTTATGTGAAATATAGGACTCACCTTAAAAATTACAAGATCAAATGATGGTTGGAAGTTGATCTTTGGTCTTGGAATTAACCAAAAAGCCGAATGGATGAAAAAGAAATGAATGGAGAGAGTTTGCTTGTTTTCTTGATTTCTTTGCTCAATTATGCATAAAGTGACTTTTGGTAGATAATATCTCATCTTGGTAGTGTTAGTGGAGTGTGATGTAATGGATGAGGTATTTGGCAAAGCATGTGTCTTGTTTTAAATGGTGGAGAGCTAAGTAATGGTTAGATTTCTAAGTACTACTTCCTTTCCTAAGTGTGCTAGTTACTTGGAGCCACTTGGTTGCTAGATATTATCACTTGCACATGCATGCATCTTGCTTTCTCTGCTTGTTTCTGTGTCCGGTTATTGCCCGTTTCGATTGATCGTTCGGACGAATAACTAAGTAGTTTCACCTCTAGGGTTTACCGGGAAATTTCTCGATATTCATAATATCTTCCCCAATCCTTAATATAATCCTCGTGATGACCATGTAGGATATTTAATCTTGATACGAACTTAATCCGTAATCTAGGATTCGTTCGTTTTATTGATTAATCTCGTTATAACGTTTTAGCGGTTTCTAGAACGCTTGTTTCACTGCCTCAGTGGTTTCCTACCTTCATTCTTAAATCAAATATAATAACATCCCAAAATATCAAATCCTCAAAGTTAATATCTCAATTCTTGGATTATAATAATATTTAATCCACTGTCCGGTCAAATATTATACCGAAAAAGAATTTGGAATTTCTGAATTCCGATCGTCTCTGCATTCACTTATTTCCTCCGCGTATTACTAATATGACTTCGAAACATCCATATCACGTCCCGTACATAGGGTGGCGTGAAAAGTTTTCCAACTTACCAAATCACTATTCATCCACCAAATTACTATGCATGTACAGGAAACACTATGCACGTACGGGAAACACTATGCACGTACGGGAAATACTATGCACGTACGGGAAACACTATGCACGTACTCATTTCCCTTCAAGGATCCATTAGCTCCTTCCTGGATGGTAGATTATTCTTATCTAGGTCCTCAACCATCGAATTACTCTATTCTGACAATATACCAATGCATCAGGATCATTGTCCAAAGCAATATCCATTCATTACAATCATTGTTCTTTGAAACCACCATTCATTAGAGCTGGTGACCTTGTTGTCGGAATCATTGTTCCTCATTTTATCATTACTTAATAAAAAGTTTTAATTATATCCAAAATTTGGGGTTCTTACATAGAACGCTTCGTATCGGCTTAAATTGATTAACTTGACCTCAAGTATGTGGTGTTTTTGAGTGTTTGTATTGAGTTTTGCAGAACTAATAGTTGGAGGCATTGGTAGTGTTTAATGACATAATTGTGGTGGAATTTACCTCGGGAGTAGGAGGCCAGAAGCAGGCCAAAGATACGTCAAGAAAAGAAGTATCAAGGAAATATAATAAAGGAGGGCTTCGAGTTTAAATAGCAAGAGTTGGAGGCTAATATGATTAAAATTCGAATTTTCCGGTTAGGTTGCGCAGTCTCCACTATTTTTGCCATATCTGGAGTTCTACAAGTCCGTTTGAGGCCCGTAAGCAGCTGTTGGAAAGCTCGGAAGAAGACGAATCTGTTTGTAGTAAAGTGTTCCAGCAACTAGGGCACATGCGCACTTTAAAGTGGCGCGGGCGTGCTGGTTCGGGCTGTTGAAATTCCTGATTCAAGTTTAAGTTGGATTTTTTATGTTTTCTTGCCGTCCAAGATGTCTTGGCTATAAATACACATGATACCATCATAAGAGGGACGTTTTTACAGAGAGAGAGAGAGAGAGCCGAGAGATGGAGATTCAGACTTGGAGAAGGATTCCTAACGCTAGTGATAAGAAACAGAGTTCTAGATCTATTTCATCTTTTGTATTCTTCTTTTAGGCGAAACTTTTGGATGTTTTTGGGATTTATTTTCTTAACTCTATTAATCTAGCACTATTGTTTTTATTCAGACCATGTTTATTATCATGTTATCATTAGATCCCATGATGACGAGCCGTTCGATTATGAACTAATTGTTGTCATGGGATTCTAACGGATTTATTTACGGAGTTTAGTAGTTTGATTGCTTTAAAGATTTGTGTGTGATGAATTATTGATTTCCTCGTATGGTCTTGCTTATTCTTCTTGGATGCGTAGATAACATCTAAGTTGTATTGTTAATCTCTATGGAAGTGACAGTTTATATAGAGATTTAGAAATTGCCATGCTAGCATAGGTTTATGGATGTTTTGACATGCATGATTAGTAGTGTAATTTTAACCATCTTACGCTGCCCTATGTGATCTCAATGGATGACTTGTTCTTAAACCGTTATGTTTTTAAATCTTATAGACATATAGGTCTAAACATAATTGGTGTCTGCCCAGCTTCTATCTCTTTTGTGGATGTTGAGTAGTTTGGTATGCGTATACTGAAAGGTAGCGTGTACTAATTTTGTGTTGTCCGATCAGTTATCATAACCATCACATACTTGATTAAAGGCTTCAACTCTAAACGAAGTATTTAATGAAGTTAGGATCCCATGTTTTATTTCTCATAAGTAATTCAGTTAAATCACATTAGTTAATTAATTCTTAGTATTGTTAATTTGCTTGTTGGTCAAATTAGCTAATCAAAACACACTTTTGATACTTCTCTTAGCAGTGAATAATAATCATACATTGTAGCATAAGTTGCATAATCTGTAATATACCAGTCTCTGTGGGAACGAACTCTAATTAATTTTATATTACTTGTGGCCGCTTATGCTTGCGTGATTTAGTGTGAACAAGTTTTTGGCGCCACTGTAGGGGACTTGGTGTTTATTATAGTTTATGTGCTTGTCATTAGTGGTCGTTAAAGTTCACTGACTCGGATTATTTTCTTACTTAGTTTGCTTTGTTCTGTGTGTTTCAGGTACTTGAGTGTGTATGCGAACACGTTCTCAATCTCATAAGGATAAACAGGAAGAAGAAGTACTTGAAACAACAGTAGAGATGGGAGAACCAGCAGCAGCGAAGGCTTTGAAGGTCTATTCTCAGCCAAAAATCAATGACATTCAGTCTAGCATTGTCAGACCAGCCATTGCAGCTAATACCTCTGAAATCAAGCCTGGTACGATTCAAATGGTACAGAATTCAGTTCAATTTGGGGGTGCTCCAACGGAAGATCCTAATATGCACATCCGGAACTTCATCGAGATCTGTGACACTTTCAAGTTCAACGGTGTGTCGGAAGATGCTGTGAAATTGAGACTTTTCCCATTTTCTCTAAGGGATAAGGCTAAGGGCTGGTTACACTCTTTACTTCTATAACAACATGGGAGGATCTTGCTCAGAAATTTCTCACTAAATTCTTCCCCATGGAGAAAACAGCAGCAATCAGGAATGCTCTTACTCAATTTGCACAACAGTCAGGTGAATCTTTGTGTGAAGCTTAGGAGCGCTACAAGGAGATGCTTAGGAAGTGTCCTCATCATGGAATGCTCGACTGGATGGTGATCAATAGTTTCTATAATGGGTTGGGAGCACAATCTAGACCATTGTTAGATGCAGCATTAGGTGGAGCTTTATGGGCAAAGAGCTATGAGGAATCTTATGAACTAATTGAGGTGATGGTTGCTAATGAATATCAGAATCCAACTCAGAGATTATCACAAGGCAAAGTAGCAGGAATTCTGGAAGTGGATGCAGCTACAGCTATAGCAGCTCAGTTAAGGGCTCTGACTATGAAGGGGGATTCATTGACTAACTATGTAGTTCAATAGGTGGCAAGTGTTTGTGAGCTTTGTGCAGGTGCACATGAGACGAATCAGTGTGCCATATCTAGTGAGTCGGCACAGTTTGTGATCAATTTTCAGAGACCGCAGCAACCAGCTCCAGCCACCTATTATCCGAGCAACAGAAATCCTCCGAATTACAGTTGGAGCAATTATCAGGGTGACATGCTACCATCCCAGCAACAAATCAGCAGTTTTAAGGTCAACAATATGGAGCAAGGCCTTACAATACTCAGAATTTTCAGCAGCAGCAGCAAGGGCAGAATTTTCAGCAATAGTATGCCCCTAGGCAATCTCAACCTCCGGGTTTTCAGCAACAACATTCACATGCAGGTTCTGGGCTTTCCACCTTTGAAAAATCAAAACTAGAGGAGTTGAGATTGATGTGAAAAAGTCAAGCTGTCTCGCTCAAGACCTTGGAAAATCAGATTGGGCAAATTGCTTTTACTTTGCTAAATAGGCCACAGGGAGTGCTTCCTAGTGACACGGAGCCTAATCCAGGAAAGAAAGTTGTCCATGAACAAGCGAAAGCTATCACTTTGAGGTCTGGAAAAGTCACAGGAAGCATGGTAAATGACGTAGAGAATCAGCGGAGCAAGGAGCAGATGCCATTTATTGCGGCCCCGTGCACCGTTGTAGAGGATGAGCTACAAAAATCAGATTCGTACCCTTGTGATGATGTGGAGAAAGAGAAATCGAATGCTGAGTTGGAAAAATCAGATGTGAGCAGTGGAGCAGTAGAAAGCAAGAAGTCTTCTAAAAAATCAGTTTTAGAGCAGCTGAAGGACGATGAATATATCTACCCTCCTCCACCATATCCTCAAAGACTCCAGAAGAAGAAGCTTGACAAGCAGTTAGGCAAATTTATTGAGGTCTTCAGAAAATTACAGATTAATATACCTTTTGCAGAGGCACTTGAAAATATTCTTAGTTATGCACGGTTCATGAAGGTTATTCTCTCAAGGAAGTTGAAACTGGAAGACTTAGAGACGGTTGCTTTGACCGAAGAATGCAGCGCTGTTCTGCAACAGAAACTGCCACCGACACTCAAGGATCCAGGGAGCTTCACCATACCTTGCACCATAGGCAACTTATCTTTCGATAAGTGTTTATGTGACTTGGGAGCTAGCATTAATCTGATGCAATTGCTTGTCTTCAAGCAACTTGGATTGCCTGATCCGAACCCGGTTAATATGACCTTGCAGTTGGCAGATCGATCGATCACATATCCGAGGAATATAATGGAGGATGTATTAGTGAAGGTGGATAAGCTGATTTTTCCGGTTGATTTTGTTATACTGGACTTTGAGGAGGATAAGAAGATTCCCATTATCTTGGGAAGGCCATTTCTAGCTACGGGCCGAACTTTGATCGATGTGCAAAAAGGAGATCTTACCATGAGAGTGCATGATCAGAAAGTCACTTTCAAAGTGTTCAAGGCAACAAAATATCCGTCAGATTCAGCGGAGTGTTTCAAGGTGGACGTTATTGATAAGATTGTGAAGAAGGAGATGGAACAGCTAAAAAAATCAGATTCCGTGGAAAAAGCTTCAAGTAGGATTTCTGGCTTTGAGAACGAAGAAAGAAAGGGGCTATTTCAGTTGTTGGATGCAACTCCATGTGGAAGAAGAGTTGACATGTTGCATAAGTCTCGTGGGCTAGCTGATTCTAATAATATTCATGTGCTACATAAGTTGTCAAGTGAGGAAGCTTTTGCACTTGAACTCAAGCCATTACCACCCGAGGAGCCACCACCAGATTCACCACCCGAGGAGGGTGGCCCTGCTGACAGTTAGGTAAGTTCTCTACTATCCTTTTTATTGCCTTCAATGGGGACATTGAATATTTTAAGTTTGGGGGTGATTTAAGGATTAGTAGTAGTAGAGTCATTGTTCATGTAGAAATCATATTGCATGTGTAGTAGTAGTTTCATTCATATTATTGCATGACTTGTTCATGTAGAGCATATTTATTTGCATAGTTATTTATTTATTCTATGTGAGTCCATTTAATTGCATTTGCATAACATATTTCATGATCCCGTAGGACTTGGATATTTCCGTTTGGTAGGTCGATGTTGATTTGAGTGTGGTAATGATGAATAGGGGGTTGATTTAAGTGCTTAGGAATTGACTTGCATGTTTCAGAAATGAAATTCTTTTACAAAGTCTCATTGTTTGCTTTTGGACTAGATCAGGTCATACTTGTTTGAGATTTAATCACTGGTTTATATTTAGAATGTTCTTTATTCCCTTGATGGCATAGGAGCACTAAAGTATAAGTTTGGGGAAACCAGGGATTTCATGCTAGTTATCAATAAAAGTTAAGGTGTCAAAATGCTAGTAGTCGCTCATATTTTATGAGTAGTCTAGGGTTGGATGAGATGGAGCGAAGCTCAATCATTCCAAGTTAGTTGTGTGTGAAAAAAAAAAAAGAAAGAAAAAATCAGAAAAAAATGAAAAAAGAAAAAAAATGAAAAAAAAAGAGTTATGTGAATGTGTAAGTACAGAATTGGCAACGAGTGGGCTCTTTAATACTCGAGTAATTAAGTTCTAGGGGACTTTGTGCCTAGTGACCTAAGGCTTTTCCGGTCTGAGATCCACTAACCTAACGCTCGCTACATGGGTATTATTGTATAAGCCTTTAAGGGTCTCATCCATTGCACGGTCAAATAAGCACGTGTGTTGTGTTATGTGTCGCTATTTTTTTAGTAATAAAGCATGAATGCCTGTCTAACTCAAACGATGATGGAGGTGTGTCTAAGTTATGAAGTGTTTACCGTTCATTCTATTTATGAACTTGTAATTGTCTTGACGAAGAATAGTATGATTTTGATCTAGCGTTAGGAGTATATCTGATGAGCATAGCACGCACCCACGTTTCTATACGTGTATTGTTAGTATACGGGGATTTAATCGAGCTCTGTTTGGAGTTATTGCATTCTTTGAGATATTTTATTGCTGAATTGGTTATGGTTAATCCGAGGGGATCTTTGCATTTTCATTTAGTTGTATTCATGCATTGCATTGTATATAGAGTCTGTTTATGTTTGAGGACAAGCATCGGTTTAAGTTTAGGGGTCTGATAAATGGATTTCATATCCACTTAGAACGCTTCGTATCGGCTTAAATTGATTAAGTTGACCTCAAGTATGTGGTGTTTTTGATGTGTTTGCATTGAGTTTTGCAGAACTAATAGTTGGAGGAATTGGTAGTGTTTAATGACATAATTGTGGTGGAATTTTGCTCAGGAGTAGGAGGCCAGAAGCAGGCCAGAGATACGTCAAGAAAAGAAGTATCAAGGAATATAATAAAGGAGGGCTTCGAGTTTAAAGAGCAAGAGTTAGAGGCTAATTTGATTAAAATTCGTATTTTTCGGGTAGGTTGCGTAGTCTCAACTGTTTTGGCCATATCTGGAGTTCTACAAGTCCGTTTGAGGCCCGTAAGCAGTCGTTGGAAAGCTCGGAAGAAGATGAATCTGTTTGTAGCAAAGTTTTCCAGCAACTAGGGCGCGGGCATGCTTGAAAGTGGCGCAGGCGCACTGGTTCGGGCTGCTTAAATTCCTGATTCAAGTTTAAGTTGGATTTTTTATGTTTTCTTGCCGTCCAAGATGCCTGGGCTATAAATGCACATGCTACCATCATAAGAGGGACGTTTTTATAGAGAGAGAGAGAGAGAGTCGAGAGATGGAGATTCAGACTTGGAGAAGGATTCCTAATGCTAGTGACAAGAAACGGAGTTCTAGATCTACTTCATCTTTTGTATTCTTATTTTAGGTGAAACTCTTAGATGTTTTTGGGATTTGTTTTCTTAACTCTATTACTCTAGCATTATTGTTTTTATTTAGACTTTGTTTATTATCACGTTATCATTAGATCCCATGATGACAATCCGTTCAATTATGAACTAATCATTGTCATGGGATTCTAACGGATTTATTTACGGAGTTTAGTAGTTTGATTGCTTTAAAGATTTGTGTGTGATGAATTATTGATTTCCTCGTATGGTTGTGCTTATTCTTCTTGGATGCATAGCTAACATCTAAGATGTATTGTTAATCTCAATGGAAGCGATAGTGGATATTGAGATTTAGAACTTTCCATTATAGCATAGGTTTATGGATGTTTTGACATGCATGATTAGTAGTGTAAATTTAACCATCTTACGCTGCCCTATGTGGTCTCAATGGATGACTTGTTCTTAAACCGTTATGTTTTCAAATCTTATAGACATATAGGGTCTAAACATAATTGGTGTCTGCCCAGCTTCTATCTCTTTTGTGGATGTTGAGTAGTTTGGTATGCGTATACTGAAAGGTAGCGTGTAATTATTTCGTGTTGTCCGATCAGTTATCATAGCCATCACATACTTGATTAAAGGCATCAACTCTAAACGAAGTATTTAATGAAGTTAGGATCCCATGTTTTATTTCTCATAAGTAATTCAGTTAAATCACATTAGTTAATTAATTCTTAGTATTGTTAATTTGCTTGTTAGTTAAATTAGCTAATCAAAACACACTTTTGATACTTGTCTTAGCAGTGAATAATAATCATACATGGTTGCATAAGTTGCATAATCTGAAATATACCAGTCTCTGTGGGAACGAACTATACTAATCTTATATTACTTGTGACCGCGTACGCTTGCGTGATTTAGTGCGAACAGACATAGCAAGATATTTGAGGATATAAGAAGAACATGCATTCGATTTCTAAGTATGTGCAAGAACCCAGATTTTTTGTATTAATTAAAACTTTTGTTATGTAATGGAGTACGAGTGTAACATTGGTTTAATAAATGAATATTGAAAAGATTTTGATTCAAATGTTTATATGCCATGAACAGTGCAATTGGTTGACAACTTAGATAAGAATAATCTATCTCCTGGATAAGTAAGATATGGTAATTCCAAATAGGAGAGTTATTCTCATGTCATCCAAATCGATATCTGTTATTAGTCCAGTGGTTCCGTAAAAGGGTTAAGGAACGCTCGGGAAAGCGCGAGAACATTTTTTCTAATTATAAGGAATAAAGGGAGAATAAGTGATGAATAGTGTTTTTGGTAAAAATAGGAATATTATTAGACGACACTATATAGAAGTACCCGGAACGGATTTCTGAGTTCGTATTAATGATCCAAGGGGAAAAAGAGTGTATGTAAAAGTTATCGGATTTCGAAAAATAGCACTTTTATTTTCCCCGAGATTTCACTGGACACTGAAAGACCTAAGGACTTATTAAAAAGATTTAAGGGATTTAAATTCAAGAATTATAAAGGAGGATTAAAGATGTGAACAAAAATATTAAGAAGATTTCCGGTAAAACCCTAATTAGAAATCTTTGAGGTATTCCTCCGAACGATCAACGAATTGAGCAATAACCGGACAAAGAAACAAGCAGGGGATCAAGATGCATGCATGTGCAAGTAGAAAATATATAGTAACCAAGCTAGTTACAACAAGGAACTAGAACACTTAGAGATCAACCAAGTACTTAGCAATCAAACTACTAGTTAGCATGAACACCACCAAATCAACAACACTTGTCCATCCAAAAACATCATCCATGACCTCATACCTTTATTAAAGTAGCTTTCGGCCAAGATATTATCTAAATAACATCACAATAATTCATTCAACCAAGCAACAAAGCAAGCAACTCCACCACTCTCCCTCTTTAATGCCATTTGGCCCTAGCACAAATTCAAGAACCAAAGTCCAAGCTCCCACCATCATTTGATCTCCAAATTTTTATGGTGAGTCTTATAATTCATAAAAGTGATCTCCTAGAAATCTTAGCTTCAAATTCATCTTTTTCCATTTTCAACAAAATCATCAAAGTAGGTGATGAATAGTGATCTTCATGAACTAACTTTGTTTTTCATGATTTCTTGGTTGATCTAAGCTAACTTAAGGCTATACAAGGACCATACAAAGCTTAGTAAGGCTAGTACACTCTCCAAGGAAGGTATAACCCTAGAAACCCTAGCTTGAATCTTGATGTTTTTATGGAGTTTTGGATGATATATGCATGTATAACCCTTAGAGATGTGATTAAGATTTGTTATATGTTAAACTAATTAGTAAGAATGGAAAGGCAGTGCTTGGCCTCATTTCTATGGTAATTATCATGTATATGTGGTTTAGAGTGGAAACCATGATTGTTGGAGTGTTTTAATTTTTGAAATATCCGAGTTATAGCCGTCGTAATGCCGAATTTTCGTTAAACCTTGAAGACCATGCATTACATACCCTTGTAGATCTCGAGTCATAGATCGTTTTGGCGCAAGAATCGAAGCAAACAGACTTACGGTTTAGGAATTATGGCCGATTTACTAAAAGTGGTTCGAAACCGTAAATGCAAATTCGTAAATGAAATTGAACCCCCATAACTCGAGTAATTCCATGACGAATCTTGGTAATTAAGTATTAGGGATCATAAGGAAGGTGTGAGAGAAGACCTCATGTTAAAAAGATAGTTTTTCGATTTTATAAAAATATTCGAATCAGGGTTAAGTATGAATGAACCCCTAAAAAGAACGAGTGATTATAACTTTGGAAAATCACTTAGATAACGATCGATAAATCTCGAAATATAATCTTTCGACCTTAGAACTTAAATGGCTTAAGTACCTACCAAGTATAAGTGTAATGACATGCCTTAATAGCGAACCAATGTCGGGTCATAACGGTGTTAATGAGTTACACTAGAGAGTGTATAACGAGATAACTTGAAAACATGTTTCGACTTAAGTTAAGTATATACTTAACCTTTCAAAAAAAAAGTGTTAAGTGATTAATCTCGAATACTTTGATTGTTTATAGATTACCGCGCAGACCCAGGACACGCTACCCCTACTCGACTACCAGGCAAGTTTCCAATACTTCGGAACTGTTGTTGTGATAATATATATAATTGAATGTTGTTATACATATGCCATAGCATGCATGCCAACTTGATTTTTATATTTCTATATTATACAAATTTCTATATTTCTATATTTCTGAGATACCTCCATTTTCCAGGGGATCACTTGATTCTACAAGATGCATATAAATTATTGAGACCCTTGAATTCTTTCTAGTTTCCCCGAATATTTGTTATTCCTTATTCAACATTATATATATATACTTTTGAAACTTTTGAATTCTTTTTGTTTTTCACTAAATACTTAACCTTCTTTATTCAAACTGGGATGAACAACCCTATGTATATAGGGGATTCAGGGACATCTTATCTATGTGATGGAAGTCTAGTGGGACGCCACTAATTTTGTTTCATCAAAGTACTGAAGGTTGGCCCCTTCTGGTGCTATAGCGGTTGACCTAAGTGACAAATGCAACCTAAAAATAGTTCAATGATCATATTGATCTCTCAGTTAAATTCTTTTATAATATTCTTATCAAAGAAAACTAATCTTATATTCATACATGTTAATACCTGTCTATTCTATTGACCCCTTTTGTTATAAACCCTTATGAGTTCTAAAACTTATCAATGATTGAGAGCAGTAAAGATGAAGACGATGAAATTTTAAGTGGTGCAAGCTACATTTATGTCGAATGAAAATTGGATGAGCAAGTTTGAGAATTGAGGTGAAAATAGGGATTGAATATCAAGTTAGATTACGCAGTGGATTGACAACACACGTACAAGATTCGATAATACGGAGGAACTAATTATGGTTAAGGAGCAGATGATAAGGACATGAAATGATAATATTGTTAAAGTCGGAAATAGAGTGATGATTGATATAATTGGTATGTGAAAGTAATCGTGAAGGAAAGATTTTTGAAGAACACTTGTTTATTATACATTTTAATGTGGATACAATAGATAGAATACTATAAAATTTGGATGTTTGAGACCAATTGTCAGATATAAAAGTTTTAGAACCGGAACGGGATAACTTGAACGAAGCAGAGTAAAGATAGACAGTTGTCTTTAAGAATTTCAACAAGAATAGAAGCTTTGGATAAAGGCATGAAGTGATTGTGTCGGAGTTAACAACTATGTGGGCATATTTCGAAGAATCACGGATATTAATAGTAGAAGAGATTTGACCAAGACGGAATGAGGCGGTAGGAAAAGGAAGACAGAGAACCAGGAAATTTTCAGAATTTGTTAACATAAAACATGAGATTCAGTAGAAAATAATGCAGGACCTAGGAGATAAAAACAGGAATGCGGGACAAGATAGCCACCGATAGAATATGAATTAGCAGCGACGGTGATACCTCCGTTGTTAGAAGGAAGGAATTCGAGAGAAAGCATACTGAAATTGTACTAGGATAAAATGGAAAGCTATGAGGGTAGGTGGAAAGAATAGTATTATTGGTAGTGACAGAACTAGAAGCGACAAGTTTAATGATGATGAATGATGATATTAAGGATATGGATGTAATGGCAGTTAAAAGAGTTATGTGTGAGTTAGGACTGGATCGGTTAGTTAATCACTAAGTACAGACCAAGTGTGAAGATAAGAAGGTGAAATTATGAACTGCAAGAGATATGAAAGTTGTGTTTCAAGTTAGGAGGTGGATAAAGGGGTTTTAACGGTTATGCAGATTATGTGGTTATTATAATAAGATTTTAAGGTTATAGTATAAGATTTTAAGGTTATTGTATACACGTGGGAGATATCAGTAAGGAGATAATTAAAGTGAAACTGATTTCAGTGGTCAAGACTTCTCAGATATGTGGCAATGTAATCAGTTTCAAGGATTCAAGATCGGAAGACATTGATAAGTGGATTTCATATCCACTTAGAACGCTTCGTATCGGCTTAAATTGATTAACTTGACCTCAAGTATGTGGTGTTTTTGAGTGTACATTGAGTTTTGCAGAACTAATAGTTGGAGGCATTGGTAGTGTTTAATGACATAATTGTGGTGGAATTTTGCTCAGGAGTAGGAGGCCAGAAGCAGGCCAGAGATACGTCAAGAAAAGAAGTATCAAGGAAATATAATAAAGGAGGGCTTCGAGTTTAAATAGCAAGAGTTGGAGGCTAATTTGATTAAAATTCGTATTTTCCGGGTAGGTTGCGTAGTCTCAACTGTTTTGGCCATATCTGGAGTTCTACAAGTCCGTTTGAGGCCCGTAAGCAGTCGTTGGAAAGCTCGGAAGAAGATGAATCTATTTGTAGCAAAGTGTTCCAGCAACTAGGGCGCGGGCGTGCTTGAAAGTGGCGCAGGCGCACTGGTTCGGGCTGCTGAAATTCCTGATTCAAGTTTAAGTTGGATTTTTTATGTTTTCTTGCCGTCCAAGATGCCTTGGCTATAAATGCACATGCTACCATCATAAGAGGGACTTTTTTACAGAGAGAGAGAGCCGAGATATTGAGATTCCGACTTGGAGAAGGATTCCTAATGCTAGTGACAAGAAACGGAGTTCTAGATCTACTTCATCTTTTGTATTCTTATTTTAGGCAAAACTCTTGGATGTATTTGGGATTTGTTTTCTTAACTCTATTACTCTAGCACTATTGTTTTTATTCAGACCTTGTTTATTATCATGTTATTATTTGATCCCATGATGACAATCCGTTCGATTATGAACTAATCATTGTCATGGGATTCTAACGGATTTATTTACGGAGTTTAGTAGTTTGATTGCTTTAAAGATTTGTGTGTGATGAATTATTGATTTCCTCGTATGGTTGTGTTTATTCTTCTTGGATGTGTAGCTAACATCTAAGATGTATTGTTAATCTCAATGGAAGCGACAGTGGATATAGAGATTTAGAAATTGCCATGCTAGCATAGGTTTATGGATGTTTTGACATGCATGATTAGTAGTGTAATTTTAACCATCTTACGCTGCCCTCTGTGATCTCAATGGATGACTTGTTCTTAAACCGTTATGTTTTTAAATCTTATAGACATATAGGTCTAAACATAATTGGTGTCTGCCCAGCTTCTATCTCTTTTGTGGATGTTGAGTAGTTTGGTATGCGTATACTGAAAGGTAGCGTGTACTAATTTTGTGTTGTCCGATCAGTTATCATAACTATCACATACTTGATTAAAGGCTTCAACTCTAAATGAAGTATTTAATGAAGTTAGGATCCCATGTTTTATTTCTCATAAGTAATTCAGTTAAATCACATTAGTTAATTAATTCTTAGTATTGTTAATTTGATTGTTACTTAAATTAGCTAATCAAAACACACTTTTGATACTTGTCTTAGCAGTGAATAATAATCATACATTGTTGCATAAGTTGCATAATCTGAAATATAGCAGTCTCTATGGGATCGAACTCTAATTAATTTTATATTACTTGTGACCCCTTATGCTTGCGTGATTTAGTGTGAACATGTTTTTGGCGCCACTGCTGGGGACTTGGTGTTTATTATAGTTTATTGCTTGTCATCAGTGGTCGTTAAAGTTCACTGACTCGGATTATTTTCTTACTTAGTTTGCTTTGTTCTGTGTGTCTCAAGTACTTGAGTATGTATGCGAACACGTTCTCAATCTCGTAAGGATAAACAGGAAGAAGAAGAACTTGAAACAACAGTAGAGATGGGAGAACCAGCAGCAGCAGCGAAGGCTTTGAAGGTCTATTCTCAGCCGAAAATCAATGACATTCAGTCTAGCATTGTCAGACCAGCCATTGCAGCTAATACCTTTGAAATCAAGCCTGGTACGATTCAAATGGTATAGAATTCAGTTCAATTTGGGGGTGCTCCAACGGAAGATCCTAATATGCACATCCGGAACTTCATCGAGATCTGTGACACTTTCAAGTTCAACAGTGTGTCGGAAGATGCTATGAAATTGAGAATTTTCCCATTTTCTCTAAGGGATAAGGCTAAGGGCTCGTTACACTCTTTACTTCTATAACGACATGGGAGGATCTTGCTCAGAAATTTCTCGCTAAATTCTTCCCCATGGAAAAAATAGCAGCAATCAGGAACGCTCTTACTCAATTTGCACAACAGTCAGGTGAATCTTTGTGTGAAGCTTAGGAGCGCTACAAGGAGATGCTTAGGAAGTGTCCTCATCATGGAATGCCCGACTGGATGGTGATCAATAGTTTCTATAATGGGCTGGGAGCACAATCTAGACCATTGTTAGATGCAGCATCAGGTGGAGCTTTATGGGCAAAGAGGTATGAGGAATCTTATGAGCTAATTGAGGCGATGGTTGCTACTGAATATCAGAATCCAACTCAGAGATTATCACAAGGCAAAGTAGCAGGAATTCTGGAAGTGGATGCAGCTACAGCTATAGCAGCTCAGTTAAAGGCTCTCACTATGAAGGTGGATTCATTGACTAACTATGTAGTTCAATAGGTGGCAAGTGTTTGTGAGCTTTGTGCAGGTGCACATGAGACGAATCAGTGTGCCATATCTAGTGAGTCGGCATAGTTTGTGAGCAATTTTCAGAGACCGCAGCAACCAGCTCCAGCCACCTATCATCCGAGCAACAGAAATCCTCCGAATTACAGTTGGAGCAATTATCAGGGTGACATGCTACCATCCCAGCAATAAAATCAGCAGTTTTAAGGTCAACAATATGGAGCAAGGCCTTACAATACTCAGAATTTTCAGCAGCAACAGAACCAGATTTTTCAGCAGCAGCAAGGGCAGAATTTTCAGCAACAGTATGCCCCTAGGCAATCTCAACCTCCGGGTTTTCAACAACAACATTCACATGCAGGTTTTGGGCTTTCCACTTTTGAAAAATCAAAACTAGAGGAGTTGAGATTGATGTGCAAAAGTCAAGCTGTCTCGCTCAAGACCTTGGAAAATCAGATTTGGCAAATTGCTATTGCTTTGCTAAATAGGCCACAGGGAGTGCTTCCTAGTGACACGGAGCTTAATCCAGGAAAGAAAGTTGTCCATGAACAAGCGAAAGCTATCACTTTGAGCTCAGGAAAAGTCACAGGAAGCATGGTAAGTGAAGTAGAGAATCAGCAGAGCAAGGAGCAGATGCCATTTATCGCGGCCCCGTGCACCCTTGTAGAGGATGAGCTACAAAAATCAGATTCGTACCCTTGTGATGATGCAGAGAAAGAGAAATCGGATGCTGAGTTGGAAAAATCAGATGTGAGCAGTGGAGCAGTAGAAAGTAAGAAGTCTTCTAAAAAATCAATTTTAGAGTAGCAGAAGGATGATGAATATATCTACCCTCCTCCACCATATCCTCAGAGACTCCCGAAGAAGAAGATTGACAAGCAGTTAGGCAAATTTCTTGAGGTCTTCAGAAAATTACAGATTAATATACCTTTTGCAGAGGCACTTGAAAATATGCCTAGTTATGCACGGTTCATGAAGGTTATTCTCTCAAGGAAGTTAAAACTGGAACACTTAGAGATGGTTGCTTTGACCGAAGAATGCAGCGCTGTTCTGCAACAGAAACTGCCACCGACACTCAAGGATCCAGGGAGCTTCATCATACCTTGCACCATAGGCAACTTATCTTTCGATAAGTGTTTATGTGACTTGGGAGCTAGCATTAATCTGATGCAATTGCTTGTCTTCAAGCAACTTGGGTTGCCTGATCCGAACCCGGTTAATATGACCTTGCAGTTGGCAGATCGGTCGATCACATATCCGAGGGATATAATGGAGGATGTATTAGTGAAGGTGGATAAGCTGATTTTTCCGGTTGATTTTATTATACTGGACTTTGAGGAGGATAAGTAGATTCCCATTATCTTGGGAAGGCCATTTCTAGCTACGGGCCGAACTTTGATCGATGTGCAAAAAGGAGAGCTTACTGTGAGAGTGCATGATCAGAAAGTCACTTTCAAAGTGTTCAAGGCAACAAAATATCCGTCAGATTCAGCGGAGTGTTTCAAGGTGGACGTTGTTGATAAGATTGTGAAGAAGGAGATGGAACATTTAAAAAAATCAGATTCCGTGGAAAAAGCTTCAAGAGGGATTTCTGGCTTTGAGAACGAAGAAAGAAAGGGGCTATTTCAGTTGTTGGATGCAACTCCATGGGAAAGAAGAGTTGACATGCTGCATAAGTCTCGTGGGCTAGCTGATTCTAATAATATTCAGGTGCTACATAAGTTGTCAAGTGAGGAAGCTTTTGCACTTGAACTCAAGCCATTACCACCTGAGGAGCCACCACCAGATTCACCACCCGAGGAGGGTGGCCCTGCTGACAGTTAAGTAAGTTCTCTACTATCCTTTTTATTGCCTTCAATGGGGACATTGAATATTTTAAGTTTGGGGGTGATTTAAGGATTAGTAGTAGTAGAGTCATTGTTCATTTAGAAATTATATTGCATGTGTAGTAGTAGTTTCATTCATATTATTGCATGACTTGTTCATGTAGAGCATATTTATTTGCATAGTTGAATATATTCTATGTGAGTCCATTTAATTGCATTTGCATAGCATATTTCATGATCTCGTAGGACTTGGCTATTTCCGTTTAGTAGGTCGATGTTGATTTGAGTGTGGTAATGATGAATAGGGGGTTGATTTAAGTGCTTAGGAATTGACTTGCATGTTTCAGAAACAAAATTCTTTTACAAGTCTCATTGTTTGCTTTTGGACTAGATCAGGTCATACTTGTTTGAGATTTAATCACTGGTTTATATTTAGAATGTTCTTTATTCCCTTGATGGCATAGGAGCACTAAAGTATAAGTTTGGGGAAACCAGGGATTTCATGCTAGTTATCAATAAAAGTTAAGGTGTCAAAAGGATAGTAGTCGCTCATATTTTATGAGTAGTCTAGGGTTGGATGAGATGGAGCAAAACTCAATCATTCCAAGTTAGTTGTGTGTGAAAAAAAAAGAAAGAAAAAATCAGAAAAAAATGAAAAAAGAAAAAAAAAAGAAAAAAAAAAGAGTTATGTGAATGTGTAAGTACAGAATTGGCCACGAGTGAGCTCTTTAATATTCGAGTAATTAAGTTCTAGGGGACTTTGTGCCTAGTGACCTAAGGCTTTTCCGGTCTGAGATCCACTAACCTAACGCTCGCTACATGGGTGTTATTGTATAAGCCTTTAGGGGTCTCATACATTGCACGGTCAAATAAGCACGTGTGTTGTGTTATGTGTCGTTATTTTTTTAGTAATAAAGCATGAATGCCTGTCTAACTCAAACGATGATGGAGGTGTGTCTATGTTATGAAGTGTTTACCGTTCATTCTATTTATAAACTTCTGATTGTCTTGGTGAAGAATATGTATGATTTTGATCTAGTGTTAGGAGTATATCTGATGAGCATAGCACGCACCCACGTTTCTATACGTGTATTGTTAGTATACGGGGATTTAATCGAGCTCTGTTTGGAGTTATTGCATTCTTTGAGATATTTTATTGCTAAATTGGTTATGGTTAATCCGAGGGGATCTTTGCATTTTCATTTAGTTGTATTCATGCATTGCATTGTATATAGATTCTATTTATGTTTGAGGACAAGCATCGGTTTAAGTTTAGGGGTGTGATAAGTGGATTTCATATCCACCTAGAACGCTTCGTATCGGCTTAAATTGATTAACTTCACCTCAAGTATGTGGTGTTTTTGATGTGTTTGCATTGAGTTTTGCAGAACTAATAGTTGGAGGAATTGGTAGTGTTTAATGACGTAATTGTGGTGGTATTTAGCTCGGGGGTAGGAGGCCAGAAGCAGGCCAGTGATACGTCAAGAAAAGAAGTATCAAGGAAATATAATAAAGGAGGCTTCGAGTTTAAATAGCAAGAGTTGGAGGCTAATCTGATTAAAATTCGGATTTTCCGGGTAGGTTGCGCAGTCTGAACTATTTTGGCCATATCTGGAGTTCTACAAGTCCGTTTGAGGCTCGTAAGCAGTCGTTGGAAAGCTCGAAAGAAGTCGAATCTGTTTGTAGCAAAGTGTTCCAGCAACTAGGGCGCGGGCGTGCTTGTTCGGGCTGCTGAAATTCCTGATTCAAGTTTAAGTTGGATTTTTTCTGTTTTCTTGCCATCCAAGATGCCTGGGCTATAAATGCACATGCTACCATCATAAGAGGGACGTTTTTACAGAGAGAGAGAGTCGAGAGATGGAGATTCAGACTTGGAGAAGGATTCCTAATGCTAGTGACAAGAAACAGAGTTCTAGATCTACTTCATCTTTTATATTCTTATTTTAGGCGAAACACTTGGATGTTTTTGGGATTTGTTTTCTTAACTCTATTACTCTAGCACTATTGTTTTTATTCAGACCTTGTTTATTATCATGTTATCAATAGATCCAATGATGACAATCCGTTCGATTATGAACTAATCATTGTCATGGGATTCTAAAGAATTTATTTACGGAGTTTAGTAGTTTGATTGCTTTAAAGATTTGTGTGTGATGAATTATTGATTTCCTCGTATGGTTGTGCTTATTCTTCTTGGATGCGTAGCTAACATCTAAGATGTTGTGACGCCCCCAGATCCGGGGTCAGAGATCTAGGCGCTCACGGTCCATTTTCCATTAATATCATACCTGTTCTCGCACATAATATATAAAACAGCCATCGACCCCACAATAAACTCTCACCGCACACACACACATAGGTTAGAGTCTCAGAAACGTCACATAATTGATTAAGCAGAAATAAAAGTTTCAGAGTTATTACAGACCGAATTAAATAGCATTTATGCTACCAGCAACACTTCGATATGAATCGAAGTTGGCGGCTTGATAGTTTGTTACGATACACTGCTTTGCACAGGTCATACTTATAAATAAAACGTACTAACAAAAGTTGCCAACCAATCCGGCTAATGGGGCCTACCGGTGGAATCTCAACTGCTGCCTCGGGTCTAGTCACCTACTTTCGGGCAGTCTGTCTGGGTCTTGCCATTTCGCTTAGCTGTTGTGTTTGTAAATTTGAAAACAAGCAAGAGTGAGAAACTATAGCTCAGCAAGAAATATATGTATAAGGTAAGCAATATAACATTTCATATGATTAGCAGTTATTGAACTCGTTTGTATCAATCAGATATAAAATCGCTTGTCATTGTTGATAAATTCCGAAGGTGCACCAATACGTGCCCTTGTTTTCAAAGTAAACTTGCAGTTCTAGATATTGCATAGAGTCAACATCTTTCTCATCAAAATAGAACACTATCAGCAACTTGGGACATAATCCTAAGAAGCAGTGTCAGAGCATTTTCCAAAATGGAGGAATGGGACTTAAAGAAAACATAAAACCTGACAAGGATTGACGATGATCAGTCGCCACATCCAAGTCCAATAATCCGCGGGTCTTCTCTACCGGTAGAAGGATAGAAACTACATCCGTAACTATCCCCGGGTGAAAACTACATCCGTAATCACCCTCGATGAAAACTACATCCGTAATCATCCTTCGGCAACACCTGGGCCGGAATAATAATTGATGGACCGCCTGGCTCACGGCCGCTTACACATCCAGGGAATCGTTCGTCAACGGTTCCCACACCTGCCAGAGTCCCTTTTTCTTTTTCTTTTAAAAACTTGATTTTGATTGAAAACTGAGTAATTGAGGTCCGACATCAGTCGACCGATGATTCTTGAAATCATACAAGAAGCAGAACCTGATCGGGGGTTTTCGAAAATGTTTTGAGTTCGAAAGAGTTCGAGTTTGAAAGTATTAAAGGTATCTTGGATTAGCTTCGTCTTTAAAATAATGAACAATAATTAATAAATGATATTTTAAGATTTAATATTAATAATTAATAAAATAATTATTTAATTAAATAAGCTTTTAATCCAAGATAGGTATTTTGAGTATTTACGAAGATATAAAAATAATTACTTGAGTATACGATACTCCCCGAATGACCCTTCCGGTTTTTGAAATTTAATTACGATATAATAATATACCGCTCCCCGGTCAATAGTATATACGGACCGCTATGACCTCTATTGCTAGAGTCGTTGTCCGAAGAAAACATTTCATTCTAAGTTCAAGGGTTGCAAACATATATGTACTTATACATCTCAATTTCACCAATACTTCGATAAACATAACATTTGATATGATTGAAAACTACAAACACAACAGTGAAAGTCCTTGTATATGTAAGTTTTGAAAAGTAAACTTGCCTTGGTGTGGTTGGGGTGGTCGAACGTGCGGAGTGGAATGATCTATACATAAGCAATAACCGTTCGTTAGTACCTTAACAATACCTCTTTAATTACGGGGTTTTAGGGGGTACAAAATTAACTTAATGACTTCGTCTTATGACACTCTAGCCCCACTATAGGTTCATGTCATCACTCGATTACGCTCGTCACTTATTCGACTTAATTTGGTTACCATAACCAAATCATATTCATTACCCCTAAAACTACACTCCACTTACGACTTTTTCCCTTGCGCGAATTTTACTCTAGCATTTTTATAAAATTGAAAAATACATATTTTAATCCAATTCTTTGTGGGTAGCCTTCACCACTGCATTTACTAGCTTCTCTAATATTTCCATGATCCCACATAAAATTTTAGGGGTTTAAACAAGGTTCACAAGGGGACCATTTAGTGCAGTCCAGAATCCAGAAACACATCTCACTTCTCAGGCCATAACTCAAAATCTATACATCACCTAGTCATGAACCTTATATTTCTGGAAACTACATTCAAATACCTTTCCAACAATATATATTAGGACCTCAGGGGACAAGATTTGGGGGTTCAAAATCCTCTTACAATACAGTTCAAGTTCCTGGAAAAACTCAGCATGCCTATATCACTAAATCAACCATGATTCTTACATCCACAACACAACCAACATCTAAGTCACCAAGTTCATACTTTATAACATTCATGGAGATACATACACTAACCACAAGCATAAAAATCACAACCACAACACTTAAACTCAAGATCTATATCATCCATCACTTATATATCCAAGATTAACACAAATACACATGGATCAATCATTAAACATCTCAAACACTACATGGCCAAGAGGGGTTAGGGTTTTTATACCTTATTGAGTATCTAGGAGCCTTGGGTATGCCTTACAAATCTCAAGAACACATTGAATGAGCTCCTACACTCCTTATAATCCAAGATCTAAAAGAAAACTTAACATTGTTACTACTCACCAAAATTTTAACAATTAATATCTTGAAAATTAATGGATGAAAAGGCTTGGAATTCTTAGCATACCTTCCTTATATGATGTAGAATGCCTAGGAATTTTTCCTTGAATTAAGAATGAGGAGAAGTGGAAGAAAGAAAAATTTTCTTCCTTGGTTTCTTGCTTGGCCGAGAGCTTTATTGCTTGGGGGGGGGAGAAGAGTTTTTGTGTTTTGCTTTTTGGTTGGTTGAATAATTTTAAAGTGGTTGGGTGATATACGTATTAGTATATAGATATATATCACATGTTGTAAGTCTAGGTATAGGGCACCATGCCCTCTTGTCTCCCTTGGAAAAAGTAATAACTAGTTACTATTCCTCTTGTCCATTTGGTACTACTAGTTTGCTTTTCCTAACTACTTAGTTGCATGGGACTTGCATGCAATACTACTCCTTGTATCATTATTCTTCCACCAATGCTTGTCACTTAATCTTTAATTCGTATCGTATCTTAATTAATTTCTCGTAATAATATTTTGCCGCGTAGAGATTTCCCTAGTAATTCCTTAAGTACTTAATTGTGTAAATTCCTCGAATATCCATAATTCCTCGTCATAATTGCTAATAAATCTTTTAATACTCTAATCATTCTTAAATCCCAAGTTTTATAAATCTTACTAACAATAAGACTCTTGCCTTCAACAACCTTCCCTTTATCTTACATAGTGAATGTAGCAACATAGTTTCTCAGACAATCAATTCCATTCAACAACAGGGATGACTAGAAAGGTTCCAAATTGACAATGCCACATGATATTATATAAAAGAAAATATTGCAAAAATTAGGGTTCTTACAGCCTCCCCTCCTTAAAAGGATTCCGTCCCGGAATCAGGTTGAAAACAGTTGGGGGTGCTTTTCACGCATCGTGCTCTCTAGTTCCCATGTTGATTCTTTGACATTCTGGTTCCTCCACAAAACTCTCACTAGTTTGACAACCTTGTTCGTCAGCACCTGTTCTTTTCTATCCATGATTTCTACGGGTTGCTCCACATAGGTTAAGTCTGGCTGCAGATCCACTTGGTCATATTCTATTACGTGTCGGAAGTCGGTATGGTAGGGTCGTAGCATGGACACATGGAACACATTATGTACTTGCTGCAAGCTTGGGGGTAAAGCCAATTCATAGGCTAACTTTCCAACTCGTCTCAAGATCTCAAAAGGTCCAATAAATCTTGGGCTTAGCTTCCCCTTCTTACCAAATCTCATCAATCCCTTCCACGGTGATACCTTTAACATCACAAACTCTCCTACCTCATATTCTTTGTCCTTGCGGGTCTGGTCCGCATACTTCTTCTGTCTGTCTTGGGCCGCTACCAACCGTCCTCTTATGAGCTCGATAGTTTCTTTTGTCTGTTGGACCAGTTCAGGCCCTAAAATCTTCCGCTCTCTAACTTCTTCCCAACACAAGGGAGACCAACATCTTCGTCCGTATAAAGCTTCATATGGGGGCATGCCTATACTCGCATGGTAACTGTTGTTGTAGGAAAATTCGATCAACGGCAAGTGGTCATCCAACTTCCCTTAAAATCGATGGCACATACTCTCAACATGTCCTCTATGGTCTGGATGGTTCTCTCACTTTGTCCGTCTGATTGGGGGTGGTATGCAGTACTCATGTTTAACTTGGTCCCCATACATTCCTGAAAACTTCTCCAGAACCTGGAGTTGAATCTTGGGTCTCTATCTGATACAATGCTCACAGGAACCCCATGCCTAACCACAATTTCCTTTAAGTAAATATCCGCCAGCTTGTCGACAGTGTATCTCTCGTTGATTGGAAGAAAATGTGCTGACTTGGTCAATCTATCGATAATTACCCAAATGGCATCATGATTAGTCTTGGTCCTTGGTAGTCCGACCACAAAGTCCATCGCACTATGCTCCCACTTCCACTCGGGTATCTCTAAGGGTTGCAACAATCCACTGGGCCTCTGGTGTTCGGCCTTTACTCTTTGACATGTCAAGCATTTACTTACCCACTCTGCCACGTCCTTTTTCATATTTGGCCACCAATAGTATTCTCTCAGATCTTTATACATCCTAGTGCCTCCAGGGTGAATTGAGTACCTTGAACTATGAGCCTCTTGCAAAATCTCGTCTTTTAATTCCTGAATGTTCGGGATCCATATCCTAGATGCGTACCTCATAATTCCATTCCCGTCCCTTTCACACTTAATCTCCTCGCCAGTCAAAATTTTCTCCATCGAATTCTTTTCTTCTTCTATCTTCTTTTCCTGGCATAACTTAATCTTTTCCAGTAGTAGTGGCTGGACTCTTATTTCCATTAGACTCTCTTGTCCAATTCCTGGTAACCTCACTTCAATCTCCAGTTTCTCAAGGTCCTTGATCAATTCGTCCACTGACGTTATCATCTTGAGTTTCTTTTTTCGGCTAAGTGCATCGGCCACCACGTTGGCCTTCCCTGGGTGATAATGAATCTCACTATCATAGTCCTTGATTAGCTCTAACCATCTCCTCTGCCTCATGTTTAACTCTTTCTGAGTGAATATGTACTTTAAGCTCTTCTGATCCGTGTAAATTTCACACTTTTCTCCGTAAAGATAATGTCTCCAGATCTTCAAAGTGAAAACTATCGCCGCTAATTCCAAATCATGGGTGGGGTATCTTATCTCGTACTCCTTAAGTTGTCTGGACGCATAAGCAATCACCTTACCGTGCTGCATAAGCACACACCCTAAACCTTTATGGGATGCGTCGCTATAAATCACAAAATCTCCCTTATCATCAGGTAGGGCTAGTACTGGTGCCGTCACCAACCTCTTTTTCAACTCTTGGAAGCTCTTTTCGCATTTTTCAGTCCACACAAACTTCTCGGTCTTGTGAGTTAGTCGGGTCAAAGGGGCTGCTATCTTGGCAAAGTCTTGAACAAACCTTCTATAGTAGCCAGCCAATCCTATAAAACTTCTCACCTCTGTCGGAGTGGTTGGTCTCTCCCAACTTGATACAGCCTCTATTTTGGTTGGGTCCACTAGAATGCCTTGTTCGCTAATCACATGCCCCAAAAACTTTACTTCCTTCAACCAAAATTCACACTTCTAGAACTTTGCGTACAACTTTTCTTTTCTCAATGCTCCCAATACAATCCTCAAGTGCTCTACATGTTCCTCCTTCATCTTGGAATAAATCAAGATGTCATCGATGAAGACTATAACACACTTGTCCAAGTACTTCTTGAAGACTCGATTCATTAAGTCCATGAAAGCTGCAGGGGCATTCGTTAACCCAAATGACATCACTAGGAACTCATAGTGTCCGTACTGGGTGCGAAAGGCCGTCTTTGGTATATCTTCTGGCTTAATCCTTAACTGGTGGTACCCGGTCCTCAAATCGATTTTAGAGAAATAAACTCCGTCCTTTAATTGATCAAACAGGTCATCTATCCTGGGCAAGAGATATTTATTCTTTATAGTCACCTTGTTCAACTCTCTGTAGTCTATACATAACCTCATACTACCATCCTTCTTTTTCACGAATAACACCGGGGCTCCCCACGGTGACACACTAGGTCTTATCACCCTTTTATCCAACAACTCTTGTAACTGAGTGGCCAGCTCTTTCATCTCCACTGGGGCAAGCCGATATGGGGCTTTCGAAATTGGGGCCGTACCCGGAACTAAGTCTATATCGAACTCGATGTCTCTATCAGGTGGTAGTCCTGAAAGATCATCCGTAAATACGTCCGCGAACTCATTAACGACAGGGATTTCCTGTAGGTTTGGTGCCTCCTTCTTGGTATCCTTCACATAGGCTAAATAGGCTTCGCATCCTTTACGTAACAGCTTCTTAGCTTGAATCATAGTCAGGAACTTTTGGTTTTGCCGTTTTCCATTAAACACTACTTCCTCGTCCCCTGGCAGTTTCAAACTTAGTTTCTTCTTTACGCAATCAATCTGGGCTCCGTGGGTTGTTAACCAATCCATACCTACTATTACGTCAAACTCTCCTAGTTTAAAAGGTATTAAATCTACCCGAAAGTGTCGCCCTTCTATTTCTAGGTCGCAACCTGGACATACTTGGCTAACAGGGATAATTTCATGATTAGCTATCTCTATTTGCAGTCTGTCTTTCAATGGTTCAGTCTTAAGGCCTAACTGACATACAAAATCTAGAGATATGAAAGACTTGGTAGCTCCCGAATCAAATAAAACATTTGCCTTAACTGAGTTGAGTAGTAGGGTACCTGCGATCACATTCGTGTTCCTCACGGCATCCTGCACCGTCATGTTAAAAGTTCTTGCAGTAGGGGCCTTGTTAGAAGCAGTCCCACTCACTCTCGATGCAGCTGGCCCAGAGGACATACATTCCCTCATTCGGTGCCCCGGTTTCCCACACTTGAAGCAATTACCTCCGGCACAGGTGTTATTACTAGTTCCTCGACAGGCGTTAGCATAATGTCCTGTCAGCCCACACTTGAACCACTTCACATCCTGTAGGTTACACACGCCCGCATGTTTCCTTCCACATTTATTGCATTCTGGGGGTAGGGCTCGGGATGGGGTAGAGTAAGACGACCCCTGTGGTCGGACGCTCTGGCCCACACTCCAACTTTCCGCTCTCTTGGTTCCAAAGTTTCCGCTGGGTTGGGACATCGTTCCTCGCTTAAATTTGCTCGGAAAGCTCCCGCTAGCAGAGTTTCCCTTTCGACCATCAAACTTCCTCTTCTTTCCTTCCCTCTCCTTCTGCATCTGTTCACTCCCAGCCTCAACAATTGATGCTCTCTGTACCAGGATGGCATAGTCTGTCACCTCAAGAACCGCCACATGATTCTGAATCCATTGCTTTAGCCCCAATTGAAACCTTCGGGCCCTCTTTGCCTCAGAGTTCACATATTCCGGCACAAACCTCGACAGCTCGGTAAATTTGGCCTCATACTCGGCCACCGTCATGTTACCTTGCTTTAGTTCCAAAAAACTTCAACTCCATTTGCGTCTCCATGAACCTAGGGAAGTACTTCTCCAAGAATAGCTCGCTAAACCTCTCCCAGGTCACCACACCTCTTCCTTCCAAATTCCTCTTAGCTTCCCACCAATAGTTTGCCTCACCCTTCAGGAGGTAGGTGGCGAAAACAGTCTTCTGCTCCTCAGCGACACCTAGTATCTCGAAAGATTTTTCCATTTCCTTCAGCCAGGCTCTTGCCTCAACCGGATCTGCAGTTCCTTTAAATTCTGGAGGTTTCAGGGATTTGAAGTTCCGGAAAGCATTTGCATTAGCATTGTTGGGTGGTTGCTGAACCGGGGGACGGTCCAAGTTCTGCCTAAGTAGTTCCATGAACTGTTCCATAGGGCCTCCCCTTGGATGCTCCACCTCTCGGGTGTCATCACCATCTTATTCTTCGTCATACTCAGAGTCATCAAACAAGTTATGATCGTTTCCCTCATCCTCACTCAGGTTCACATTCTCCCCTTCATGGTTCTGGTGGCCTCCGGTCCCATGGTGGCTACCCTGGCCTTCAGAACTGACCCGGTGAGCTCGAGTGTTCATTCTTCTGGGTGGCATGATTCTGATAATGAAACAAGAAATGGGTTAGGGATTTCTAATTACCTGACAGCGTTTACACGGGTCAGGAACGTATCGTTCCTCCTCATAAGGGTGGAAGTTGCAAAAGTTTTAATAACCCGATGCTGGAGATAAAACGTCAAAACATTTTTTGGGAAAAATCTCGATGGGATGCGAGAACATTTGCAGGAGTTTTCAAGATTTCAAAACCTCAATTTTTTTTTTGAAAAAAATTTATTTTAAAAAAAATTGTAGGAACAATTTGGAAATTTGTAGAGAACAATTTGAAATCGCATGTCGAAATTTGAAACAGCATGGTTGTATTTGTGGCTTGTAGCAATTGTTTATTCACAGTTATATATCAAAACAGTAAAGCATGGCATCGGAAAGTAAGGCAGTAGAGACAATATCAAGGAAACTGAAACTAGATAAGTACGGTACAAGAGTTATCACAAGGTTTGGATGTTAGAGCCTAATACATAGTTCCGATGTCAAAGTCTAGCAAAAGTGGAACAATAACAAGTACATCATCTGAATAGTCAGGGCTACACAAAAGTAGGGCTACATCCGTACATACAATCCGAAGTCACATCTACATATCTGTAGGTCAGTCTACTCATCCACTGGTCAGAAAGGATACCACTGCATAAGTCAACTATCCCGCAAAATCGACACACTAAAGTCATCTGAACCTAGAGGACTGAGCTATCCGTAACACATCATGGGGCCGCACCGCGACGGAGCAAGGCCCTCACTCGGGAAAATGCACGACGCACAACACGCCTAGCATCCCTAGCCTGGATCACTCCGCCCCCGCGGATCCCTAAACCAAGAATCCTCTCGCGACTCCTCCTCTCAATCCTATGGAGTCGAGCCCTAGTCCTCCTAGCAACAGCAGTCCTCATCTCAGCCTGGATCCTCAATCGCGCCTCGCGCTCCTCTACTAGTGCCCACCTTGCCTCATTAAGTCTGGCCTCTGCAAAAAGTAAGTCTCGGGTCAGGAACTGCACCACGTAAGCGTGCTCAGTACCCGACACTGGGGGTAGGTCCATCGGCGGGGGTGGTATGACAGGAACAGGAGCAGTAGCAGGAGCAGGAGTAGTAGCAGGGGTAGGGTCAAGCTCCTCCTCGCCAGAAGTATCATCCTCGGAGTCACCGTCCGATGAAACAGGGCTCGATGACTGCGGAGAAGGTGGGGGTGACACAACACGGCCCTCACCGGATCTCACACTCTCCTCATCAGTAGCTACAGGAGATGGGGTAACAGGCTCTGGCTCAGGCTCAAAGGGCTCCTCAATGGGATCCTCATCATCAGTATCTCCTATCAGCGTAATCCAGGGGCCAAGCTCAGAGTCAGCACCCATATCCTCATCAGGATCCTCGGTATCTCGCATCAGTGCCTCATCATGCTCTCTCTCAAAAGTCTCAGGGTCTGGTATCTCCTCCATATACACAAGGGAAATAAGGTGGGTCACTAACCATAAAGAAAGGTTTAAGGAGTAGTTCCCTCACGGGCCTTAAAGTCAGGGCTATATCCGATAACCCGACTGCAAACTCGATGAGAGTTCTAAGTATTATTAGGGGTGTTATTAGGGTTATTATTATTGTTATTATTATTAGGGTTGCTTTCTTAAATTACTATCGTTTCTGATAACTGTAACCTCGCTCTGATACCATTTCCGTGACGACCCCAGATCCGGGGTCGGAGATCTAGGCGCTCATGGTCCATTTTCCATTAATATCATACCTTTTCTTGCACATAATATATAAAACAGCCATCGACCCCACAATAAACTCACACCGCACACACACACACAGGTTAGAGTCTCAGAAACGTCACGCAATTGATTAAGCAGAAATAAAAGTTTCAGAGTTACAGACTGAATTAAATAGCATTTATGCTACCAGCAACACTTCGATATGAAGCGAAGTTGGCGGCTTGAAAGTTTGTTACGATACACTGCTTTGCGCAGGTCATACTTATAAATAAAACGTACTAACAAAAGTTGCCAACCAATCCGGCTAATGGGGCCTACCGGTGGAATCTCAACTGCTGCCTCGGGTCTAGTCACCTGCTTTCGGGCAGTCTGTCTGGGTCTTGCCATTTTGCTTAGCTGTTGTGTTTGTAAATTTGAAAACAAGCAAGAGTGAGCAACTATAGCTCAGCAAGAAATATATGTATAAGGTAAGCAATATAACATTTCATATGATTAGCGGTTATTAAACTCGTTTGTATCAATCAGATATAAAATCGCTTGTCATTGTTGATAAATTCCGAAGGTGCACCAATACGTGCCCTTGTTTTCAAAGTAAACTTGCAGTTCTAGATACTGCATAGAGTCAACATCTTTCTCAACAAAATAGAACACTATCAGCAACTTGGCACATAAGCCTAAGAAGCAGTGTCAGAGCATTTTCCAAAATGGAGGAATGGGACTTAAAGAAAACATAAAACCTGACAGGGATTGACGATGATCAGTCGCCACATCCATGTCCAATAATCCGCGGGTCTTCTCTACCGGTAGAAGGATAGAAACTACATCCGTAACTATCCCCGGGTGAAAACTACATCCGTAATCACCCTCGATAAAAACTACATCCGTAATCATCCTTCGGCAACACCTGGGCCGGAATAATAATTGATGGACCGCCTGGCTCACGGCCGCTTACACATCCTGGGAATCGTTCGTCAACGGTTCCCACACCTGCCAGAGTCCCTTTTTCTTTTTCTTTTAAAAACTTGATTTTGATTGAAAACTGAGTAATTGAGGTCCGACATCAGTCGACCGATGATTCTTGAAATCATACAAGAAGCAGAACCTGACCGGGGGTTTTCGAAAATGTTTTGAGTTCGAAAGAGTTCGAGTTTGAAAGTATTAAAGGTATCTTGGATTAGCTTTGTCTTTAAAATAATGAACAATAATTACTAAATGGTATTTTAAGATTTAATATTAATAATTAATAAAATAATAATTAAATTAAATTAGCTTTTAATCCAAGATATGTATTTTGAGTATTTATGATGATATAAAAATAATTACTTGAGTGTACGATACTTCCCGAATGACCCTTCAGGTTTTCGCAATTTAATTACGATATAATAATATACCGCTCCCCGGTCAATAGTATATATGGACCGCTACGACCTCTATTGCTAGAGTCGTTGTCCGAAAAAAACATTTTATTCTAAGTTCAAGGGGTGCAAACATATATGTGCTTATACATCTCAATTTCATCAATACTTCGATAAGCATAAACATTTGATACGATTGAAAACTACAAACACAACAGTGAAAGTCCTTATATATGTAAGTTTTGAAAAGTAAACTTGCCTTGGTGAGGTTGGGGTGGTCGAGATTGCGGAGTGGAACGATCTATACATAATCAATAGCCGATCGTTAATACCTTAACAATATCTCTTTTAATTGCGAGGTTTTAGGAGGTACAAAATTAACTTAATGACTTCGTCTTCTAACCCTCTAGCCCCACTATAGGTTCATGTCATCACTCGATTACGCTTGTCACTTATTCGACTTAATTTGGTTACCATATCCGAATCATATCCATTACCCCTTAAATCACACTCCCTTTACGACTTTTTCCCTTGCGCGAATTTTACTCTAAAATTTTTATAAAATTGAAAAATACATATTTTAATCCAATTCTTTTTGGGTAGCCTTCACCACTGCATTTACTAGCTTCTCTAATTTTTCCAAGGTCCTACAGAAAATTTTAGGGGTTTAAACAAGGTTCACAAGGGGACTTTTTAGTGCAGTCCAGATTCCAGAAACACATTTCACTTCTCAGGGCATAACTCAAAATCTGTACATCACCTAGTCATGAACCTTATATTTCTGGAAACTACATTCAAATACCTTTCCAACAATATATATTAGCACTTCAGGGGACAATATTTTGGGGTTCAAAACCCTCCTACAAGACAGTACAAGTTCCTGGAAAAATACTCAGCATGCTTTTACCACTTAACCAACCAAGAATCTTATATAAACACCACAACCATCATCTAAACCACCAAGATCATAATTTATAACATACATGGAGTTACATACACTAACCACAAGCTTAAAAATCACAACCACAACACTTAAACTTAAGATCTACATAATCCATCACTTATATGTCCAAGATTCACACTAATAATCATGGATCTAACATTAAACATCACAAATACTACATGGCCAAGAGGGGTTTGGGTTTTTATACCTTCTTGAGTATCTAGGAGCCTTGGGTATGCCTTACAAGTCTCAAGAATACCTTGGATGAGCTCCTACAATCCTTACAACTCAAGATCTAAATGAAAACTCAACATTGTTACTATTCAACAAAACTTCAATATTTATAACTTGAAAACTAATGGATGAAAAGGGTTGGAATTCATATTATACCTTCCTTATGTGATGTAGAGTACCTAGGATTTTTGCCTTGAATTAAGAGTGAAGATAATTAGAAGAAAAGAATTTTTCTTCCCCTTGTTTCTTGTTTGGCCGAGAGCAACAATGGCTAGGGGGGAAAGAGTTTTTGTTTGCTTTTGGTGTTGGTTGAAATAAAGTAAGATGTGTTGGTATTATGTATTAGGTGTGTGTATATGTATCACATGGTACAAGTCTAGTGTCTAGACCACTATACCTCCTTGTCTCCTTGGACAATGTTCCAACTAGTTACTATTCCTCTTGCTATCTTTGCATTGCTAGTTTGTTTTCCTAACTACTTAGTTGCATGGGACTTGCATGCAATATCATTCCTTGTATCATTATTCTTCCACCAATGCTTGTCACTTAATCTTTAATTCGTATCGTATCTTAATTGATTCCTCGTAATAATATTTTGTCGCGTAGAGATTTCCCTTGTAATTCCTTAAGTACTTAATTGTGTAAATTCCTCGAATATCCATAACTCCTCGTCATAATTCCTAATAAATCTTTTAATACTCCAATAACTCTCAAGTCCCAAGTTTTATAAATCTTACTAACAATAAGATTCTTGCCTTCAACAATCTTCCCTTTATCTTACATAGTGAATGTAACAACATAATTTCTCTGACAATCAATTCCATTAAACAACAGCGATGACTAAAAAGGTTCCAAATTGACAACGTCATATAATATTATATAAAAGAAAATAATACAAAAATTAGGGTTCTTACAGAAGAAGTTTTTATACCTGAACTCACATGGAGAGAGGGTTCCTCATCTGGCAAGGGGCTTGAGGTTTTCTCCAAGGAGTGAGCTACTATAGTCTCTGAATCCTCACAAACATCTACTTTCTTTCCAGAGACTACAGGCTCCAGTATACCACTTTCAGGTTCTACGTGAAACTTTAATGCCTTAAGTAATACTTCATTAGACACTATAGTTTGTGTGTTACCATCTTTAAGTGTTGTTTGCTGAGACACACCCTCAAGGTGGATAGACTCTGACTGAACAATATTTGTTTGATCTTTAAAAAAATCAATCAAAGTCATTCATCCCATATCATAGGGTATCTCACTTGCAGTTTCAGTCATCACAGAAGACCTTTCAGTATCAGCAATCACAGTTCCTGAGTCATCCAACCTCTGACTAGATGGCTCTTGTGTTGCAGTGACTGTGATCTGATCTATTCTACTATACACCACTGGTGCAATAGTATCTCCTGTTGACTGTATTCCACTATCTACTACCTCCTTTTGTTCACCTTTAGTTGGAGCATCTTCAACAATGAAATCCTTGTGAAACAAGTATGTATGAAGTGATTGAAGTGCACCATGCTTTGAAAGTTCAAATGACTTGTGTAACTCCTTTCTGACAGATACATAGAATGGCATCTTCATTAAATCAAGTCTTTGATGTAGAAGTCCATATTCTTCAGGAAATGAAAGTCTTGGAACCTTTTCAATCAGAAATTGTAGAACAGGCCTGGAAAGCTTTACTTTTAGAGAAATAAGTTGCATAGCCAGTTGTATGTCAATGTAGTTTCCCATGAAGAATCAATATCTAGATCTCTCTTGTCAATTGCTGACTTAGATACAGCTTCATTTGAAGAGACCTTTATGATGTTAGTTGGACTAGTCTTTGTGTGTGTTGGTGACAAATGAATCTTTCTCCTTGTTCTCCTAGTATAGTAAGCAACAGATTTATCTTGAGAAGACTCAAGAGGTGTAGACACAGAAGTGATCTTGGGATGAGATCCTTTTTCAATATCCAGTAACTATTTTCCCTTTTTAAGAACTACAGCCTTTTGGGAGACTGCAGCCTGGCTACGACTAGGTTTTTCATCTCTTTGTCCTAGCTTAGAAAGTTGAATTGCAGCCTTCAATTCTGCTCTCTCAGCAAGAGATATATTATTATCATCTTCACTAGAACTACTACTTGAAACAACAAATCTTCTCTTCTTTACAACTGAGGTCTTTTGAGAAACACCAGAGGTTTGGTTCTTGAATTGTTTCAGAGACTATAATGTTTTGGGTTACTTGGGTAGATACAGGGGGGTCCTCCTCCACTTGAGGTTCCTGAATCATTTCACCACCGAAGAAAGAAGAATTGTAGATAGTAGGAAGATGAGTTCTTAGAAGTACCTGAACATGATCTATATAATGCATAATAGGTATCTTATCTAGATTCTTTTCATTGTCCTTCTTTGTAATATCAGAGAAAATTCTCTTTTGCTGTACATAAGAAGAAACACAATGTTCTCTACCAAATCTAGCTTTAACATTAGGAATAAAATGGTTAATAAACAATTGAATCTGTGATAATAAACCATTTTCCTATCATGATCTCTTGTCCCAAGTTTGATACACATCTGACTTAAGATAATGTTACCAATGTTCATTACTCTGTCATAAAGCAAACTATATGCAATTTGAGATGTAACAGCAGTAATTTGTTGAAAAGAACTACATTTACCAGTAAAACATTTAGCAATTTGGTCAAAGAAGAAAGACCATTATTTCCTAAGAAATGATCTATTTAACTAGCTCATGTTATCTAAAGGTCCATTATAACCTAAATCAGATAACATATTTCTTACATTATCATCAGATGGTACATTCTCAAAATTCATACAAACAGGTAAGTTAAGTACTGAATTAACAACAGATTTAGTAATATCAAATGAGTCTTGTCCTAAGTGTAGAACAATCTTACATGTTTCACCCTGAACAGAGTCAATTATCTCAGCATTCTCCCAAGCTTGTGAAACAGCAACTTGATTAATTTGTGGAAATGCTGTCAAGGCATAACTTAATGGTCTTTTCGCCATAAAGTCCATAATTGGGTGTAAATCAGTTGACACCCCTTCCTTGCTGGTGATAGCTGCAACATGATTATTCATCATAAAATCAAAGTCACCAAACTTGAAAGCTACTGATTTGGGTAGTCTTCTATGAGCTGCCATTTTGATCTGAAAAGAACATAAGAAATTTTTTTAAATTGATTTGTGATTTTGAGAACTCGAGTGTGTTTTTGCTTTAGAAAATGTGAATTTAGAGAAAGCAATAAACAATTAGAGTTTCAAAACAAGTATATTTCAAAAATCCTTCAGACCCATTATCCCACGTTGACACGTAGGTTGATAGGTGTCAGTCCCTAAAAAATGAAGTTACCCACGATTTTTGGAAAATAAAATCAAAGATTGATTTTTTTTAAAAAAAACAGGGTATAATCAAGATAAAAATCAATACTGATCAGCTTCCTTTTCCTGATGTGATCATCTCTTCAAGATAATCACAAATTGCAATGTGATTTATAATAATGATATTCACAAATCCTGATAATCACACTTGTAGATCCTGATCAATATCATCCTGATTCTAGAGACTAAATGGAGTTTCCACGTGGCATTTTCTTTTATCTGTAAAAGAAATAAGATACGTTCAACATCTCTTGAAAATACAAGAAATACAGTCACGCGTAATAATAATGACTGACTGCATTGACAGCATCTATAGCTGTTGCCATGGGTATTTTTGCAACTGCACAGTCTTGAAAGTCAAACCTTTTTAAAAGATCTTTGATATACTTTGACTGATTAATAAAAATACCAGTCTCAGTCTGTTTGACCTGCAAGCCTAAAAAATAATTTAGTTCACCCATCATGCTCATCTGATACTTAGACTGCATAAGCTTATTAAACTTAACACACAACTTTTCACTTGTAGAACAAAATATGATGTCATCAACATAAACTTGAACTAAAAGCAATTCACCTTTCTCCTTTCTAAAGAATAGAGTTTTGTCAATTGTACCTCTTGTGAAGCCATTTTCAAGAAGAAATTTAGACAAAGTCTCATACCATGCTCTTGGTGCCTACTTTAGTCCATAGAGTGTCTTGTCAAGTTTGTAGACATGATTTGGAAACTTTGGATCAACAAAACCAGGTGGTTGCTCCCCATACAATTCCTAATTAAGCTTGCCATTTAGAAAAGCACTCTTTACATCCATCTGGTATACCTTGAACTTTGAATGAGCTGCAAATGCAAGAAACATCCTGATTGCTTCCAATCTTGCTACAGATGCAAAGGTTTCATCATAATCAATGCCTTCTTCTTGAGAATAAGCATTGGCCACCAGTCTTGCTTTGTTTCTTACAATCATACCAGATTCATCTAGCTTGTTTCTGAAAACCCATTTAGCACCAACAATAGATCTATCTTTAGGTCTTGGTACCAGTTTCCATACTTTGTTCCTCTCAAACTCATTTAATTCTTCCTACATTGCAATTACCCAATCAGGATCCTGTAAGGCTTCTTCAACCTTCTTTGGTTCATTCTTTGAGAGAAAACAACTGTACAAGCATTCATTTTGAATTGATCTTCTAGTTCGAACACCACTATTTGGATCACCAATTATCAAATTTTCAGTATGATCCCTTGTCCATTTTCTAACAGGTGGTAGATTACTCCTGCTAGACTCTCCCCCTAAGTTAGTGGTGTCTCTTGTAGAAGAACTTTTTATGCCTTCAAAAGCTCCCCCTTGATCAGTAGAATCAGTAGACTCCATACTGCTACTAGTTTATGATCTTCCTTCACTAGACTCTGAAGGATCAGTTCCTGATGGAGTAGACTCTGAATGACTAGTCTACTCCTGATGAGCAATGTGTTCTCCTCGATTAACATGCTCCCCCTCAACAGTAGCATTCCTTTTAGAAGCAATAGAGATTTTTTCTGGAGAACCTTCATCATCAGTGGAGAGAATCTCAAAATCCTTAAGATTTTCAAATTCTAATTTGTCATGGCTTTCATCAGTTTGCAAAATCCCAAACTTCTTGTCATCAAATACAATATGAATTGATTCCATAACAATGTGAGGTCTGAGATTGTATACTTTGAAGGCCTTTGATGCTGAATATCCTAGAAAGATTCCTTCATCTATTTGGCTTCAAATTTTTCCAAGTTGTTCTGAATGAACTTTCAGGACATAGCATTTGCATCCAAAGATGTGAAAATATTTCACACTTGGTTTCTTTCCTTTGATCATCTCATAAGGAGTCTTACCATGATCATTTACCAAGGTACAATTTTGAGTGAAACATGTAGTGTTGATAGCTTCTGCCCAGAAATAGGTTGGAAGCTTTGCATCTGCAAGTATGGTTCTTGCTGCCTCTATGAGAGTCCTGTTCTTTCTTTCTACTACACCATTCTGCTGAGGTGTTCCAGGTGTAGAAAACTTTTGAGTGATTCCATTATCTGCACAATACTCCTCCATTATTGAATTCTTGAATTCTGTACCATTATCACTCCTAAGTACTTTGACCTTGTACTCAGAGCTATTCTGAATATTCTTGACAAGTTCAATGATTTGCTGAGGAGCTTCATCCTTCTTGTGTAGAAAGAATACCCATGTGAACCTTGTGTAATCATCCACTATAACTAGAGCATATCTTTTCTTGCTGATAGACATAATGTTTACTGGACCGAACAGATCAAGATGCAGCATGTGAAATGGCTCAGTAATTGAATTTTCTGTCTTGCTCTTAAAAGTGGTTCTTCTTTATTTTCCAAGCTGACAAGCATCACAAAATCCATCTTGTACGTAATTTTCCTGAGGCAGGCCTCTCACCAGATTGTGTTTCACAAGTTGATTAACCTTCTTGAAGTTGAGATGTGAGAGCTTCTTGTGCCAATTCCAGCTTTCATCATTTGATGCCTTGCTGTAAAGACATCTGAAAATTTCTTTAGATGTGTCACTCAAGCTGGCTTCATAAATGTTACCATATCTATGACCAGTTAGAACAATGTCTCCATTCTTCATATTCAAGATTTTGCATCCTTCACTGTCAAAGATTGATTGGTAACATTTATCACCCAGTTGACTTATGCTTAAAAGTGTGTGTTTCAAGCCTTCAACCAGTGCTACGTTTTCTATGATGACATTCCCCAAAACAATTGAGCCATATCCCAGAGTTTCTCCTTTGTTGCCATCTGCAAAAGATATTACTGGGCCAGCTTTCCTCTCAAACTTTGTAAGCAGGGACTTCTTTCCAGTCATATATCCAGAGCATCCACTGTCCAAGATAATTGAATGCTTCCTTCCTGTGCCCTGCAAACAAAAAGTGACTAGTTAGAATTTTTTAGGACCCAACTTTGATTGGATCCTTTCTTACTAACTTTAGAAAAACAGGCTTTGAAGATTTTGCTTTTGATTTACCTGTTGAAGAGTCTATCTTAGACTCTAATTTCACAAACTTTTTGTGACTAGGAGTTTCAGATTTCAAATAATAATAGTCATAATACAGTTCATGATATTCTTTACACTTGTAAATGGAATGAAGTAAACTACCACAATGATAACAAGCTTTTTGTGGTTGGTATTGAACTTTCTGAGTCTTGGGGAATTTAGACTCAGTTTTCCAAGAAGGTTTTTAATTGCAGTCTATGGCCAAATGATTATGATTTCCACATTTATAGAATTTCTTCCTAGGTGCATCAGGTACATTCTTGTAATTATTCTCTTTGTTAATACCTTCTTTTCCATTCCTATTCCTCTTGATCTTGCTAGACTCTGAAATACCTTCTAGTCTCTGTTTCAGCTGAGACTTAGACAGAAAGCCTATGTTGATATTCTTAGGTTTTTCTAACACTTTCTCATATGAACTAGTGTTGTTAATTCTCTTGTGCACAACTAGGGTACCATTGGAATCAACAAACTTAACATGTTTAGGTTCAGAAACTTTCTGCTTACCTTCAGATTTAGATGTGCTAGCTTCTTGTTTACTATTATCATTCTGGACAATAGCTACATGAGTTTCACTTTAATCCTTTTCAAAACCTAAGCCATAAACCTTCCCAAGAATTTGATTTTCAATGATTTCTTGAGTCTTTTTACCAGAATTGTTAATGGTTTTCATCATCTCTCTCTCTTCCTCTAGTTCCTTTCTGACATACTCATAAGCCTCAAGAATAACACTATAATCATGCTTAGCTTTATCGGAACTTAACCTATATTCTTCCATTTCAATTAACTCAGATTCAAGAATATTATTTCTACCAACTAATTCATCATTCTTAATCTTAAGATCATCTTTTTCACTAGTAAGAATTCTGAAATTAGTCATAAGATTCTTAAACTCCGCATGGATATATCTAATATCATCAGAATCTAAGCTATCAAATAAATCAAGAGAGTGAAGTGATACCTAAACAGAAGATGAAGAAGTTTTCTTTGGAGATCCAGGCTTGTCTGAAGCACTTGCCATCAAAGCAATGTTATCATAATCCAATTCATCTTCAGAATCACTGGAGTCTACCCAATCCTTCTGTGTGACCATGAGTGCATTACCTTTTCCTGAATTCCTAGGCTTCTTACACTCACTAGCAAAGTGTCCAAGCTCGCTGCAATTAAAGCACTTGATCTTGGCCTTATCAAGCTTGATAATTGTACTTCTGCCTTTGTCACTCTTCTTCTCCTCTTTCTTTTGAAAAGATCCTTTGCTAAATCTTCTCCTGTTGAATCTTCCTTTCTTGAAAGCTTTAGCAAACATAGCAAAGAGTTCCTGCATCTCTGATTCAGAATCACTATTGTCAGAGTCTATATCTGCAGTCTCTGACTAAGAACTTTCTTTGCTCTTCTTCTTCCTTGAGTCTCTGACTTTTCTTCTGGAAACTTCTTTGATTCAGATTGAGTAGTGAGTGTAACAGTTTTCATCTTTCCTTCACTTCTACTCTTTTTCTGCTGCTTGTCAAGCTCATAAGCCCTAAGTTTTCCATAGACTACCTCTAATGACATTTCATCCAGATCATTAGCTTCCTCAACTACAGATATCTTTTCGCTGAAGAAATCAGGCAAGGCTTTCATGAACTTAGTATTCATATCCTCCAAGTCATAATATTTACCATGCATGGCCATCTCATTGATGAGTTTAGTAAACCTATTAAAGGTATCAGTAAGTGACTCACCAGACTTGGATTCAAAGTACTCATACTGTTGTATGAGAAGTGTCCTCATATTCTTCCTGACAGGTTTTGTTCCTTTATAGTGAACCTTTAGATTGTCCCAAATCTCCTTAGCAGTCTTATAAGAGAGAACATAGTTGGTGAGAACAGAATCAAGATTGTTGAATATTATGTTTCTCACTTTAGCATCCTTAAGAACGTTCTCCTTGTCCGTATCTGTCCATTATAATAATATGCTTCTCTGCCATGTGCTCTGGAACAACTTTTCCTTCGACAGTTGCTTGAGGAACAACCCTTGTTGGAACGAAAGGCCCATCTCTTATTCTGTCAAGATAATCAGGATCTGTCGCTTCCAGGTGATGCAACATCTTCACTTCCCATAGAGTGTATTCGTTTCTCTTGAGCATAGGAATTTTGTATTACCATCCTTGTAACCGGACATGATTGCAGATCTTTATGATTATTCAAAATCAACCTGCTCTGATACCAATTTTTAACCCAAATAACTTGTAGAAGTGGGGTTGAATACAAGTTATATAATCGTGTCTGATTTTTGCTTGATTAGATGAACAAGAACAAACGAATAAATCAAATTGTTTGAATTAATAAAATCAAATACAAACTCTACCAAAGGTGTACAATACCTTTAGCAGCTGCTGACAATAGAAATCTCTCTCTGTTTATTTCAAACTCTCAAATACAAACCTTATACTAAGCTCTCATTCACAAACACACGAACGAACTCACTCGCACTTTCTACAATGATATTGAGAGAGTATTTATAATGCTACCTATCAACTAATAACAGAAAGTTATAATCTATACATGATAATGTTCTGCCGTCCAGTTGATAGTTTCCATCAATAGAAAATTCTTTCCTTCATGATACCTTCTTGCTTGTTCTTCAAAACAACTATCCTATTTTATAACACTTACTAGTTTCTGTAGACATCCATCAGTATTTGACTTGTCATATCAGGATCTTCTCTCAGTTCCTGAAATGTAGTCCTTGACACATTGTTCCTGACTTAACTCTACAGATCACTGTCTAACACATATATCCTATATAAAGTGCTAAATCCTTTATAAGATCAGGATATAGAAGAAGTATATGCAAATTCTATTCTTAACATCACAACTCATGAATTATTCCTAACATCTTGGATATTCATTTAAAGTCTTAATTATTTTCTTGGATATTATTTTGAATATTTATTCGAGGAATTATTTACTTAATGAATATTTTATATATACTTATTCGAGGATTAATCATGAGCAATATTTTTATTAAGAATATTCTTGAACTATTTCTGGTTTAATAAATATTCTTTGAATATTTATTTAATTCTTTCAACTAGTTCTGAAATGAGATATTTTATTCAAAAATTTCCTTGATATTCTGTTAAATATAATTGATGTGTTTTAATCAGTGTTTAAGTGTTACAGTGAATTATCAGAGTTTAGTTGGAAGCAGTCAAAGTTTGGTGTAAACTCTGACAGATGGAAGCTCGACAGAGTTTGTCAAACTCTGTCTGGAGGAAGCGTCTATTGGTCAACAGTGATTGAAGATTTATTATGGAAGCGATATCTTTGAAGATTGGATAGCTATCAAAGAGATCGAGTTGACATAGGAGACGTGTGACAATCTGTAATTGATATCAATGTATAGCTGATTATTAGGAATATCAATTAGAGATTGTATCGTAGCTGTATGTTATATAAATACAGTTAGGTTAACCCTAGAAGGGTATCGTACAACGAATTATCTTTATTGTAACCTAGCAGCTCTTTGTGATATTTTACATCACGAAGAGGGTTCGTAATACAAGAAGTTTTAAGTGCATAAACGCTTTTACTTGTTAAACTCTCATACAAAGTTGATTACTAATTGTGTATTCGGCCTAACAAGTGGTATCAGAGCCAATCTGTTACTTTATTACAGGTTAAGATCCAAACACAAAAATAATCATGGCAGCAATCCCTCCACCAACACCTACTGTTTCTGAAAAGGCTCCTACTACTGTGAGTCATTATGAACCAATCAGGGTTCCTATTCTGAGGCCATTAGAGTATGCTATGTGGAAGGTCAAGATGACTATGTTTCTGGAGGCTACAGATCCAGAATATCTTGACAGGATTTATGAAGGCCCTCACAATCCTACAAAGCTATCTGTTGCAGTTGCTGGTGAAGAAGCAAAAATGGTTCCAAAGGAAAAGAAGGACATGACTCCTGAAGATCTATCATCAATTGCTAAGGATGCAAAAGTCAGGCATTTACTGCATAGTGCTTTAGACAATGTTATGTCTAACAAAGTCATTAACTGCACCACTGCAAAAGAGATATGGGATGCTCTTGAAGTCAGATGTCAAGGAACTGCGGCTATTAAGAAGAATAGGAGAAACATACTCACACAAGAGTATGAGCATTTTGAGGTTAAACCTGAAGAGACCATGACAGAAACATTTGATAGATTCTGTAAACTGATTAATGATCTGTCATTGGTCAACAAAGAGTATGATCTAGAAGACTCGAATCTCAAGTTTCTTCTTTCTCTACCTGAAAAGTGGGATGTGAAAACAACCACTATTAGAGACAACTATGATCTTGCTGAAACAGAGATTGATGAAATCTATGGACTGCTCAAAACTCATGAATTGGAAATGGAGCAGAGAAACAGGAGATCAAGCAGGAAAGGAAAGTCTGTTGCTCTTAATGTTGAAGAGAAGCCTCAGAAGAAAGAGGCAACAAGAAGGAAAATGAAGGGAAAAGCTTTGGTCATACATTCAGAAAGTGAATCACCAAACTCTGATTATGATTCAAACTCTTCTGAATCATCTGACTCTGAGGATGATGAAGAAGAAATGAGGAAAATGGCTGTGTTAATGGTGAAGACTTTCAAGAAAAAGGGCTTCAAGAATTTCAAGAAAGGAAAAAGGTTTTCTAGGGATTCAAATGAAGACAGGAAAAGCTACAGGAAGTCTGATAAGAGAGATTCTAAAGGGAAGAAGGATAAGTCTGAAATTCAATGCTACAAGTGTAAGGAGATGGGTCACTATGCTCCTGAGTGCAAGAAGGGTAAAACTGGAAAGGTACTCGACACTAAAGGCGGAGATTGGGCAGATACTTCAGATTCTGATGAAGAAGTGAACTATGCTCTCATGGCTACTACTGAATCAGAATCCTCTGAAAATCAGGTACCTCTAACTACCTATGCTTATAATATTGATGACATTGCTCAATTAAGAATTTATCTTAAGTCATTGCATATAAGTTATAGGGATCAGACTTTAGAAAATGAGAGGATAAAAGCTGAAAATTCTGAACTTAAGGTAAGAAATAAACTTGTTGAAGAAAAACTTGAAAACATGCAACAAGTTCAGAAAGAGAGAGATGATGCTGTTTGCAAAGAACAGAATTTGCTTCAGAAGTGTAAACAACTAGAGTCAGAGTTGGAGGAAGCAAATAATAAAATTAGGACTTGGACTAATTCTGGAAAGGACACTCAACAGATTTTTCAAACAGACACTGTTGGTCTAGGTTATAATGAGGGAGATGAACTTAGATTTCAAAATCAAGTTAAAGTCAGAGCTCATTTTGTTCATGGAACCAGTAAATTTTTGTCTGAAAATGAAAAGGAAGCTGTCAAAAGTAAACCAGTAAAAACTAGTGTTAAACAAGTTAATATTGGTTCAATGACAGATAAACAACTCAAACATAAACTGAAGGAGTTAAAATCTGTTGAGAAACAGAAAGTGTCAAACAAGAACAGAAATGGAAAAGTAGGCATCATTTCAGGAAATAAACCAATGCTTGCTAGTTATGCTCCAAGAAAGACATGTCATAACTGTGGTAGTACTAAGCATCTTGCAAATTTCTGCAAGAAAAATAAAAATATAAATTCTTTACCTACAAAGTCTGAGGTAAAGAAGGATTTTGCAAGAACTAAGCTACAGACTTTATGCACACACTGTGGAAGCACTTGGCATTCCATTTATACTTGCAGAGAATATCATGCTATCTATCATAATTACTATGAACTGAAACCCAATCTGAAATGGGTTAAAGTTGATACTGCAAGTGTAAACACTGATACTGTTAGCTCAAACTCTGATAATGTTAATTCCGCTGCAAAAGCTAACAAAGTTAAGAATGCCAAAGGATCCAAGCAAGTTTGGATCCTTAAAACTAATCCTCAGTAATTGTTTGTGATTGCAGGGTAACAGGGAGGCAACCCTAGTCGTGGACAGTGGATGTTCAGGACACATGAATGGAAATAAAGCCCTGCTACCAGAATATGAGGAGAAGGCTGGCCCAAAAGTTTCCTATGGTGATGGCAATGTAGGAAGAACATTGGGATATGGCAATATTAATCTTGGAAATGTCATCATCAACAATGTAGCTCATGTCCCAGGACTCAAGCATGACTTGTTATCTGTGAGTCAAATCTGTGACAAGGGATATCATGTAGATTTTCAACCTGAATATTGTGAAGTTATCAGCAAATCTACAGGAAAGGTTGTTCTAGTTGGTCACAGACAAAACAACATTTATGAAATCAAGCTTTTGATAGACTCTGTTGGAAAAGCTGTTTGCCTGTCAACAAGAATGTCTAGTGAAGAGAGTTGGAAGTGGCAAAAGAAACTCTCACATTTGAACTTGAACAACATCAATGAATTGATCAGAAAGGATCTTGTAAGAGGACTCCCAAAGGCTCTGTTAAATGTTGATGGCCTGTGTGACTCATGTCAGAAGGCTAAACAAAGGAAGTCATCTTTCAAGAGCAAGACAGAATTTTCTATCACTGATCCCTATCATCTTCTGCATGTTGATCTCTTTGGTCCAGTAAATGTTATGTCTATTGCAAGGAAGAAATATGCTTTAGTCATTGTTGATGAATACACTAGATTCACTTGGGTGTATTTTCTAGCAAAGAAGGATGAAACTGCATTAACTCTGATGGAGCATGTGAAGCTTCTGGACAAAGGATCAAGCAACAAAGTCAGAATCATCAGAAGTGATAATGGAACTGAGTTCAGAAATGCAACAATGGAAGAATTCTGCAAGGACAATGGAGTGAAACAAGAATTTTCAGCACCTGGTACACCACAACAAAATGGTGTAGTTGAAAGGAAAAATAGAACCTTAATTGAAGCTGCCAGAACTATGCTTGATGAAGCAAAATTGCCAACTTATTTCTGGGTAGAAGCTGTTCAAACTGCTTGTTTTACTCAAAATGCAATACTGATCAATAAGCATGGAAAGACACCATATGAGATGGTGAAGAAAAAGAAGCCTAACCTGAAATACTTTCATATTTTCGGGTGCAAATGTTTTGTTTTGAAGACTCATCCAGAACAGTTGACCAAGTTTGAGCTAAAGGCAGATGAAGGAATTTTTGTTGGTTATCCACTGTCAACAAAGGCATTCAGAGTTTACAATCTGAGAACTAAAGTGATCATGGAATCTATACATGTTTCTTTTGATGATAAGAAGATAACTGGACTTGAAGACAAAGATGAATATGATCAACTGAACTTTGAAAATGAAAATTTAAATTCTGATGAAGGAAACTCTGATGAAACAATTCTGACAGACTCTGTTGAAACAAACTCTGAACCTCTACTGGTAAACACTGGAGAAACTTCTCAGTCACAGCAAAGGGGAGAACCAGTTGAGGGGGAGCATGATCAAGATGAAGACTCAAACACTGATACTGAGTCAACTGAAAAATCTGGATCAAACTCTGATGCTTCAAATTCTGACTCTGGGCAGTCAAGTTCAGGGGGAGTCTCAAAAAACGAAGATAGATCACAACAAAATCAGTAGAGCATGGATCAAGGGGGAGGATCACATGCTGATAGAAGTCATTTACCTTCTGCTAGGAAATGGACTAAATCACATACACCTGATTTGATAATTGGTGATCCAGATGCAAAAGTAAAGACAAGAAGTGCTACTGCAAGTGAATGTCTGTTTCATGCATTCTTATCTAATAATGAACCAAAGAAAGTGGAAGAAGCTCTTCAAGATGCAGACTGGATAACAACAATGCAGGAAGAGTTGAATGAATTTGAAAGGAATGAAGTTTGGACCCTTGTACCAAGGCCAAAGAACAGATCTATTGTTGGTACTAAATGGGTTTTCAGAAACAAGACTGACAGTGAAGGTGTTATCACAAGGAACAAGGCTAGACTGGTAGCAAAACGCTATTCACAGCAGGAAGGAATAGACTATGATGAAACATTTGCTCCAGTTGCAAGATTGGAGGCAATCAGAATTTTTCTAGCATATGCCTCTCACAAGAAATTCAAATTGTTCCAGATGGATGTGAAAAGTGCTTTTCTGAATGGAAAGCTTGAAGAAGAAGTGTTTGTTGAACAAGCACCAGGATTTGTAGACCCCAAATATCCAGATTATGTCTACAGGCTAGATAAAGCACTATATGGACTTAAGCAGGCACCATGAGCATGGTATGAGACACTTGCTCAGTTTCTTCTAGAAAGTGGATTCAACAGAGGAACAATTGACAAAACTCAGTTTTATTTCAATCAAGGAAGTGACCTCCTTTTAGTTCAAATTTATGTTGATGACATCATCTTTGGGTCTACTAATGATAAACTCTGTAAGAAGTTTGCCAAGCTCATGCAGTCCAGATATCAAATGAGCATGATGGGAGAGCTTAGTTACTTTCTAGGCCTACAGGTGAAACAAACAGATGATGGAATTTTCATTAATCAAGAAAAATATACCAGAAATCTTCTCAAGAAATTTGGTATGCTTGACTGTTCATCTGCATCAACTCCCATGGCAACAGCAACTAAATTGGACAAAGACACAGGAGTTTCAGTGGATATGACAAACTACAGGGGCATGATAGGATCTCTTCTATACTTGACAGCTAGTAGGCCTGACATCATGTATGCAACCTGTCTTTGTGCAAGGTTTCAGGCAGATCCTAGAGAGCCACATCTGACAGCTGTGAAAAGAATCTTCAAGTATCTCAAGGGCACCATATCATTAGGTCTGTGGTACCCCAGAGAATCAGATTTCAAGCTACTTGGGTATTCTGATGCAGACTTTGCAGGCTGCAAGGTAGACAGAAAGAGCACTAGTGGAAGTTGTCAATTTCTTGGTGACAGACTTGTTTCCTGGTACAGCAAGAAACAGAAATCAATCTCCACATCTACAGCAGAAGCAGAGTATATTGCAGCTGGTAGCTGTTGTGCACAGATCTTGTGGATGAAGAATCAACTGCTGGATTATGGATTGAGGTACAGTAAAATTCCTATTTACTGTGATAATCAAAGTGCTATTGCTATGACAGGTAATCCAGTACAGCATTCAATGACCAAGCACATCAGCATAAGGTACCACTTCATCAGAGAACATGTAGAAGAAGGGAATATTGAACTACATTTTGTGTCTACAGAACAACAGCTTGCAGATATCTTCACTAAACCGTTGAGTGAAGCTACATTTACAAGACTAGTCAACGAACTAGGAATGGTCTCTGGTTTTGACTAGGAATGTTGGTTAGATTCAAATCTTACTTATGTAGTGTATTACTCATATTTCCTGATTGGTTAAATGCTAAGTGAACTCTGTTGATTAAACTCTGTTATGCATACTCTGTTAAACTCTGTCAGACAACTTGCCACAATCAACTGCTAATTACCAGCTAGGATCCAATGTAGCATCCGTTGATTGTAGGTTGCATCAGTTGATGACTAACTGGACTGTATCCGTTGATGTTATACAGTCTTATCCGTTGATGTTATACAGTCTTATCCGTTGTGTTATACAGTCTTATCCGTTCATGGTTGTGTTATACGGTCTTATCCGTTGATGGTTGTGTTATACAGTCTCTAAACTCTGTCAGCATGTCTGTATGTCATACACTGTTAATAAGTTTGATAAACTCTGTGAACTTTGAATTGATTTTTGTCTGAGTGAAAAACACCAATGAAGAAATATGTATGAAGCATGATTCTCAGCAATTAATCATGAATCTTTCTAAGTTATTGTGATCTAATCTTAGATTGTGCAGAAAGTTAACACAGCATGATACTGGCTCATATTTATAGCATCTCTTAGTTTATTTTGTCCTAAACTCTGAGTCTATAAATACTGTGTGCATTACCTTACATGAAAAACTACTGATGTTGATGAACTCTAAACTCTGTTAGTTATACTCTGATAGAATAAAATGCTTACTGCAATACCCCAAAGAAAATGTATATAGGTTGTTATACTCCTTTGAGATTATGTTGGATACTAGGATGACCCAGGAACCTATTGGTATATAATATGTGCTAAAATTCTCTGATTTTTGGTGACTAGTTAAATACTAGGATGACCCAGGAACTTATCAAAATAATAAGGGCTAAAATTTTTGAATTTTTGGTGACTGGTTCCAACCTCTGATTACTGGAATGAAAAAATAAAAAAAATGAAAATATAAATAAAAAAATGTATATAAAGGGGGTATAAAATAAAAGTTACTGTATATAGTTTGATTACTTCAGAGTTTAGCTTTCATCATACAATCAGTGTTTACTATGACAGTTTGTGCATCCAGTGTTTATTGATTTACTTTATGGATTTTATGAAAAATTAGATGCTCTAAAAATTGATTTAGTAAACTCTGCTTCACACACACATATTCACAACTGTGCAATTTATGAAAGGGTTTCGGTGATAAAGTTGGAGAATTGACAAACGCTGTTAATTCGTGATTTGTACTCTAAGGTAAATTTTCACTTGGACAATTTGAAAATCTTGGGGTAAATAGAGATTTTGACAACTGTTAATCAGTGGATAGTTGATGAATGTGTTCTTTATATGATTACTTTAATTAGTTTTCATATTCTCTTCTCGATTTATTTTCTTGAAGAACAGTTCATAAAATAAATAAAAGTTGCAGAACACAATGAATAAGATTAGAGAATCATAATTTTTCATTGATAATAAGAAAGAGATTACAAGCAAATATTACATCTTTTTGTTCTCTCTATCTGCTAATCTATTCAACAGGAAAATAAAAGGTCAGTCCAAACCACTCCATTGTTAGCAAAAATTCCCAGATCCCATCTTTGCCACTTTATTTGGGTGGAAGTTGAAGGGATAAGGTTATTTTTGCTGACATATTCATTAACAATGGTTGGTGGTGTTGGATGAGGATGCCTTCGAGGAGAGCCATGCCAATGTTGCTTGGAGGGCAGCATCGATGTCGATCACCCTTGCAGGTCTCTCTCTCTCGATCTCTTCCAGACCGGCATCCATTTGCAGCCACATCATCTCAAGCTGCCTTTCCCACTCAAACGCTTCAAATTCTTCACGCGTATAGCTGAAGATGTTCCTATTCTCGACAAGATGAAGGTTCTTTTCTTTGATGGTAAGGTTGGCCATTGTTTTTCAAAGTATTTGGTTTGAAGGGTTTGTGATTTTACAGGGGAGACTGAAAGGTTAAAGGTTTAATGAACTAATCTGAGCAAGTCTCTAGGCCTTAAATAGAGATGGGTAAGAACAAAGTTCTTAAACGCTTCGTATTCTGGTTATTAAAGGCAACAGGTAAACGCTTCAAATTCTGGTTTTACTTGGGTCCAGATATTTTAAGAGAGTATTATTTGATTTTTGTTTAAATCAAATATTTTAATGTTTTAATTTGCAAAATACTCTTCTTAAAAATAAGCGCACGTGACCCACTCGCCCTTTAATGTGTCCCACTCACCCATTATCGTGTCCCACTACACATTAATCTAGGAACTGATTGAGTGTTTGTTACATAAGAGATTGGGTTTTTAATTACTTTAATCACTTTTGTGTCCAAACGATTGTGTTTTATTCCTACATCTCACAGTTCTCTTATTTTTCACTTGGGCATTCACGCAAACACCTTTTCTACATACATTTCTCTTGGAAATTCTTGCAAATTTCTTAACTCAATGGCCTCTAAAGCATTCACTGCTCTTGGTTTACGGTTTGTTCCTAACAACTATGAAGCTCCACTCTATCATCAACGCGTTCCAGAATCGTTTCATCTAATGCAGAACTTCTTGAGGGATTCAGAGATTGGACAAGCTCTGGTTGGACCTGCTACTCTCTCTGCGTCTCAAATTGCTACATTTTGGCAGAATTCAGTTTATGTGGATGGAGGAGAGAATGGAACTCCTAACATTATCTTCACTTATGAAGACCAAGATTATGTGATTACTCCACAGACTGTAAGAGATACAATGGGGTTTGACACACATACTTCTTATACTCTGGTTAATGAAACTTATTTGAGAGAAATGCTACAAGAGATAGGTTACATGGAATCTCTTGACAAGCTTGGCGGTATAAAGAGACCAAATCTCAGAAAGGAATGGAACTTTTTCTTTGATTGCATCACAAGGACGTTTCAGAAGAAAGTCACCAACTGGGATGCCATTCCAATAGACAGTCTCCAAATCGGGTATTCTCTACTCTATGGTACTAATTTTGATTTTGGTCGACATGTTCTGATGAGCTTAGGTGATAAACTGTCAGAATCTACTACTGTTTATTATGCTCGTTTTTGTCAAATGCTGTTCAATGCTTGTGTACCTGGTCTCGAAATTGATGATACTGATGAAATTGATCCTTTTAGAGTCAATAAGAGAATATTCTCTGATATGACTAACAAGGATGTTGGTAAAGCAAATCTCCCTGCTTTTGTCATGCCACTTGCTCTGCAAAATTTTCTTAATCAACCACAAGAACCACAACAACCTGAACCACAACAAGATCAACAAGAACCACAACAACCTGAACCACAACAACAACCACAACAACAACCTGAACCTGAGCCTGAACCGTTAAACATTGATCGTACTCAAAAACCAAACACTGAATCACCTGCTCACTCAGCACCTACAAAACAACCTTCACCCACTCCACAAACAAACTCCGAATCGTCACAATCTCCACCAGAATCACAGTCAGCACAAAGAGTTAAGAAGGCAGTAACTGAACAACATGCAAGTGTTAAGCAGGCGAAAGAGACACAAAGAAAATCAAAGCAGACATCTCCTGAAGCTGTTTATACTAGAAGAGTGAAAAGAATAAAACAACGGGCAAAAATGCCTAAGTCACCATCTAGTGAAGAGGATTCAGATTTTCTAGCAAAACGAAGAAAACTGATATTCTCTGATTCTGTGGATGAAGATATTGATGCTCCAGAGGTCGTTTCATAGCAAACACCTCCTGTTGAGGTTGAGAAAGATGCAATACCTGCAGAGGATAAAATGCCTGCAGAGGACAAAATGCCTGCAGAAGAGGATGCTAGAGATGGTCTTTCTCCGATAAATGATACTCTTGATTCATTTATGCCATTCTCTGATCCTATCTCTGATATTGGTGTAGCTGATCAACTTACGGTTGTTCTTTCTGAAGCTGTGGCATCCCATACTGAGTTAATATCTAATGCTCACCAAACTGTTGAAGGAGGAGAAGAAATTGATCAGGCAACCAAGGTCACTTCTCAGTCTATGCCTGTTGCTGAGCCTGAGCAACATGGAGAAAATCTTGACAAGCCTACAGAAGAAATTGCTAAAATTATGGCTGAAGATGAACCTGTTAAAGCTACAAGTGTTGAACCTGAAGGTGAAAGTAGTGCAAACTCTGATGCTTCTCTGAGTGCACCAGTACAAACAGACAATAAACATACACCTTTCTCTCAACCTTGTACTTCTCATGAAGTTGAGAGAGCACAATTTGCAAAGAATGTTGCTGAATGGTACAAAGAGGATTGTATTTTTCCACGAGGAAGAGCAGCTGATTTTGTTAAGAAAAATGCTGATACTATCTCCAATCCAGAGATTTTTTCTTGCTTAAAAGCAACTGTAGTTCAAGTCAAAACTCTGGATAGAAGATTTGATGATACTACATTGGCAATCACTGCTTTGCGAAATGAGGTTGTAGCTAGAGAAATGAAAATGGAAAGAGATTCAAAACTAGTGACTACAAAATTCTCTAAAGCTCAAGACAATCTCTTTGCCAGGCTGAGTAAAGTTGAAGAGAATCAGTCTGACTTATCTGCTAAAATTGATTCTATTGCTACTTCCCTGGAGTTAATAACATCTATTCTTATGCCTGATGATGTCAAAAAGGGGGAGAGAGTTGTCAGAAGGGATAGTGCTGGAGATGGAGGGGCAAGTAGTAAAGGAAAGATCAAGGCTGAAGAGGCTCAAACTCTGAGAACTAGCAAGTCATCTAAATCACAGTCTGTTGGGAGAAATACTGATACTCAAGGTACTTCAAAGACCAAGAGTTTGCTGTTACCTTCTAATCCACAAACTGATGAAGAATTGGCTGCTAAGCTGTTTATTGAAGAGAATGAGGAAGGAGTTACGATTGAGGACATTGAAGCTGAAGAAAAGAGTTTACAAGAAGAACATCTTAAAGCTTTAAAGTCTGGTAAGGTACAAAGAGGAAAAGCTCCTAGACCTGTTGTTAAAGGTGTTGTGATCAGAGAAAGGGCTGATGTTAGTCAAAGATCTCGGTTTTCAAAGGAAGAAATTGCAGCAGAGGCTAAACTCAAGCTAAAAGGCATTGAAGGAGAAAGTTCACAGAAGAAAGTTACAACTTCTGTCGTATCACAAGCAATGATCACACCTTTACACTTTTCTCAGTTGAAATCGGTTTTTGGGAAAGGAACAATTCATGATCCAAATGTATTATCTGGAGTTTCTATGAATGTTTCTGATGGAAAGGCTTTGTCTGGCAAAGTTGGTAATAATAAGGGTGGACTAGGTTCACACAGAGACAAAAGGCAATATACTGGTCCTAAAGATCCTTCTTCACTGGCTGTTCCAGGTCGTGGTGTTCCTCAAGAGAGTTTGGACAGACTGGAATCAGTACAGTTAGTTCATCAGAAGAGTTTAAACAAGGATTTTCTTTTGTACTTCATGGCTGATGGGATAGTATTTAAAGTTGGTGAGGATGATATTGGCTTGAAATGTTGGGAAGAACTAGAGTATGTTCTATATCTTCTCAAGGTGAATAGTCGAAGGACTCAATCAGTTGCTAATGTGCTCAGACAGAGAATGACTCAGAATCTGGCAATCAGAGGAGAGAAATATAATAGCAGATATGTTCCTAAGTACAGGGATTACAAAGGCAATCTCATTGAAATGAAGAAAGGTACTGCAAAGTTAAAGACTGATTTGGGAATCACAGTACTTGATTTCAATTCACAGTCAGAAAAAGTCAGATTTATCAGACTGGGAAATGAGATGAGAAGGAACAAAATCTATGATCTTAGGGCTGCTATCTACCAGACAGATGAAAGTGATCCTCAACTCAGAGAAATTAAAGAAGCTATGAAGATTGAGCTTGAAAATGCAGAAAGAAGATTGCTGATTGATTATCTCAGAGCCATGCCAGATCTTGAAATGATAAGAGATTAAGGTCTGTAAGGATTTTCTTATTCTCTATAGTTTTTATTAAGTAGAAGCTTAAACTCTGAATTTGTATAAACACTGTATTTGTCTATTTGTTTTGACATCATCAATTATTGTCATTAACTTGTGCATTTTTGCTAATGAACAAGTTGGGGAAGATTGTTAAATATAATTGATGTGTTTTAATCAGTGTTTAAGTGTTACAGTGAATTATCAGAGTTTAGCTGGAAGCAGTCAGAGTTTGGTGTAAACTCTGACAGATGGAAGCTCGACAAGGTTTGTCAAACTCTGTCTGGAGGAAGCGTCTACTGGTTAACAGTGATTGAAGATTTATTATGGAAGCGATATCTTTGAAAATTGGATAGCTATCAAAGAGATCGAGTTGACATAGGAGACGTGTGACAATCTGTAATTGATATCATTGTATAGCTGATTATTAGGAATATCAATTAGAGATTGTATCGTAGCTGTATGTTATATAAATACAGTTAGGTTAACCCTAGAAGGGTATCGTACAAAGAATTATCTTTATTGTAACCTAGCAGCTCTTTGTGATATTTTACATCACGAAGAGGGTTCGTAATACAAGAAATTTTTAAGTGCATAAACGCTTTTACTTGTTAAACTCTCATACAAAGTTGATTATTAATTGTGTATTCGGCCTAACATATTCAAATACCATGTAAATTATCTCTGAGTCGTATTTTTATCAAGGAAGGTTCTCAAAACTCTATTCTTCATTCGAATCTATCTTCTAAAATATAAGGGAACCTTGCTTGAGAAATGTTATTTCTTTGACTGCCCGATCATATACTTTTTAAACAACCTTTTCACTCACATCTTGATTCTTTTCAAACATAGATATGAGTCTTTTTGGTTACCTCTTCAACACTCGAGGGGTAAGATTGATTGAACAAGTTTATAACCATTAACAAGCAACAGCTTGGGCAATATTGGTGAATCATCCTTTCCAATTAGATACGACTACTTTGTGGAGTCTTATCAAAGAGTATTACACTTGGGGAAAGAAGGACGAACTTTACATTTCAGAGTCATGGATTTATTCGAACTAGGAGTTGTGTGTAAGAGGCCGAGTCGCGCGGTCCATCACAAGGCCCAACCGTTGGCCAAGGAGTTACTATTAAGGGCGGTAGACAAGTAAATCCGTCAGTTCTTCCTTCTACCGGTAGTAAACTATATTGGGTTGTACCATCTTCGAATGATCATCGGAGAGTGGGACAGTTGGTGCGTGATAGCTCCAGTATTAGTTCATCTTCCAAATTGGGAATTTCCTACAACACTTATCGAAGAGACTTCTTTCACGTTGACGGGTATTCCCCATAACACGTATCGAAGATACTTCTTTCAGGTTGGCAGGAGTTTGAAAAATGTTCAAAATTGGGATTGCAATATTTTTCCTGCAATTCCCTTCTTTTATGACATATGATGATGTCTTGCTTTTACCTTGTACAACAGATATTTCTACACAATATATGTTTTGAGTTACCTTGTAACTTCATCGTTTACCTTATACTGGTACTATGTTCGTTCATGAATGGCATATGGTTTCACAGATATTTGAATTGTTATATATATATTGTTGTTCACATATATATTACTTTTGGTGGGCTATTGCTCACCCTTGCTTTATTTATTATATCACAACAACATCTAGGTCTGATGGCCCGCGTAAGGCACTCTTAGCGCAAGCAGGTGACCCCAGCCAGAAGACTACCCACTGAGTTATGATTATTCAATTCGCATTAGTTAATTAAATCTTAGTTTGTTAATTTGCTTGTTAGTTAATTTTAGTTAACCACAACCCAAATTTTGTTAATTGTCTTAGCAGTGAGTAAAAACCATACATGTGCATAGGTACAATAATTGAATTTAAACCTAAACCAGATCTCTGTGGGAACGAACTTGACTTATATCTATATTACTTGTGACCACGTACGCTTGCGTGATTTTGTGTTAAGTATCTAACAGTCTTGCCTGTATACCCATGTAGCGGGATCATCGATGTTTTATTTTTAGTTTATGTGCTTGTCATAAGTGGTCGTTAGAGTTCACTGACTCGGATTGTTACTTACATATCTTGTTTGTTCGGTGTGATATAGGTACTCGTACGTGTATGCGAACACGTTCTCAAACTCGTAAGGAGAAAGTGGAAGCAGTATAACCAGTGGTGAGTAAAGTTGTGGAAAGGAAACTTGAAGAAACAGTAAAGATGGGTGATCGAGTAGCAGCAGCAGAAACTAAGGCTTTGAAGGACTTTTCTCAGCCTAAGATCAATGACATCCAATCTAGTATTGTCAGACTAGCCATTGCAGCTAATACCCTTGAAATCAAGCCTGGTACGATTCAGATGGTACAGAATTCAGTTCAGTTTGGGGGTGCTCCTACAGAGGATCCTAACATGCACATCAGGGACTTCATTGAGATCTGTGACACTTTCAAGTTCAATGGTGTGACAGATGATGCTATTAAATTGAGACTTTTCCCATTCTCTTTGAGGGACAAAGCTAAGGGCTGGTTACACTCTTTACCAGTCGGTTCCATTACGACATGGGAGGATCTTGCTCATAAATTTCTCACTAAATTCTTTCCCATGGCTAAAACAGCAGCAATCAGGAATGCTCTAACTCAATTTGCATAGCAATCTGGAGAATCTTTATGTGAAGCTTGGGAGCGCTACAAGGAGATGCTTCGAAAGTGTCCTCATCATGGTATGCCAGACTGGATGGTGATTAATGGTTTCTATAATGGGTTGGGTGCACAATCTAGACCTTTGCTAGATGCAGCATCAGGTGGAGCTCTATGGGCTAAGAGCTACGATGAAGCTTATGAGCTAATTGAGACGATGGTTGCCAATGAATATCAGAATCCAACTCAAAGACTTTCTCAAGGCAAGGTAGCAGGTATTTTGAAAGTGGATGCAGCGATAGCTATAGCAGCTCAGTTGAAGGCTCTAACTATGAAGGTGGATTCTCTTACTAATTATGGAGTTCAGCAGGTGGCTAGTGTGTGTGAGCTGTGTGCGGGTGCACATGATACGAATAAGTGTGCCATCTCTTCTAAATCGGCACAGTTTGTGAGTAATTTTCAGTGGCCTTCACAACCAATTCCAGCCACCTATCATCCTAACAACCGGAACCATCCTAATTTCAGCTGGAGCAACAATCAAGGTGCTCAACAACCTCAACAGCCTTATCAGCAGTATGGAGCTAAGCCGTTCAATCAAGGATATCAGCAGCAGTATGCTCCGAGGTAACAATTCCAACCTCCGGGATTTTAGTAGCAACAGCCACATGGGAATGTTGGTCAAACTTCGAATGAAAAATCTGAATTGGATGAATTGAGGATGATGGTTAAAAGTCAGGCAGTATCCCTCAAGACGTTGGAGAATCAGATTGGGCAAATTGCAAGTGCCTTACTTAACAGGCCACAAGGGACTCTTCCTAGTGATACAGAGACTAATCCAGGGAGGAGGGAAGGCAAGGAACAGGTGAAAGCAGTAACTTTGAGATCGAGAAAGGCTACAACAGATCCGAAATCAGTAGCTAAGGAAGATGTAGAAGTGCAGCATCAGCAGGTTGAAAAATCTCCAGTACCAGAATTTGAAAAATCTGACTTAGTGGCTGATCAGCTAGATGGTGAAGTGGAAAAGAGCAAGGAACCTGTTAAAAAAGCTTCTCCGGAGCAGTCTACAATGGATAATCAGATTTATCCTCCTCCTCCATATCCTAAAAGACTCCAGAAGTAGAAGTTGGATAAGCAGTTTGCTAAGTTTCTATAGGTGTTCAAGAAGTTGCAAATTAACATACCTTTTGCGGGAGCTCTCGAACAGATGCCGAGCTATGCCAAGTTTATGAAGGGTATTCTCTCACGTAAGTTGAAGCTCGAGGAATTGGAGATAGTTGTGTTGATGGAAGAGTGCAGTGCTGTTCTACAACAAAAGTTGCCACCTAAACTTAAAGATCCGGGAAGTTTCACCATCCCGGGCACTATTGGAAACTTATCTTTTGACAAGTGTTTGTGTAACTTGGGAGCTAGCATCAATCTCATGCCTCTATCTGTTTTCATGCAACTTGGTCTTCCCGATCCTAAACCTACAAATATCTCTTTACAGCTGGCTGATCGGTCGATCACTTATCCTAGAGGTATCGTGGAGGATGTTTTGGTAAAAGTTGATAAGCTCATCTTCCCTGCGGATTTCGTGATTCTTGATTTTGAAGAAGATAAGAAGATTCCCATCATCTTGGGAAGGCCTTTTCTTGCTACTGGCCGTACTTTGATAGATGTTCAGAAAGGAGAGATCAGAATGAGAGTGCAAGATCAGAATGTTTCTTTTAATGTGTTCAAGGCCATGAAATTTCCTGCGGAGAATGAAGAGTGCTTTAGAGTGAAAGGGGTTGATACTAGCCAGAATAAAGCATTTGATCAGATGTTAAAGTCGGATCCATTAGACGTTCCTTTACAAGGAAAGTCTGGTACTGAAGATGAGGAATTTGGCATGGCTGATCTTTGGGATTCTCAGGTGCTGATTGATGAGGTTGTTTCATGGTCAAATTTTGATGATAGTGTAATTGAGTCTTTTCTTGAGGAAGATGTTTTGTTAAAGTTTGGGGGTAATAAAGATCTTCATGAGTTGTATAGGAATTTTACTTCTGATGAGATGTTAGAGGAATTGAATGCTATTTGTTCTAAGCATGAAATTCAACTTGAGGAAAGTTCTTTTGATCCTAAGTCTGTTGTTAAGACTTTTGTTGGTAAACCACCCACTTCCGTTCCTAATCCGTCTATTTCTACTCTTGATCAGTCTTTGGTAGTTAATAATGAAAATCATCATGTTGAAGAAGCTTCCAAACTCGAGCTTAAACCACCAGATCACTTGAGGTATGCATTTTTGGATCAATCATCTACTTTGCCTATTATTATTGTTGCTAACTTGTCAGGTGGTGAAGAGAACAATGTTACTGACACTTTTGAGGAGCAAAGAAGGCTGAAACTTGTCATAAAGGATGTAGCCCCGGAAAAGATAATTAAATGGCCATATAGAGATACGGTGTAGAAATTTTCAAGAGAAAAAGCCATTGCCATGTCTAGCTAAAGACTTTAAACAAAGGCGCTCTTTTGAGGAGCAAAGAAGGCTGAAACTTGTCATCAAGGATGTATCCCCGGAAAAGATAATTAAATGGCCATATAGAGATACGGTGTAGAAATTTTTAAGAGAAAAATCCATTGCCATGTCTAGCTAAAGACTTTAAACAAAGGCGCTTCCTGGGCGGCAACCCATGGATTTCCTGCTTTCAATAAAAAAGCATTTTTCCCAATTCTTCATAATTCTGGATTATTATTTTTGTGCGGAGGGTGTAGAAGTCACTTGGCCTGTTTTTGGAACTCACACCACTTATCCATCACCAGATTCACCACCCGAGGATGGTGATCCTGCCAATGATTAGGTATGTTCTCTACTATCCTTTTATTGCCTTCAATGAGGACATTGAATATTTTAAGTTTAGGGGTGATTTGAGGATTAGTAGTTAGTAGAGTCACTGTTCATGTAGGAATCATATGGCATATTTTGCATGTGTAGTAGTAGTTTCATTCGTATTATTGCTTGACTGTTTCATTTAGAGCATATTGTTTGCATATTTGTGTATGTATTCCATGTGAGTCCATTTAGTTGCATTTGTATAGCATATTTTATGATCCCGTTGGACTGGATATTTCTGTTCGGTAGGTAGATGTTGATTTGAGTGTGTTAATAATGAATAGAGGGTTGATTTAAGTACCTAGGAATTGACTTGCATGTTTCAGAAACACAATTTTTACACAGTCTCATTGTTTGCTTTTGGGCTAGGTTGAGGTCATGCTTGTTTGGTTGTTTGAGATTTAATCACTTGATTATATTTAGAATGTTCTTTATTCCTTGATGGTGTAGGAGCTGTAAGAACCCAGATTTTTGGTATTAATTAAAACTTTTATTATGTAATGGACTACAATGTATCAGTGGCTCTAGTGAAGGAATATTGAATGGATTTGGATTCAAATATCTATATGCCATGAGCAATGCAATTGGTTGACAACCTAGATTAGATAATTTATCTCCTAGAAAGTAAGATACAGTATTCCAAAGAGGAAGGAAATATTCTCATGTCATCCAAATCGATATCTGTTATTAGTCCAGTGGTTCCGTGAAAGGGTTAAGGAACGCTCGAAAGAGAGCGAGGACTTTTTTCTAAATACAGAGAATAAAAAGAGAATAAGCAATTAATAGTGTTTTTGGTGGAAATAAGAATATGATTAAGTCGACGTTATATAGAAGTATTCAGAACGGATTTCTGAGTTCGTATTCATGATCCAGGGGTAAAATAAGTGTATGTAAACGATATCAGATTCAGAAAATTAGCACTTTTATTTTCTCCGAAATTTCCCTGGACACTGAAGGAATTAAGGATTTAATAAAGAGATTTGTGGAATTTAAATTCAAGAATTATAAAGGAAAATTGAGAATGCTAGTATTATTATTAAGGAGGTTTTCGGTAAAAACCTTACTAGAAATCCTTGAGATATTCTTTCGAACGATCAATGAAAATGGGAAATAACCGGACAAAAGAACAAGCAGAGATCAAGATGCATGCATGTGCAAGTAGAAAATATCTAGTAACCGACAAGGAACTAGAACAATTAGAGAATCAAACTAGTACTGGGCAATCAAACCACTAGTTAGCATAAACTCCACCAAAGATCAACACATGTCTCTCTAAATACATCATCCATTGCATCACACCTTTATCAAATCTACTTTATCAAGATATTATCTACACACTTCATCAATAATTCATTTTAGATGAGATAAGATAAAGAACAAAGCAAGCAAAACTCCATTCTCTCCGTTTCTTCAAAACTACCAAGCAAGAACACAACTCAAAGAAAAATTCATATCTCCACTTCTATCCATCCTAAAATCACCAAATTTTAACCATAGCCTCTCCACTCCATGGGTAATATTATATCAAAATTTCGTGGCAATCCAATGAGTATAGCCTAGGCAAATCTCCTCCCCAAGTTGAAGAAGCAAACTGTCTTGATGCTTGACAGTTTCTGTACTGATTTTCAAACGGACGTATCTTCTTCATTTCTCAACGAAATTTTGTGTTCTTTAGCTTGATGGAAAGGTATTAAGATCCTATACAACTCTCCTTCAGAAGTATTGATCAGAAAAGCTCAGTAAGGCCCTCGTTTTTCATGTTCTTTCAACTGGGGTTTAGCAGATCCGAAAACCTCTAATTATATTTTTGATGATTCTTGTTAGTTTAAGGTTGTTAAGGAGTTCTAAGGACTAGTCAAGGTTATTAAGGCTTATCCACACTCCAAGGAAGGTAATCATCTCTTGAAATCCTAGCTTTGACTTTAAGTTTTGGTGGTTTTAGATAATATATGATGATGATGTTAGTACAAGCATGTTTATGAGATTATGTAGTAGTTTTAGTAGTTATAAAACCATGATTCGAAGGATGAATATGAGAGATGTTCTTGGACTTTTAAGATGAGTATTATGTGTGTAAGATTGATGGTATGCCCGGTGTGGCTTGGTTGTGTTGAAATAAATTTGGAAACGTCCGATTTATAGCCATCGTAATGCCCGATTTTCGTTAGACATTAAGAAACCGTGCATAACAGTTGGTATTATTTTCTGGACTTGATAAGTATATGACAAAGCCTTGTAGATCTCGAGTCATAGATTGTTTTGGCGTGAGAATCGAAATAAACGGACTTACGATTTAGGAATTATGGTCTATTTACTAAAAGTCGTTCGAAACCGTAAGTACGAGTTCGTTATTAAAGTTGAACCTCGGTAAAATATGTAAGTTAGTGATGAATCATGGTAATTAAATATCAGAGATCATAAGGAAGGTGTGAGAGAAAACCTCATGTCAAATGGATTGTTTTCCGATTTTATAAAAATGTTCGAATCAAGGTTAAGCGCGAACGAACCCCTTAAAAGTACACTTGGTTATAACTTTGGTAAATCACTTAGAAAACGAGCGATAAAACTTGATGTATAATCTTGGTTCGTAAACCATCGACCTTAGAACTTATACGACTTAGGTATATACCAAGTGTAAGTATGATGACATGCCCTAATAACGAACAAGTGTCGGATCGTATCGGTGATAAAAAGAGTTACACTAAAGGGTATATAACGAGATAACTTGAAAACGAGTTTTAGCTTAAGTTGAAGTTTATGCTTAGCCTTTTTAATAGTGTTAAGTTATTAACCTCGGATATTGTGACTATTTATAAATCACCGAGCAGACCCGGGACACACTACCCCTACCTTGACCCGACTACCAGGCAAGTTTTAAATCCTTTTTAAAGGCTGTTGTTGTGAATATATATATATGATTCGATTTTGTGTTACATATGCCATAGCATGCATGCCTACTTTCAAGATATATTGTGATACCTGTTCCTTGAATTATTGTTGGCTATAATCTAGATAGTTAACATATCGATTATAAGTCGGATATTGCTAAGACCCTTAGAGAAGGGCATCTGAATCTTATTCTTTGATTATAGACCGGGAGTCAGTATTTCTTGATATATCGTGATTATTTTTGGAGGGAAATATCTAAGTAAATATTCTCCCAATATTTATTTAATGAATATTAATTTGAATATTCATTCGAGATTATTTACCTATTAAATATTATTTCTAACTTCCTTTTAAGCTTTATTCATTTAATAAATATTATTTTGAATATTCATTTGAACTTCATTTATTCAACGAATATTATTTTCAATATTCATTTAAAGTCGATTCAATTATCGAATATTGATTCGAATATACATTTGGTACTTATTCCTTCAATCAGTAATATATTGTTGACTTGTTATATATATATATATATATATATATATATATATATATATATATATATATATTATTGTTCAGTCATATATTACTTTTGGTGGGCTATTTGTTGACTTGTTATATATATATATATATATATATATTATTGTTCAGTCATATATTACTTTTGGTGGGCTATTTGTAACACCAACAGATCCAGGATCCGGTCGTTACGGTCTCCATTTCTGTCCACAATACTTGAACTTACTTCAACATAAAATAAATTACATCTTTATGACCCAACACAACAATATAAAACACACCCGTTATAGTCCCAGAGATGAAATCAGAGTAACAATCAAATTTTATTAATCACATTTTGAGTTCTTACAACCCAAAAGAATTACAATATAAATACATAACCTTTGACATCCATTTACATAAGTCATACTAGCCCATATATTTGGTACTGAAAGAATGAATCTATCCTACCAATAGCTTCCTCTTCAGCTCTGGTAGTCTCATCGTCCTCGTCAGCGCCGAGTGCGCCTTGTGCGAGTCATCTGGTCTATCTGTTGTTGTGATATAATAATAAAACATGGGTGAGCAATAGCCCACCAACAATAATGTATAACTGAACGATAATATATAACAGTTCAAAAGTATCTTCCAAACCATATGCCATGCATTTATGAAAATGATATCAGTATAACATAAACAATGAAGTTACAAGGTAAGCAAAAGTACTTTCAGACTTGAACAATTCTCAACCCTATCAACAAGAGTGATACTTCATGTTGCAGACAATAAATAAATTTGGATGATGAACCAATCCTTACGATGAATAAATAATGCTGGAGTATTCACCGCTCCCGTTGTTCCAATCCTTACGATGATCAATCGCAGATTGTACAGCTCAAATTAGTTTTACTACCGGTAGAAGGAAGAGCTGACCGACTTACTTGTCTACCGCCCTGTTAGATCTCCCCGGCCAACGGTTGGGCCAAATGGGATGGACCGGCGCTACTCGGCCTCTTACACAACTCCTAGTTCGAATAGAATCATTGACTCTGAACGTAAAGTTCGTCCTCCTTTCCCCAAGTATAATACTTGTTGATAAGACTCCACAAAGTAGTCCTATCTAGTTGGAAAGGAAAATTCACCAATATTTCCCAAGCTGCTGCTTGTTAATGGATACCAACTTGTTCCAACACTCTTACCCCTCGAATGATGAGAAGGTACATAAAGATTCAATAAATGAGTAGCAAACAACTTGCGAATGAAAAGAATAGTTTCAAAAGATTTATGACCAGGAAGTCAACAAGATAAATAACATTTCTCAAGTAAGGTTTCCCTATAATATGGAAGTTTGAGCGAGCATTTAAATCCTTTTAAGATAGATTAAATGGAAAATAAAGAGTTGGGAACCTTTCTTTGATAAAATAGTCATAAAAAGACTCCGAAATATTTTACATAATATCTGAAGGTGGAAGATAATCTTTGAATAATATAATCATTTTAAAACTAGTTTAAAAGAATTAAATAAATATTCAAATAATACTTATTAAATCATAAGTATTTAAAGAATATTCTTAATATAAAATATTGCTCGTCAATAATCCTCGAATAAATATGCATAATTATTCGCTAAATAAATCAACCATTAAATGAATATTTGAAATAATATTCATTAAGTAAATAGAACTTCAAACGAATATTTTAAAATAATATTCATTAAATAAATAGAACTTCAAATGAATATTTTAAAGTAATGTTCATTAAGTAAATAAAATCTTAAATGAATATTCGAAGGTAATATTCATTTAATGAATTGAATTCCAAATGAATATCAAAATAATATTCATTAAATAATCAACTCTAAATGAATATTCGAAACTATCATTCATTTAATATCTTTCGACTGAGATAATACTCAAATAACATTCCTCGAAAGATTTCCAAGTAATTGATACTTTATGGAAATATAAATAATGTTTAATAATAACATTCCTCAAGATAAATAATAATTTGTCGTTGGAATCCCTCTGGGTTTCCACGACTATATATCTCAAAATACCGACTCCCGGTCTATATTTAAGAATGAATATCATATGCCCTTCGCTAAGGGTCTTACCAAAACAATCCGGCTTGTAACTGATAATTTGTATCTAGTCTATAAGCCAATATCAATTCAGGGAACAAGTATCGTAATATAATTTGACAATAGGCATGCATGCTATGGTATATGTATCAGAAACAACAGATATACATATTATCACAACAACAGTTCCAATGTATTGGAAACTTGCCTGGTAATCGGGTGTGGGTAGAGATAGCGTGTCCTGGGTCTGCTCGATGATCTATAAACAATCAGAACATTCGAGATTAACCACTTAACACCTTTTAAAAGTCTAAGTATAAACTTCACTTAAGTCGAAACACGTTTTCAAGTTATCTCGTTATGCACCCTTTTGTGTAACTCTTTTTGTCACCGATACGGTCCGACATTTGTTCGTTATTAAGACATGTCATCAAATTTACACTTGGTATATACTTAAATCGTATAAGTTCTAAGGTTGGTCGTTTACGAACCAAGATTATACCTCGAGTTTTATCGCCCGTTTTCTAAGTGAATTTCCAAAGTTATAACCAAGTGTACTTTTAGGGGTTCGTTCGCGCTTAACTTTGATTCAAACATTTTTATAAAATCAGAAAATGATCCGTTTGACATGAGATTTTCTCCTACACCTTCCTTATAATATCTATTATTTAATTACCATGATTCGCCACTGCATAACTCATTTAAGAAGGTTCAATTTCCGTTACGAACTTGCTTTTATAGTTTCGAACAACTTTTAGTAATTTGAGCATAATTCCTAAACCGTAAATCAGAATGTTTCGATTTTCATGCCAAAACGATCTATGGCTCGAGAACTATAAAGACATGTTAAGTAATCACTAAGGTCGGAAATTTATCCTAACTGTTATGCACGAATTGTTAAGGTCTAACGAAAATCGGGCATTATGACGACTACAAATTGAACGTTTCTAATTTCATTTCATCAACACCAAGCCACACCGGGAATACCATACATCTTACATACATTATACTCATCTTATAAGTCCAAGAACAGTTCACTTTAGCACCATAATCATCATGTCTCATAATCAACAAAATCAATTACATAATCATGCTTACATGCTTATCATAACATCTAACTTATAACTAATCTAAAAATCACCAAGAACCCCATAAAACTTAAATTAAAACCTAGGGTTTGAGATGTCCATACCTTCCTTGAAGTGTTCTAAGACCTTACTAAGCGTTGATTATCTCTTGCATATCCTTAACCAAGCTTAGATCATTCAAACAAATCAAGAAATCAAAGATTAGATCTTGAAAATACTATTCATCATCACTTTGATGATTTTTGAAAACTATGCTAGAGATGGAATTTGAAGCTCAAATTTCTAGGAGATCATGTTGATATAGTAAGGAACTTGCATGATTTATTTCATGGCCATTGAAGGTCAAGAGGTTGGACTTTGATTTTGCTAAATAGGAGCAGATTTTTTTTGCTCTTCATGGAGTTCTTGGCTTTGCTTCCTTTGTTTTGCTTTGTTTCATCAATAATGCACAAGGTGAGTGGAACTAGATATTATCTCATCCAATCCTACTTTATTAAAGTGATGAGGTAAGGGATGATGCATTTTGAAGCTTATCTTGGAAGCTTGGTGGATTAAAGATTGTTCATACTAAGTACAAGGTTTAAATCACTAAGTGCATTGGTTACTCATGTAACCACTTGATATAATTCTCTTGATGATCATGTAGGATATTTAATCTTGGCATAATCTCAATCTTTAACCCATGATTCGTTCGTTTAATCGCTTAATCTCATTGTAAGGTTTCAACGGTTTCTAGAACGTTCGTTTCACTGTCTTAGTGGTTTTCGTTCCAAATCCTCAAATCAATTATAATAAAATCTTAAAATATTAAATCCTCAAATCCTCAATTTAATATCTCATTTCTTGAATATAATAATATATAATTCACTGCCCGGTTATTGCTCAATTCATTGATCGCTCGGAGGAATAACTCAAGGATTTCTAGTTATGGTTTTACCGAAAACCTTCCTAAAATTTGTACTATCATTTCTATCTTTCTTAATAATTCAAATTCCTCAAATCCTTTTCATTAAATCCTTAATTCCTTCGATGTCTAGGGGAATCTCGGGAAAAATAAAGGTGCCGTTTTTCAGAATCCGACAGCTTTTACATACACTCATTTTCCCCCTAGATCGTTAATACGAACTCAGAAATCCGTTTCGGGTACTTCTATATAGTGTCGTCTCATAATATTCCAATTTCCACCAAAAACACTATTCACTACTTATTCTCTTTTTTTTTATCCTTGTGCTTCCTAGAGCATTTCTTATCTCTTTTACGGAACCTCCGGACTTATAACAGATATCGATTTGGATGACATGAGAATACTCCTTTGTTCGTATAACCTAACTTACTTTCTTGGAGATAGATTATTCTTATATAGGTTCTCAACCAATTACATCCTTCTTTGAATAGAAACATTATAATCCAAATCCAATTCCATTAGATAATCATTCCTTAGAACCATGGTTACATCGTAGTCGTGACTACTATTCCTTCTTACATTAATATATAAGAAAAGTTTTTAATTCTACCAAAAATCTGGGTTCTTACAGTCTCCCCTCCTTAAAAGGATTCCGTCCCGGAATCACTTTGAAAATAAATGGGGGTAATGCTAGTTCTCCAATGCGTCTTAAGATCTCAAGTGTCCAATAAATCTCGGGCTCACTTCCCTTTCTTTTCAAGTCTCATCAATTCTCCCCCACGGGAATACATTTTGGTATCACGAAGTTTCCAACCTCATATTCTCTATCTTGTTTGCGTAGAAATACACCCTCATAACTTGCTTATTATTCAGCAACTTTGCTACTTTTTGCACAACACACTATTCAGGTTGTGTTCTTACTCGTTCATATACTATCACCCTTTATTGGTGACTTTAACATCACGATCGCGCTAAGGATTCGGAGATATATATATATATATATATCCTTACTCATATTATACCTCACCTGATTGTTTTAATCTTCGCAATCTCAATGGACATATAGAAGTGGAAGAATTTATTTGAGAGATCACTATGATCCATGAACATTTGTTATATTGCATAGTTAGTACAGAAGGGGGGTATCCTTCAGCACTTGACAAGAAATTAAACAATTTATGGCATTCCACTTAGACTGCTATCACACAGACAAACAGTCACTCAGTAGTAACTCCCCTCCTTAAATGGTTGTTCTTCTCAATTCAAAAAGAAGATGAATAAGAGAGAAGAAAAGAAAAGAATTTCCAAGAATCATAGAAAATTTTTATGATTGTAAAATATCATACTTAAAATTTACCTCTGAACTATAGAGGTTCATTAGAGAAGAAAATAATAATATCCGTATCCAATATCATGTTATCGAATTTTCGCGTGTCGGCGTATTCTCGCCGTTCTGTCCATCATTCTATGGACCCATGCTTTTGTTCAATCTCATTAACATTCTCTTTCAAAATCTTTTTCAATCTTTAGAAGTTAATCTTGTGTTCCTCACTTGACCCCATTGTTATTGGAATTCCTCACCTTATCGCGATTTCTGTTGTATGCATAATAGTACTCTATCCGGTTTTAATCCCGGGAGATTGCTAAAGATACATCTATAATCTATTCATAACATTCCTTGCTGTACGCTTCATAGTTACCTCCATAATCTTTCCACATCAATTATATCCTACTTATTACTCAATACACAAATATTTCCGTTACTTATCTCGACTGTTATTTCATTACGGGGATATCCTATGTACTTGATATTTCCCGCTTCGTATCTCGTCACATATGCTCAATAGGCATCACTTCCTAGGGTTCAAATTCCCCTTGGTTAAGCAATCCAGATTCTTGCTTTCTCGCCTCCTCCTTCTATCAATATTAATCAATCGGTCCATTCCAAATTTTCTTTGAATCCTTTCACCTCAAAGGAAATTTAATCTATATACCACTTATGCTTTCAAATCTAAATTATCCATTGTGAATAACAACACTCACCATGATAATTTACTACTCTTTCTATCCGCCTTGCCAAGGCTCCTTTGGAGTTCGCATGCCTAACTCCCTTATTGATCCTCGACTCTATTTCCTTTATATCAGCCGTCTTGTTTCTATTTCGACCACAATCTCTTTATGGGTCATCATGGCATTATTATCTATTTCAACATCACGTTATTCAAAAATTGATTAATCCGAAATATCCTTGACGATTCTCTAACTTAGATTCAATGCAATCTATTTTCGTCATTCTGATATCTCTACAGTCGTTTGATTCATCATCGTTTGTGGTTTACGCAGTGCGTTAATGGCTAACCATATGGGTTTCGTAATCATTAAGCAAAAACCTCCTAGGAAGACAAAATAATCATAATTCCTTGTCCATAAGGGAATAATTCCTAAACTTGACGTAGATATAACATGAAGCAGATAAAATTTCCGAAGAGTCTCAACCGAAGTAACGCTGACTAGTTGTTCAATTCATCAATCATCTGTCTTCAACAAGAGACTTGAAGCTCAAAGATTTAATTATTCGTTCTTTTGGTATCATGGTCCTAGTCCATCTCATGATAAGACCTTTCTCGATACATAATATGTTCTAGACGATATCAGGAATCGAATCTTTACTTAAACTACTATTATGGTTCAAGTATTGTACCGTTATCAGAAGGAATGTGAATTCTGTGACGCCCCCAAATCTGAGGTCAAGGATTCAAGTCGTCACATCACCATCCAACAATATCATACCTGTATTAACTTTACAACTCAACAATACCTCTATCCAGCCCTCAATCTTACGCACAAACAAGTTAGAGCCTAAGAAACGATAATCAAAAGTAACACTAAATATTACAATTCATCTGTACAATCCAGAACCTTACGCACTTCCACTTATATAACTATACTTGAAGACAAGTCTTACTATTACCGTTGAAAACCTATCAGACTAACTCTGTAGTATTTATCAGGAACTAAATCATCTCCGGGGTAAATCTTCTACTCCTCTTCTGCTGGTGCGGAGTTAATCGGCCAAATTCTTCTCTTTCTGAAAAGTTTTTATAAAGCAAGAATGAGCTACATAATGCTCAGCAAGTTCACCATTTTGAAAAATAATAATGTTGTTTATTTCGAAAACATTCCCAACTATATGGGTATATATCTCATATTTCAAAACATAATTGGACAATATATATGTCCGAGTTTGAATAAAACATCTATACTCGCTAAGGAGCTTTAAGAATAACATATGGACCCTTTATAAGGTTCCCATTTCAATATATCTCAAGTTTGAAAATATATATACATATGAGTATATCATTTTCGGCAAAACACTCTACGGTTAACATACTGTACAGGGAATACATCATTGTAAACCTCTTTCCTTCCATTAGCTTAGAAGGTTTCTCGTTCAAAAACATTTCGGTTTTGAAATAATTGCAAGAGTGCACTAACACGTGCCAATCTTTATTAGAAAATCTTGCAGTTCTAGATACTGCACGATGTCAATATCTTTCTTATCAAAAAGCACACTATCGGCAACTTGGCACTTAGGCCCAAGAAGCAGTGTCTGAGTATTTTACCAAAGTGGAGGATGGGACTTGAAGAAAACATAAAACCTGACAGGGATTGACGATGATCAGTCGCCACATCCAAGTCCAATAATCCGCAGGTCTTCTCTACCGGTAGAAGGATAGAAACTACATCCGTAACTATCCTCGGGTGAAAACTACATCCGTAATCACCCTCGATGAAAACTACATCCGTAATCATCCTTCGGCAACACCTGGGCCGGAATAATTGATGGACCGCCTGGCTCATGGCCACTTACACATCCCGGGAATCATTCGTCCACGATTCCCACACCTGCCAAAGTCCCCTTTTTCTTTTCTTTTCAAAAATAATTTTGATAGAAAATTCGAGTAGTTGAAGTTCGACCTCAGTCGACCGATAATTCTTGAAATACGTACAAGAAGTAAAACCTGATAGGGGGTTTTCGAAAATATTTTGGGTTCGAAAGAGTTCGAGTTTGAAAACGCTAAAGGTATCTTGGATTAATTTTGTCTTTAAAATGATGAACAATAATTAATAAATGATATTTTGAGATTTAATATAAATAATTAATAAAATAATTATTTAATTAAATAAGCTTTTAATCCAAGATAGATATTTTTGAGTATTTATAATAATGTAAAAATAATAAATATTTAAGTATACGATACTTCCCGAATGACCCTTCGGGTTTTCGCAATTTAATCACGATACAATAATATACCGCTCCCCGGTCACTAGTATATTTGGACCGCTACGACCTCTATTGCTAGAGTCGTTGGAAGAAAACATTTTCATTCTAAGTTCAAGGCTGTACAAACATATATGTGCATATATCTCAAACTTCAACATAACCTCATAAAGCATAAGCATATAATACGTTTGAAAGCCACAAACATAACAGTGAAAATCCTTATATATAAGTTTTGAAAAGTAAACTTGCATAGGTAAAATCAAGAATATAATCTTTTGAAAATAAATACTTAGGGTTGGAAAACTTGCCTTGGTAGGGTGGGGCGGTCGAGCTCGCGACGTGGAACGAAGATCTATACATAATCAATATTCGTACGTTAGTACCTTAACAACACTATTTAATCGTAAGGTTTGAAAGGATGTAAGACCAACTTAACGAATCCAATTTGTGACCACTAACCCTCCCATATGACCATGTCATTACTCTATCAAATTCGTTATCCATTCGACTCGAATCCATTCCTCGAACTTGAAACACAAGTGAGTACTCTTAAACTACGTTAAACTAACCTCCTAGGTGATTTTTCACTCGCGCGCACTTCACTCTAACATTTTTATAAAATTGAAAAATACCAATTTTATTCAAATTCTTTTTGGACAGCCTTCACAACTGTATAATCTGACTACCCTCAAATTTTCATAACACTAGCATAATTTTAAGGGGTCCTAACTCAGTTCACAAGTGGACAACACAGTGCAGTCCGAATTCCAGAACCACACTGCACTAATCCGGCCATAACTCAAGATCTACACATCTCCTGGGTATGAACCTTATATTTCTAGAAACTACATTCAATTATCTTTCCAACCATATAAATTAAGTCCTCGGGTGATAAGATTTAGGGGTTCAAAACCCTCCTACAAGACAGTACATGCTCCCAGGAATTTACACAGCACTCATCTTTTCTCAAATATTCAAGAACTCACTTTATACATCACATCTATCATCAAAACCACCAAGACTTGACTCTCTAGCATACATGGGGTTACATACTCCAAGTACAAGCTTTAAAATCACATCAACAACATATAACCTCAAGATTTTCATCATCCATAACTCATGTAACCAAGATATGCACTAAAACTCTTAGATCTAACATTATAACCTATAAACAAGTCATGCTAAGGGTTGAGAGAGTTTATACCTTCCTTGATGTGTATAATAGCTTTCTAAACCTTGTATAATCCTTGTATAGTCTTGGGTAAGCTTGGATGATCAAAAAAAATGAAGAAAACAAAGTTAGTAATTCGGAGTTATTAGAATCCGACTGAAAGATCATGGAAAACGAGGCCCTTACCGAGCTTTTCTGATCGAGGCTTCTAAATAAGAGTTGTAGAGCATCTTCACATCTTTCTAACCATATAAAGAACACGAAATTCCATTGAGTAATGAAGGCTCTAGGCCCGTTTTACTGAGCTGCTGTTCTGTTGGGCAGAATGGGTGTTTTCTTGTGTTTGTTTTGTTTTGTTTGCTAAATAATGTCTAATACATGTATTACTGATCTTCTTGTAATGTGTTGTCAACACCTCATTGGCTCACTTGGATTTCCTTATCCACAACAATTGCAACAAAGTCCTCATTATTTGTTTCTTTCATATTAGTCCCTTGGTTTGTTTCCTTTTCCAACAATTTGATTTCCTTGTTGTCTCATGAATAAAATTAATACGTTACAACTTATACTTTGCATATTATTGCTCTAATATGGCACAATACCTCGAATGAATATTAATTCCAACATCCCTTGTTTATTTCTCTTTATCTCAGAAAACGTTCTCCCGATTTCTCAAGCATTCTCTATTTCTCAATTCTAGGAGTTTATTCTTAATCCTCTTTCTTTCTCATAATATATCCTTCCTTGGACTCTTAATATACCATGTGCTTAATCCATGCTTCGTTCGCTCAATCGCTTAATCTCATTGTAAAGTTTCAGCGGTTTCTAGAACGTTTGTTTCACTTCCTCAGTGGTTTTCGTTCCAAATTCTCAAATCACTTATAATAAAATTCCAAAATATTAACTCTTCAATTCCTCAAATTAAATATCTCATTTCTTGATATTACTGATATATAATTCACTGCTCGGTCAAATATTACACGAAAATAGAATTTGGAATTTCTGAATTCCGATCGCATTTACATACACTTATTTACTCCGTAGATTACTAGTATAACTTCGGAATATCCACACTACGTCTCGTACATAGGTGGCATGAAAAATTTTCTTAATCCTCAAAATCACTATTCATCCACCAAATCACTATTCATTGATGCACTTCATCATAATAGGAAAAGTTTTAATTCTACCGAAATTTTGGGTTCTTACAAATTCCCTCCACCTTTTATGACCTTCACGGTCCTACCTTTTATCACTTTGCTCCTTTGGTACGAGCATTTATAATTATCCCTGAATACCTATAGTGTCGGCCACCTTTTTGGCCATTCTTGATAATAATTATCTCTTACCATCAATGTTTCCTGGATCTATTCCACCTCAAATTCCTCTACCTCGTTCACATCACTGTTGGGCGAAAGTTGTTGGGACAATCAGATCTTGGCACTACGATTTTTGATACACTAAATTAATGAGTACGAATAGAAAAATCACCTTGTTAACGGTTGATTCCACGCTCTTCTATTGTATTCCCAAATTCCCTTGAGCGAAGTGTGGCCTTCGTCATCTCAAGTTATCCTCTCTTCTTGCTCCTGGGTGGCTAAAAATTTTTTTCGACCAGCCCTCGCAAGAAGAAAATAAGAATATATATAGGCTACAATAGAGATCATGGACAATTAGGTTGGGCCTTCTAATTACATCTTGGGCATAGCCCAATGTAATTAAATATTAATTCAATCCACTAAAGAATTAATATTTGCACTACCTTTCCCAATACCGTAATTTAATTAATTAATTCGGTTCCAATATTATTTGCTTATTAAATTCCCCATGTTTAAAATATCGCATGTCCATTAATTAAATAAATTACTGATAATTCATTTAATTAATATCTTTTATCCTTGATTATCCGCTCAACCTTTATTTAATTATGCCGGAATAAATCCACCTGCAGGGTTTCACATAATTAAATCTTTTTGAGCTTTCAAGGGGACATCATTAACCCGAATATTATCGGGACATGGATTCCTTCAATAAATAATATTCACCATATATATTATTTCATCACCCAAAATATAATGAAATAAATCAAAAGAATTATTTCATATATAAATCAAAACATGTAAATAATATACACGTGTCAATTACTATATCTGGATTAAGAACCTAAGCATTAATAATAACATAGAATCTTAGTTCACCTTTTTAATCAGTATAAAGGAACAATTCTAAATTTGATCCTGTTCAATATACACAAAGTATACTAGTATTATTTATTAGTCAATATAAACTAATCTAAATAATACTATAGCCATTCCAGGGGATTGTCTAACACCACCTGTGCTGTGAACCATATTATATTATATAAACCGTATTTAATAATCTAATATTCTGTATCCCATTTGATACTAGATTATTCACAATATATAATATTTAGACAACATGTAAACATTTAAATGATTCTCAATAAAATAAGCCAGAAATAAATGTATATACTTCAAATAAATATTTTCAGTATACACCAACAATCTCCCACTTATACTCAAAATATTCTATGAGTATATCAGTGTTTATTTAATCCACTATTACACAAAAACTATGTGTCTATCCATCTGACTCCTATCGCTTCCACATGCCTGTCAAAAACTTTGGCTGGCAAGCTCTTTGTGAAAGGATCTGCCCGGTTGTCTTCTGATGATATGTGAGCCACAACTATATCTTCTCGCTTTACGATTCCTCGTATGAGATGATACTTACGTTCAATATGTTTAGCTGCTTTGTGGTCTCGCGGTTCCTTCGAATTTGCCACAGCACCAGTGTTATCACAATACACTGTCAAGCTCCTAGGCAAATTAGGTACCACATCCAAGTCCAAAAGGAAGTTCCTGAACCATACAGCCTCCTTTGCAGCCTCAGAGGCCGCCACGTACTCGGCTTCCATGGTAGAGTCTGCAATGCATTTCTGCTTTACACTCCTCCATATAACGGCTCCACCTCCCAAAGTAAAAACATATCCCGAGGTTGATTTCCTCTTATCCCTATCTGATTGGAAATCTGAATCAGTATATCCCAAAGGAAATAGATCTGAGGCCGTGTAAATTAACATATACTCCTTAGTCCTTCTCAGGTACTTGAGTATAGTTTTTACTTGCACTCCAATGTTCCTGACCTGGGTTCGACTGATATCTACTAACCATGCCTACAGCAAAGCAGATGTCAGGCCTCGTACATAACGTAGCATACATTAAGCTTCCACATGCCGAAGCATAAGGAACTGCTTTCATGCTCTCTATATCCTTAGGTTTCGAAGGACATTGCTCCTTGGATAGAGCCACTCCATGCTTAAAAGGTAGAAAACCTTTCTTAGAGTTCTGCATGTTAAAACGAGCTAATACTTCATCAATGTAGGGCTCTTGAGATAAAGCCAACATCCTTTTCTTGCGATCCCTTATTACTTTGATCCCAAGGATGTATGCCACCTCACCTAAGTCCTTCATTTCAAATTGTTTGAAAAACCATGCCTTTACTGATGACAACATCTTAACATTGTTTCCAATGAGTAAAATGTCATCTATATACAGTACTAGAAAAACCACTGCATTACCCTCACTTCTCTTATACACACATGATTCGCTTGGACTTTGATCAAATCCATATGACTGGACTGTGTAAGAACCCAGATTTTGGGTGGAATTAAAACTTTTATGTATTTAATGATGTAAGAATGAATAGTGGATATGGCTACAATGTAATAATTAATATTTGGGAAAGAATGAATGGAATGCGACTTTATTATGTTATGTCTTGAAGAATGCTAAAGGGTGACAACATAGGTAAGAATAATCTATCTTCTAAGGGAATAAGATATGGCAACTTCAAGCAAGAGAATACTCTCATGTCATCCAGATCGATAACGATTAATCCAGTAGTTCCGTAAAAAGGTTAAGGAACGATCGAAAGAGAATACGGACAATTATACAACCCTAAGAGAACAAGTAAAGAATACAGAATGAATAGTGTTTTGGTGGGAGTATATAATAATATGAGACGACACTATATAGAAGTATTCGGAACGGATTTCCGAGTTCGTATTAGTGATCCAGGGGGAAAATAAGTGTATGTAAAAGCTGTCGGATTCTGAAAAACCGCACTTTTATTTTCTCCGAGAGTTCCCTGGACACTGATAGCCTTAAGTATTTAACGAATGGATTAAAGGAATATAAAATGGAAAGTTAGAATGAAAGATGGAGAATGAAAGTATTAATATTAAAGAGGATTCCCGGTAAACCCTAATTAGAAATCCGTGAAATATTCTCACGAACGATCAATCGAAACGGGTAATAACCGGACACAGAAACAAGCAGAGGAAGCAAGAGTCTTGTGCAAGCTACTAGTATAAATATCTAGTAACTAAACTAGAAGCAAGGAACTAGCACCTTAGAGGAGGAACTAAGTAATTAGCAAGTAACTACCTAGTTAAGCTTTAACCACCACAAAACCAACACATGTCTTGCCATTTGATCATCCAACACCTCACCACTTTATTAAAGTAACTTTTACTAGATATTATGTTGTAAGTGGATGAGAGTGAAGGAGATTAAAACACAAAAAAAATCAAAGAAACCAAGCAATTCTCTCCCCCCCCCCCCCCCCGCCTTGCAAACAAAACCATTCGGCTATACCCATAAATTCCAAATCCAAACTCAACCTTCCCACCATTGTTTGTTCTTGAAATTTTTAAGGTGAGACTTACATTTCATAAAACTTATCTCCTCAAAATCTTAGCCTCAAACTCATCCATTTCCATTTTCAAAAAAATCAAACAAGAGGAGGGTGAATAGTGTTCATCATATACTAACTTTGTTTTCTTGATTTTTCATGGTTGATATAGCAAGCATAATCACTCCTAAGGACCATACAAGGCTTAGTAAGGCTATATCACTATCTAAGGAAGGTATAAAGCTCTTGAAACCCTAACCCTTGTTTGAGATTTAAGCATGTTTTTGATAGTTATAACTTAGTTATGGTTATGTTAAAGTTATAAGCATGATTATGTATGGATTTTGGATTAATGATGTAAATAGCTAGATGAACGGAAAGGCATTGCTTGGCCTCAGTTCATGTATATAAGTCATGTATATGTTGTTTGGGTTGGATGCTATGTGTATGGGAAGATTCGAAATTGATAGATATTCGATTTACAGCCGTTATAATGCCCGATTTTACAATACCATGTTTTGTATGCCATTTTCCATGTCGAACCTCTACTGTCCAGAGACGTTATCTGCCATGATAGGATAGGTAATGTTCTAAGCTTCGTTTTGATATAAAGATCACGTGAAACGGACTTACGGTTTAGGATTTATGACTAAATTACTAAAAGTAGTTCGAATCCGTAAACGAAAGTTCGTAACTGAAATTGAACCCTCGTAAGCTATGTAACGTCATGGCGAATCTTGGTAAATAAATACTAGGGGTAAGAAGGAAGGTGTGAAAGAAAACCGTATGTCAAAAAGAGCATTTTTCGATTTATTAAAAATGTTCGAGTCAAGGTTAAACGCGAACGAACCCCTAAAAGACGACTCTTTTATAACTTTGGTAAAACACTTAGAAAACGGGCGATAAAACTCGGAGTATAATATTGGTTCGTAACGATCAACCTTAGAACTCATATGACTTAAGTATGTCCCAAGTATAAGTGCAGTGGCATGTCGTATTAACGAACGAATGTCGGGTCGGATAAGTGATAATAAGTAATCCACAAACAGGGGTATAACGAGATAACTCGAGAACGTGTTTCGATTTAAGTATAACTTAACTTTTAATATGTTAAGTGATTAATCCCGAATGCCTTGGCTATTTATAGATCACCAGGCTGAACCGGGACCCGCTACCACTACCCCTTACCGTACTCGACTACCAGGCAAGTTTCAATTCCCTTCTTTTAGGCTGTTGTTGTGATTGAATAAATATATATATATGATTGCTGATATACATATGCCATTGCATGCATGCCTACTTTCAAGTTGAATTGATATACTTGTTCCCTGAATGTTATTGTTGGCTTATAAGCTAGATAGTTATATATCAGTTATAAGCCGGTTATTGTAAGACCCTCATAGAAGGGCGTATACCTCTCATTAATCAAATATAGATCGGGAGTCAATATTCCTTGATATATCGAGATTACCTCGGAAGAAAGTATTTAAGTAAATATTTTCTATTATTCAAGCGACGAATATTATTTGAATATTCGTTCGAGATTATTTATTTAATGATCCTTACTTCAAATAATTATTTGAACGTAACTATTCAACGAATAATATTTCTCAATATTCATTCAGAGTCGAATTGATTATCGACTATTATTTCGAATATTCTTCTAAAGATGAGACTATTAAATGAATATTAATTGGATATTCTTTTAGAATATTACTTTATTAAATAAATATTACTTTTGAATATTCATTTAAGATATTAAATACTTGATGAATATTATTTTAATATTCATCTGAAGCTTGATTTAATTATCGAATATTATCTCGAATATTTCTTAAGGCTTGGATTACTAAATGAATATTACTTGATATTCATTTAGGATATTATTCATTAAATGAATATCACTTTTGAATATTCATTTAAATTCCTAATTAATTATGAATATTACCGTAAATATTCTTTTCAAGTCTTAATAATTAATGAATATTGTTTTGAATATTCATTTAAATATTTATTTATTCAATAAATATTCCCCTGATATTTCTTCAGGGATTATTTTGAGAAATACTCTGATTAAAGATATTCTTTCATATTCCCAAATATTCTTTAAATATTTTAACTCATTAAATATTCTCTGAATATTTATTCCATACTTAGAATAATCTCGATAAGGTTTATCTTCTTCGATTATTACAGAAAATATTTCGAAGTCATATTATTATTAATTTTATATCAAGAAAGGTTCTCAGACATCATTCTTCTTTGAGTCTATCTCCTTAATAATAAGGGAACCTTACTTGGAAAATGTTATTTATCTTGTCGACTTCCCGGTCATAAAGTATTCCCTTCACCCGCAACTCGGGTGCTGTTGACTTATTAAGTCGTTGCTTACCTTCTCATCTTTCGAGGGGTAAGATTACTGGAACAAGTTGATATCCGTTACCAAGTAATAGCTTGGGAGATATTGGTAAATTTTCCTTTCCAACTAGATACGACTACTTTGTGGAGTCTTATCAACAAGTCTTATACTTGGGGAAAGGGGGACGAACGTTACATTCAGAATCATGAATTCTATTTGAACTAGGAGTCGTGTAAGAGGCCGAGTAGCGCCGGTCCATCCCCTTGGCCGAACCGTTGGCCGGGGAGAGCTAGCAAGGCCGTATACAAGTAAAGCCGTCAGTTCTTCCTTCTACCGGTAGTAAATCTAAATTGAGCTATACGATCTCGACTGATCATCAAGATTGGAACAGCGGGCGCGGTGAATACTCCATCATTGGTTCATCATCCAAATTTATTTATTTCCTGCAACGTGATTACTGTTGGCAGAGTTGGAAAAGTGTCATAACTGGAATTGCAACCTTTTCTTGCAAGTTCCTCTTCTTAATAACAATAAAAATATCTCGCTTACTTTGATGTAGCAGATGTTTCTTCAAACAAATACTTTCAGTTACCTTGTAACTTCATCGTTCATAATATACTGGCATCATTTCCGTAAATGCATGGCATATGGTTTAAAAGATAGCTTTGAACTGTTTTAAATTATCGTTCAGTTATATATTTGTTGGTGGGCTTTCGCTCACCCTTGCTTTGTTTATATTATGTCACAACAACAGCTAGGACAGATGGCTCGCGTCAGGCGCACTCGGCGCAAGCAGGTTACCCGACCCACCGGACTACCCGCTGAGATGCTAGCCGCCATTGCTGAGGTAGCATAGTTAGACAGCTTTTGTTTCCTGTTTAACTATATGTATAATTAATGTAATCAACGGCAAAACTTTTAAACCTATGATGTTATCCTTTTGGGATTGTAATAACTTTTATTCGTAAACCCTTTAATGTAAGACTTATTTCAATTTCATCTCTGGGACTATAATTGTTGTGTGTGTGAGTGGTAATATTTGTGGGGTCACAGCATGTGATTTATTTATTGTGGACTCAAGTCAAGTATTATGAATGGATGTAAGACCGTAACCACCAGATCCCTGACCCCGGATCTGGGGGTGTTACAGAGATGGTATCAGAGCGAGAGTTATATATCCCAAGAGATGATACGACGTTATATAGTAATAAATTCAATAATATAATAAGAACCCTTGCCAGGTTCACCTAAAACCCTTACGGGAATTTTTAAGTATCATGATAGTAACATAGTTCGTTTTGTGTAGGCGAGCGACTTGTCGACCCAGGAGGCAGCTGCGAGACAGCATGATGAGGACATGTTCCGGACTAGGGACCCATACTATGAGCACTTGCCTGAGGATGATACTGAGCCTGAGGAGGACGACGCTGAGGAGGTCCAGGTTGATGCTGATATTGATGTGATCGAGTCTGAGGAGGAGGACCCTGAGGAGGTCCAGGATGATGCTGACACAGATGTTGTTGAGACTGAGGGGGAGGAGGACCCGGAGGGGATCCAGACAGGACAGGATGCTGAGTTAGTGGTTGAGGATGATGATTATTGGGTTGTGACTGAGATCAGGACTATGGGAGATGACACTGACATGACCACGGATCAGGTGGTGCCGGTATATGAGGGTGTTGAGGGAGATATAGATGAGCCAGTAGTTGGTGCTGTAGGGAGTTCTGGACTTTTTGTGCCACTCCTCCCTGTTGAGAGAGCCCCTACCCCACCACCACTACCTGTGAGCCCGTACCCCGACGAGTTTGAGGAGCTTACCCCAGAGCCCCAGCAGACAGAGACTGCCGCTCCAGCTGAGCCATCCACCCCACCTCATGCCCCGATAGGAGGAGTCCCAGTATGTGTTCACAACTTGATTGTGAACGGGCTTTATAGAGAGTTGTCTGTGGCAGATGCCAGGTTGGCAGAGTCTAGGAGTGAGTTAGCAGCAGAGAGAGCCGCCCGGATGAGGGTGCAGGGCAGGAGGACTATCAGTGACAGAGTTGGGTATAGGGCTGTGACCCGCATCGAGCTGAGGGCTCGGGTGAGGGTGCGACAGTTGCCTACTGATGGGCATGGTAGGGTAGACAGAGCAGAGGCTGAGGAGGTTTTCCGCATCGCCATGGGGAGGGTTCGGAGGATGTTTCGTCGTGGCGGCTGATTTCAGATGTAGTGATGCAGTGGTCTAGTTGTCTAGTCATGTACGGACATAGTAGTGCCGACTTTTGTAGGGATGGTTTTCTTGTACTTGTTTTCCCTTTTTGCAGACTAGACAGATAGACAGCATATTTCACTTTTGACTTGTTGTTGTTGTTAGGATGGCTGTACTTTAAACTATCGTTGTAACTCGGATGTTGTACCTTTTCGGTACCTGGTATATATTTGTTTCCATTTCAGTCATTACAATTTTGTTGGGAAGTGATCACGAGTTTATTAGCATATGTATTACTTTTCGATTAAGTTGCCATGAGATATAAAACTGTGGGATTTTAAACCCAATCATGTAAAGAATTGTGCAAGGAAAAAATCCTTTAAAACAGATCAGTGAACCTAATGTATAACTTTCCAAATTTTCAGTAAAATGCCTCCAAGACGAATGGGCACTAGGGCTAACCCCCGCGAATCTACTGACCAAGAGAGTCACAACCAACACGAGGAAAACCGTGAAAGTAGTGAGGAACAAGATCAGGACTATAATGAGCAAGAAGATTCCCAGTATGGAGCAGAGGATGAACCCCTGTACTCTGAAGAATTTGAAAGGGAAATAGAGGGTGGAGAAACTGAAGTAGAACAGGAAGGGGAGAACCAGGGCGGAAACCCCATGGGCCAGTTTATGGATCTACTTAGGCAGAATTTGAACCAATACCCCCAACCACCACCAAGCAACACCACTTCAGTGGCAAATTCCTTTAGGGCCTTTAAGTCCCTTAAGCCCCCAGAGTTCCACGGATCGGCTGATCCCGTTGAGGCGAGGGCCTGGATCAAAGAAATGGAAAAGTCTTTTGAGATTCTGAGTATCAATGAGGCTCATAAGACTGTTTTTGCTACTTACCTACTAAAAGGAGAGGCCAATTATTGGTGGGAAGCCAAGAAAAACATGGAGACTGATGCTGTCATAGCCTGGGAAAGGTTCAAACAATTATTCCTGGAGAAGTACTTCCCGAAGTTCATGAAAACCCAGATGGAACTTAAGTTCTTGGAACTGAAACAGAACAATATGTCAGTGGCTGACTATGAGGCTAAATTTACTGAGCTATCGAGATTTGTGCCAGATTTTGTAGACACAGAAGAGAAGAAAGCTAACAGGTTTCAACAAGGGCTGAAGCAGTGGATCCAGAATAGGGTGGCTGTTTTAGAGATTACAGATTATGCCACCTTGGTGCAGAAGGCAACCATTGTGGAGGCTGGTAGTGATCAGATGCAGAGAGAGAGAGAGAAAGGGGGGATAAAGAGAAAGCATGTTAGTATGGGCGGAAGATCCGCTGGAGGAAAACCCCCAACCAAGTTTAATCGAGGAGCGGTTTCCCAACCAGGGAGGAATGTAGGGTTTAAACCATCTGCGAGTGTAAGTGTGAGCCAGGGCGGCCACCAATCAGGAATGTCCCGTTCCAACCCTTCTCGACCTCCATTGCCATTGTGTGCTACTTGTGGGAAGAGGCACTCCGGGGTGTGCAACCTGAAGCAGATAAACTGTTATAAGTGTGGGCGAGCTGGGCATTATGCCACCTCTTGCACCACGGTCATCCCTAACAGCACAACCTGTTTCCAGTGTGGACAGCGAGGGCACATGAGGAAGGATTGCCCAAAGAACAAACCAGCAGCATCAGGAGCAAGCAAGGTTGCCTCAAATAGGCCACCAACTGCTAGGACTTTCAATATGTCAGTACAAGATGCCGTGAGGGACACAGATGTGATAGCAGGTACTTTTTCTCTCAATTCAGTCAGTGCAAATGTCTTATTTGATTCAGGAGCAACTAAGTCTTTTATATCTAGAGATTTTGCGCATAAGTTGAAACTTAAAACCCAGCAACTAAGAGATTCCTTACTAGTAGAAATAGCTAATCAGGAAATCGTACCGGTTAATCAAATTCACCCCGATTGTAAGCTAGAAATAGGAGGACGATCCTTCTATGTCGATTTAATTCCTTTTAAGCTAGGGGAATTCGATGTCATTTTGGGTATGGATTGGTTGTCTCGCAATGATGCACGGATAGATTGTAAAGGGAAAAAGGTTAAGTTGAAAACCCCAGGGAAGAAAGAAATAGTGTTTAAGGGGATGCGACAGACCCAGAAAATTCTGACTATGGCGCAAACCAAGAGATTGTTACGAAAAGGGAACGAGGCTAATTTAGCCTACGTTATAGATACTCAGAAGGAAGTGCCAAGATTGCAAGACATTCTGGTAGTTAATGAGTTCGAGGACGTGTTCCCACAAGATCTCCCCGGACTACCACCTGATAGGGTAATTGAGTTTGCCATCGAGTTAGCCCCGGGGACGGCGCCAGTTTCGAAGGCCCCGTACCGATTAGCCCCAGTAGAAATGAAGGAGCTAGCTAAACAATTACAGGAATTGTTGGATAAGGGCATGATAAGGCCCAGTGTGTCGCCTTGGGGCGCACCAGTGTTGTTTGTTAAGAAAAAGGATGGAAGTATGAGGTTATGCATCGACTACAGGGAATTGAACAAGTTAACCATAAAGAATAAGTATCCATTGCCCAGGATAGACGATTTGTTTGACCAGCTAAGAGGAGCTGAATACTTCTCTAAGATTGATTTGAGAACGGGATATCACCAACTGAAGATCAAACCTGAAGATATCCCGAAGACTGCATTCCGCACCAGATATGGACATTATGAGTTCTTAGTTATGTCATTTGGATTGACCAACGCCCCAGCAGCCTTCATGGACCTAATGAATAGAGTGTTCAAGGAATATTTGGACAAATTCGTGATAGTTTTCATTGATGATATTCTCATCTACTCAAGGACAGAGGCAGAACACGCTGAACATTTAAGGATAACCTTAGAAATACTCAGGAAAGAGCAGTTATATGCCAAGTTCTCCAAGTGTGAGTTTTGGAAAAATGAGGTACAATTCTTAGGGCACGTGATCAATAGAGAAGGAGTGTTGGTTGACCCCTCCAAGATAGAAGCAGTTTCAAACTGGGAACGGCCAACTACTCCAACCGAGGTGAGGAGTTTCATTGGACTGGCCGGATATTACAGGAGATTTGTCCAAGACTTTGCGAAACTCGCAGCTCCATTAACTCGACTTACCCGTAAAACCGAGAAATTTGAATGGACTGAGAAATGCGAGAAGAGTTTCCAAGAGTTAAAGAAGAGGCTGGTGACAGCCCCAGTACTGGCATTACCTGATGGAAAAGGAGATTTCGTGATTTACAGTGATGCTTCGCATAAAGGACTGGGATGCGTGCTTATGCAGCACGGCAAGGTAATAGCATATGCGTCTAGGCAATTGAAGGATTATGAAGTCAGATATCCCACGCATGATCTAGAACTAGCAGCCATAGTCTTCGCTTTAAAGATTTGGAGACACTACCTGTATGGGGAAAAATGCGAGATTTACACAGACCATAAGAGCCTCAAATACATTTTCACTCAGAAAGAGCTTAACATGCGCCAGAGGAGGTGGTTAGAGTTAATGAAGGATTACGACTGTGAAATTCGCTATCACCCGGGCAAAGCCAATGTGGTGGCTGACGCCCTTAGTCGGAAAGAGAAGCTCAAGATGATAACTTCAGAGAAAGAGCTAGTGAAGGATTTTGAGAAGTTGGAAATCGAGGTTAAGTTACCTGGAGAGGGCCAAGAAAAGTTGATGGAAATTAGAATCCAACCTCCATTGCTAGAAAAGATTAGACTGTGCCAGGAACGGATGATGGAGGAAGAAAAGAACTCCACAGAAGAGCTATTGACCGGGGAGGAAATTAAGTGCGAAAGAGACAAGGAAGGGATCATGAGGTACACATACAGGATATGGATCCCAAATGTTCAGGAGCTCAAGGATGAGATTTTAAATGAGGCACACAACTCAAGATACTCAGTGCACCCCGGTAGCACCAAAATGTATAGGGATTTGAAGGAGTATTACTGGTGGCCCAATATGAAAAAGGACGTAGCAGAGTGGGTAAGCAGATGCTTGACCTGCCAACGAGTGAAGGCAGAGCACCAGAAACCCAGCGGACTTCTACATCCCTTAGAGATTCCAGAATGGAAATGGGAACATATAGCCATGGATTTCGTAGTAGGTTTACCCAGGACAAAGGCTAATCATGACACCATATGGGTAGTTGTAGATCGACTGACGAAATCGGCTCACTTTCTCCCGATCAACGAAAGGTACACGGTCGATAGACTAGTGGACATCTACTTAAAAGAGATAGTGGCGCGACATGGAGTCCCAGTCGCAATAGTATCCGATCGAGATCCTAGATTTAACTCCAGGTTTTGGAGAAGTTTTCAAGAATGTGTAGGGACCCGGCTGAACATGAGCACAGCCTACCACCCCCAGACAGATGGGCAAAGTGAAAGGACCATCCAAACGCTAGAGGATATGTTGAGAGTCTGCGCGATAGACTTCAAAGGAAGTTGGGATGATCACTTGCCATTGGTTGAGTTCTCCTATAATAACAGTTATCATTCAAGCATTGGGATGCCACCTTATGAGGCCCTTTATGGAAGAAAATGTCGATCTCCCTTGTATTGGGATGAAGTTGGAGAGCGAAAGATGCTCGGGCCCGAAGTGGTCCAACGAACTAAAGATGCAGTAGATCTAATCAGAGGACGGTTGGTAGCAGCCCAGGATCGACAAAAGAAATATGCCGACTTAGCTCGGAAAGGCAAGGAATACGAGGTAGGGGACCTGTGTTCTTGAAAGTGTCACCTTGGAAAGGTTTAATGAGATTTGGGAAGAAAGGAAAGCTGAGTCCCAGATACATTGGACCATTTGAGATCTTGAGACGGATTGGGGAACTAGCTTATGAACTCGCATTGCCCCCGAATCTACAGCAGGTGCACAATGTGTTCCATGTTTCGATGCTGAGGAAGTATAATCCGGATGCAAAGCATATTGTAGAGTATGAGCAAGTGGACATGCAACCAGACCTGACCTATGTGGAGCAACCTGTGGAAATCATAGACCGGAAAGAACAAGTGCTCCGAAACAAGGTCATTCAGCTAGTCAGAGTTTTGTGGCAGAACCACAATGTAGAAGAATCCACCTGGGAACTTGAAAGCGCAATGCAAGAGAAGTACCCCCACTTGTTTTCAAACTGATTCCGGGACGGAATCCTTTTAAGGAGGGGAGACTATAAGAACCCAGATTTTGGGTGGAATTAAAACTTTTATGTATTTAATGATGTAAGAATGAATAGTGGATATGGCTACAATGTAATAATTAATATTTGGGAAAGAATGAATGGAATGCGACTTTATTATGTTATGTCTTGAAGAATGCTAAAGGGTGACAACATAGGTAAGAATAATCTATCTTCTAAGGGAATAAGATATGGCAACTTCAAGCAAGAGAATACTCTCATGTCATCCAGATCGATAACGATTAATCCAGTAGTTCCGTAAAAAGGTTAAGGAACGATCGAAAGAGAATACGGACAATTATACAACCCTAAGAGAACAAGTAAAGAATACAGAATGAATAGTGTTTTGGTGGGAGTATATAATAATATGAGACGACACTATATAGAAGTATTCGGAACGGATTTCCGAGTTCGTATTAGTGATCCAGGGGGAAAATAAGTGTATGTAAAAGCTGTCGGATTCTGAAAAACCGCACTTTTATTTTCTCCGAGAGTTCCCTGGACACTGATAGCCTTAAGTATTTAACGAATGGATTAAAGGAATATAAAATGGAAAGTTAGAATGAAAGATGGAGAATGAAAGTATTAATATTAAAGAGGATTCCCGGTAAACCCTAATTAGAAATCCGTGAAATATTCTCACGAACGATCAATCGAAACGGGTAATAACCGGACACAGAAACAAGCAGAGGAAGCAAGAGTCTTGTGCAAGCTACTAGTATAAATATCTAGTAACTAAACTAGAAGCAAGGAACTAGCACCTTAGAGGAGGAACTAAGTAATTAGCAAGTAACTACCTAGCTAAGCTTTAACCACCACAAAACCAACACATGTCTTGCCATTTGATCATCCAACACCTCACCACTTTATTAAAGTAACTTTTACTAGATATTATGTTGTAAGTGGATGAGAGTGAAGGAGATTAAAACACAAAAAAAATCAAAGAAACCAAGCAATTCTCTCCCCCCCCCCCCCGCCTTGCAAACAAAACCATTCGGCTATACCCATAAATTCCAAATCCAAACTCAACCTTCCCACCATTGTTTGTTCTTGAAATTTTTAAGGTGAGACTTACATTTCATAAAACTTATCTCCTCAAAATCTTAGCCTCAAACTCATCCATTTCCATTTTCAAAAAAATCAAACAAGAGGAGGGTGAATAGTGTTCATCATATACTAACTTTGTTTTCTTGATTTTTCATGGTTGATATAGCAAGCATAATCACTCCTAAGGACCATACAAGGCTTAGTAAGGCTATATCACTATCTAAGGAAGGTATAAAGCTCTTGAAACCCTAACCCTTGTTTGAGATTTAAGCATGTTTTTGATAGTTATAACTTAGTTATGGTTATGTTAAAGTTATAAGCATGATTATGTATGGATTTTGGATTAATGATGTAAATAGCTAGATGAACAGAAAGGCATTGCTTGGCCTCAGTTCATGTATATAAGTCATGTATATGTTGTTTGGGTTGGATGCTATGTGTATGGGAAGATTCGAAATTGATAGATATTCGATTTACAGCCGTTATAATGCCCGATTTTACAATACCATGTTTTGTATGCCATTTTCCATGTCGAACCTCTACTGTCCAGAGACCTTATCTGCCATGATAGGATAGGTAATGTTCTAAGCTTCGTTTTGATATAAAGATCACGTGAAACGGACTTACGGTTTAGGATTTATGACTAAATTACTAAAAGTAGTTCGAATCCGTAAACGAAAGTTCGTAACTGAAATTGAACCCTCGTAAGCTATGTAACGTCATGGCGAATCTTGGTAAATAAATACTAGGGGTAAGAAGGAAGGTGTGAAAGAAAACCGTATGTCAAAAAGAGCATTTTTCGATTTATTAAAAATGTTCGAGTCAAGGTTAAACGCGAACGAACCCCTAAAAGACGACTCTTTTATAACTTTGGTAAAACACTTAGAAAACGGGCGATAAAACTCGGAGTATAATATTGGTTCGTAACGATCAACCTTAGAACTCATATGACTTAAGTATGTCCCAAGTATAAGTGCAGTGGCATGTCGTATTAACGAACGAATGTCGGGTCGGATCAGTGATAATAAGTAATCCACAAACAGGGGTATAACGAGATAACTCGAGAACGTGTTTCGATTTAAGTATAACTTAACTTTTAATATGTTAAGTGATTAATCCCGAATGCCTTGGCTATTTATAGATCACCAGGCTGAACCGGGACCCGCTACCACTACCCCTTACCGTACTCGACTACCAGGCAAGTTTCAATTCCCTTCTTTTAGGCTGTTGTTGTGATTGAATAAATATATATATATGATTGCTGATATACATATGCCATTGCATGCATGCCTACTTTCAAGTTGAATTGATATACTTGTTCCCTGAATGTTATTGTTGGCTTATAAGCTAGATAGTTATATATCAGTTATAAGCCGGTTATTGTAAGACCCTCATAGAAGGGCGTATACCTCTCATTAATCAAATATAGATCGGGAGTCAATATTCCTTGATATATCGAGATTACCTCGGAAGAAAGTATTTAAGTAAATATTTTCTATTATTCAAGCGACGAATATTATTTGAATATTCGTTCGAGATTATTTATTTAATGATCCTTACTTCAAATAATTATTTGAACGTAACTATTCAACGAATAATATTTCTCAATATTCATTCAGAGTCGAATTGATTATCGACTATTATTTCGAATATTCTTCTAAAGATGAGACTATTAAATGAATATTAATTGGATATTCTTTTAGAATATTACTTTATTAAATAAATATTACTTTTGAATATTCATTTAAGATATTAAATACTTGATGAATATTATTTTAATATTCATCTGAAGCTTGATTTAATTATCGAATATTATCTCGAATATTTCTTAAGGCTTGGATTACTAAATGAATATTACTTGATATTCATTTAGGATATTATTCATTAAATGAATATCACTATTGAATATTCATTTAAATTCCTAATTAATTATGAATATTACCGTAAATATTCTTTTCAAGTCTTAATAATTAATGAATATTGTTTTGAATATTCATTTAAATATTTATTTATTCAATAAATATTCCCCTGATATTTCTTCAGGGATTATTTTGAGAAATACTCTGATTAAAGATATTCTTTCATATTCCCAAATATTCTTTAAATATTTTAACTCATTAAATATTCTCTGAATATTTATTCCATACTTAGAATAATCTCGATAAGGTTTATCTTCTTCGATTATTACAGAAAATATTTCGAAGTCATATTATTATTAATTTTATATCAAGAAAGGTTCTCAGACATCATTCTTCTTTGAGTCTATCTCCTTAATAATAAGGGAACCTTACTTGGAAAATGTTATTTATCTTGTCGACTTCCCGGTCATAAAGTATTCCCTTCACCCGCAACTCGGGTGCTGTTGACTTATTAAGTCGTTGCTTACCTTCTCATCTTTCGAGGGGTAAGATTACTGGAACAAGTTGATATCCGTTACCATGTAATAGCTTGGGAGATATTGGTAAATTTTCCTTTCCAACTAGATACGACTACTTTGTGGAGTCTTATCAACAAGTCTTATACTTGGGGAAAGGGGGACGAACGTTACATTCAGAATCATGAATTCTATTTGAACTAGGAGTCGTGTAAGAGGCCGAGTAGCGCCGGTCCATCCCCTTGGCCCAACCGTTGGCCGGGGAGAGCTAGCAAGGCGGTATACAAGTAAAGCCGTCAGTTCTTCCTTCTACCGGTAGTAAATCTAAATTGAGCTGTACGATCTCGACTGATCATCAAGATTGGAACAGCGGGCGCAGTGAATACTCCATCATTGGTTCATCATCCAAATTTATTTATTTCCTGCAACGTGATTACTGTTGGCAGAGTTGGAAAAGTGTCATAACTGGAATTGCAACCTTTTCTTGCAAGTTCCTCTTCTTAATAACAATAAAAATATCTCGCTTACTTTGATGTAGCAGATGTTTCTTCAAACAAATACTTTCAGTTACCTTGTAACTTCATCGTTCATAATATACTGGCATCATTTCCGTAAATGCATGGCATATGGTTTAAAAGATAGCTTTGAACTGTTTTAAATTATCGTTCAGTTATATATTTGTTGGTGGGCTTTCGCTCACCCTTGCTTTGTTTATATTATGTCACAACAACAGCTAGGACAGATGGCTCGCGTCAGGCGCACTCGGCGCAAGCAGGTTACCCGACCCACCGGACTACCCGCTGAGATGCTAGCCGCCATTGCTGAGGTAGCATAGTTAGACAGCTTTTGTTTCCTGTTTAACTATATGTATAATTAATGTAATCAACGGCAAAACTTTTAAACCTATGATGTTATCCTTTTGGGATTGTAATAACTTTTATTCGTAAACCCTTTAATGTAAGACTTATTTCAATTTCATCTCTGGGACTATAACTGTTGTGTGTGTGAGTGGTAATATTTGTGGGGTCACAGCATGTGATTTATTTATTGTGGACTCAAGTCAAGTATTATGAATGGATGTAAGACCGTAACCACCAGATCCCTGACCCCGGATCTGGGGGTGTTATAGACTGCCTGATCAAAACGAATATTCCAGTCCCTAGAAGCTTGTTTTAGTCCATAAATAGACCTCTTAAGCTTACAAACAAGATGCTCTTGGCCTTCCTTAATGAATCATTTTGGTTGTTGCATATAGATGGTTTCCTCAAGACTTCCATTAAGGAAAGCTGTCTTGACATCCATTTGCCAAATCTCATAATTGAGATGAGCTGCTATAGATAAAAGAATCCGGATCGACTTAAGCATAACAACCGGGGAAAAGGTTTCCTCATAATCGATCCCTTCTTTCTGAGTATACCCTTTCGCAACAAGTCGTGCTTTCCAGGCTTTCACCTTTTTGTCATATCCTCTTTTCTTCTTGTAGATCCACATACATCCAATGGGTTTTACACCTTTGGGTGGTTCCACGAGCTCCCAAACTTGATTGGAATACATAGATTCCATCTCAGATTCCATTGCCTTTTGCCATAGATCTGCATCTTTATCTAGAATTGCCTCTTCGTATGTCCTGGGATCCTCATCATGTTCACCAGAGACCAAGTCCGAGGACTCTCCCAAAAACATGAATCTATCTGGTTGTTGAACAACCCTCCCACTACGACGAGGCACTGGTGCAGTATTAGTGTCAGGTTGTGCATTTTCTTGTGGTTGATCTACTTTTACTATTGGCACTTGGGGATTATCTGTCCCTCCCACTAGTTCCTCTAAAACGATACTACTCATGGGTTTGTGGTTCATTATATAGTCTTCTTCTAAGAATCTAGCATTGGTGCTAACAATGATATCTCGATCCCTAGGACTATAAAATGAATAACCTTTCGTTCCCATGGGATAGCCTACAAACAGCCTTACTTCTGTACGAGATTCTAACTTGGTCGTGTTCTTGTTCAGCACATGTGCTGGACAACCCCAAATCCGAATATTTCTTAGACTTGGTTTGCTACCAGTCCACAATTCTATTGGGGTCTTGGGAACCGACTTAGAAGGTACAAAGTTTAGAAGGTAAGCCGCTGTTTCGATAGCATATCCCCAGAACGACTTGGGTAAATCTGAATAACTCATCATCGATCTAACACTCTCTAAAAGAGTCTGATTCCTTCTCTCTGCTACACCATTCTGCTGAGGTGTGCCAGGAGCAGACAACTGGGATGCAATCCCATTTTCTGATAAATATTCCCTAAATTCTCCAAGCAAGTATTCGCCACCACGATCTGATCGTAGTGACTTGATACATTTTCCAAGATGTCGCTTCTCCGCACTTGCTTTGTACTCTTTGAATTTTTCAAAACACTCAGACTTACGGCGCAACAAATAAATGTACCCATATCTAGAATAATCGTCAATAAAAGTGACAAAATACTAATAACCTCCTCTTGCTTGGATACTCATAGGTCCACATAAATCAGTATGAACCAATTCTAACACTTCTTTGGCTCTATTCCCCTTTGCTTTAAAAGGCCTATTAGTCATCTTACCTTCCAAGCAGGATTCACAAACTGAAAAGGGCTCCACTGCCAACGAGCCTAATGGCCCATCTAATACCAGTCTTTGAATCCTCCTCAAGTTAATATGACCTAATCTTAAATGCCAAAGATATGTTTGGTTCAATTCAGAAGGATTCTTTCTTTTGTTTGAGCTAGAAAGAATGTTATTAGATTCCTTTTGTTGCAGCATTGGTTGGACAGGATTAATAATATATAAATTGTCTTACAATGTACCAGAACATATAACTCATTTATTCATCATAATAGAAACATTACGATCCAAACAAACATTATAACCATCCATAGCAAGTTTAGAAACCGAAATCAAATTTCTTCTAAACGAAGGTACATAAAGACAATTGTTCAAAACCAAACTCCTATCATCTCCAAAAGATAAAGTAATTATTCCAACTGCAACTACTGCTACTTTCGTAGCATCTCCTATGAACACATATATCTCGTCATCTCTAAGCATTCTGGATTGCTGGAACCCCTGCAATGAGTTACAAACATGGTCAGTGGCTCTTGTATCTACACACCAAGTGCTCGTAGATATAGCCGCTATGTATGTTTCCGTAACTAGAGAAGAGACATACCAGTATTGTTTGTCTTCTTAGGAAGAGGACAATCCTGTTTCCAGTGACCTGACTGCTTGCACCTGAAGCACTTGCCCTTAGGCTTTTTCACAGCACCTTGAACTCCCACTGCATTAGCAACCTTTCCAGCTTTTTGTGCCTGAACCTTTTTCTTCTTCTTGCCTTTCGGCTTAGAGGAAGAAGCTTGCTCAGCCACATTCACTTGAACATTCTGCTTAAAGAGACCTTCAGCTGCCTGAAGTTCTGTCAGAAGTTCCGCGAGACTATACATCCTTTTGTTCATGGTTTAATTCAAGTGGAACTACTCAAAACTTTTGGGCAGACTCATAAGGATGATATCGATCTGGGTTTCCCCATCAATATCAGCACTAAGGATCTCCATCTCATTCAGATGAGACATCATCCTGAGAACATGATCCCTTACAGGTGTTCCTTCAGCCATCTGAGTGTTCATTAAAGCCTTCATTGCTACTTGCCTAGCAGCCCTATTCTGTTCCCCAAAAAGTTCCTTGAGATTAAAGAGCATATTTGAAGCAGTGGGCATAGCCTGATGCTGATGCTGAAAAACACCCGACATTGCTGCCAGAATGTAACATCGCGACATCTCATCAGCCTTAACCCACCGCTTATAATACTCCTTCTCACTTTCAGGAGCATCTTCAGCTGGCTGATCTGGCTTGGTTTCATAAGTACAAAATTTGTACTCCTCAGCAGTCAACACTATGTCCAAATTACGTTTCCATTCAATATAGTTCGGTCCAGTAAGTTTGTTATCCTAAAGTATGGTGAATAGTGGATTAAAGCCCATAATGATCTAATCTTGAGAATCATACATGTAACACATAATCAGATAGTTGCATAAATCTTAAATCCTATTGGTTTCCTCTAACAATTAATTAAAATTAATGCACTAATATTTAAACACCATAAGTATCTGGTACGCCACGATGGGTGACATATATACCACTTAAATTCGTTTAAATATTACTTCGGTCCTATTACTAAATAATACGCCACGTTAGGGTGGACTATATATTATTATTCATAGCTAAGTGTATACCATTATCAAATCTTAAATTAATAATAATAAGACCGGGTGCCACCATTAAATATTTCAACTCAATAATCGATAATAGGATAATTTCCAGATCGGGGGGAGCATTGTCAAGAGGCGTCACTTAAGACCCCTTTCTAGACAGAATCATCCTTTCTCTCAATATCGAATTCTATGAAACTTGGTACGCCACGATGGGTGGCATGTATACCTTTCAATATTCGTAATTAATTTAGGAAGTTTGTTCTAGTAATATCCATAACACTACCTGACACCATAAATCATACGCCACGATGGGTGGCATGTATATAATTTATATTCGTCTCGGTGTTAAATTACATACAAACAATAATGGAGACCATGGGATTTAATTCCTAATTAATTCCCTCACCCACTTAGAATTTTTATTTAAAATTGAGGAATTTTATCTAGATGCATCGCTCTATGTTATTTTTTTCGAGGTCTACATGTTATAAAAATAACAATACAAAGAACACATAACATAGCAGCATGCATCATAAAATTAAAGCAATAAATAAAATTAATGTCCATGTCGTCCTAATTATGTTAAATATGTAATAAAAAATTACACACATAATTAACAACAAACATAATAATTATTAATGCAATAATTAAAATTAAATAGCGGAATTAAAAATTAAAACAATAATTAAATCCACTATTATGGCCCATTAAACAATTTCAGCAGGCCTAGAAAATTTTCTGCAAATCTGCAAACTTCAACAGCCGCCAGCCGCCAAACTGCTACAGTACCCGGTTTGCTACAGTACCCGATTTGCTATAGTAACCGGGTTGCTACAGTAACTACTACAGTACCGGTTTGCTACAGTAACTGCTACAGTACCGGTTTGCTACAGTACCATGATAATTTTCTGCTAATGTTCTGCTGAATTCAGTTCTGAATATTAACACCAACAGCTAGCGCAGTGGAATAATTTTGATCTTCGTTTTGATTTCCGATCGCACATAATTGTTACAAAATACCCGGATTATACAAAATCCATCAAACAATTACATAAAAAATAGATCTAATACAAAACTAATTAGTAAAATCTATTCTAACACGATCAACCCTCGTGTTTTACAACCACGATAAACCACGTGGAAACCAAACAAAAATTAACCACGATTAAACCACGTGGGATCCAAACACATAATTAAAATATACATGGCCATAATAGTGGATAACAACCTGCAAAAAAGAATTATACAAGCCTACCACAATATACATGCATATATAATTACGACATGGACATCGTATCAAAAATCGCAGAACCATTGAACCTAGCTCTTGATGCCAATTGTTGGGACAATCAGATCTTGGCACTGCGATTTTTGATACAATAAATTAACGAGTACGAATAGAAAAATCACCTTGTTAACGGTTGATTCCACTCTCTTCTATTGTATTCCCAAATTCCCTTGAGCGAAGTGTGGCCTTCGTCTTCTCAAGTTATCCTCTCTTCTTGCTCCTGGGTGGCTAAAAAATTTTTTCGACCAGCCCTCGCAAGAAGAGAATAAGTATATATATAGGCTACAATAGGGATCATGGACAATTAGGTTGGGCCTTCTAATTACATCTTGGGCATAGCCCAATGTAATTAAATATTAATTCAATCCACTAAAGAATTAATATTTGCACTACCTTTCCCAATACCGTAATTTAATTAATTAATTCGGTTCCAATGTTATTTGCTTATTAAATTCCCCATGTTTAAAATATCGCATGTCCATTAATTAAATAAATTACGTATAATTCATTTAATTAATATCTTTTATCCTTGATTATCCACTCAACCTTTATTTAATTATGCCGGAATAAATCCACCTGCAGGGTTTCACATAATTAAATATTTTTGAGCTTTCAAGGGGACATCATTAACCCGAATATTATCAGGACATGGATTCCTTCAATAAATAATATTCACCATATATATTATTTCATCACCCAAAATATAATGAAATAAATCAAAAGAATTATTTCATATATAAATCAAAGTATGTAAATAATATACACATGTCAATTACTATATCTGGATTAAAAACCTAAGCATTAATAATAACATAGAATCTTAGTTCACCTTCTTAATCAGTATAAGGGAACAATTCTAAATTTGATCCTGTTCAATATACACAAAGTATACTAGTATTATTTATTAGTCAATATAAACTAATCTAAATAATACTACAGCCATTCCAGTGGATTGTCTAACACCACCTGTGCTGTGAACCATATTATATTATATATACCGTATTTAATAATCTAATATTCCGTATCCCATTTGATACTAGATTATTCACAATATATAATATTTAGACAACATGTAAACATTTAAATGATTCTCAATAAAATAGGCCAGAAATAAATGTATATACTTCAAATAAATATTTTCAGTATACACCAACAAAAGTATTCTCCCTTAATTCTACTGAAGGGGTAGAATATATATCAGTCTTTTCCATGAGCCATTGCTTCCAGCTTTCCGTGTAAACTTTGTCACGGTTACTCTTAATCATATCTAAAATATTTCTTCTCTTAATTCTTTCTTGTCTTAGGATAATCTCAACCTTCATTGGTTCAATCCATACATCCTCATGGTTTCGCATACGCCTCATCTGACAGTATTATCATTATGTCATGCATTCCCTACTAAACTTCCATTTTGAAATTCAAAATATGACCTTTTACCTTGAAAGGTTTGTTAGGTCATCCTCATCATTCCTCCTGTATTTTCTGGGTACAGGGTGTATCAAAACGTCATTGATCAATACTCTAATAATTCTATCTATGTTCTTTCCAGAACTCTTTTTAATAATCCTTACAGGTCATTGTTGCCTTAGCAAATCCAACTCATATCATCTGAAATCACAATGTCTTTATTAGGGTTAATGCCATCCCTTGTGCATTCCCTAGGGTTTGTCTTAATTTATGGATATCCTATCCTTAATTCAACTGCCAAGGAATTCTTGCATCCTATAATTGGCAATCAAATCATGTATCCTTAATAAGGGTCTCTTTTTAATCATTCTCATTTGATAATCGATCGGTAGCTTAATGCTAACCTCTTCTTTCAGATAGTTGTCAACCTATTTGACCTTCCAAAAGACAATGTATGTCAATCTGCTCTCTTACAGAACTTGGTAATGGTAGCAAGGATGTTCTGGAAGATATTGGTCGAGTTCAACGTGAATCTCTTAATACTTATCATTCTTCGCAAAGGTACTTGCCTTAGACAAAATTTCTACAGCATACTGATCAATCTCTGACCATTTCTATACTCTCTTCATAAACCTTCATTGTTTACTTTCCTTAGTCATAATATATTCATGGTATTTATAATACCCTAACATCATACATCTCAAGTCATTATACTTCTATTTTTACTCGTAATCTTGGACAATCATATACACATGAATCACTTTAGTACGGGTGACCCCCTCCCAAAAAAAGGTCTAGTAAATTCCTAATCAAAACATGGGTTGCAAAGGGTTCAGTAGAAGATTCCTACGATCTCATTAATGTTTCTTTTATATCAGAAGCCCTTGCAGTCGGTGCTTACTTAGAAGCAACCCTGCTTTGTCTCTTCATTGCTGGTCTAGTCACTTGATAATCCTTTGTGACTTGGCCTCAACTGGCCACACTAAAATAAAAATATATGATTTTAGGGGTTGGCTAATAGCATTACTTTTCTAGCAATTGCCGGAATAGTGCCTTCTTCTTTGATACCTTTCTACCTTTTCAAAACTTTACTCTATATAAGTCTTAATCGACTACTCGGCACCGTCTCCGGTCACCTTTCCTCTACTTTTATCTTTTCAACTATTCTTATCAATCCCACGTGCCACACAATCTTACCATTCCTGGCATAACAGCATTTTCATTTAAGTCAATCCCGAAATTTCTCAGTCCGGCTGGTTTCTTACTTACATTTCCTGTTTTCGTCCAATCTCACTTCATCATTTTATCTCTACCATCGATTGTAATACTCAGGGTCCGTCTACTAACCCATATGACGGCAACCTTACCCAATCCACAGGGTTCGCTCCAGTTTCCATTCTCTTCAATGATGTTCTCTGATAATCAGAAAGACAAGGTTTGCCAAAATTTACCGAATTCCTTTCCAGAATCAGGGAAATTTTGGTCAATCTATCCACCTACTAGTAACATTAAGGAGACCAGTTTCGAAACTTGAAGAATAGTTCTATGAACCTCCAAGCAGGTAGAACCATAAGAAGTCATAATTACCAAAATAATCGTCATCAGGTCGAAAGTTTAACCACTGGAGAGGAACCAATTATATACATCCATTAGAAGGGAATCAACAGTTTCAAACTGAAACCTGTCACAACGTCCTGATACCTATATGTCCTGATATTCAATATTACCAAATGTCAGTCTACCTAACCACTAGTCTCAGAAGGAACATTACCGTTGGAGTTGGTTGTTCCACAAAATTGGCACTACTAAGGCCATCCGAACCTGGTGAACCGTACTGTCCGAATGCATCCGCAAGTACTTTGTCGTGCTGCGGAAGAACACATCCTAATCCTTTATGCGAAGCACAAAGTCTCCTTTTTTCCATTAAGCAATGACAACTCTTGGTCATTACCAATTTCATCTTTTATGTGACGCCCCCAAATCCGAGGTCAAAGATTCAAGTCGTCACATCACCATCCAACCATATCATACCTGTACTAACTTTACAACTCAACAATACATCCATCCAGACCTCAATCTTACGCACAAACAAGTTAGAGCCTCAGAAACGATAATCAAAAGTAACAATAAATATTACAATTCATCTGTACAATCCAGAGTCTTACGCACTTCTACTTATACAACTACACTTGAAGACAAGTCTTACTATTACAGTTGAAAACCTATTAGACTTACTCTTTAGTATCTATCAGGAACTAAATCATCTCTGGGGTAAATCTTCTACTCCTCTTCTGCTGGTGCGGAGTTAATCGGCCAAATTCTTCTCTTTCTTAAAAGTTTTTATAAAGCAAGAATGAGCTACATAATGCTCAGCAAGTTCACCATTTTGAAAAATAATAATTAATGTGGTTTATTTCGAAAACATTCCCAACTATATGGGTATATATCTCATATTTCAAAACTTAATTGGACAATATATATGTCCGAGTTTGAATAAAACATCTATACTCACTAAGGAGCTTTAAGAATAACATATGAACAATTTATAAGGTTCCCATTTCAATATATCTCAAGCTTGAAAATATATATACATATGAGTATATCATTTTCGGCAAAACACTCTACGGATTCATACTGTACAGGGAATACATCATTGCAAACCTCTTTCCTTCCATTAGCTTCGAAGGTTTCTCATACAAAAACATTTCATTCTTTGAAATAATTGCAAGAGTGCACTAACACGTGCCAATCTTTATAGAAAATCTTGCAGTTCTAGATACTTCACGATGCCAATATTTTTCTTATCAAAAACCAAACTATCGGCAACTTGGCACTTAGGCCCAAGAAGCAGTGTTTGAGTATTTTTCCAAAGTGGAGGATGGACTGGAAGAAAACATAAAAACCTGACAGGGATTGACGATGATCAGTCGCCACATCCAAGTCCAATAATCCGCAGGTCTTCTCTACCCGTAGAAGGATAGAAACTACATCCGTAACTATCCCCGGGTGAAAACTACATCCGTAATCACCCTCGATGAAAACTACATCCGTAATCATCCTTCGGCAACACCTGGGCCGGAATAATAATTGATGGACCGCCTGGCTCACGGCCGCTTACACATCCCGGGAATCGTTCGTCAACGATTCCCACACCTGCCAGAGTCCCTTTTCTTTTTCTTTTAAAACTTTATTTTGATTAAAAATTGAGTAGTTGAGGTCCGACATCAGTCGACCGATAATTCTTGAAATCGTACAAGAAGCAAAACCTGACCGGGGGTTTTCGAAAATGTTTTGAGTTCGAAAGTGTTCGAGTTTGAAAGTGCTAAAGGTATCTTGGATTAGCTTTGTCTTTAAAATAATGAACAATAATTGATAAATGGTATTTTAAGATTTAATATTAATAATTAATAAAATAATTATTTAATTGAATAAGCTTTTATTCCAAGATAGGTATTTTGAGTATTTATGATGATATAAAAATAACTACTAAAGTATACGATACTTCCCGAATGACCCTTCGGGTTTTCGCAATTTAATCACGATATAATAATATACCGCTCCCCGGTCAATGGTATATTTGGACCGCTACGACCTCTATTGCTAGAGTCGTTGTCCGAGAAAACATTTCATTCTAAGTTCAAGGGGGTGCAAGCATACATATGCATATACCTCAAATTTCATCATTACTTCAATAAGTATAAACATATGATACGATTGAAAACTACAAACAAAACAGTGAAAGTCCTTATATATGTAAGTTTTGAAAAGTAAACTTGCATAGGTAGAATCAGGAACATAATATCTTGAAAATAAATGCTTAGGGTTGGAAAACTTGCCTTGGGAAGTGTAACACCCCCAGATCCGCGGTCCGGGATCCGGTGGTTACGGTTTCCAATTCTGTCCACAACAATTGAACTTTCCTTAACATAAAATAAATTACGTCTCTATGACCCAACACAACAATATAAAACACACCCGTTATAGTCCCAGAGATGAAATCAGAGTAACAATCAAATTTTTATTAATCACATTATGAGTTCTTACAATCCAAAAGAGTTTCAATATAAATGCATACTCTTTGCCATCCATTTACATAAGTCATACTAGACCATATTCTTGGTACTGAAAGAATAAATATATCCTACCAATAGCTTCTTCTTCAGCTCTGGTAGTCTCATCGTCCTCGCCCGCGTCGAGTGCGCCTTGTGCGAGTCATCTGGTCTAGCTGTTGTTGTGATATAATAATAAAGCAAGGGTGAGCAATAGCCCACCAACAATAATATATAACTGAACGATAATATATAACAGTTCAAAAGTATCTTTCAAACCATATGCCATGCATTTACGGAAATGATGCCAGTATAATATGAACGATGAAGTTACAAGGTAACTTAAAGTATTTGTTTGTAGAAATATCTGCTACATCAAAAGTAAGCGTGATATTCTCATTGCCATTAAAAAGAGGAACTTGCATGAAAAGATTGCAATTCCAGTTATGAACACTTTTCCAGCTCTGCCAACAGTAATCATGTTGCAGGAAATAAATAAGTTTGGATGATGAACCAATGATGGAGTATTCACCGCGCCCGCTGTTCCAATCTTGATGATCAGTCGAGATCGTACAGCTCAAATTAGATTTACTACCGGTAGAAGGAAGAACTGACGGCTTTACTTGTCTACCGCCTTACTAGCTCTCCCAGGCCAACGGTTGGGCCAAAGGGGATGGACCGGCGCTACTCGGCCTCTTACACGACTCCTAGTTCCAATAGAATTCATGATTCTGAATGTAACGTTCGTCCCCCTTTCCCCAAGTATAATACTTGTTGATAAGACTCCACAAAGTAGTCGTATCTAGTTGGAAAGGAAAATTCACCAATAACTTCCAAGCTATTGCTTGGTAACGAATATCAACTTGTTCCAACAATCTTACCCCTCGAAAGATGAGAAGGTAAACAAGGACTTAATAAGTCAATAGCACCCGAGTTGCGAGTGAAGAGAATACTCTATGACCGGGAAGTCGACAAGATAATTAACATTTTCCAAGTAAGGTTCCCTTATTATTAGGGAGATAGACTCAAAGAAGAATGATGTCTGAGAACCTTTCATGATATATGATTAATAATAATATGACTCCGAAATATTTTCTGTAATAATCGAAGATGATAAACCTTATCGAGGTTATTCTAAGTATGGAATAAATATTCAGAGAATATTTATTGAATTAAAATATTTTACAGAATATTTAGGAATATGAAAGAATATCTTTAATCAGAGTATTTCTCAAATAATCCTTGAAGAAATATCTAGAGAATATTTATTGCATAATTTAATATTCAAATGAATATTCAGAATAATATTCATTAATTAATAAGACTTGAAAGGAATATTTAAAATATTTAAAATAATATTCGATGATTAAATAGAACCCTGGATGAATATTCAAAATAATATTCATAATTAATTAGGAATTTAAATGTTTATTGAAAAAGTAATATTCGTTTAATGAATAATATTCTAAATGAATATCAAGTAATATTCATTTAGTAATCCAAGCTTTAAAGGAATATTCGAGATAAGACTCGATAAATAAATCAAGCTTCAGATGAATATTAGAATAATACTCATCAAGTAAGTAATATCTTAAATGAATATTCAAAAGTAATATTCATTTAATAAAGTAATATTCTAAATGGATATTCAAATAATATTCATTTAGTAGTCCAATCTTTAGAAGAATATTCGGAATAATAATCGATAATCTATTCGACTTTGAATGAATATTGAAAAATATTATTCGTCGAATGGTTACGTTCAAATAATTATTTGAAGTAAGGATCGTTAAATAAATAATCTCGAACGAATATTCAAATAATATTCGTCGCCCAAATAATAGAAAATATTTACTTAGATATTTTCTTTCGAGGTAATCTCGATATGTCAAGAAATATTGACTCCCGGTCTATATTTGATGAATAAGATGTATACACCCTTCTCTGAGGGTCTCACAATAACCGGCTTATAATTGATACGATAGTTATCTAATTTATAAGCCAATAACAATCAGGGAACAAGCATAATGATATAACTTGAAAGTAGGCATGCATGCTATGGCATATGTATAACAGAAAACATATATATATATTCAATCACAACAACAGCCTAAAAGAATGGAATTGAAACTTGCCTGGTAGTCGAGTACGGTAAGGGGTAGTGGTAGCGGGTCCCGGGTCATCTTGGTGATCTATAAATAGCCAAGGAATTCGGGATTAATCACTTAACATCTTAAAAGTTAAGTTATACTTAAATCGAAACACGTTCTCGAGTTATCTCGTTATACCCCTTTTAGTGGATTCCTTTTATCATCGATCCGACCCGACATTCGTTCGTTAATACGACATGTCATTGTACTTACACTTGGGACATACTTAAGTCATACAAGTTCTAAAGTCGATCGTTACGAATCAATATTATGGTCCGAGTTTTATCGCCCGTTTTCTAAGTGTTTTACCGAAGTTATAATCAAGCGGGTTTTTAGGGGTTCGTTCGCGATTAACTTTGATTCGAACATTTTTGTAAAATCGGAAAACGATCCGTTTCACAAGAGGTTTTCTCTCACACCTTCCTTTTTACCTCTAGTATTTAATTACCAAGATTCACCACTGACTTACGTATTTTACGAGGGTTCAATTTTAATAACGAACTCGTACTTACGGTTTCGAACGTCTTTTAGTGAATCGGCCATAATTCCTAAACCGTAAGTCCGTTTCACATGATCTTTATATCAAAACAAAGCTTATAACATGATCTATCTTGCCATGGCAGAACATGATACTGGACAGTGAATTATGGCTACTGTCAAACACGATTTCTTAAGGTTAACAAAAATTGGGCATTACGACGGCTATAAATCGGACGTTCCATAAATCGTAATCAACAACCCAAGCCACACCGGGCATACCAATCATCTTACATTCATAATACTAATCTCATAAGTCCAGGAACATCATATTATATCATCATATTCATCACATCTCTTAAATCAAACAAACTAACTACATAATCTTGTAAACATGCTTATAACAACATTATCACCAAAACTTATCCAAAACTCCATTAAAACTCAAATCAAAGACTAGGGTTCTTGAAGTTTATACCTTCCTTGGAGTAGATAAAGACCTTGCTAAGCCTTGTATAGTCCATGAACATCCTTAACCAAGCTTAGATCATCCAAAAATCAAGAAAACCAAGAATTTTGTTCTTGAGGTTACTATTCATCCTCCACTTTCTTGATTTTATTGAAAATGGAAAGAGTGGTGTTTGAGGCTAAGATTTCTAGGGTATCATTTTTATGAAATATAGGGTCTATGATAAATTTTAGGAGATCAAAAAATGGTGGGAAGAATGATTTTTGTTTTTGAATTAAGGAGGAAGTCGAATGGTGCTAGATGGGGGAGAGGAAGAGGTTTTGCTTGACTTGCTCTTGGAAATAATGCATAAAGTGATATGTTTAGCATAATATCTCATCCTTGGTTGCTTTAATAAAGTGATGATGCATGCAATGATGTAATTTGGCAAGACAAGTGTTGATATTTTGGTGATTTAAGGCTAACCAAGTGGTTTGTGTGCTAAGTACTTGGTTGCATTCTAATTAATCTAGTTCCTTGCTAGTTACTAGATATTTATCACTTGCACATGCATGTATCTTGCTTCCTCTGCTTGTTTCTTTGTCCGTTTATTGCTCAATTCATTGATCGTTCGGACGAATAACTAAGTAGTTTCACCTCTAGGGTTTACTGGGAAATTTCTCGATATTCATAATACCTTCCCCAATCCTTAATATAATCCTCGTGATGACCATGTAGGATATTTAATCTCGATACGAACTTAATCCGTAATCTAGGATTCGTTCGCTTTATTGATTAATCTCGTTATAACGTTTTTAGCGGTTTCTAGAACGCTTGTTTCACTGCCTCAGTGGTTTCCTACCTTCATTCTTAAATCAAATATAATAACATCCCAAAATATCAAATCCTCAAAGTTAATATCTCAATTCTTGGATTATAATAATATTTAATCCACTGTCCGGTCAAATATTATACCGAAAAAGAATTTGGAATTTCTGAATTCCGATCGTCTCTGCATTCACTTATTTCCTCCGCGTATTACTAATATGACTTCGAAACATCCATATCACGTCCCGTACATAGGGTGGCGTGAAAAGTTTTCCAACTTACAAAATCACTATTCATCCACCAAATTACTATGCATGTACAGGAAACACTATGCACGTACGGGAAACACTATGCATGTACGGGAAATACTATGCACGTACGGGAAACACTATGCACGTACGGAAAACACTATGCACGTATGGGAAACACTATGCACGTACTCATTTCCCTTCAAGGATCCATTAGCTCCTTCCTGGATGGTAGATTATTCTTATCTAGGTCCTCAACCATCTAATTACTCTATTCTGACAATATACCAATGCATCAGGATCATTGTCCAAAGCAATATCCATTCATTACAATCATTGTTCTTTGAAACCACCATTCATTAGAGCTGGTGACCTTGTTGTCGGAATCATTGTTCCTCATTTTATCATTACTTAATAAAAAGTTTTAATTATATCCAAAATTTGGGGTTCTTACAGTCTCCCCTCCTTAAAAGGATTCCGTCCCGGAATCAGGTAGGAAGCAAAGAGTTGTTTGCCTGTCGTTCACTTTTTAGCTTCCCGGTCAATTCTTAGTCGTTCTACCCTTCCTCAGCACATCTTCTAGTGCTACAATCCATACTGTATCCTTTTTCCATCAACGTTGCTACTTTTCGTACAACTCACTATCCGGGTTATACTCTTACTCAGTCTTATCCTTATTGATACCTGCAGTAACATTGGTATCACTATCACCCTACGAATTCGGAGGTAACCTCGCTCATACTGTGCATTTCCTGATCGCTTTAATCTTCGCAATCTCGATCAATATAGAGAAGTGGAAAGATTTATTGAGAGATCACTATGATCAATTGAACATTTGTTATATTGCATAGTTAGTACAGAAGGGGGCCAGCCTTTAGTACTTGACAAGCAATTAAACAAGTCATGGTATTCCACTTAGACTTCTATCACATAGACAGATAGTCACGTAGCAGTACCTCCCCTCCTAAAAGGGTTGTTCTTCTCAATTCATAAAGAAGATGAATAAGAGAGAAGAAGAGAAAAGAGTTCTAAAGGATTATAGAAAGCTTTCATGATTGTAGAATATCATACTCAGAATTTACCTCTGAACTATAGAGGTTTATCAAAGAAGAAATTAATCATAATTATATCCAATACTATTTGATCGCAACCTCACGTGTCAACATATCTTGCTGCTTTGTCCACTATTCTCTGGACCTGTACTCTGGTTCAACCTTAGCAACACTTACTTTTGGAAAAATCTTTGAACCTCTCAGGTTAAATCTTAGTTTTCTCACTTGACATCATTATTACTGACATCCCATATCATCTTACTAGCTTTTTCATAACTATAATATTGACACTATCATGTTGTCATCCTGAGAATTCATTAGAAAACCCATTCATAACATTCCTTGCTTATCATTCCATAGTTGCTTTCCCATCCTTTTCTTTATCAATCACATCCTTCTTATTATCTGATTCTTACTCATTTCTATTATTTACTTTCACCTTCACCTCTTTATTGAGACACCTTTTTGCACTTGGTACCTCCTTATCACTATTCCGTCACATTTATTCTATAATCATCACGTTATTCCAATTTAAACTTTCCAAAATGAATCTGGCCCGATCCCTTTAACTTAGATTCATATAATCTACTTCTGCCAACCTTGTTTCTCATCACTTGTTCTTTTCTATCCGTGGTTTTCCACAGGTTGTCTTTCGTAAGTCAGACCAGGTCGTATATCTACCGGCTCATGCTCTTATCATCTATCGAGCATCTGCATTTTACTGGCGTAGCCTGGCCACATAAAAACCCGTTATGACCGTGCTATAAGTTTTGGGGGTAAGGCTGGCTCGAATACCGCCGTCCGAACACTTTTAAACTCTCAGGTGGCCCAATAAGTCTCGGGCTCAACCGCCCTTCCCTCCAAGTCTCATTAATTCTTTCCATGGGAATATCTTTAACATCATGAATCATCAACCTCATATTCTCTATCTTGTTTGCGCAGAAGTACACTAACATAAACTTGTTTGTTATTCATCAACATGCCATTTAGTTAATCAATGGCAGCACTTTCTTTATCTTTACATTGTCATCTACTTTCTTAGAAGAATCACCATCGCTTGTTGTTTACGTAGTGCATTAGTAGCTAATTCTACGGGTTCAAATCCTTTAGGGAGACAAAGTAACCACTATTCCTCATCCATAAGGAACACTTCTTGAACTTGATGTAGATATTACATGAACTAGATACAATTGCAGAAGAGTTTCAAGCATCGCAGCTATGTCAGGTTGATGAAACTATCTCTCATTCAACTTCCATAAAAGACTGGAAACTTAACGGTTTACTTCGTTAATTTTGTATCATGGTCCTGGTCTACCTCAAAACGGGAAATTCTAAGATACGTAATATGCTTAAGACTCCATCAGGAATCGAATCTTTACTCAAACTATTATTACCTTCGATTCTTGCACAATCATCAAAAGGAATGTAACTTCCTCCACTCCAATATGACCTTCAAGGTCTTTCCAAATATCATTTTGTTTCTTCGGTATGAACATTTGTAATTATTCATTTATACTTAGACTGTCGGCCACCTCATTGGCCTTTCCTGATAATAATAATTTCTGGTAATCCTTGTTCTCTGGATATATTCCAATTCAAACATTTCAACCTCATTCCCATCATTGTTGGGTGAAAGCATTCTCCCTTAAGCTCTGCTGATGGAGAAAAAATATATTTATCAGTCTTTCTCCATAAGTCATTGCTTCCACCTACCCGTGGGAACTTTATCACGTTTATTCCCAATCCTACTTAGGATACTTCTTTTCTTAGTTCTTTCCTTATCTTAGGATAATCTCAACCTTTATAGGTTCAATCCATACTTCCTCAGGGTTTCATACATGCCTCATCTGGCATTATTGTTACTATGTCATACATTCCTTACCAAACTTCCATTTTGAAGTTCGGAATATTACCTTTTTCCTTGTAAGGTTTCATAGGTCATCTCATCCTTCCTCCTGTATTTTCTGGGTACAGGGTATATCAAAATGTCATTGATCAATACTCTAATAATTCTATCTATGTTCTTTCCAGAACTCTTTTTAATAATCCTTACCGGTCATTGTTGCCTTAGCAAGTCCAACTCATATCATCTGAAGTCATAATGTCGTTATTAGGGTTAATGCCACCCCTTGTGCATTCCCCAGGGTTTGTCTTAATTTATGGATATCCTATCCTTAATTCAACTGCCAAGGAATTCTTGCATCTTATAATTGGCAATCAGATCATGTATCCTTAATAAAGGTTTTTTTTTTTCAATCATTCTCATTTGATAATCGATCGGTGGCTTAATGCCACCCTCTTCTTTCAGATAGTTGTCAGCCTATTTGGCCTTCCAAAAGGCAACGTATGCCTATCTGCTCTCTTACAGAACTTGGTAATGGTAGCAAGGATGTTTTGGAAGATATTGGTCGAGTTCAACGTGAATCTCTTAGTACTTATCGTTCTTCTCAAATGTACTTGCCTTAGACAAAATTTCTATAGCATACTGATCCATCTCTGACCATTTCCATACTCTCTTCATAAACCTTCGTTGTTTACTTTCCTTAGTCATAATATATTCATGGTATTTATAATACCCTAACATCAAACATCTCAAGTCATTATACTTCTATTTTTACTCGTAATCTTGGGTAATCATATATACATGAATCACTTTAGTACGGGTGACCCTATACAAAAAAAATCTAGCAAACTCCCAATCAAAACATGGGTTGCAAAGGGTTCAGTAGAAGATTCCTACGATCTCATTAATGTTTCCTTTATATCAGAAGCCCTTGCAGTCGGCGCTTTCTTAGAAGCAACCCTGCTTTGTCCTTTTATTGCTGGTCTAGTCACTTGATAATCCTTTGTGACTTGGCCTCAACTAGCCACACAAAAAAAAATAATATATATTTGATTTTAGGGGTTGGCTAATAGCATTACTTTTCTAGCAATTACCGGCATAGTGCCTTCTTCTTTGATACCTTTCTACCTTTCTAAAACTTTACTTCCTATAAGTCTTAATCGGTTACTCAGCACCGTCTCCGGTCGCCTTTCCTCTATTTTTATCTTTTCAACTATTCTTATCAATCCCGCGTGCCACGCAAGCTTACCATTCCTGGCATAACAGCCTTTTCACTTAAGTCAATCCCGGAGTTTCTCCGTCCGGCTAATTTCTTACTTACATTTCCTGTTTTCGTCCAATCTCACTTCATCATTTTATCACTACCGTCGATTGTAATGCTCAGGGTCCGTTTACTAACCCATTTCACAGCATCCTTACCCAAATCACAAGGTTTGCTCCAGTTTCTACTCTCTTCCATGACATTCTTTGATAATCAGAAAGACAAGGTTTGCCAAAATTCACCGAATTCCTTTCCAGACTCAGGGAAATTCTGGTCAATCTATCCATCTACTGGTAACATTTAAGGAGACCAGTTTCGAAACCTGAAGAATAATCCTATGAATCACCAAGCAGGTAGAACCATAAGCAGTCATAATAACGGAATTATTGACATAAAGTTGGAAGTTTAACCACTAGAAAGGAACCAAATATATATATCCCATAGAAGGGAAATCAAAAGTTTCAAACTGAAACATGCCACCTCTTCCTGATACATATACATCTTAGTTGTCGATAATATCAAATGTCAGTCTTCCTAACCACAGGTTTCAGAAGGAACACTACCGTCGGAGTTAGTCGTTTCATAAAAATTGGCACTACTAAGGTCATCCTAGTCTGGTGTACCATGTTGTTCGAATGCATCCGTAATTACTCTGCCGTGCTGCATAAGCACACCACCTAAACCTGTATGAGATGCATCATAGTGTATCATAAAGTCTTCCTTCTCCCGTTAGGCAACACCAACGCCGGGTCGTTACCAATTTCATCTTAAAACATTCTCTACTACCTCTTAACCACTAATCGCATTACTTGATCCA